>JACTTY020000030.1:1208333-2416666 GCA_014595695.2 Epargyreus clarus clarus | reverse complement strand
GGTTTTTGATTTTTTTAATTAATTACATATACTTCAGCTCTGATCTCGTCTAACATTAGACTTTTAAAAATTCAATTATATTTTCGAGAACAATGGCAGTATTATTTTTTTAGATTGAACTCGAATGTAGGGTTAAATTGAAACGTTAAAATAATTTATTACAATTGGTATTTATTTTCGTTCGTGATTACCTTGGCGTGTATAAGTTTTACAATATTTCTACTATAATTTAAATTACTGTTATTATAACACTTATTACGGCACAGTCGTACACGTAAACAAATAAAAAATAGGCCATATATTTCGACCAATTACCTAAATATGTGTAAGAAAACGGAAATAAACGTACACATAATAAATGCATTTGGATTTTACATTGATTTTACTACGACGTCAGTCGTGAAATTTAACTGTAGATTAAAATGACAAAGACGGATATTCCCGTCGTGAACTCACAGTGCGTGGCCGCCCTAATTCCTCCGTGTCGGTGGATTGATGCTTATCCGCAGTTATTATGGATTTTATGGTGACCGTCAGAATGGCCGGTCACTACCCATATTTTACATCGAAATAATTACTAAGAGTTGCTACCTATTTGCTACTAGTTGCTATTAGTTGCTACTAATTGCTACCTTCGATTAAAAAAAGATAAACTACTTTTTAAGGTGACCGGCCATTCTGACATCAGGATGGCCGGTCACCTATCCAGTGAGAAGAAACTGCGCAAATGAATAGAATTTTTTTGTAATCAATAGTTGCTACCAAATTGCTACCTTCATATGCATCGTATTGGACTTCATAGCTTTAAGGGTTTAAGGGTAAAAAAATATTACGGATTTAATATAAGAGCACTAAACGCCTGTATAATGTATAAGCATAATATGTTTAATTTCGGGTTTTCTCTTTTAATTATACAGGCGTTTACACCTCTTATATTAAATCCGTAATATTTTTTTACCCTTAAAAGCTATGAAGTCCAATACGATGCATATGAAGGTAGCAATTTGGTAGCAACTATTGATTACAAAAAAACTCTATTCATTTGCGCAGTTTCTTCTCACTGGATAGGTGACCGGCCATCCTGATGTCAGAATGGCCGGTCACCTTAAAAAGTAGTTTATCTTTTTTTAATCGAAGGTAGCAATTAGTAGCAACTAATAGCAACTAGTAGCAACTAGGCAGCAACTCTTAGTAATTATTTCGATGTAAAATATGGGTAGTGACCGGCCATTCTGACGGTCACATTTTATGTCACATAAAATGTGCTACTCGCCTTCAATAGCGTTGCCAAGTAAAATTACACGTCAATACATTTGTTACCTAACAAAGGTTATCTGTTCACGGGACACTTTCATGCGGGAGTCCATTGTCATGAAAGTCATAAAAAGAAAATATTACGGCCTATTAAAATCTAATACTAGTTATTCATGTCGAGGGTCCTGGTTCTCGATGTAGAGATTTTGTATAAAATTTGCATCTTTTTTGGGCCCATGGATTAGTAATATTTTGTACTAATAGGCTCGTGTAGATGACAGTGATGTTTAATAAAGATTCAGTATCATTCATCGGTCAGTTCACCCATATTTAAGGGAGATAAATGTCGTTCGTATGTTATCTAAGTGCATATTAACTAGAAGGTAAATAATTAGAAAATATATAAAAGTCGTGTACTTACCTACATAAAATATTAGTATTAAAACAAATAAGTGTTTCTACTACTAACGACTACTAAGTTTGTTACTTAGTATTGATTTAAATGACTTTTTTTCCGTGCTGTAAAACTAACGGTTTGAGTAAAAGCTTCTTCGGTATAAAGCCCTTGATTATCATCTACTAAAATAACCCACTATTAAAACGAAAAATCTTTCAGCAATCGCATATATAAATTCCTTTTATAATTCTACCTATTCTTACAGTTGTAACTGTGAAGTTAGGTCACGATCCCTGAAGACTTTTCCCTGTCCGAAGTTACACGGTCGATTTCTTTTTATTCGTTGTCATTAACCTAAATACCAGGTAGAGAACAGTCGTACGATTAAAACAGGTAGGTATGTTTGACACAACTACGGACATACTGATTTTAAAACTTTAACTTTAATCGTTATGCGTGTTACTAGTGTTATTAATTGTAGAGGAAAACTATATTCAATTAAAAATGTATTTAAATTTAAAGATGGCAGAATAAGTGTGGTTCGCTCGGGCGGTAACACTGAGGCACAAGATAAAAACTAAGAGGTGACCTCAGAACTCAGAAGTGGCAACACATCTGTGATTGACTTCCAGTAAAACCCCTGTTCTAATGCAGCGATAAAGGCAGCGATGATCACTTACTATTACTGGACTGGATGCTCACATATTATTTAAAAAAGTATAATTTCATGTATGCAACTTCATGCACTTTAACAACTTTATGGAAAACCTCCAAAAAAGAGATATACTTACATACTTTATGGAATGACTTTTCACCATCAAGCTATTATCCTAATTATGCAAAAACCTGCCAACTTTGAATTTGAATATAATTAATATCTACGTTTCATCATAACAGCTTTACTTTTTGTGCAAAAATGATTCAGGAAATGAATTTTCCAATTAACTTTCTTACCGACTTAAATACTGAATTTAAATGCGCACTGAGAAAAACTTTCCTTTATAAAATCCATTAGATCATTTAAGATCCGTTAAGTTGAGCTGCCGTTTGCATAATTTCGATATATTTTAGCGTTTTGCTAGTTAAAGTTTTACTGACGGACACAAACTTTAAAACCCAGTAAAGTTTTGTCAGTTTAAAAATTGTTGATGGGATCTCAGACATAGTATCTGGTTTTTCAACTTTACGCTTGCTTTCATACTGACGGAAAATATTATATGTGAGTTTCAATGTTTTTATGTTGGATAAAGTCGCTTGGCTGGCGTAGTGGAATCATGGCAGAATTTTGGCAAGCATCTACCACGTTCTGGCGAAATCCTTTTCATATGAACATAGTGATCAACAGCTTAGTTTATGATGAATGTTTCATCGATTATCATATTTGTTTTATATTGCATACCACCACCACTCCTGATCTTTAACTTTGATGTATATTCGGAACAGAATATAGAAAGAAACACAAAGAAAAGCACCAAACTCTTTTGTCACTAATCCCTCAAATTGAAGAATAAAAATAAATAACGGTACAGATAGGTACATCAAGAATTATTTTCCTTTAAAAATTAAAGACCTAACAAGGTGCATTAAAACGTGGATTATGCTTAGTGGACATTAATAAACAATATTAACTAAGACGTATGTAATTTAATATACTTACTTGTAGGTATCATCGTCTTTAACACCCATTGGCTACACCAGGGGGGCTAGCCATGTTACAAACTTTGCATTCTATTCGTTTTCTATTCTATTCGTTAGCAAGTTTCATTCTACATATACGATAAGTCTATGGTTAGCGATCACATTTAATATCAATGAGCCGTCAAATACAATATCGTCTGGTTTCTACACCAGCCAAAATACCTACATGGTAATGATTAATTATTAAATAGTAATATTAAAATATAACATCATAATATACATAAAAAATATACCATATTTTATAGTACATGTATTTTGTTAGTTAAAACTATTTGCAAAAACTAAACTTAATAATGTCTATGAACGGTAACTATGGTGATTGGTGATTGTTTACAAAGAGCATACAAATTATTGTTTATAGCGATATTACTAATGGCAGGAACAGCGATTGCATGTAATTTGTGATGTGACCAAAAGAAAATATCTGGACGTCCAACTTCGTAAAATTTACTGGCTCATGGCACGAATGTCTCTCAGCAACAAACTTGACTACTACAAAGTCATACTAAAACCGATATGGTCATATGGATCTAAGCTTTGGAGAACCGCATCCAACTCAAACTTGGACATCACACAACGCTTCCAATCGAAAATGCTTCGCATGATAGCTGAAGCCGCAGAGACAACAGGGAAAGAGGAAGTGACAAATAAACTAAAATCATATACTCGTCATATAAGGACACCCCAATGGGCTTGCTAGTGAGCTTATAAAATCCACCCGCACTTTTAAGCTCATCAAAAGGAGAGCTACTCAGGATCTTCTCCCATCGTAGGAGCGGCTTCTGAGGAGGCAATAATTATAAATGAGTATGTCACTGGATGTATACCATACATGCCATCTCAACAAATAAACCTCATAACCACCAGCGTTATGCCTAGACAGGGAGATTGCAGGGAAACAGGAGATAATAATGAAAAAAAGGATACGGATATTAATATTATATTTTTCTTTTAAGATTTAAATAAATTGTTTAGTTACAAGTAAAGTTATTATGAGAAGGATTAATAATGATTCATTAAAACAGTTAAACTGAGACAATATTTTTATTTAAGCACTGGAATAACTCTAAGTTCTATCCTATCTACTTATCTATTGTATTATATGTTCATATTAATTTAAAATAGAAAAACGTCTGTGCAATTCATTTCTATAATATTTTAGGATACACTAGTTATAGAGAGCCATATTCAAATTTCAACAAATTTAAAGTAGGTATACATTTTCAAATGATCAAAAGTAATTAAAGTCTATAATGCAGGGATTGCGCGTAGTGAAGTGACAAACAGCTGATACAGAATTCACCATTTTATTAGCGTTTACGTTTTCTACAGGGTCGGCGCGATCGCTCACTATGACATTTATCTTAGAATACGCTTCGCTAACAAATTTGACAAAAAAATCAAAAGGTTGTCAAAGGTTGTCATTTGTATGGAAAAAAGCAATGACATGGGCATTGTAGAATCGCTAGCGTTCTATTCTATCGTGTAACTTGGCTACGACTTTTCTACTTCGCTATTTTGATCACGTGATCATTGATAATTTCATACATTTTAGCGTTTCTATAGCGTTTCTACAGCGCAAGCGACTGTAGAATGTCAACTTGGCTAGCCCCCCAGTTATGTCTGAATAAAATTCCGACTCACAATTTCAGTTTCACGAAAAAAATCCTTATACATTTCCAATATTTTCCTTTTAAATTTTATCACAATTTCAGTTAGTAGCAACGAATTTTTATCACGCTTCTATTCCATAAAGATTGTCGCAAATAAAAAGAGAAAGCGAGTATATTATTAAAATAGTATGCACATAATTCATTTAAGTCTTCCGAGAAATACTTGTGCGAAATCAACTTCTCGATTCTGCGCATGATATTGCAGAGAGGGCTCGTCTCCTTGCTGTAGCAGAGCGAGAATCGGGTTTTTGGCTGCAGGCATATCCTTCCGGTAATTTAGGCACACTTTTCGATAACTTGACGTTATCAATCTGTACATGTTTGCGCCTGGGGGTAAAGACGGTTGAGCGCCATCGCTGTCATTGCGGCGCTGACGTCGATGTGTTTGGACACCATGGACTTTCTTGTCAGTGCAGTGCTGGCCGCTTATCGCGTCACGCTACCATCAACGACGTCATTCGTCGGGCTTTTGTCACCGTCAACGTGCCGGCTTGTTTAGAGCCGAATGGTCTCGCACGTGACGATGGCAAGCGGCCCGACGGTATGACGTTAATACCCTGGAAGGGGGGGAGGATGCTAGTGTGGGACGCTACGTGTGTCGACACACTGGCTCCTTCTCACCTCCAGGCGTCTTCCTCGGGCGCGGGGGCGGCGGCTACTGCTGCTGAAAACGCCAAGCGTCGTAAATATATTAGTTTATGCAATAATTATATATTTGTGGCGTTTGGTGTTGAAACTTTGGGTCCATGGGGTCCGGATGCTTGGCAGTTGTTTAAACAGCTGTCAACTCGTTTGGTCGACGTCTCTGGGGACCCGAGAGCTGGCATGCATTTTGCTCAAAGAATTGGTATAGCAATTCAGAGAGGAAATGCTGCCAGCGTCTTAGGAACCTTGCCCAAAGACAGTGATGGTGACAATTTTTTATGGTAGTGTTTTTGTTTTTATATTTTTGTTTTTCATTTTTGTATATATGTAAATTTTGTAAATAAGTTGTTTTATATTTACTTATAGTTTATTTTATTATAATTGTAAATATTTTTCAGTTAATAAAGTTACTTCCGAGAAATGGTTCTTAAATATGTCTTAGAATACAAGGCATTTATATTTTGCTCAATGTGGTAATAGCTAACAAGCATGCAATCCACTATTGAGTGGCCACTGTTTTATTATTTTAAACTAATTTATTAATACACTTAAATCCGTAGAGAACATTTTATATCGTCGCTTTAATATTCTATAAGCACTTAAGTTCCATTAATTTCAAATATAAAGCGCACTCAATTTCCTTGAAGCTTTTAAGGTGAATGTAGGTCATATTTTTATGAAATGCCCGTATTATGCCCGTAGAAAAGGCTTGTAAGCCAAATTTTAAGTCGAATAGATGGCTCTTATATTTTACGCCACACACTCGGTAAGTGAAGCTTTAGATAGTGTGATAGATGTGTTCGCCGTAAATACAGGGATTTGCTGCGTCTTTAAGAAGTTTTAACTGAGTTTTAAAAAGCGTTTAAGTATGGCATGCTCGTATATCTTTATAGACTTTATAATGATTTGTGAAGTTTAGAAGTAGTGGAGTTAAATTTAAATTTATCTCACTATGTTCAAAACTCTCGTAGCATAATTTTATTTAGTTTTACCACAGAGAAAGTTCGAATGTTTTTATTTAAATATACTCGTATAATGGATTCAATTTTAGCTTCTTTTAAAATTATCTAATTGAGTGATTTGGTTTAAAACAAATCTTATGTTTGTTTGTATAATTATAAAGTTAAATATAAAAATCTTACACTATTCTCATTTCATTTATATATTTTGTGATTCTATTTTATAGGTATATTTCAATTTTCATGCTATCGTATGGTTTTTCTCATTCCGTGCTATCATATAATTTGTTCATCTTTCGATGGAGGGATTTTACCCATTGGCTACTTACTCATCCCACATTTATACGTTTGCTGTAAAATCTTGTCAAGTCAAATAACAGTCAAGGAACGAAGTAACAATTTTGTGGAACGAATCGAAAGTATTCCCTTTCATATTGTTTAAATATAGGCTAATAAAATAATGTAGGTATAAAAACATGCTTAAACATTTATAAAATATTATCTTTTACTGTACACACTGAATATACGAAATACCACAGTTTATATACTAATTTCATAATTTCCCGTGGAATTTTCGTGCGTAGGCGAAGTGTAAACAAGCTGAACACGGTTATAAATACATAAATTTCCCTGGGGTTTTAGTTCCCTAACCCTCTCCTGCCGCAACTAATGTTTTTAGAGGATTACGGAGACAAGTCAAGGCACTACTCCCAGTAGGTCAGAGGGCAACTTTAAGATACGACCTCAGGCTTAGTTGAAAGTTTCAAGTCACTCGTTGATTCCCCGGCTTAGTTATGATTTACTGACAATGGGTCTCGACTTCATTTGTCAGGTTTGTGATTAATTATACATGAATATTGGTCGCGAGAATGATCGTAAAATTATAATTGTAGCTGAGAATGTCATTAAGGATTTTACCGCACTTAGTGACGATTGCTGTGTAGTACAATATTTATATAAACATTGGTTTCATTGTTATTTATGTACTACTAATGTATTAAAATAATTATTTAAGTAAAATTACAATATGTAAGAACTACAGACATGTATGAACGAACAATTTATAAACGTAGACATATAAAAAAATAATCACATACTTTATTAACCTTAATAACAAAACACTGATGATAATATTTTAGCTTATCTGCCATCTGTAATATTTCAATCTAGCATTGAGCTATGCCATGTTTATTTTACGTGATAACGATGTACAATGGACACGAAATAGCTATTGAAACAATCAGGTTAATGTATGTGATTACCTTCCTAGTACGAATATGCCCTAATGGCTTAACAATATTTCCTTATCTAATGACATCGGCGGTAACCTCGTACAAAAACTCTAGCTTTAGTTTTTATGGAAAACTATTAGTCGGAATTTTTAAAACCTGTAGTGTATCAACTGTGGTACCACGTCTACAATAGCTTTTATCATTTAGTCTGAATGATTTTTGGGGCGTTCTAACAGTCACCTAAAGCATGCACTGTAAAGATTAAAAAATTTTTTAACAAAAAATACAACCGACTTCTATGTCACTACAAAGTAAAAAATAATTCAAATAAATGTTGGTTTAGTACATATTTCTGAAGTCGGCGCTCAAGATATTTCGTTGGATAACGATGTAAACAGCGTGTCTAATATGTGTGCGTGTCTAAGTCGGCGCTCAATATATTTAGTTGGATAACGATGTAAACAGCGTGTCTAATATGAGCGCCGACTTCAGAAATATGTACTAAACCAACATTTATTTGAATTATTTTTTACTTTGTAGTGACATAGAAGTCGGTTGTATTTTTTGTTAAAAATTTTTTTTCACCCTTTTTAGTGATGACATACTAACTTTTACATTAATACAATATAAAATTGTATAAACGTGATCATGAATGAAAGTAAGGTCTGAATTTACATTGATTGGAACCGCCCGCTCGCAGGGCGCTACCGCGCCCTGCTCGCTTAGTTTTATATTGTCTTATATGTTCCAACCTAACCTAACTAAATAGTAAATGATGAACTGGCTTTGCAATTTCATTAGAACCTACAGCAACATTCTTCAAACACAACTCAATTATTCCCATCGGTTGAGGAGTTACATATTTTGACTCCGAGCCACATTATCAGACCCTTAAATAGTCAAAGATAAACTGGTTTTTCAATTTCATTAGAACCTACAGCAAATATCTTCAAACACAACTCAATTATTCCCATCGGTTGAGGAGTTACATATTTTGTCTCCGAGCCATATTATCAGATCCTCAAATAGTCAATGATAAACTGGCTTCGCAATTTCATTAGAACCTACAGCAAATATCTTCAAACACAACTCAATTATTCCCATCGGTTGAGGAGTTACATATTTTGACTCCGAGCCACATTAGCAGACCCTTAAATAGTCAATGATGAACTGGCTTTGTAATTTCATTAGAACCTACACCAAATATCTTCAAACACAACTCAATTATTCCCATAGGTTGAGGAGTTACATATTTTGACTCCGAGCCACATTATCAGACCCTTAAATAGTCAATGATGAACTGGCTTTGTAATTTTATTAGAACGTACACCAAATATCTTCAAACACAACTCAATTATTCCCATCGGTTGAGGAGTTACATATTTTGACTCCGAGCCACATTATCAGACCCTTAAATAGTCAAAGATAAACTGGTTTTTCAATTTCATTAGAACCTACACCAAATATCTTCAAACAAAACTCAATTATACCCATCGGTTGAGGAGTTACATATTTTGTCTCCAGAACCCACTCTGATCCTCATCATATTTAAATGGGACCAACTTGTAGCAATTGTCCACACACGAAATGAAAGGCATTAAAATAGGTTCATAAATGGCGAAGTTATGGCTGTTATATTTGGGTGGAGGAGTTCCCCTCTTTTTCTCCAGAACCAATCGATGGATCCTAACCATATTTAAATGGGACCAATTCGCAGCTCGTCTCTACACAATAAAAAAAGAATTATTAAAATCGGTCCACTAACGGCGGAGTAATTGCTGTACATACATAAAAAAAAAAAAAAAAAAAAAAAAAAGATACCGGCCGAATTGATAACCTCCTCCTTTTTGAAGTCGGTTAAAAATTGACGTGCATATTTTAATCACTTAGCTCAGTAAAGCCTAAGGCAATCAATATTACTACAAAAATATTCTCACATTTTTGTAAAAGAAAAGAAAACATTTGTAAGCTATATCCATATAAATATTATACTTGTGTAGTAATTCGGCAAGTGGCAAACTCGTGCCCGCACGCTATTTACGAGGATTAAATTTAAGCCAATATCTCCACTAATCCCATAATACGTGGCCTACTCTCCATTTATTTGATTAGGATTTATTTTTTTTGGTGTTATAATCTTAGGTAAAAATATACTTATGGAATCCTCTTATTTTCGCCCAAAATAATATATTCTTATTTTCTATAGCAATGTGTTACACTATGTGCCTAAATTATATAGATACCCTATATATAATGTGTCAATGATTGGTAAAATTTGGCTTCAACATTTAAATCTTTACATAATCTATTTTTTACTTAATTGTGTTTGTATAATATTAATTTTAAGCTATAAAAATCTTACGAAACGTGAGATTGACATTTTCAATGTGTACAGGCGCAGGCGCAGGCGGGGCGGGCGTGCGGCGCGCGGGCGCATGGCGCTGCTGTACCGCGCGACGCGGCTCAAAGACCGCGCCGACACGCACGTGTTCACCTTCGTCGTTACACGATCCGCCACCAGGGAGCCCGACCGCGACGTCACCTCCAAAGACTTCTGCTGCGCGCACCAGCGATGGGCCGTCGCGTTCAGCCGCACAGATGCCTCGTTAGGTAGGCATTCACTTAATTTTACCTTTCTCTTTGCAAATCTCGCCCCCTCAAAGATAAGATTCCACTTTTATGATGATCATCATGACATAAAATATGATAATATTTGATCGGTATATAGCTGATACTAGGTATTCAACCTTTTTTTTTAAGGTCGTAAATCGTTACGTTTGTAAAATTATGCTTACAGGCTGACCATAATTATTGATTAGAGAAAAAAATGCCAAATGACTACCTTGTCCTTTGTTTCAGGAGTATATCTGGTATGGCGGGGCTCGTGCGAGGGTATGCGAGTCTACGTCGACTTCACTTTTACATTGCTTAGTCGAGATCATTTCACAAGCAATGAGGGTTTCTCTGGCAAGCAAGTTCGGTTCAGTGCCGGGTGTGCAGCACAAGGTCGTGGCCGCTGCGTCACCCTCGCTGAACTCAATGCCAAATTTGCGGACGCTCGTGGAGAGTTCCAACTCGAACTCACTATGTCGCGCGTCCGGACTCTATACTCTTATGAGCTGCGAGCGCCGCGACTTGATACACCTCCAATTGCGTTCGCTGGATTTGACTGGTCCGTGTCTGCTACTGGTGGAGGGAAGGAACCACTAACATTACGTTTAGTTCGACTTTCTGGAGAAGGTCAACGCAGTCGCGTGCGCTATGCGCTATCGCTTGGTGAGGGTGAACGAAGAATACATTCAGGTCCCCTGGAATGCGTTTGTGATACCGAGGGTCGAACACCTCCATGGACGCCTCGACCGCCATCTCGTCTTCTTCATAAAGGTGTACGGTTGACGGTGGAACTAGTATGGGCGAGAGCACTAGCTGAATTGGCCGTTCCAGCCGCAGGTCGTGCATCTACATGCTACGATCGCGATAAGCAAGCATGGGCGTTACGATGCGATACCCATTCGGAGACGGTACGCTTGCACATGTTATACCGTGACGTGCACCATGTTCCACGTAATCATCTTCGGTACGTGAGCTGGTCGGCATGGTTAGTCAAAGCTAGTACAGCTACGGCTGAAGGTGAAGCCGAAGAGCTACCTGGAGCCCCTTTTGAACATTACTATGCTCAAGAAAACGCAGACGAAGGACTCATGATGGAGACGGTTCTGCGAGTTGAGGATATCTCCCGTCCTGGCTGCCCTTTTCTGCACCCGGGCGGCGACCTTCGTGTTCGCCTCGAGTGGGGCGACACATATTTGCTCTTCCAAGCTACTTATCATGTCTACGACGATCTTTGTCGGCTACACGCGCATCAAATGAGGTTAGTATCAGAAACCAGTACAGCTACTTTCATTGGAAGTACGGTGATCACTAAAGTGAATATTTGTTTCAGGCGCGAGATTGCTGCTCTTCAGGCTGAAAACTATTCCCTGGAGCGGCAACTTTTCAGCTATCAAAAGAGCCTCGCGTACGCCCAGGCTCAAGCGGGGGAGCCCGCAGCGGCGGAGGGTGCTGGCAGGCGTTCGCCCGCAGAACGTTCGCTCTCCACGGACACAGAGTACGCGTGAGCCGGGTTCAGGCAGCGTTTAAGCTACGTTGACCGCCTTCGATAACACCGGCTCTTAACTCTTCTATCCCTTCGACTGATTCTGACGTTTTTGAGCGATTTATCTATTTTTCTAAACGTTTTATGGCGAGGTGCGCCTCGTCCGCACCGCTTCCCGCCGGTTGCCTGCACTCTCGCCGCTCGAATCTATCGATAGCTGATTATACTTGACTACTTTTCTATTTGTCTGTACATAAAATATATTTAGATATTATATATTATGTATATTTCTTAACTTGAAACTCGAATTCATATACTACAACGGTCGATTTATGAATAAATAAAAGTAATTTAAAAATATTTGTCTTTTTTTGCCTTAAAAATAATTATGTCTTATGAACTTCGATATTATCATAGAATTATAATAAATCTTTAATAATAGAATAGAATTTATTGTAATGTATCGATTAATGAAACAATAAAGTGGATCAATTAAAAATATAACGCGCCCTTATTATTAACAATATGCTAGTCGCCTCATCCCCTAAACAAATATTACCATTCTTAGATAAACTTCTTACAGTGCTACACCTATTTTAACTTTATATAAGCAAACAATACACTATGATAAACGTTTCACATAATTTTTAACAAAATCAGAGTAGCCGTAACACATTTGTATAGACATCAAGTACGTGTCTTGCTCTGTTCTATTCTAATGCAATAGCTTTTTATGGATTCGTATTCCCCAGGGTTAAAATTAATTATGCAGGTCCTTACACGAATAGGTTGAAATAAAACGTCGACGAATAATTAAGGTACGTCGGAACGGTAGGGGAGGAACGGACTTTTAATTATACGCTCATGTATATTTAAGAATAGCCCCCACAGAACTATATATCAAAACTACACTTTTACTTATATTTATTAACTACCAAATATAAAATTATAAGTATTGAGTTTTACTTATTTTTGTATATTTGTATGTTATATAGGATCTTATATAAGATTTTGAACCGAAAAACACACAATAAGCTATGGTCAAAATGTTGGAATCCAAAACTATATAAGTGATTCATGAACGTCAATGTCAAAACTTCAAAATATTGATAGTTGTCATTTTCTGGTCTTTTTCTATTCTAACCTAATTTTACCAATAACACCAAGTTCAAAATAACAATGGCACAAGGAAAGTTAAAAGTTAAGAGCAAGTTACCAGCTGGTGCTAAAGTAAAGAAAGCAAAGGGAAAAGCTGTGACAAAAAGGAATAACGCACCTGTCAAGAGTAAGGCGAAGGCAATTGAGCGCAATAAGATGAAAGCTAATGTTACGAAGATGGTGAACGCAGCTGCGGAACAGCAACTCAGGGCATTAGCTACAGAGACTCCACAGTTGTCAGCAGCACAGCAGCGTGTGGCGGCGGCGCCGACGGCTCCCGCGCCATCTAAATAACATAACCTATAAACACATTGGCTGAATGGTGGTAATCCTTGATATTGCCTTGTGATAAGACATGTGTGCGAACTGAATGAATGCAGTGTGGAGTATGTATAAGTACATAATTTGATATTGCAATAAAGTACTTTGTTATTGTTTGTAACTCAATTGTTTTATTAATATCATCTTAAAATATTTAATTAGATTAAATATCTTGAAATCACAATCTTCTCATTGTAGAAAGTATTATAATTGTTTACTTAAATTCACTTCTACCTAAATACTTAACTCTTACCCTTAAATACTTTTATTTGAATATAAGTATGTAGTTCACTGCAACTCGGCCGTTAGGATATTTGCATAGATTTCTCACAGCTCCAATGATAGATTTGTAGTAACAACTTAGTCACCTGTACAACAAAATAGTATTATGTCAACTTAATAACTTAAAACTATACCAATAAACGAGACCTGCTGATTTCATAACTGTATCTTCTTATGTCACCCTCATGGTTCTTTACCCACATAACAATAAGTACTCACAGGGGCAAAATACAATCGAAATCCATGTGGTCATATCAATTACATTAATTTTATGTACTTAATATATTTTAATATATCTAAATATGTATAACTCAAAGGTGACTGACTGACATAGTGATCTATCAACGCACAGCCCAAACCACTGGACCGATCGGGCTGAAATTTGGCATGCAGGTAGATGTTATGACGTAGGCATCCGCTAAGAAAGGATTTTGATCAATTTTGCCCCCAAGGGGATAAAATAGGGGATGAAAATATTACTTTGTAATGTGAGCGAAGCCGCGGGCAAAAGCTCGTGTAATATATACACAGTAGTGATAGCCTAGCGATTAAGACTCTGCCTCTCAATCCAGGGTCTGAGGTTAGAATTTAAGGCAAGGGATATTTTAAAATATATATATTAAAAAATATCACTTGCTGTAACAAAGATGGAAAACATGAAAAACCTAGGAACCTGAAAATTAAAAAAATAATAACGTTCTCAAAGATGTGAGAAGTCTGCCTACATAGATTAGGGCCTAAAAAATACTCATTTTGAGACTTGCCCGATAGTGTGACAGTATTGGGTTAATGAGAGCAAAATTTTAAATTATTAAATAAATGCAGTACACAGGCAATACTTAATGTACAAATAAACCTACCTCATAACATTGTTAACCTTGATAATCTTCAAAGGAATAACCCGTACAAGAAGGTTTTTCACAGGTTATATGTATATTCCAACTGTGAGCAAAGTTGTTCTTGTCACCCATAAATATCTATTAAGATATTGGTGTTGGTGACTTGTCTGAAATCAGGTAATAAAGTATAACCCATTCCTATCATCAACCCATTATTGTCCCACTGCTGGGCACGGGTTTCCTCTCAGAATGAGAAGGGTTGGCTAGGAAGGCCATGTGCATATTTGGCAGACGTCACATACTGCTGAAAACAATTTTTTTTTATTCCTCAGATATGCAGATTTTCCTTCATCGTTTTAAACAAGTGATAATTAATTTCTAATACGCACATAACTTTGAAAAATCAGAGTTGCGTGCCTGGGATTTGAACCTAGGACTCCTCAATTAAAATTCTAAGTTTATAACCACTAGGCAATAACTGCTTTACCCATTAATAACTTGAAATACCTTCTGTACTTATCTGCCTTACCACACATTTCAACCTAGAATATGAGTGCTATGCTCAATGACATTTTATACTAGCTATGCTATTAAGACAGAAGTATGTATTTATAGATATGGTAATAACACATTACCATATTACCAAATTAGTTCAGCTCACCCTAATTAATGGAGCTGAAATTTTGCACACATCTTTAGTATGGATGACATATAACTGATAAACTGACTGACATAACATCATTCTAAATCCAACATGGCCTACAGGACTTGTTTAGGTACCCCCATGACATGGGTAATCAGAAAACCCAGTGAGAAGGATACAAGAAAGGCTTGTTTTCAAATACTTCAAAAACATCTTTTATTTCTTAACAGACATTTCATTTTTTTCAAATAAATATAATTTCATAGTACCTATAGGTGCTTAGTTGATTCTTTAATTTCTTAAGTAAGGTAAAGGTTTCGTTACTAAGCTAATAAAGGTTAAGTTTTGAAATAAAACTAAGCAAAATCCCCTATGCCTTCAGGCGTAGCGTTTCTATTTAAATATCTCTGTAAATACGCGAACATATTTTCACTGTCTAGGTACTGTCACTGAATCTTATCTAACAGACTTTGATAAAATATGGTTACAATGTTTATGAGACCTAAATCCTATGATCTTATGATCGTCCTCAGGCGTGACGTGTGAAGTGACATATCTTAGTTCTTACTCCATATATGAAAATAATGACGAAATATGTAAAATTGTGGTGGAAATATTTATTAAGATTTTTATAACGCTTCTAGTTAAGTAGATATATGAAGTATGTGTAAGAACACTTAGAAGATAGAAGATAGAAGAAGAATTAAACATAGTTTTATCGACGGATAAAAGTTCAAACAAAATCCATTAATAAATCATTTATTCATCATAATTATCACATGTATCGATAATATTTTCTCTATTTATTTTTCTATTTTTCACAATATTAATTTATCAACCATTATTTTTTTTATCATGCGTAATTGCGTAGTATCCCAAGCCTGTTCCAAATTTGAATGTCGCGCCATTCAAAGTACTTATGATTAAAGTTTTTTAATAAGTTATACTAACGAAGATGCAATCGATATGGATCCATTATATAACATTATCATAAAGCGACTATTAAATTATAAAATACTACTACTATATCCTATGCCCTAAATTAGTACATTAATTTATCAATTGTTATTTTATGGTATAAATCCATAGAGCAACTAGCCCTATAAAATACAACTTTATATTATGACGCTAACAATAGTGTTTAAAATTGTTTATTTCTCTGACAAGTTGCAGATTTAGAAACCGATTTTAATGGCTATTTTTTTTTAAATAGAATGGACTCGGTTTCACATTTCACATTGAAGGTGAATATTTCTGCCTAATAACAGCAGTGTTAGGCGCTGCTGTGTTGATACTTTTCCGTGGCATTTCAGCTTAGTCCTCTCACTTCAGGTAGGAATATCTAATTCTATCTGGGGTTGATTACAGATGTCCATGGGCGGCAGTAGCCACTTACCATCAGGTGGACTGCATGTTGTTCTGCTACTTCTATATTATAAAAAAAAAGAAAAATCATTTTTACATTCAGTTTTAAAACTAGATGAGTCATGAATAATACGTAAAAAATGCTTTGAAATGCTTCACAACTAAAGTATATTTCTATTGGACTGGATAAAGTATAACGGGATTCGATACCAATTCGCACTACGGTACAAAATACTTATCTACTCGTATGTACTCACAATATTTCTACACTTATTTGGTTGATACATTAATTAGGATCATGACTAACCAAAACTGTGCGCAAGTAAGAAAGTATTTGCAGAAAATAAATTGTTTGTCCGAATAATGATTAGCTCAGTCATGGTATTGCGCAGTTACAGAATATTGTAATATCTTACTTCCCCCTAAAATTCTTACAAAGTTATAATTAATTCTAATATTTCTTACAACAACAGAAAAGTTAAACACGATTGTTTTACTTCGTTCTGGTTAACAAAGTCTATACTCTGCTATACTCAAGATATTCTTGTAAATACTTTTATTATTAAGTCTTTTAATATCATAAATGAACAAATTCCTTACATAACATATTAATTTGATTAATAGGACTTTTGTAGTAAAAAATTAGCGCAAGGTATATTAATTTCTTTCCGCGAAAGTTCACAAAGTATACCTTCTTATAATTAATTCTCTTTATTTGAGCATAGTGTTGGAACATGTTTTGTTCCTTAAGTTATTATTTCTTCTCAGTTATTTTTGCTCATTAAAGGTTCCCAGGTCATAGTGGAATAACGCCTATTTCTCTTTCTTCATATACTTAGGTTGGTAAGTTGGTAATATAGCGCATAATACGTTTTCTGTTGCCTCAGAAAATTCCCATTGTTTTTCTAATGGAAAAGTGATTAGTCTGTAAATTAGGAAGGAATGATAAATTAACTATGTCGACGGTCCTTACGTATAAAGCGACATGTCAAAAATTGCAATTTTTATTATTGCATATAGGTACGGCTTTGGATTGTCCATACGCGTATGCCTATATAAGATTTTTCTTTAAATATGATGTATTTTACTAGATTTACCATTGCCATTACCATTTACCATCGCTTTGTACGATGTCTTAAAAAGCGCGCCACTCGGCATGAACGCGGTCATGTCTAACTTAACATTACGTCTAAAAAGCATATTTTCCGCTATAAATAATAAGTAAGAACACAAAAAAATGTTATTGTTTTTCTAACCTACAAAAGTAAGATATCAATGTAAAATCTGAGTAAGATATCAATACCGTTTTCATGATCCTACGTATAAAGTTGTATCTCAGACTTGTCTGGCATACTTTTATTTGCCTTTTCACGTAGAAAACAGTCATCTGTCAGTTTTCCTGCTACATATAAAAAAAAATCAATATTTAAAAATACTAGTAAAAAATTTCGAAAGCTCTAACAACATTATAAAAAAAATATTCTTAGAATTGTATAGAGAATTATTTCTAGAGTGGTTTGAAGATTAATTACGCTCTCCTGTAAACCTGCGTTTTTGACATGTCGCTTTATACGTAGGGACCGTCGATGTTTTCAAACTTCTCATACTAATTCTGATAAATAAAATTGCCTTTCAAAGCATGGAGTGCTTAATGTCCTTCGTCGTCAAACCATTACTGTCCCACTGAAGGTCTCCTCTCAGAATGAGACGGACTTAATCCAATTGCGTATTGGCATTGCGTAACTTTTTAAAAGTAATTTCTGACGTATAGATTTCCTTGAATGTTTTCTTTCACCGTCATAACAGGTGACAATTAATAGTACGCATGTAATTTTGTAAAATCAGGGGTGTATGGGATATGAACCTCGGGGCCCCCGATTCAAAGACCGAATTTCGAGCATTAGGCTTTGAAGGCAGTTCAACTTATGAGGCATGATTCCGCGCACTCTTTTGATTGTCAGGGAAGATCCACAACCAATTCAAAAATATTATAGAAATGGGTAGATGATAAAGATACACATAGTCACTTAAGCACCTTACCTTAACCCTACATTATTGCACACTACAGTTAAACATACAGTTTTATTACATGAAGATCACCTAATTAAATCGTAACCATTCCGACTTTACTCCATTCATCGCGGGTTTTAGTGCACTCTTACATACATTGTAGCAACGCCATTTATGCTTCCTACTTATCCTGTGTTACTTAGTAGCTAACTCGATCTTAACTTAAGAGTTTATAAGTAGTCTGAGATATAAGGTATTTATTTTACAGTATAGTACAGTACTTTACAGTAAGGCGTATGGCTCTTCTAAATGTATCCCCGTAGGCATTTTTATTTTTATGATAGTTCTTTAGATAGTATTGCTCAGTAAGTTTAGAAGTGGTAGAACCCTTTGTGGTTCGACTCCGGCGGCACCACCGCCACACCTATTTCTGCCTTATAACAGCAGTGTTAGGCGCTGCTGTGTTCCGTTTTGAAGGGTGTGGTGTGGGAAACATACTTTTCCGAGGCCTTCCAGCTTACTCCTCAGGGGTAACGGCGCATCTGTGGCCGACCTCAGGTAGAGATATCTAATCCTTTCTTTCTTAATTACAGATGTCTATGGGCGGCAGTAGGCACTTACCATCAGGTGGACTGCATGCTCGTCTGCTATTTCTATATTGTAATTAAAAACGTAAGTAACATTCGTCTCTGTACCTAAACCTATAGGTACGTTTATATCTTTATAGGCATGGCCATGCGTATATGGCCAAAACCCATAATGCCGTTTCCAAAGATAAATCACTCACAGTAAAAATAAGTTAATCAAGAGTACACTTTCCATGGTCAAGTTATAAGATATAGTGTAATTTAATATCAATGATATGAAATATAAAATAAGAATAACGGGGTGATGAAACCTAATAAACTTTATATTTTTTAAGTACAAACTACTATTCATGCATTCATGCTTTATTAATGTTAAGGAAACATCATTTTTTACGGGTAAAGCTTTAAAAAATTGTTGAAATATTACAAGAGATTTTCTAAACATGACTTTTTCCTAAATTAATACATAATAAACATATAATTAACTCCATAGTCGTTTTTTACTAAAATCCGCTATATATAATACTTATTTATATTGAATACTTCCCGCTGATTAATGTTATGTCAGTAAAAGTTTATCAGGATATCTCAGATCAGTGACTCATACCAATATAAAACAAAAATGTTCATCACTTCCGGACCACGAAACGACATCAGACATAATTATCTCATACATTATACAATTATATCAAGATCGACTGTTTCCAGGTCGTAAATACATATTTATCGTAAATAGGTATAGTCCGCGTAAATCTGTTAGTCCACTCTGAATATAGAAATGAATAGCGTCACCATAGCAAATTGTATGACTACACCTGCTCGCAACAACTTTAGAGCGGACTAGCAATTTGGCGAGGACTATAACTCTATGCACTCTACTATACTCTATTGATAACTCTACCACAGCTCTACACTAATTTCAGCCAGGCAGTAACAAGCTCGATTTTCTTACTCGAAATAACTAAGATAACTTCAGAGCTCCTTTTGGGTTAATTTCAAATTCGATAAAGTCGGTACAGGTTTTTTATAAAACTTATATTGGCTGGATGCTGTGTATGTAGGTAACGTATTCAAGGTAATGTCGCACGGTGAGTGAACGGCAAGCTTAGAGATGTGACCTGCTCGATTGTACCATCGATATTGTTAGCCTTTTTAGTCGTGCGTTGTTAACAACTGAAATGGTATGTTTTTGCTAATCTACCTCTGCTCTTTTAACTCCACATTAGATCTTTTAGTTGTGGAGGCCATTATAGCAGAAAAACACCCAGACCCAGAGGATGTTTTGCCAATTTTTTTAATTTGGAATTTAGATATTGGCGCAACTAAACATCGAACTTCCGCTTTACATGGCATATAAGTTGGTGGCACCTTTAGTACGTAAATCGTTATTTATAAAGTATATAACAGGGCAGTTGCTAACTAAACATCGTCTTTAGGGAGTTAACACACAGGCGACAGTGAGCTAAAACCGACAACATGACGACATACTCATCGCTAACGTAGTAACCGTCATTGCTTTAGCAGCAAAATTCTTTAAGCAGAAAAACAGAAACGAAACCTTTAGAAGCCTAATTACGAACCGAAAATGCTTGAATTCCTCCAGAAGGCCTATTTAGTTGGCGCGATCATTAAATATCATTGGTTAATGTAGATTTGATTAAATTGTCTAATAAATCGCGATATTACAGTATCGCATTAATAGATATTTCCGTTTTAAATAACTTAATATCTTGGGCAATCTAAGCCATAACTATTTATTACCATGAGTATGATCTATTTGCGTATTTGCACAATTACTCAACCACCCTAAGTCTTACCTAACATTCAGTTATTTTGATTCCAAGTAATGTCTATTTAAGTTATCTTTCACTTACCATATTGATCGCGTAGATCAATCAACTTGCCTTATCACTGTGCCTATACGATTGCGATTAGAAATTTTATGCGAGAGCAATGCGGTAATAAATAACCGTCGTAATGAGTTATTACTGTCAGTGTAATCGGTTTGCGCAATCACAATTCGTCTATAGTGAAACAAGTGCCTTATTTGGCAGAAATTTATAAATTCGTTTGCACTTATTAAATAGTTATTGCGTCGTGTAGACCAATTAAATCGTGATTGGGCTGTGATTAGACTGCGTTTCTGCAATAATTTTGTATTTATATCCCTTTTCCATTCAGTTTTTGGAAAATATTATAATGTTATAAACCACTATAAGCAATACTACAAAAAATATATTTACGTTTTGTTTTAAATTTGATATATAACTTTATACAAATTAAATTAATAAATTAATTAATTCATTTTTTGCCTCGTACAAATTTACGACCATGCTATGCCATTTTGAAGGCCGCTTGTCAATGAAATCCCAGTCATACACATCTGAATAATTAACTGAAATATGGTTTACGCTATTTCTATGCTTTTCTATATGTGTGTGACACAAACACTAGGAAAATTAATATCGTTCCTCAAGGGTAGAAAGTTGTAATTTACAGCACAAGTAGGTACAGCCCATACACTGACAGAAATTTATAAATGCGTTTGCACTAACAAGCTCAATATTCAGTTCCGCACATTGATCGCCGCGTAGATCAATCAATCCAGAATCATGATTGTCGATAGGACGCAGGACCGCGCGACCAATAAATAAGCTCTATGTTCCATAGATCTGGATTGTCCAATAAATTATTGCGACATTATATCGAGCGATATAACGGCAAAGCGCTAATAGATTTCCATGTTTTGTACCGACTTGTAATAATTTATTACGATCGGAATTGGTTCAGTTTGATATATATAACTTTGTAAAAACTAGGCGTGTATTTTATGCCTTTTAATATTTGATATCGAGCTCATGTATAAGAACGATTACGTAACTATTTAGCTTTTATGTTCGTAATACCGTCCTAATTATTTTTGAGTGTTATTAATGTTGGTTTCTAATGTCTAATTTTGGGACATCGATATCAAGTACATCTCCGTCACTAACCGGCCGGGACATGTGGGTATCAAGGGGCGGGGGGCGAGGGGTGATGCGCCGATTTCTCCGAATAAGATTAATAAATGCAGGCGGTGCGGGGGACACCGCTCGGCTAATGACACGACGCTGCAGATATTTTTTATCGCGAATTTAAAACATAAACTGGTTGCGGCGGTAGCTTCCCCTCCCCGACCCCGCGCCGCGCCGCCGCCCGCGCCCTAAAGCCTGCACTCTGCATAGTTCACCGCTCCTGTGTGCGCATGCGCAAACAACACCTCGCCTCGCATCACACCAATTGTGTCTGACACCTACTCACTTGTCTGTGTCGTAACTTACGTATTACTCTATTATTCCGTGTGATGACCGGAGGCGGTCCCAGTAGTTTCTTAGCGACGCGAGAATGAACTGGCAATTTTTGCGCCAATCAGCACGACAAAAAGCATGTAAGGAGCCTAATGTAGTTAGTTTTCGATCGCGCGACTTACGTACAGTTGACGACTGTTTAAATCGGTCGCTATTTGTAGGTACGTTTTTGTAAGAATATTTGAAATCCGGGTTCGATTTCCGGTCAACACTTCATGTAAATTCAAATGAAATCTATTTGACGTTGAACGCGCTCGTGCCATTGCTAATGCTTATTAGCATCTTGTATACGTACTATCATTAGACGTAATCGACATGTGTGTAGCTGATTCGATCGAATATTTAGCGACGATTATACCGAGCCGATGGAAAGTTTATCCGGCCGGAGGCGATAGTACACAAATTGCAGTGAGCGAAATGTGACTTGAAAGCTTATAAATTCATTCCCATTATTATAATTAGGAGTTTAAGTACGCAAAGAGAATAACAAAATAAATAATAGAAATCTTTAAACATAAGAAATTAAACCATCAAAATCTCTAAAATTCTACTGTGAATAACATGACGTCATGCATTTATTCTTTAATCAAAACTTTATTTTTAGATCACATGTATAAACCAACAATAGCCCCGAGGAAAACTATCATTCCGAAATTACTCACTGAACGACTATTATAAATCACTTATCACTTCATTGGATATAATTGAAAGAAACATAAATGACAACAAAAAGCGTCATGCATAGCAAATCAATGAAACGTGGCGAACGATGCCGCGATCGTCTCACTCATGGTAAGGGCGCGTTGATGTCTTTTCTAGCGTTACTTGCTAGCTCATGCTCTTGCGCCATTTTACTGTCAGATAGCGAAAAGAAGATAGATAAGAAAAAAATCGCAAGTGTCTCGTTTACGTCAAGGGTTGCGCGTTGATGTCTTTCCAGTGCAACGTAGCTAGCTCGCTCGTGCCCTTGCGCCACTTTTCTATCTTGCATAGAGCATAGGATAGCAAAAAGATAGCGATGATAAAGATGTTTCAAATATGTAGTTTACTACAGGGGTTGCGCGTTGATGTCTTTTCCAGCGTAGCGTAGCTAGTCATATCATGCTCTTGCGCAATTCTTCTGTTGGATGAAAAAAATCTCAAGTTTGACGACAGAAAGTCTATTACAATATAGATTGTTGGTAGTAAATCTAGTTTGACGTACCTACATGTGTATTCTCATTTTATTATGTTTGTATAATATTTAATTCCAAACGTAAAATTCATATAATTCGGTTTAAATTTTGTTCATACCCAAAAATAACCATCATTTTATTTTAAAAATATTATAATGCAAATTTTGAGTCCTAATGTAATCCACTTACACAAATTAATTGTAACATGATACTTTAAGTATGTGTATAATATTCCAATATGATTTTCTTAACCCTTTAATCTTACAAGACATCTACATGTGTCATCATTTCATGGTTAGTTCACGGACCATCCCATCTCATTGTTAAAAAGTGTTGATGTGATAATTTAGCATCGTGTAGCGTGATTAATATTTCGGCCCATTTAACCCTCGCCTACCGGATCTAATTTATGCACGGGCCCGGAGCCGCGGTGAGTTCCATGACAGTGGAGGTGATATCGACGGGAGACAATAAATCCGGTTCTTGGCTGCAGCGAGCGGGTTGCAATTAAACTAGTGTCGCGACGGGTTCGCGACCGTGCGAAAGTGAAGCGAGGCGAGGGTCCCGGAGGGGGAGGGACGGTCGTCGCCGTCCGAAGTCCTCGAGCTGCAGACCTCAGTCCGCGCGATTACGCCGGCGCAGACGCACGCGCCGCGAGCCGCGATCACAAGTTGCGATGTCGCGCTAGCGCGGCGCGCCCCCATGGTGTACCCCGAGGCGTCCCGCTGGGGCGCGCCCGACACGCTAGCGCCCCTCTACGATGACGTCTACCGAGGTCAGCAGACATTTGCAAACCTTACCCCCGCCGCGAGAATTGCAACCTCCTTTGTTTCTGTGTCTAAGCTCAGACCGGCCCGCTCCTGCATATAGACTTGCTGGCACCCGCAGACCAAACGGGGTTTCCATTCTAGTGCAAATATTACAAATGCTTTTAGAATCTTCTCGTGGTTTAGTTACGACTCTGCTTTCTACTGACCTTTCCATTTCTTCTTAATCATCCTCAACAAAACAACTTTCATATCTTAACTCACATACTTATACTGCATTATTCAAATGCAACTTTAACATGCGCATTGTCAGAAATTCATATCTTCATTTTATTTTTTGTTACTCCAAAATCATTAATCTCGAATCCACTTAATCTTTGACAACTATTAATTTTCGCATTATAACTACGTATTTGAAATACTTCAAATCTATTTTAGTAATACTTAATGTCATTGCCCTTACTTTTTAAAATAAAAATGCGGTTATTTGTGTACCTACTAGAGCTTGTTTGTAGTGATGTCTATTGGTTGTGTGTTTTATTAAAACTTATGTATCGAACGGTCTAGACAATAAATTCAAATAAAGAATCAGTTTTGGATCATAAAAACAATAACTAACGTCAATTTTCCAATTAGTTCAGAAACTATACTATCAATACTAGCTCTATCATTATACATCGTCGGTAGAGTTCATTCGACTTCGTTGACAGGTGAGTCAACGTATCGATGTGTGCTTTTTTTTCCTCAGGCGGTTTTTTGTTTCCAGTCAGCTGACTCTATTCAGTCTGCCGTAACGATAATAGGATACGTTAAATATATTGTTGTAACATGGCGTCGTTTTATAAAATTTGTTTTGAAAACCTCACTGAGGCTTAAACACTGAGTGTTGTTAATATTGCTTTACATATTTTTGAAAAAAAAAAGCTAAAACTCTTTTTATTTGGCTCTAAGATGTGTTTTTACAATTATTTTTTTCTGATTTCTTTTTACTTGTTTATTTGTTTTGTTATTTTATAACAGGTACGTCTGAGAATCACTCAAAATATTTGTAAAAATAAACTTTAAATTTAAACGTTCATTAATTTTATCAAAATTTTATTAATTTTGAAAGAACATTTTAATTTCAAGTATTTGCATATTGCAATAGAAATATCAACCCTATATATTCCTGTTCCCTTTCTTATCTCGCTCTCAGCCTAGAGGTTATCTGGTAGAGATTGCTCTGCCGGTGATAAGACGCCTTCCTACAAGTCTTGTCTATTCTAGACTATATTTTATTATTCACTTTATATCTTGCGTTTTAAGTGCATTATTGATATCTATATATAGGATACTTTAATATATTTGACAATTATTTCCTATCGACAAAGTAAAATAACTTTAAACTTGTTTTCAAATAATTCTTAAGCTTTCAAAGCTTTAAAGTTTATTTGGTCAAGCAATACTTTCATAGAGTTTCTATTGATATATATTTAGGTTTGGATACCATGCTTGAGTTTACAAAAATGTAAAAAATGGGTTCTAGCCATGGTTTAATAAAATACACGGTAATTATTTGAATCTCAAAGAAAATCAATAAAGAAATCGTACCATTGTGTCAGATGATATGAATAAAATTTGTCCATATATGCATATAAAATAAATTGTAATGTATGCAAAACGAATAATAATTAACCTAAGAATATAACAATAAATCCATTTAAATAATGCAGTAAGCATGTTCTTTTGTCAACGTTCAAACGTGAAATTTAAGTAGTACCTAAGCAATTGAGGCTGTTAGATCTTTGCCGTATCGATTTCCGAACAAACGTTTCGTTAACGGCTTGTTTATGGTTACAAATAACATTAGTTAGCGTTTCCTGACGTTGCGTTGTTCTTAATGCAACTCGTATGCACATCCTCGCATAACTGTACAATGCAGGACACAAACAAATGTGAAGACATTTGAAACACGCAAAACGTTACGTTTCGGGTCGTAAACTTCGGCTGTTGATGGACAGGGCTTTTGAGCTCCTTTGGTTTAGTAATTCGCAGTAAACTTTAGTTAAGGGCGTGCCGCAAACAGTCCTTATACTCGTACGTAGGTGAAGCGACGTTAAGTGACAGACACTTAGGTTGTAGGTTTTTTTGTTTAATGATAATGCATGATATTTAAATTAAATTGTTTAACCTATATTTGTAAGCCACTCAGTGGAAGAATAAGCGATCGTCCAAAATTGTTTGACATCCAACAGCTATAATATGTTACTTTACTCACAAATAAATTGATTTGATTTGATAGTTGAACATCAGATATCTTAGATATTATCGAAGAAATAATGTAATAAAAAAATACGAGTATACTCAATAAAAAATTGAAACTAACTGATTAGCAATGTAGTGCTTACATATAACGTAAAGTCCCTTATAAAAAGCATACTATTGGCTAACGATTGGTTATTAAGAAAGCATTTTGGAACGGTTAAATATTAGATGGAAGATTATAATAAATAAATTTCTTTAGGAGGATTAATAAATACTAAAATAACTTATTTTAATTCCATACAAGTAATCATACATAGAATTAATAAATGTTTAAATTAATGAATCGTTCTAAAATATTTTTCACATCTTAAAATAATTGCAATTTTAAATATTACTTAAACACGTTGTAATAATAATACACATACAATGTAAACAAAGATACTTCAAATAAACTCAACTGGTCAGGTAAGATGTAGAGTCGCTTCCTAGATTGCAAGGTGCCCAGTAAACAATGTGTTAATGGTGCAGCCCTCTGCCGACACTCGACAATTCGACATTACTATTTAGTTGCTTCGCCCTCTATAAGTATGAGTAGAATATTTTTTTACTTTTTTGTCAAGTACAAGCTTTTTTATCTATGTTCTAATTTACGGTAATTTTATATAATTCATAGAAATTTTAGGATATTATTTTGAAAACCGTCAGTAGAATAATTAATTGTAGCCGTATTAATGCACTCGGCACCGGATACCTTACTTGTCCCCCTCGTAAACAAAATAAAAGGGTTTCTTCTGATCCGTGCTTTACCCATGTTGCACTAGCTCTCGTTATTAATAATTAATCAATTCAATGTTTACCAAAAATCGATAATTGAAAATTTTCCATTTCATTCCGATTCAGATGTTGTCAAATTTCGAACTTTGGCGTAAGCCTACTAGTAAGTCCATGTAAATTACCTTTTCCAGAATATTCTACCTGTAGGTTTCCCCACGATATTTTATTTACCGTTAAGGCGTTAATATAATACAAGTACCGGCACTACCTAATATAACGGGTACTATATTTTCTATTACCCGAAGAGAATAGTCATAGTACGGCGGAAAGTCGATCGTTTGCCAAGTTAAATACAAATACAAAAGTCTTTATTTGTAGAATAAGGTGCATACATTGGTGTTACAGTCAAGAATTTTCGCTCATTCTGCCATAAATGGCGTACAAATATAATTTTAAGTCGCATTTTATGAGTTCAAATTATTAAATTGTAGATACTAATATTGGAAATTATTATTAAAACGTTAATAAGATAAAATGTTTAAAGACTATTTTAAATTAATTAAAAGTTCTAAAGACTTTTGGACGTTTGATGCAGCAAATAAACGCTAAAACGCGATGCATCATTAATTCAATACATAAAACATAGGCAATCGCCAAAACGTGTTGCCGACTGCCTTTACTGTCCCACTGCTGGACACGGGTCTCCTCACAGAATAAGGATTAGACTATACAACAACGCTGGCCACGAGAAATCAGTTCTGATACAATCTGCTAGGGGCGCTGATTGGAAATGTATCGGCAAATACGAAAACCAATACCAAAACAGGCATTTTTATAAAAACGTAAAAACTCATACTAACTTTGCTAGGATCGTAAACAAAACAACATTACTGTCCACACCGCCGCAATGGTGTTGGCTCCGCACCGGCGGAACTCCAACGGTTATTTTATGAATATTGTTATGGAGTTTGCCTGTGAATTTTCCTACTTCGAGCGATATAACACGAATAAACTACTTAAGCGTAACCTAAGAATTGTTATATTACGTTTATTAGCAATAGTTGGGATATAATATTACTTTTTAACTTAACTAATTACTAAAATATTTGTCAATATAATTCCGTCAATGCGGCATAGTACGAACAACACTAAAATATAACATAAAGGAGCGTTAAAATTATGTAATACATATCTATGCACCATTTTTTTTTTATAAAAACGAACAAAAATCGAGAAAAGGCAATTTCCGTGACAACTAACTCAATATTTTTTTAATTTAGTTTGTCTTTAAGTTTTCAAAAAGTTCCCTGTGAACCTCCTATAATGAAAAAAGATAATATCTAATTACAGGGTGAACGAAAGGCGTACACTTTATAGAACTAAAGTATTCTTTAGCTACTAATCTATATATGTACCTAGACAGCTGTACCCGTTAGTATGAGTTTTTACGTTTTGACAAAAATGATTGCTTTTGTTTTCGTTTACGTATTTCCCATATATTTCCAATCAGCTCTGATACAATCCGCTAGGGGCGCTGATTGGAAATGTATGGGCATAAACGTAAACAAATACCAAAACAATATTATTTTCAAAACGTACAAACTCATATTAAGGGTACTATATAGAACCTTAGTTGAAGTGTTTAAATAGTTCAGTTAATTACACAACGCACAGTTAAAACTTGTAGCATTTGAACAGATTAATGAGCATGTCCTAAATTTGAAAATTCATTAATTAATTTAGCAGAAGTACACATTTGTACCTTTCGTTAATTGGTAATTAATCACAAACTGAATTGAACATTCCGGTGTTTCACGGATTTAATTAATGTCTTATTGTGTGCTTTTAAGCTCTTAAATTGAAGCTTTAAAGCCCTAACTGCACATTTTTCGTGCGTCGGACGTCGTGATATTTTTTGCTCATAAAAGTGCATGACTATTATCACGCATTTTGTAAAAGGATAAAATTTTGTTTTTTTTTTTTTTTTTTTATAATATAAGAATAGCAGACGAGCATGCAGTCCACCTGATGTGGCTACTGCCGCCCATGGACATCTGTAATCAACCCCAGATAGGATTAGATATTCCTACCTGAGGTCGGTCACAGATGCGCCGCTACCCCTGAGGACTAAGCTGGAACGCCTCGGAAAAGTCTGTCTCCCTTACCACACCCTTCAAACCGGAACACAGCAGCGCCTAACACTGCTGTTATTAGGTAGAAATAGGTGTGGCGGTGGTGCCGCCGGAGTCGAACCACAAAGGGTTCTACCACCTTTAAATTAAAACATAATCGGCAAATAGTTATGACATTTTCAAGTGAAACTTTCTCGTTCTTATAGTTCAACTGTTGTCTTTTCTCTTAATAAGAATAAAAAGGTAATTACTATTTTCATAAATAAAAATCAACGTCGAGTAAAAAAGATGATAATGCTAGCAGCAATTCTTGATCCTATAATGGCGGTATCAAATGTCGAACATTATTTGAAAAGCTATAGTGAGGAAAAACGTTGGTATCCATTTTCTTAAAACTTGATTCGATCTTACAATGAATAATCTCAAAAAGTATAGTCAGGAAAAACGTATTCATCAATTTTAACATCTAAGATTACTATTAAAATGAACAATTTTAATACCTTACCTTACCTTTCAATTAATACGAATAAGTGACTTTTTGGAAACAGATAAGCTTTAAGACGTTAGAGATCTGGAAGTTAAGAATCTAGAACGTTTTCCAATCACAGAGTGTAGAGCGCTTGAAAGTTTTCTCTGCAAACTTTCTCTATTTCTTTGGATCTCTAGAGCTGTGATTGCCAGAAAATAAACTCACATACACCTAATATATTTTCTAAGCGGTATTAAGTCGGTGCTTTATTGACCTTATTCTGAAGTTGGAGAGCTGAATCGTCTTCTGCGATCGTGAAAAGTTTAAATTGAATCAGGCTAAATAAGAAATGCGTTGCGCATAAGTGGTATTGGATTAAGTTCTTTTTACTATTATAAATTATTAGCCTATTGCTAGTGTTGGTATGTAAATATCGATATTCAAATATAGATTTTTTTGTTAATAGATTTTGCCAAAAACTGGATAGGTACTAGAAATATCAAAGCATGCTTTTAATAAGCAAAATAAAGATAAATAAAGCGTAAACATATGATTACAAAAGATAGTAAGTTATCTTAAAATATCAACATATAACATTTATTTCGTATTTCAACTTATAATTTACAGTTTTTCATTATTACTTGACTATTCGTAATTAATTATTTTTTAAAACAAGGGACCTCTTTATAATTATTTCTTAGTTTATAACAGTAATATACATATCTGTAAATATATAAATGCCATAAAGCGAGAAGTCTCGGCCGTTTCCCACATATAGTTTGTGAGTCAGGCGCGAATCGGAAACCGTTAGGCGCGTGCGGGATGCTCCAAGAATAGGGTTGTCATGTTTATTTACCGTTTACTTTACGTATGCAGTACCCTTACCATGAGTTTTCAAAACATCCAACAATTTTACGTTACGTTTACTCAATCCATTTTTCTGTTCCGTTTGCTATAGTAGACTGCGTAAACGTAATCATGAGTAAGTGCCTCAAGTCTGTTTGTCTGCCTCACATGTTCGCAAAAAAAGAGACAAACATAAAGCGCCATTTTTTCAATTTAGGCATTTAATGTTACGTTACTGACACTATAGTTCTGATACAATCCGCTAGTGGCGCTGATTGGAATTTGTATGGGCAAATACGTAAAAAAATACCAAAACAGTCATATTAGTCAAAACGTAAAAACTTATAGTAGGGTAGAGATGTTATTTTACTTAATCTTGCGAATATAAAACACTTCTGTACTCGTGGATATGTATGACCTTATTTCGATTTTTATGAATGTTTTATGATTTAAGAATTTTAAGCACATGATCTTAATGTATAGCATGGAATAAAATATGAATTAAAATTTCCGTTCTGAATTCGGTTCTGGCCCTAAGTATGGGTGTTGTTATATATGTCATTATATGTCCGTAGTCCCACAAAAAGTTTGGGGCTTCGAGTGTAGTAAGCAATAGTCAGATTTTTATAACGTTGAGTGCATCAAACGTGCAGTCCATCTGATTTTGAGTGGTCACAGTCACCTGTCTGTCAGTCTAGTCTTCAAAGAAATCCATATAGAACAGAGCTTTAATCTGACATCGATTTCAGAGGCGTTGGCGGAGTGCCAACGGACAAGATGATCGCCTCACATATAAGTTCTCAGATAGTTAATTGTATCAGGCGTTACTTTGCGGAAATCCATGCTGTTAAGTTAAGATTATTAATAAAAAATGCATATTACAAATTACGCGAATATTTAGAAAACTAAAATACGAAAAAATTAAATCATTATTATTATTATTAACAAAGAAATAAATACAAATTAAATTAAATAATGTTGTAAATCTGATAATTGATATCAGATTTACAACATTATTTTATTTAATTTGCAGTTTAATTGTAAATATAAATCGGCCGCTCTCATATTCATTGCTTCACCCATTGTGGGTTCATGTGTTTCTAAAATTGTAAATGATTTTTATAGAACAATTGTAAAACCATGATTGCAATAAAGTATTGAGTATTGATTAAAACTACTTCGCAACAATCCGCTACAAATATGTTGGGAGGGAGGGTGGTACATACTGCATGGTTTAAAAAATACATATTTGTAGCGCATTGTTGCGAAGTAGTTTTAATCTTAACTTTATAAGTTCTCACTGTAAGACAACTTATATGAATGACCGGGGCTATCAATAAATAACCACCTCATACCGGAACCCTACATCTGAACATCATTACGCCGACAGGCCGCTTCCCCGCCATTCACCACGCACCTTTGAGCGATGTGGATCTAACATCGACACAATGTGGACTCGCTAAAGTTAGTTTATGTAGTGTGTTTATGTACTTTTAATACACAGTTGTTTGCATCAAATATTTAATTTTTATTTCGCAAAAAATATTTACGTTACATAAATTGATAAAAAAATAATAATATGCCTATAATTTTACCTACAGACAGTCTAACTCTGCAGGCACCATATTTTTGTCTAATCACAGTAGGGTTAAATGCTGTTTGTGTTTTGGTTTAAAAAATATAGAAAGAATTTCTTAAAGCATACCACTTTAGTCCTCATGGGTGGAGACGCGAGTTGGTATCTCGGATAATGTTGCCAATCATCATCATCAACAACCCATTACTGTAGCACTGCTGGGCACGGGTCTCCTCTCGTAATGAGAAGGATTAGGCCATAGCCTACCGCGCTGGCCAAGTGCGTACTGGTAGACTTCACATACCTTTGAGATTTTTTTTTAAACTCAGGTATGCAGGTTTCCTCACGATGTTTTCCTTCACCGTTTGGCAAGAGATAATTAATTTCGAATTCGCACATAATTTATTGAAAAATCAGAGGTGCGTGCCTGGGATTTGAACCTCGGACCCCTGGATCGAGAGGCCGAGTTTCTTAACCACCACTGTGTAGCTGACATTCGGTAGATCTCCAATTTGGGATCATAAAAGCCCGTACGCAGATGGTAACTACGTAGAATGGCATGCTTGGGTTTCATTAATTTAGTAAAAATACAAACTAAAGAATACAGCACCGCAAAATAATAACACTATTCTCAGAAATAACGCTTTGGTCTTAATTACTTCAACGACCTCAATTTAATAAAAATATAACACAAAAATGCATGTTATGTTACTATGCCAAAAGCAGTTTTGAACGTCTTTTTATAAATATACCGGTAATTAAATTATTATTTAAAATTTAATATTACTTTATTTTAGTTAAAATGTATTTTACTTTGTATTTGTTTTTTTTATTTATATTATTATATCATATTATTAAGTTGAAATACATCTTTTATTTACGAAAAAAAGAAGAGTTTTGAACAACGTCTTTATTTTATGAGTGTAATTTTATTATAATTTTTAATTTTATTTTACTTTCTCTTACTTTAAATTAGGTAACTTTGCATTAGAGTTTTATTATTATTATGTTGAAATATCACTCCATCATGAAAATAAATATTATATGTTTAATGCAATATAAGCAGTAAACAGTTAACTGTATTTTTACCAGCAACCCTATATCTCCTCAACGCCGCTTCCCATCCTATTCAACAAATGTAACATAATAGCACTGAGTGACATCGACGCCGCATTCAACATTGTTGCAGTTATGTGGAGAGATCGTAACATTTCTATCTTAAATATATTGGCTCAGATAGGGAAATGATAGACATAGCCGTTTGAACAAAGTACTGAATAATTTCTTTTAACTTTTTGAAGTAGTTCCCTTTCAGTACAATAGTGCAGTTCCCTTTTTCATACGGTGCACAGCTAACGACGGTGAAGTCCTTGGTAAGTGGTTACCACCGCTTATGGAATTGTGTAACCAAATCCATCTTGCCCCGCTTCTTCTCCATAGCGAAAGACCTTCCGAAGCGGTGGTAGTTTGTTGACTTTCAAAAAGTATTCTATATGAATCAATTTTGAATAAATGACATTTGAATTTGAATTTGACATATAAAACAGGGGTTCTATCTGAAACGAGTAGCACTACCATGAGTTTACAAAAGTATTACTCGCTAGCGACTGCGTAAAATAAATGTATGTAAAATTGTACAGCGCCTCTGGTGGTTACTCGTAGAACTAAAATCCGTAGTGGCGTAACTCGATACGTAAAAAACCTATCGAAATCAAATCGCTAGCGAATGTCATTATGATCTATTGCCATACAAATTCGGTCCCATGAGTCATTAATTTGACAGACGTTGTCAAGAAATACCGTAACGATAGTAGTTATGTTATTCACTAGCAAAATGACAATAGTTTTCTATTTACAATTTCTATAGTGGCGTTTCTATGCCAACTCATGGTAGTGCTACTGTGACAGATGCGTTGCTACTGCTGATGTTTAAGATTGTCGCTTCATATGTATGTCAGTCGACAATCGGCATTCATACATATATTCCGAAACACAATAGCTGTTTCACGTTAAAAATAGCCGTGGAAGTTCCACTTCCCCGGTTCAAACATTAACTGAGTTTCAAGCTCGTTACCAACTCAATTTCGTACGTAAATTTTATAAAAAAAAAACATAAGAAGTCACTCTAATTATAGACTATCGGCAGGCACAATGTCTAAGCTACGCTTAGTTTAACAAACGTAATACACTGCCCTCATCATTTGCACAAGCTTTAAGTTCAGAATGGTTACAGCTTTCAAGCATTCAGCAATTGTATTGAGAAGTTCTGCTTTGAAACGTGCAACTGGGGCAAATATACAATACTTTGTGCTTGCAACAATTGCATTTAGTATGTATCAGTGTATAGAGTTCTGCTAAGTTCGGATTGCGGTAGTAATGAGATTCTAGTTGTAATTTTGTTGGCTAATTTCAATTAGGAACATAATGGAAATTTGGAGAATACTACTTATGCTTTGATTCTAGGTGCCATATTTGTGTCATATTTTAGGTACATAAAGTACAGTTTTATATAGATAGAGGCCCTATTATTGTACCCTTTAAAAGTCGGTTATAATTTCAAGAAAACACCACTTACTCCTTAAAATAAAACTTGAGCTCACTCAAAACTTTTTAATGTATGGAAAATATATAAAAAAAATCTTTATCGTTAAATAAGCAATACCAGCTTACAAGATAGTAGTCCTTCAGGAACCATAGATTATAATCATAAACATTATTTAATTTATATTTATATCTTAATCAATTAGGGTTTTTTCCACTTCTGAATATCTATCGCTATACACGCTTATAGCTTGTTACAGCCACTAATACCAGCTTGTAGATATAATTAAATTATGACTAAACGTGGTTGCTAATGGCGTGTATTTGTAAACAGTCAAGTCAGTACACGTTCGCCGCTGAGGCTATATTTAGCTGAACCACACCGGCTGACTCACAGCCTCCATGCGATGTATGCTTATTTATAAGCATACGTAGCGCGAATATTGGATACCGCTTACAATATACTTTTAAGTCGTTTCGATGCTCTAGAAATGTTAGTACGATATGAATCATCGTTTGTTGATTTTTTGTTGTCATAAATATATGTTTTAATTAATAATTTTGTACATTCACGTACAAAGCATATAAATTCAACATTAAAAACATATAACTAGAATAGTTAAATAAATAAACGCTTTCTAGCCCAGCCAGCCCCACACTAGGATTCCCTATGTCGTGAGTGCCATGGACACACACATAGACAAATACACAAACACCCAGACCCAGAAACAGAAATCTATATTCATTATTTAGATATCTGTCTGGCCGGTATTCGAAACCGGGACCCTTTGCGCGTCAGACCGGTATGGTGACCGCTCCGCCACACGGGTCGTCAAATAGTTATACGAGTATTATATAATAGTTAAATATATCAGTCTATTACAGCCTGTACATTTCTAACTGTAAACCTAACTTACTTAATATCATTTAAATAATTTCAATCAATGCCTAACATTGTACTTTAATATGAAAACTAACGCCAGAAATAAAACACACCTAAACCAAGAAAGAATAGCTTAATCCATCATTCTAGTCATTAGGCGACGTTGTTCAATATCGAACGTATCCTCGGTCTTAATAACTGTTCCACAGGACTCTTAATAACAGTTCCTAATTCTTAGAACTTAAGGTATTTAACCTTATTATACTGTTGATTTATTGAATATCAACGTGAGCGAGTTTTATTTTGGGACGCATTTTGATATAACCTTACGTGTTGACTTATAATTAATGTTCGTCAAAAATATGGGTTCAGTTTTCGCATATCACGGGTATGCCATTATTTATTTTATTTATAGCTCGTTTCATTTTAAATATAGACCTCCACTCAACACGGATAATGATATTTTAAATTTGAATTCAAACTGTTTATCCACAATCGACTCCTATGAAACCTGAATGTTAATGAACTAACGCTTCGGAAGTTGTTTCGTTGTTAAGAAGCAGAAGATACTTCTGTTAAAACGCTCAGAAGGGATTCCAAAAATACAATAAATTCTTCATTAATTATAAACATTATTCATAATAATTTATCCACTAATTTATCACACTAGTTTTGAAGGTGGTAGAACCCTTTGTGGTTCGACTCCGGCGGCACCACCGCCACACCTATTTCTACCTAATAACAGCAGTGTTAAGCGCTGCTGTGTTCCTGTTTGAAGGGTGTAGTAAGGGAGACAGACTTTTCTGAGGCGTTCCAGCTTAGTCTTCAGGGGTAGCGGCGCATCTGTGGCCGACCTCAGGTAGGAATATCTTATCTTATCTGGGGTTGATGACAAATGTCCATGGGCGGCAGTAGCCACTTACCATCAGGTGGACTGCATGCTCGTTTGCTATTCCTATATTATAAAAAAAAACACTACATTTACAAAACACTATATATTTAACACTATATATTAACCCTTGAATATTTAACGATATATATTTTTATGATAGTAATAGGTATTATAGTCAACTATATGGACGAACATTTGGTAAAAGTTTACGTAAAATCTTAAAAAAAACCCTTTTAACGAAAATTCGTTTTAACAATGTAGGTACATTATGTGCATACTTTTTAGATATTTATGATAAGCATGATTTTTAGTATCTAAAGAAATACTATAAAATATAAACTTATTTTTAGTGCCGATAAAATATTCATATCAATTACCGAGCCTTTCTCTGTGCGTGACCCGACACGCAGAGGGCTGTATTTTTATATTTTACAATGTAAAGAAAGTCTGTAATAAAATCATAAAGCCTGAAGCCTTGTAGTCTACGATTCTCATTGTTCAAGAATCAATTACTTCTAGACCACCTCTATTTGTAGATTCAAAGAAAGATAATCAGATTTAAACTTTTGAGGCTTTGAAATTATAGATATATTTTCACGTTTTATTTATTTTAATAAAATACAACTTGTATTTTCAAATATAATTTATACTTAGAGCTTTGTTTGTCTGAGAACATAGATGAAGCAGGTTCTTCGGTACATACAGGTACAGATATTAATTTCCTAATTAGAGCCATAGTGTACTGAGGGCGCAGGACGCCCTGGGCGGAGATATTTAAGGGCGGCAAAACTTTGCGAATAACGGGTTTTCATATCATGTAGGTAAAAAAAGACCTGTAAACTTTAAAACAAACTTGTGACCCGGGTGACACTTCTAAAGGTCGGAAAATGAACAAACCTATAGTGGGCGGCAAATTCGAGATTTATCCCGGGCGGCAAGAATCTGCGCTACAACACTGTTGCTTAGAAAAACCTTGTTAAAGGTCGTGTAACTCTTCTTGCTGATCGATTTTTTACCACCACTTTCCCTATTTTATCTTATTCTAACAGTGGTGCATCGCTGCTGTATTTTTATTTGAAGAGTGTGGCAAGGGATCCTTCAAATATGTATCAACAACTTAGTCCTTAGAGCTAACAACGTAACGTTTATATGTCTTAGGATAACTGGTAATTCAGTCACCTCATAATATAACACCATCCATCATGTTCAACATAGACCAAACGCGCCTATGATTTGCTTTAACTTAATCAGAGTATCGTTTACGCTTTACTTAACATGTAAATACTCCATTGCCGAAGGAAACATATCTCCGTAAACAGCTGTTTATTAGTTCGCTGAAGCAAATATACCAACTTCCTTAAAGGTAAACCTATACCTTTGGCGTCTGATGTATAGGTAAATTCATCACACATGAATAGTTGTAGTAAACACTAATTACGTGCCCCAAGTAACACAAGAGGATATATTAATATTTATTACTGTCTGTTGAATTTGAAAGTTATTGCAGTAGTAGCCTTATGGTTAACTCTCGGGGTCTGAATCGAGGGTCTCGAAGTTTCCGAAGTTTAGACTCAAAAACATACTTTTTTAACAAGCTTTTATTAGCTTAGGTTGTATGTATGTATGTATGTAACGGAATCTGAGCTCAATTTTCACCCGGTTTTAGATGCTTGATAAATTTGCAATAATTTGATAACAGTTTCCCATTATCCGTATTACATTAATTAATTCCCCAATTTATGAGTTTGACACCGACTAAAAACTGATAAATAAATAATAGTTAAAAAAAAACTAAAAAACAACACGCTTTTATTGCTAATCGACAAAATCATGCAATCATAATGAATGACCTCAAAATAAAATTACAATAAAATTTAAGTTATTAAAATAATAATTTGCATATTCGTCTAGATTTGTTTATAGGTAGCGATGTAATGTTCATAAGATCCATGATACTTCGTCGATTTTGTTCTACTTACTCGTAAGAGCTCAATACTCGATCTAAATTATTGGATAAGTGTCGATATTCAGCGTCAAACTTTGTTACTTTCCATAGCGTCTTTGTCATCTTATCACTAGCTATAATAATCACTATATCCAAAATAAAGTACGTACGAGTAATACTCGTAATTTATCCCACTTGTAAATAAAAAATAGCAGTCAAGTTAGCGAAAACGCGTATTTACAATGTTTCTTTAATCATTTGTTAACAAAAGAACAACTATTTTTAAAAACAATTTTCTCCGAAATAAAAATGTGTACACCACTGAAAGATATTGTCTGTCAGCGGCTGAGTATTCTCTGGACCTCTTTATATTAAGGCACTATGAAGCTAGTAGTGCAATCTTATTTATTAAATTAGGATATATTTCATATTTTAAAACAAATTACATCGAGAGTCAAAGTGTTTTATAGAACCCCTTAGAAATTACATACTTACCTTTATATTTGAGTGATCATATTAAATCCTAATCCTTCTCATTCTGAGAGGAGACCCGTGCCCAGCAGTGGGACAGTAATGGGTTGATGTTGACCGTATTAATTCACGGTCCTACGACGCACTAAACAACCCGATATTGAAGTCACCGTCACCCCTACAGAGAAAGAATAAAAAGTAATTTTAAAGGTGGTAGAACCCTTTACGGTTCGACTCCGGCGGCACCATCGCCACACCTATTTCTACCTAATAACAGCAGTGTTAGACGCTGCTGTGTTCCGGTTTGAAGAGTGTGGTAAGGGAGACAGACTTTTCGGAGGCGTTCCAGCTTAGTCCTCAGGGGTAGCGGCTCATCTGTGGCCGACCTCAGATAGGAATATCTAATCCTATCTGGGGTTGATTACAAATGTCCATGGGCGGCAGTAGCCACTTACCATCAGGTGAACTGCATGCTCGTCTGCTACTCCTATATTATAAAAAAAAGTAAAGTAGAAATAATACTTATCAATTCGTATAAATAAAAGACCTCTTAGACTTGAATAGGAGGGACTCATACATTTTAACTACATTCTACTAATAGTCGATCAATCTTCATTACTTTTACATCCAATTACATTTTATTGACAATAAATTTTACAAAGACAATAAGTATATTGTTAATAATTAAAAACGTGTAATAAAATGTACTTACAGACATTATTTTAAAAGCATACCTATAATTTCGTAGTAATTGCCAGTTTTACTGTAAAATATTGTGACGGAAATTGTGTAGTGAAACCTTATTATGTTTACTAGGCGTTGTAGTTACCATAAATTTAATGTTTAGTTACATTTACTATCAACTCCAAGTCCGAGGAAACTCAAACAAATGGAAGCACTCCTTATCTCATATTTAGGGCTTGCTCGGAACACACTGGACCCTTATAAATTCATCAAGTCTTTCTTTGTTGACAGTTTTCGCGCTACAATTTGGTATACGGTGCGTTGAGAAATGTAATAGAAAAGTATCTGTAAATATAAGAGTACCTACGTACGGTTATTTAAATAGAAAAATAAAAACTGTTTCTTATATTTTTAATTGAGTTGACGGTAAGGCTACACGAGGGATACAGGAATGAATAGTTTACGTCGACAACTGTTGTCGACTGTCACCACCCACAAAAGAATGCATGAATAAAAAATAATTTATCAGCACATAAATGAATCGCACTTATATGAAACTGAAATACGTGTGTGAATGTAGACACTAGAAACATGTGGATAAATACCATGAATATGAAAACAGTGAACAGAGGCGACGATGGTGCCAACTTGCGCGACTGATAGAGGTTCTATTTCTATTTTGTTGGTAACTTTTGTTTCGAGACTGCAACCGCTGCAACTTCATACTGTAACTTTCGTGTGACGAATCTTAAAATTTCACTCTCATCATTTTTTCATAACGCGCCTAAAGAAGTATAACTTCAATAGCTTCAAATATCATCTTTAATAGTCTCTAAAATGCGCAGACAAAGTTGGATAAGCTAATGAAATAAAAATATCAACTTTAGAAAACCCCAAGAGAAAAAAAAAAGCTTTTATGGTCGTGAGAAAAAATATTAAATCTCTTCGTGCATTGGTGACGTTTAATCACATAAAATACAGCCAAATCCTAAGCTCTATATCTAAGAAAAAAATTAAGTAGCAGTTTTATGTGCAAAAACATCGATAGTCATCAGACATGCAAATACTATGCAAATGGAATGCCATAAATCGATGAGTAGTTTTTCTAGTTACGGAAATTATAGTCGTTTAATGGGTGTAAGGTGTTATCGAGTAAAGTATCTGATTGTACGGCGTGTGCAATCTCCGGTCGATCGCGTTATGTGTAAGCCACATGTTACATTAGGGGTGGAAGCGAGTAGCGATTTGGATGGGATTTCTATGTAGACTGGGATCGATTACTGTTGAGTATTTTTGACCCGGTACGAACTACATAATTTTTTTAAATCGGTTTTAAAAATTTATGTAGTTCCTACATATTTTTTTAAAATCGGTTTTAAAAATTTATGTAGTTCCTAATGTGTCGTTTTATCGTATTGTTCTCACTTATGCTTTTTAATATTATTAATTTTTATTTCTTAGTATTTTTTAAACAACTTACGGATTTGACTGTACTCCATAATTTTTTAAAACCCGGATTTAAAATTTTATGGTGTTCGTAATGTGTCATGCTATCGTATTGTTCTCACTTATGCTTTTCACTACTATTAATCTACATTTCTTAGTATTTTTTTAAAAAACGTACGAATTCGACTGTAGCTATGCCATATTATTTTAAAAGACGGAATAATTATTTAAAACGCCTATAATCTCACAGTTTCTATAGTTAGCCAACACTGGAAGCGATTGAGAATGGGGTAGTCATTAATAGTTTCTTACGCACGTAGAAGTTTTAAAAATGTAATATTGTCGATCTCGATTCCTTTTTTTATAGAAGGTGTTAAACTGTATCAGAGGTCTCGTAGATAATTTAAATTTTCTCAACATGCATTTCGCTCTCCGTCACTACACCACGAATCCGCATTAGACCGGACTATACTCCAGCTAATTATACACACACCCTTACTTTATCTACTAGTACAGGATCCCTAGTATAGTTTTCATCATTTATTAATAACAAGCTGATTTTTCGTGAGTAGCTTCGTTTCGACAAGACGCCCAACATTTTTCCTTACAGCAATGTTGGTAAATGGTAGCTTGATGGGGCAACAAGGATAAAATATGTTGACCGGACGAATTCTAAAAATTTATTACTAACCAAATTTTTCTTTGTTAATTATCAAGATAATTATTTAAATAACGTGAAAAAATATTTGTCCTACAAAATATAAGGTTTTTATTAAGGCGTCCCCTCTCTCCAACATGTATCATAAACAAGGTCATGAAAAATAATTACTAACCAGCTGATTTTTTTTTTATTGGCTGTCTACCATTTACATAGTCTACCATGCACATTGTCCTACAAATTACATGGTATGTCATCTCAGACCTACACATAAAAGTTGTAGTACTAATACTTAATGTAAAAATAATTAGTATCAAGCTGAGTGTTCCAGAATAGCTTCGTTTCAATGAGACGCCCAACAAATTCTCGTACGAAAGTTCTCGATTGTGGTTTATAACTAAAATAATAGGGATGAAATATGTTGATTTGACGAATCAAAAAAAAATATTACTAACCGAATTTTTTTTTATTAATTATCGAGACAATTATCTAAATAACGTGAAAAAATATTTGTCCTACAAAATATAAGGTTTTTTTTAAGGCGTCCCCCCTCTCCAACATGTATCATAAACAAGGTCATGAAAAATAATTACTAACCAGCTGATTTTTTTTTTATTAGCTGTCTAACATTTACACAGCTTGTCCTACAAATTGCGAAGTACGTTATTCCAGTCCGCCAGTTTTATAGTTTATTTATATTATATTATAGTTAAATTACAAATCTTGTAGGATTAATAAAAGTTACCCTTTTTTTTGTAGGACATTGTTTATTTAGATAAAAATTATATTATCCTATCACGTGATACCTTTGTCCTACAGTTACTAATAAAAAAAATAATCCTGCGGAATTAACATCTTTTCAGCGTAGGTCCGAGATGACATACCATGCAATTTGTAGGACAATGTGCATGGTAGACTATGTAAATGGTAGACAGCCAATAAAAAAAAAATCAGCTGGTTAGTAATTATTTTTCATGACCTTGTTTATGATACATGTTGGAGAGGGGGGACGCCTTAATAAAAACCTTATATTTTGTAGGACAAATATTTTTTCACGTTATTTAAATAATTATCTTGATAATTAACAAAGAAAAATTTGGTTAGTAATAAATTTTTAGAATTCGTCCGGTCAACATATTTTATCCTTGCTGCCCCATCAAGCTACCATTTACCAACATTGCTGTAAGGAAAAATGTTGGGCGTCTTGTCGAAACGAAGCTACTCACGAAAAATCAGCTTGTTAGTAATAAATGATGAAAACTATACTAGGGATCCTGTACCATACTATTTATAACTAGTTTCTTTAATCTCCTCATAAACAAGATTTCTACCACTCTACGACTTAACACAAGCGTACGAATTTCACAACCGCTGCTCCCTTCACCGCATTCGCCGCCTCAGTCATTAAGCAGATAATCTTTCAATTTGCATCTCCGCGATCGAGATAGCGCGAGGACGATTTGACAAGCTGCAGCTTCCGCGACGCTAAGTAACGGTGAACATCGCTGGTAGATTTGCGCTCAGATTTCCGCTTAAAATAATGTCTGTATTAAAGCGTAGCTACATTACCTGTTTAAATGTGCCTTCGTAATTTGGCAGCAATTTCAATATCGGTTTTTCTAAAGCGGGCTGTGGAAAGCTTTTGTAGATTTCATAGATTAGTAAAGATTATTCAGTCCTAAAAAGAAAATGTAACCAGTTGACAATTGAAATTGTTACTGTCATATATTTTCGTGTTTGAAAAATATTAAAAAATGTAGTTGTTAGATGATTTACGAATGAAACGGTATTTCTACGCACTTTTTCTTTGATTTCGTGTCTTAACTGCATATGTCGGCATTGTTCCGCGTAAATTACACTATGACAGCCATTAAATGGCTGACAGAAGTGTCAGCCGTTTTAACCATTTAATGGCTTCCTTCAATTATAAGGCGGTGAGATATCTATACTTATCTATGGTAGATTTAAAATAGGAAATGTGCATGCAGATTATTTGATCGTTACTAGTCGGCGTGACTATTGGACATGTGTCAAGTCGTCAAGATTTTAGATTCCCACCTAAGATCAATTACAGACGCGTAGTTCCTCCTAAAGTCCACAATGTAGATGTAATAATAACATTGAATACAGACGGACATGAAAATTTCTGTAATGTTTAAGTTTTAATACTTCATGTGCCTACATTTATCTTTTTCTCTGCTCTTTAAATTGCGGTTCAATGCCGTTATATAAATTGTAAGTAGGTAATTACAATAAGCAATACAATAGTGTAAATTCCTAGCATCCCCTAAAATTGTTTCGAAATCAGTTAAACATATAAATATACATAGATACATACATACATACATACATACATGCATACATGCATACATGCATACATATATACATACATATTGTTAATTAAAACATAGTTTTAAAAGAATAGATATTCGTATCTAAATGTGAACATCATCACACTAATAATTGAGATTCACAAAAACATATTAACATTTCATTTCAACATTTAATATAACATTATGATATGACAAACATTTTCATTCCAGTGCAAACCATATTTGAAATTAGTTCATTAATATAAGCAATGAAGTGCAATTTAACGTGTCGTTTGATATAACAGTTAGCTTTGAGCCATAATACTCTAGCAAATGTTATTGGAAATCTCTTTTGTAGCTTTGATAGTTACTGGTGCTAATGTTTCGCAAAATATATTTTTATTTATTATTATTATTATTATATAAGAGTAGCATACGAGCATGCAGTCCACCTGATGGTAAGTGGCTACTGCCGCCCATGGACATCTGTAATCAACCCCAGATAGGATTAGATATTCCTACCTAAGGTCGGCCACAGTTGCGCCGCTACCCCTGAGGAATAAGCTGGAATGCCTCGGAAAAGTCTATATATATAAACAGGGCCGAGTTATTTATATGTAAGTTATTATAAAATACTGTATTTAAATATTAATAACTTAAGCCGGCAGTGTTTCGCTTTTTGGTTTGAAGATTGTGCTAAAGTAACACATAACACAAAACATTCCAATTTTGTCCTTTGAGGTAGCAATGCACGTGATAGCGACTCCTATCTGAAGTAGATCTGATCCGATTATCAGTTGCACTGTATGTTTGCTTACTATTTAATCATTGCGTTTTTACTTCTTTAAACTAAGAAGAATGCCTCGGGTAAGCATGTCTTTCTTACCACACTCTTCAAGCCAAAACGCGGCAACGCTTCTGTTATTACACAGAAATATGTATCGCATTGATGCCTTGGAGTCGATCCCCAAAGGGTTCTACCATCTAAATACTATATATTTGTAAAATACGTCGAATGAATGATATTAACGATAGTAATCGAAAAAACAAATGCTTGTTACACGCACAAATAAGCTGAACTCAATAAATAGCAACAATATTTCTTAGTAATACATCTATCTGTAACTGTCGGGATGTAAGTAAGAGGGACAAAAATAAGAGCCGACATCCACCCCTGCTAATTACATTTAGCCTCCCTTAAACTCCTTTGTGCCAGCCCTCCTCAAAGTAAGATTAGCTTACTAAAATATATTCAAAAGATAATACAATTCTCGGATACTTGAGTATCATTTTATATTTAAAGCTTTTTAAGTATTTAGAGTACTTTTAATTACTGTTATTAATATTAGGTACCAGTTTGCCGAACATTTTCTGTTTTTCGTATGGACCCTTTATAATTTAGTCCGGTCCCGTCATTCCAGATAAAATAAAATTTGGTCTATATCCAGCCAAAAAAGCTAAATCTATTAATACTCGTACACTTGAATATTAATACTACTTGAAAAGTTTTAAATATTAATACCCTAATTAAGAAGGTAATTAAAATATGTTAAGTAAACTTTACAGTAAGATTTCCGTGTCGCTCCCACGGCAACGGGTACCTTTTGAAGGTTTTCCCCTCGTTAACAAAAAAAAAAACGGTAGTAAGTTTAGCTTTGACGGCCAGGCATCTAAATTGAGAGATTTATATTTCTACAGTTATCTATGTACATTGCTTGCTGAGTATGGGGGGCTATGAGTGTAGAAAATGTAAAATTCAAATAGCCAATATTAGTAATGTTTATTGAACGTTATAACTTCAATAACATTGAAGTTATAAAATAAAATTATATTAAGCTTCATATACACTTAATAGCACTGTTTAACTAATTAATGTCTCATGTTTGTGATAAAATTTAGTGTGTTAAAAGGAAATAAGACAAATCATAATTAAGCCTTTACGAATAAGGGTTAAGCGAGTGTAGTAAACTTAAGTAATTGGATTTGAAAATTGCCGCAATAGATGTCAAAGGGAAAAGTGCAAAATTTCGTGGGCGAGCTAAAAAACCACAATCCACACTTGGACCCCAATTTAATTGTTTTATTTTTTTTTATTTTGAGTATTTGAGTTTTTTCCATTGTTACCTTTCGGGTACAAACTCCAATAATAAGTAATATTGACGTAGTTCGTAATACATTTAGTTATAGAGAAAAAGAGCATCATAAATTATTAACCTACTCATTTACAATTTGATTTCTCCCGTATTTGAAGGGCGGTCGTCACGTACGAGCAGATGCACTCGGTATTAATATTTGAGGAGGGTTTCCACACATCGATGTATTGTATAGGCCATCAACCGAACGTGACTAAAAATATTGAGAGCCTCTGTTGCCGAGGTGTCTAACTACGAACGATAAGCTTCCAAAAGTTAAAGAGATGTAGTTTAATCTCAATTTATAGTGATACTTATGTTCCTCTATCAATCCGCTTTGGAAGTCATGAAGAACATATCTAGGCCTCATGTTATGCAATGGGGCAGTAATACGAGTAAGCATAAGTAAATTTTCTCGCGATATAGTTAAATTAAAACAGTAGTTAACTATAGTAGTGATAAGTAAGTATATAGACTGAATCCTGCCCAATAATTTTAGTATTGGATAATAAATTGAAACTGCACGGGCACGGTAACACACTATTAAAAATAAAGGATTGAGATTTTTTTCTCAAATTCAGGTGATCAGGCGTTCGAAAAATAAAACTTTTAATACTTATTATCTAGTTCATCGTTTCTTTTTACTCGTTGACAGTGAGACACGTCTTTACCGGATATTTAGCCCTTCAGGCTTGCGTGGGGGATCGCTCGTAAAATAGTGAAATGACTGAAATTTGGCCCACGTAGTGAACGAAATGAGGGCCCGTGAGGAAAAATTATGACGATGTTGAATGCTACCTGCCCTTTCATCCTTCAACATGGGTAATGGGTATTGACATGAAGTACCTATGTATAATTTGTTTCGAAGATTTTCAAAATGACCGCATTTCTATTCACCTCTCGCTCGCTTTTTAAAATGTGAGAGCGAGAGATAAGATAGCGGTCGTTCAGATTTCATCGTACCAAATGATTTTGTGTATTTTGTAGGTACATATACGGTAGTAGAATCCTTCGTGGTTTGACTCCGGAGGCAGCACTGTTACACCTACTACAACGATGTCATGGTTTGAAGGTAGTAAGTAAGTAAGTTGAGAGGCACTTACGTAACTTTCAAAGTAGTCTTCAGGTGTAAGGTGTAACAACGCATCTCTACCGACTAAGGGAGGACTCCAATCCTATCTGAAGTTGATAATAGATATCCATTAGTGGTATACCTTCTTATCGTCAGGTGGACTGCATGCTTCGATCAAGAAATTATTGATTGAAGAATGCCTTTTTTATACAAGTAGAAATACTTCTACAATTAAAAAACTGAGCTTCCGGATAACACCTATAAGAAAGCCCAATACTATTACACAAGATACACAATATATGGTGGATATTCCCATAAATGAAACACCCATAAGAGCGTTGCATTGCTCATTCGGTTCCCCCTCTCAATTCGACACGTGTCGGTGGCGGCGTGAGCGAAATATAAATGTAATGCCCCCTGATGAGGTCATTGGGGCGACATTTCCGGTACCCATGCAATGCGTTTATCACCAATAATTTAACCGAAGATGATTAACAACTTAACTATCAGTTTGGGATGGTAGAACTGAGGAAGTAAAACGCCTATTTCTTGTGTTTTGATGGAAGGGCGTGAGTGCGAACTGATTTACTTATGATGCGGCCATCTTAGGGTTCAGATGGAACCCCTGGTATAGACCAGGTTTTCTATCGAATATATTAAAGATGTTCCTGGGAGTTTACCATCAGGGTTGCATTGCAAAATATAATCAATCTTAGTTAGCACTAGTATCTTGCCTTGGGACGGCCACTGATGCTACTACCCATGAGACCTAAGTTGGAACGCTTTGTATATGTTTCTCTGCCTTACTCTTTCAAGCAGAAATCAGTAGCACTTAACAATGTTTTCAGTAGACAGTAAGAGATGTGGCAGTGGTGCCTCCGGAGTCTAAACACGAAGTAGTGGCACCTACGGAGTCCTACCAACTTTGCCTAACTAGATTTAATCGTAGAACTTAACTTTTATCACAGTAATTTCAGTTAAAGCCCTTCTATTACTGCCACTTTAATAGCACCGTTTTACACAACCGTTACTCCCTTAATAGTATCTTGTAGTAGTGTTTGTAGAAGTAATTGTACTTATTCTTAATCTGAATTTCTTGCGAATATTCGTTCGTTATTTCTTGCCTTAAGTTCGTTTAAGTTTGCCTTACTTTTACCTAGATATTTAATATATGAATTTATTATTGTACAAAATAATTAATGTATCGCACCCTTTCCAAGGAAACTTATTATAATAAGTATTTAAAACAAGCATGTCTAAGTCGACCTGCCGCCCATGGACATCTTTACTCATATCTGAGGTCGTTGTCTAATCTTATCTGGGGTTGATTACAGATGTCCATGGGCGGCAGTAGCCACTTACCATCAGGTGGACTGCATGGTCGTCTGCTACTCCTATATTATGAAAAAATAGTTAACGAATGTTATGTATGTTCGTTTTCTTCGTTATATAAAAATAAATGCGCTTGATTAAACAAAACGATATAAGCCTTAATGGCTCTAAACATTCTCTCTGAGTTAATGAAAAATAAAAATACGAGTTACTCTTACAAATTGACTATTAAGGGTAATTTCTGTTTTCTATGAGCAACAAAGAAATATCAAATAGCTTAATTTACCCGGTTTCGTGAATATGTATACACTTAATCGCTGCCTTTGTAATTAAGCGAATGTTCCTTATTAATTACCTTATTTTAATTTTTGTCTGTCCGTGCTAAATTTGGCTTGAAACATACTATTTATTTTAGGGAGGAATAATAACTACGAACTAAAGTGCTATGCACTGCACTGATTCCTACGTCAGAGCCCTGATTTCACAAAAGCAGACCAGTACCCTTACCATGAGTTTTTACGTTTTGACAAATATGACTGTTTTGGTATTTGTTTACGTATTTTCCCATACAAATTCCAATCAGCGCCCCTCGCAGATTGTATCAGAACTATAGTGTCTCAGTAACGTAAATCTAAATTGACAAAATAGCGTTTTATGTTTTGTCTCTCTTTTTTGCGAACATGTGAGGCAGACAAAAGACTTGAGCACTTACTTATTGTTACGTTTACTCAGTCTACTGAAGCAAACGGAACAGAATAATGGATTGAGTAAACGTAACGTAAAATAGTGTGATGTTTTCAAAGCTCATGGTAAGTGTACAGTTGGATAAATGTCGTATGTAAGTTTTGCATTGACTCAATGCAAGGCATCGTAGAGAATATGTATGACGAAATCCTATGCCTCATAACGTGTTCTTCGCGGCGAATCATTAACCTTCTTTACAATTTGAAACAATATTCACTACACATCTTTTATATGTCCAGTGGTTGAGCTAAAGACCCCATAGTTGTGTAAACATAACATCCACGCTCGTAAGGTTTTTTTTATAATATAGGAGTAGCAGACAGGCATACAGTCCACCTGATTTTAAGTGGCTCCTACCGCCCATGGACATCTGTAATCAACCCCAGATAGGATTAGATATTCCTACCTGAGGTCGGCCACAAATGCGCCGCTACCCCTGAGGACTAAGCTCGAATGCCTCGGAAAAGTATGTCTCCCTTACCACACCCTTCAAACCGGAACACAGCAGCGCCTAACACTGTTATTAGGTAGAAATAGGTGTGGCGGTGGTGCCGCCAGAGTCGAACCACAAAGGGTTCTACCACCCTCACACACAAGGTGCTCCAATACACGTTTGTGGCTTCAATTGCTTCTATTTTGAGACAAATCTATATTTTTCAATGGTCTCACACCCTTTTCAAATGACGTAGGCACGTAACGATTCCCAATCTAACTCCTTACAAAAACGTAGGAACATTCAGAACCATTTGAACAAGTAATAACCGTTAAAGATAATGCCGGCGTTGGCAATTGCGACACCACATCTATGAAAGAAGTAGACAGTACCATAACGTTAAACGTTGGCCATAGGAATAAATGAATTGTAATGTCTATCCATAATATTAAAATAATTGACGTTGTCTAAACTTATTCTCGCAAGGTGTTTGCGGTTTCTATACTCATAACCATGCACTAGGATTTTACTGTATCGTGGGTGTTATGGAATCACAAAAAGATTGCTACAGAAAGCCAGGCCCAGTACCCTTACCATGAGTTTTTACGTTTTGACAAATGTGACTGTTTTGGTATTTATTTACGTATTTGCCCATACAATTTCCAATCAGCGCCCGTAGCGGGTTGTTTCAGGACTCGGTATGGTAAGGGCACAGAACAGAAATCTAAATTAGATCATCATTTAGATCAGGCCGAGGATCGAACCCGGTACTCTTTGCGTGACACTGATATAGTGACCGTTCCGCGACGCGGGTCGTCGAATAGTCATTCCGCGTATAAATTATACATATCTCTAATCAACCTTAAATAAGTTTTAAATCCTATGTAAGGTTAACGTTAAAAAGTTTCTTCTACGTCTCCCTTACCACACCATTCAAACACAACACAACAGCTTTACGCTGCTGTTATAAGGCAGAAATAGCGCGTTCTATTTATTTTAACAAGCACACATATAAAGCTGTGTAGAAAACCGATATGATATGTTCAAACGAGGCGTCGAGCAAAGTAATATGGCGTGTTCAAACGTGACGCAATATAGCGTCGATACTCACGTAAAGGTGTGTTTATAATGGTGCCTTGAACTTTTTTTTTAATAATGTAATAGCAAACGAGCATGTAGTCCTAATAGTAAGTGGCTACTGCCGCAAATAGACATCTGTAATCAACCCCAAATAGGATAAGATTTGTACCTGAGGTTGGTTACAGACGCTACCACTGAGCATTCAGGACTGAATTGGGATTTATCTTCCGGACTAAGACGTCTTTTTAAGCGTCTTTTATTATTTAGTTGAAATAGGCGTAGCGTTTTTGCCTGCGGAGTCAAGCCACAAAGACCGAACTTAATTTTTCTAAATATAAGTATTTTTACTACAAATAAAAGTCAGACAACCCATTTATTTTATTTACAGTACAGTATCTATATAGTCGACCCTAAATAAAACTTGACTCTTACTAAGATCAACAGCAGATTCAGTGAGGATAACTCTGCAGTCGATTAGAACTTCTATATTTTAAACCACTGTGAATAGTTAAAACCGGAATTTGAAAATACTCAAAATGCTCAAAATAGGAAGCATTCCTAAGAAGTCTACCTGAAAATCTGAGATACTTGATAGTCCTGACTCCTTTTCAAACGCACTTCATTCTAACAAGCCCGACTTAAAGGCTTACAAGATTGAAATACGCTTCAGATCTCCGGGCTATTAAATCTGAGCTTTTGTGAGCAGGCTCGGGGAGTATCCGTCGTAATGCACTTCCCGAGAAACCGGGCTTAGTTAAAGACTTACGATAAATTAAGTTAAAGATCTAAAATCATTACAATCTAATGTAGATAATTTTTAATTTATATAAAAAATTTCGGTGACTGTTTGTAAAAAAAAATGTAATAGAAAGCAACCTTTTATTATAATGTTTGTTACACAAAGGTAACGAAGTAGTTCCCCAAATGTAACGACAATTTTAAGCGCTATTATGTTTTGTTTTGAACGATGTAGGAAAAGAAAGAAACTTACTGGTATAATATTAAAATGTCAGGGAGAGCAACACATTTTGACTGACATCATTACCTAAGTACTTATATGTTGTTTAAGGTTGTCTATAGATGACAATAGACAGCAATAACCATGTAGACTGCATGCTCGTTTGGTAATATGAATCCTAAAAAAACCATTTGCTGTCATTGTAAAAATGTAAATACCATAACCTTCATACTATAAGCTCTGAACAACTTGAGAATCTTGTCTTATTTCCAAAGCACTTCATTCTTAAAGGCGTCAGTACTTACAAGATTGAAATACGCTTCAGATCTCCGAGCTATTAAATCTGAGCCTTTGTGAGCAGGCTCGGGGAGTATCCACTGTAATCCACTTCCCGAGATACCGGGCTTAGTTAAAGACTTTTTATTTACGAGTTACACGTTGTAATGTAAATATAAAAAAATCTAGTGTCTCTCCGTAGTTTAACAAAATAATTTTCTAATAATGCTTTTATCAAATAGTCGTACAACATATTGGTCTTTTACGTCTTAAGACTCTTCAAATGAAACTGTTTTTTTACCAGAATCTTGTACGAGTGTGTCAATTTTTGAAAGGTATTTTTTTAGTTTTTGTCTCGTCTGAAGATTAACCTACTAAACATCTGGAATGATTTTGTTATGACTTGGGAACAGGCGAGTCATAAATTCAGCAGACAGAAAAATAACATAAAATGTGTATCTTCATAATTAAGGAGCTGTGTTATGTAGCTGAGTATATAGGTAGGATGTATGGATGTGAATGAAGCTATGAATGAAAGACCTTAAATTTTTGCCTATGGTATCAGTGGATGTGGTCAAAATTGCCTATGCACCTAAATGATACCAATAAGAATATGATTCCTACATAAAGTCGACGATGGATGCTTGTCAGCCTTTTAAAACTAGAACACGAAAGCTTAATGTCTTTATTATAAAACTGGAACAAATGCGCTCTGTGTAAAGTTGCAATAATTTCCGAACATATAACACACGATTTACGAACATTTATAACACGAAACACATATTACTTTGCAATACTTAATACTTATATCCATATCATAATTTCCTGTTTATATTCTGAAATATTGCAATTACATATTTCAGTGCGCGGTCGTTCATTAATTTCGGTAATATTTCAGGCGGCTTATAAATGTGTTCTGGAATTGTCAGATAAATCCCTCATAGGCATAATATTCGTAAATTGGTTCGCGTAAATTATTCGCGTTAAATAACTGAACCACAAAGTTAAACAAGCTCTATTTATAACCCAATAGCGAATATTTGGGCCCAAAAGAGTATTTAAATAGAGATTTCGAACACATTTATTTAAATAATTCAAAATAAATAATATAATCAAAGAAATAAATGAATAAGTCAAACTTAATTAATCCCAAATCAATCAAAAATCTGAAAATAGTTGCTTTAACCGTGGGATACCATGTTTACGTTTCTTGTTATTTGAAGAAAGAGCTTTTAAAATTGTTCAAAGCCAATCCATCAATGGTCTTTCTAGCAACAGAAAGGATAAGTTTAAAACTGTTTGTTTTGATCCACCGGATCTATTGTATAATGTATAAAATGACTTTGTAAGACAAATAGTGAAATTGGGGCACTTAAAGGACAATCCAGTGACGGAAATTACTACTATTGATAAACATCTGTAACCAACTCAGAAGTAGATTTGGTTCTTTTGTTCAGCCATTCAGCCATCAGCCAAAATTATCGAGAGTCGTCCAAGGGACCTTCTATTTAGCGGGGAAACATCCATAAAATCAATTAAATTTATTACATAATCTGGGCCAACAGCCGTTATTCTATTATTAACATGAACTTAAACCTTTAGCAGTACTAGTAGTAACTCACATTAATACGTAAGTGTTTCTTACGCAAAATAAATATATCGCGTGCAGGTAATATGGATGGCGTGTTTATTTCCTTTGTTAAGCCGGCTTTGCCAATCTCGACGAACTTCCATAAGCTCGCCCCTGTGAGCTTATTTATTACATGTTTTATTAATACCACTAGAATAATTGTTTCTACTTTACGTTAACGGTATTCAAATTATATGTAGTTAAGCAGTAATTTGAAAGATGCAAATGGGTACACTTCAGGAATATTTTCATTTCCGTTATACGTGACTGTGTTGTGGGTAGTGAAAATGGTTTTACGCAGGCCTTGAGATATGATTATTATAACATAACTAATAACCTTTTTTTTGTTGACGAGGCGGAAACCTTCAAAAGGTACCCGACGCCATGAGAGTGACGCCGAGTTATGTGGGACTTTTACCGCACTAAACCCGTGAAAACTCCGGGATCTTCAACGGAACACAACCGGAGTCCTTCCGAACACGATACCCTTCTATCGGGTTCTGCCGTGGGGGGAGTGCAATTTACGCTCCTCTCACATCCCCTGGTAATTACAGCGATATGTGACCACACAAACCGCTGTCCTCCCCGGGGCCGCTTGCTGGAAGATTTGAACTCCCACTCTTGCCGCCCGCAACCCCGAAAGCCCCTTTTAGTCATCTCTTACGACGGGCAGGGGATACCATAGTTCTATTCTGGTCGCGGTACTACAGGGACAAACATAAATAACTACCTATATAACATTTTGTATTCTAATAAAGAAGTTGCGTTATAAGTAACTTATAGTTACGTTGCAAAAATTATTAAATAACATTCTTTGCGCAATATTTTCATAATGCAGTGGGTCCAAAATATTATCTTATTTTCTTTTAGAATTTAAAAATATTTTTGATGAAATCCGTCGTATAAATTCAGATACGTAACAATGGTTCAAAAACACGACAGAAATAGGTTGCAAACGTCGCGTCTGTTTTCTTACTAATATTTTCGTCTACCACAATTTCAAAGAAACACAGTTATAGATGCGACGTTTTCAAAGATAAACTTGTCTTTGGTTCCAATGGACTTTCAAACACGAGAATGTCTAAAGAAACTGTGTTTAAAAAAGAAGGAACTATTTACAAAGGTATTGTAGACACGAGTATCTGCAGCATCAGCTATTCTTGGAAAAACTACCCTTTCTCATTTCTCAGGTTTAGAAGCTTTACAAAGGAATAAAGCTTTCGTAACAAGACTTACCACAACCGGACTATCTTCGTTATTTTGTATTTTCATTTTGAACATGCTTTAGAAGGATAAAAGCGCAGGGTTTAAAATTTATAGGGATTTTTATAATTAAATTTTTAATCACAAAATGGCACGTAGAAAAAATAATGTTTGCATGTCTACTAATACAGTTGCCGGAGTTAGGTTCTCTATATAAGATTTAAGTTAAAACCAGGATTGTATGGTGCAGATTAGTTACTAATAATGTTAATAGCTTCAGACCTTAGCTTATAGAAAACTGTACTATAATGGTAGGAATTACTTCGCAATAATCTGCGACCAACATGAGTAATTGTTTATATTTTAAAAGTTGTAGTATATACCTTCGTATTACTTTATAATACATGCTCTCTTGGTATATATTTTTACAATATGCATGTACACGCTTAAATCTGCTACGCCTAAGACATGCTACTACTCCGTGGTACTGCTACATGCATGTGTGCATCATGTGGACATGATGTTCATCTAAAGGTGACTCAAAGGTGACTGACTGACATAGTGATCTATCAACGCACAGCTCATGCCACTGGACGGATCGGGCTGAAATTTGGCATGCAGGTACATGTTATGACGTAGGCATCCGCTAAGAAAGGATTTTGATCAATTGTACCCCCAAGGGGATAAAATAGGGGATGAAAATATTACTTCGTAACGCGGGCGAAGCCGCGGGCAAAAGCTCGTTGATTGCATATACACAGAAAATGCAGGTGAAACATGATCTCAAGATTTACATTCAAGAAAATATAAATAAATGTCTCGAACAGATACTAAAATAATATTTATATTCTGAACTGAAGTCTACACTTCTTACACTCACTTCTAGTTCGACTTCCGTGCTCGTTATCGCGCTAATTTAAATCAATTTGCGTAATAAATTAGTGTTGTATCGTTATTTATAGCGGCATTGGGAGATTTTAATCAGTTTTGCGTAAAACGGCGTCAACACATTCCCAGATACAAAGGCGATTAACCCGCGTGGGCGTTGCACGAAACTTAAGTCATTAGCGCAGTAGCACCCAACCTTCTGTGGAGAAAATGAGGAACTTCTTCAAATTATCCAAAATTGCTATTTAAGTTCTTCACATTAACAAACTATAATTTACTAGAATAATTATATTATAACCTCCTATTATAATCTGCGAATTATATATGCTAATTTAAAACCTGTATGAAAAATATAAAACAAATAATAATATAAATAAATAAATTAAAAAATAGTAACAATTAAGTGCCACTAAAATAAACGGAGTTTTTTTCCTATTATTGTACTTATACTACACTGTTATATTGTACAATGTGGGTACATAGAAATAAGTGAATAGTGATTATCGAGCGAGTGACGCTGTTCTGCCGTCATACAGTGCAAACTAGTACGGAGAATAGAATAACATGCCGTTTTGAATTATTCTGTATCAAAATTGTATACCATTAACCACTATGTATTAGCACTTAACAATGATGTATTTCATTACTGCTAGATTGTCCGCTAATCATTACTTAATGTACATTGCAAATGATTAAAAAAAGCTGTAATATTATGTATTTTTTATTGCTTCATAAAGGTATTATTATTAATTACCAGAGCTTACTTTCGAGCTGAAATTGAATTGTAACTGTTTTCTTAGGAATGTGAAGTAATAAATAATTAACGATAGATATCATTCATAAATTATAAATTATATTAATATTATTTATTGAGATATTTCTAAACTTTACGACTAAGGCTTTACGAGTGGTCTGAAAATATGCAAGATGGATTAGCTATTAACCCTTGCCGTCACTAATCCATTAAATTGATAATCAAGGTACAACTGCAACTGATATGCTGTTTTGGAATTATACATATTTTTAAAATTTTATAAACTAAATGTTTTGGTGAATTTTTGTTGCACAATTAATTATTAACCATGACCTCAAGAATTGAATATGATCTACCTGAATGTAGGCACACACCTACATTAAAATACCTTTTTACATCGGACTCATAATAATTATAATATTATTAATTATTTCTTGCTTAGTAAGTATAATAAAGTAATAATTATAACATACCTCAAATAATAATTGATCTTCATGCTTACTCTAAGTTGAGAACCACTGTGCCAGCTGATGCAAATCACGCTTAATATCTAATATTATGCCGGCACTAAATCACGCCTGGCAATAAAAGATTAATGACCAAATAATCAAATTAAAGTAGCTTACAACTCTATTGCTATTTTAATTATGAGTATGATAGCAAGCGAAATTATATTATTTAAACGTAGAACCCTGCGGTTTCACTGCGGTATTTATACTTATCTTTCATGCTTAATTCCACTTTATTTTGAATGAAAAACATGTGTAGTTTTAAAGAAGAGTTTGTATATCAATAAAGGTGGCAATATGTAAAATGTTTAAAAATATAGTCTAACTGAGTCCCAGAATTTAGACGTACTAAACTTCACCTTAACTATGTTGCCTATGTTAAAATCTGTGAAACCGTTTGAGCTGCAGTGCGTAACAAAGAATGAGATATATCTTATATATAAAATTCTCGTGTCATAGTGTTAGTTACCGTGCTCCTCCGAAACGGCATTACCGATTTTCACCAAATTTTTATGCTTATTCAGTAGGTCTGAGAATCAGCTACTATCTATTTTTCGTACTAAGTGATAAGAGTTGTTCACCTTATTTTTTTTATATGGCAACACAACGTTTGCCGGGTCAGCTAGTAACTATATGTGCATAGATACATACGCCCAAAAAACCTAACTCTCCCCAATCGAGTAAAAATAATTTCGTTAGTCAAAAAATATCTAATCTAATCTGTAACGGTGTAAAAATGTAATGTCGATTTTATCATAAAAAGAAACTATTTTCTGTTTTTATTTAAATATACGATACACGCCGAATACAGACAGTAATTATATTATTACAGATTATTACAGAGAGAAAACCAATACCAACTTGGTTTACATTTATACAACATCTTTGCATAGTATGCGGCATACTGTTTTAATAATATTATAAAAAAAATATTATGAATACCTAATAATAATATTATATAATTTATGAACTCATTTTAAAATTTAAATCAATCTCAATTTATATAAAACTAATCATTCTCAACTTTTAAAGAATTTCTGCATAATATATCAAATCATCATCATCAACCCATTATAGTCCCACTAGTGGGCACGAGTCTCCTCTCAGAATGAGTAGGATTAGGCCATTGTCTACCGCGTTGGCCAAGTGCATATTGGTAGACTTCACATACCATTGAGTTTTTTTCTATAAATCTCTCAGGAATGCAAGTTTCCTTTAGCGTTTCAGAAAATGATAATTAATTTCTAATACGCACATAATTTCGAAAAATCAGACGTGCTTGCCTGGGATTTGAACCTCGGACCCCTCGCTGACAATATACCGAATATCAATAACAAATTTCCACAAATATCCAAGTTATGTAATTAGTTCACATACGTGAGAAACCAATCAATGGAACGGAGATTGAATGTGCTTATTCATTGAACGATTCACCATTCAGAACGGAACTCGACTAATACGTGGTACTATTAGATTGGTCCTCGATTTGCACAGAAAATCGCCATTTAGATAAATTAAGAAACGTTTTAACTTAGCCAACAGGGAAAGCAATGCATCTGTGACTTGAAGGAAGACTGTTCTACTTAAAGTTGGTTATAAACGTTCGTTGGTGACATTGGCGGTTTAAATAAGATGGATTGCATGCCTGATTACTGTTATATAAGTAAATAATAAAAGAATCATGTTTAAAGTCATGTTTATTTATAAATATTAAGTTTTTTGTGCCACATCAGATGTTGTCGAAAATTAGATGGGTGACCACTAGTGGCTAAATTTCATACGTACCTACGTGCTTTCGAAAGTACGTTAATTTTTATTTTATAATTTAGGAGTAGCAGACGAGCATACAGTCCACCTGATGGTAAGTGGCTACTGCCGCTCATGGACAACTGTAATCAACCAGATAGAATTAGATATTCCTACCTGAGATCGGCCACAGATGCGCCGCTACCCCTGAGCACTAAACTGGAACGCCTCGGAAAAGTCTGTCTCCCTTACCACACCCTTCAAACCGGAACACAGCAGCGCCTAACACTGCTGTTATTAGGTAGAAATAGGTGTGGCGGTGGTGCCGCCGGAGTCGAACCACAGAGGGTTCTACCACCTTCAAAGTGGATATCATCGAACAGAAATCGTTAAACCCTATTGGAGGTCTAGTTCATCTAATCCATATCTCCTTTAGTCACTATTCCATAGCACTAACGAGGTAGAATATACGTAATTGAGACGAAAAACCGTGTTCAGAAGTAAAATATAAAGAGGACTGGAAACTTGCAAAATTCAGAAAGTAATACAAAACAGTTAAAGCGATTAATAAAGAGGAGATACGTGAATTTTCAGTCTCTGCAGATTCAATCTTGTTGTTCGTTCAACAACTCATTCACTATTCAAAGCGGAACTCGGTCAATACGTGCCCATTACGCTCTACCTCCGATTTATGCATCAACATTTATAGAATGAAGTTTTTTTTAATAAATCAACTAGTTATTCTTACTCAAAATAAATATTTTGATGTATTTAATCAGTAAATAAATCAAACAAAATCAAATTGAAAGTTTTACGCTAAAAGTGAGAAGTACTGAAAGTTAGTAATACTGCGATTAGTTAACCTGTTTATAAGTTAATTTTATACATTTCTGTAATAAACATTTGAGAGATTGAGGGCACATTACAATAAATTGTTTTATTTTGTATTTTCAATCTGGTTAATATATACCTGCGACGACTACATGTCAGAAAGAAAAGTAATACAAAATAAAAATAAAAAACTATGTAATAATACTATTTTGAACTCTTTTTAGAAGCTAACGTCTTTTTAAAATCAATTCCCTTTCCAACGTTAGCCCGTACAAAAAAAAATGAAAAATAAAAAAAATATTTTTTATACCACGCACCTATTTCACAAATTGTATATTTTAAATCCAAGATCCTTTAACCTTATTTACATATTTCTAAAATACATATACGTAACTTTATTTAGACTCTGTATTGTGAACCAAAGTGCTAGTACGTGAAATTTCAGCTATTGAGACGGATAATGGCTCGTTTACTATTCTGATCGGATTTCGGTCAGATCGTGCGCCATTTACGATGTCTCTCTGATTTGTGCATTTGAGTGAAGTGAGTGCCCATTCGCTTAAATTCTGCTTGAAAACGTTAATATATAATAACGCTTTTTACAAGCTTTTCTTAAAGTTTATACCTGTATATCTTGCAACTGAATTTTATAACATTTAAGCGCAATTGATGGAGCTTTTTCCATACAGGTGTGAATTTGATGGCTATGTATACTTTTTAAATAAGTTTCTATTTCAACTTCTTATAATGTAAGTTATGAATAATCTCAGTACATATGTATCCTAAAAATTCAAGCTTCTAGCCTGACATAGAACGAAGTTGAAGGGGGTCGAAAATGGCCCGAATTGCTTTGAGAAAAGAATGCTACGGCCGTGCCGCTTTTTTATTTTTTTTTGTTCGACTTGCGGAGGCACCGCCGTGCCTCCAGATAAAAATAAAACTCAATAATGTTTGATTAGTTTCATATTTTTTTCTAAGTTTGATATAGTGGACCTACCTATTATTTTTATGCACCTCTGTGATTTGGGTTGAAGTAAAAGTATATTTTGAGAGCTTCACTATAAATTTATTATTTCATACTTGAATTCTGTGTGACATGCACATCACATACAAAGGCGAGAACATAAACACCCAGACAGTGCAGAAGCCCAGATTCATCATAATAGTTGTCTGTTTGACCGATCGAGCCCGATGTCCTCTACACGTCAGTCCCATATGGTGATCGATACGTCAAGCCTATCCTAATTTTAGCAATGTAGATGTTATATCTAAAAGAGTCACAACTTTTGTTTCTTATAGTACTGCTATGTTCATATTCATAGTCTTATTAGCTGCCCTGTTGGAACATTTCATATGGTAGTCATAGTTCAGGATGGACAAGTCTCGAATGTAATGTTTAGTTTGCATACCATTTACACCCAATTTTTATAATATAGAAGTAGCCTATGAGCATGTAGTCCACCTGATGGTAAGTGGCTAATGCATCAACATGTGTAATCAACTTCAGGTAAAATAAGAGTCCTACTCTGAGATCGATCTCAAAGGTTGTGCTAATCCTGAGGTTTAACCTGGAACGCCTCTAAAAAATGTGCCTTACCCTTACCACACCAAAGCAGAAGTCAGAACAGAGTACCGCTTATCACTGCTGTTATTAGGTAGAAATAGACGTCGCGTGGTGCTGCCGGAGTCGAACCATAAAGGGTTCTACCACCTTCAATACGCGCCTAATACAGACGTTATTAGGCCATAACACAACATTTTTCTACAATATTTTCAACGTCTACGTTCATACTAGAGATATTAGCGGAGATCGCAGACCGTGTGACTGTCGACACAATAGTAACGGGCGAAGCTAATATAATATGTTTCTCTTTAATCTTCTTCAGTGTGGGAAACTTTTATTAAGAAAGATGGTCTTTTATTACAATTCTCACGTATTAAATTGAATTTCTTTACAGTACACTTGACTAAGTGCAATTCTAGCTCACGATAAATTAACGGTAATAAAATGACATTGATTTGTGCTCATGTGTGGAACTAAATAGGGCTTGGTCCTTTTGCTATGACAATTTATTTGTTCAAAGTACCTTTCAAATAAGTTTTAGTAAGGTTTTGTTTTTTGTATTCTTGTAAGAAAACCCTTTCATTTCATACGCAAATCATAAAGGTTCATAAAATATAATCCGTCATCATTGTGAACGCCATCATGGGCCGTCCGCCATTTTGTGTTTAGAATTAGGATATTAAACTACAACACAATGTCTTCTAAACCAAACATGTATAGAAAATTTCAACTCAATCAGTGGAGGATAATTAACTAGTATAAAATTTAGTTGCTGATGACCTTCACATAATAGGTACATTTGAACAAATAAAACACATTAAATAAAAGCTTGAAATAAAAATGGTCCTAACGATTATGCTCAAGGACGAATAGCGATCTATATTTCTACGTCATAATTGCAGCGCGTCAATTATTGACACTTACTATGCTCAAAAATATATTTAATCTAAGATCAAGTTAAAAGTATTGCATAATCATACCTAATCAAAGCAAACTAGCTTCGCTAAAAATATTGCGGCAACAATGTAGGTTTCGCAAAACTACAAAGTAAAACCTTTTGCAATTACAACATCGCAGTACGGATTGGAAGATAACTTCTCTGATAGCCTATTTGGCTCGAATACTGACGTGAGCTCGAGACGAATGGCGTGAGATTCGCTAACTAGCTATGTTTTCTATAAGATATTATCGCTCAGAATTCTAATGACTAAGCAAGCCGCGAAAATAGTGTCATAATGTTAATTTTAGCGATAACTCCGCGCGATATGCACGAAAATGTGTTTATATTTATGTGTACGTTTGTATTCATTAGCTTTTATTATTTGGGAGCTATGTTTTGTGGTGTACAACTTTCAGATTTAAGCAAAACTATTTTATTTCTTTATCTTTGCGTCCTGAAATTCTTGTTAAAATCTGTTCGCGGCTCAGAAGACTACATAACAAACATAATTGAAACTTGGTTTTAGTTTTGTGTACCGCATAAAAAGCACATGTGCATCAAGCATGCCACTTCATAAATCTTATACATAAAAATTCTTGTGTCACAAAGTTAGTACCATACTCCTCCGAAATGGCTTTACCGATTTTCACCAAATTTTATATGCATATTCAGTTGGTCTGAAGCGGCTACTATCTATTTTTCATACCCTTAAGTTGTTCACCTTTAACATTTAAAAACGGGTCAGTTAGTACAGAGATAAATAAAGACAATTTCTAGATTACTGACGTAATAAAAACAACATATGACAACAAATCGACTTGCAAAATGAAAAAGTCAGCAAAGGGAGGAATACAAAAGAACTAATCAAACGTTCAGAGCTGACGACCTATTTGATTCGAACTGCTTGCATTGTGGTGATGGTCTTAACTCTACAGCAAAATTTATGATATATGGTCGTTTATATCTACGGACAATATACGTGTCAGACACGGGACGTGGCAGACATTTTGTCTCTTTAAATACACAAAGAGACAGTTCCAGATATCAGTACTTATCTTTTTCCCTTTTGCACTTAACCATTATTTTCTTGTTTTTTGGCGACATCTGACGAGTTTTAGTGTTGTTAATAAAATCTCAAAATTTCTATAAGGCTTTCGAATTTAGACCATAATGGAAAAGTAGATGATAGTCAAAGGAATTACTGAAAAAGGTTGTAATTTTCAACGTAATAAATATTCAGTGATATGTGATAGGTAGTTTGAGCTGTATAATAAAGTTTTACAGTCGTGCCACTGACGTGTTATTACCGTAACGTGTCGTTAAATTGATTCCGCCACGCGACTTCGTAAATTCATTGCCAGAATATAAATGAACGTTTAAACATAAAATTTCGCATTTTTATTTTTCTCTTGAAACTTGTCACGTTTTCGTACATTTAAAACATGATCAATTTTTGATGGATGCATTTTGTGAATACCGTGCTCGATAATGGATATTTTATTTTATTTTAAATTTAAAACAAGTCATTCGTACACACCTACACAATTGTACTGACAATATAATAAAAGGAACGGTCTGTGATATTAAAATAAACATTTCTGAGTGCATAGATTTTTAACATATAAAAAATAGTAGACATTATTATTGAAACATATATCATTGAAGTAAAAAACGACCATGCAATACCCTTAATGGTGAAACATCACTGCATTGAAAGCACCTAGTTACTTCAACCGAAGACTATTAAAATCGATCACAGATGCATTTACATATACCGTCGAGAACTCAGTTTGATATGCTCAATACTTTAAACCAAAACATAATAGTGCTGAAGAAATAGTAATCTTTATCGGGTGAAAGAGTTCTAGAATTTCTAATATATCTAAGTGTCATCAGTTACTTTACAACATCCTTCAGATCGGTTCATAATAAACGTATACTTATGTATTTTTCGTTTAACTTGATATTCTCGTAAGGATTTCAAACGAACTCTCTTTTCGACACTTGAATAGGTAGAGTCCTAAAGTAATATAATAATACAGAAATAACATCCTAATGAGGCGGTTCGCTTATGAAATCGGTTGGATTTAAAACGATTATATTTTTAGGACCAGCTCGTATTATTGAAACGGAATTATTCATTCTCAATTTAAAAGCTAAAGCCACCCGAACATGAGCGTCCCAAAGTAATAAATTACCCAAAATTACAATATGAAAGCGAAAACATTTTTAATACAAGCAGGTATATCTGTATTTTATTTCATCTACTTATAGGTTATTCTAATTATTAACTACACTTATATACACAATAGTATACAAAACTCATTACATATTACTCATATGCAACTTGAACTACGGCATAATTTAGAATGACAATTAAACTTAACTGAAAACAAAATTAAATAAATCATTAAATAATGTCTAAAATATCGTTAAAGCTTTCATATAAACAAATGTATAAAGATAATAATTTAATAAAACTAAATATATGACGCTTATAAAAATGTATTTTTATATTTGTTTAGCGGACGGCGTGCTCTCCACCGTGAACGTGGTGGAGGCTCTGCAGGAGTTCTGGCAGGTGAAGGCGTCACGGAACGGCGGCGCGGCGGGCGGCGGCGCGCTCGTCATCTACGAGTCCGTGCCCGCAGCGCACCCGCCCTACGTGTGTTACGTCACGCTGCCGGGCGGCGCGTGCTTCGGCAGTTTTCAGGTAACACATCACTTAGTCACTCAATTTTATGTGTTTATTAAATCTACAAGTCCGTGCCCGCAGCGCACCCGCCCTACGTGTGCTACGTCACGCTGCCGGGCGGCGCGTGCTTCGGCAGTTTTCAGGTAACACATCACTTAGTCACTCAATTTTATGTGTTTATTAAATCTACAAGTCCGTGCCCGCAGCGCACCCGCCCTACGTGTGCTACGTCACGCTGCCGGGCGGCGCGTGCTTCGGCAGTTTTCAGGTACCACTTTGCTTCGGTCTTTTTTTAAACTGGAAGTGAATAGGCCGTCCACTTAATGTTAAGTAGTCATTACATAACTATTGATCTAATGGACACATGGTGGGAGGCGGCGCGCTCGTTATCTACGAGTCCATGCCCGCAACGCAACCGCCCGACGTGTGCTACGTCACACTGCCGGGCGGCGTGTGCTTCGGCTGTTTTCGGGTAACGCTACAGTTTGCTGCACACTCGTCCCACGTGTGCTATATCATGCTGCCGGGCGGCGCGTGCTTCGGCAGTTTTAGGTAACACTGCCCGTTGCTACAGTTTTCCCTTAGGTGCTATGTTACACTTTCAGACAGTTCATGTTACCTCAGTTTTGACGTAACAATTAAGGCGTTCAAACGGCTTTGTGTTTTGGTGCAGCGTCATGCTGCCTAAGGACACGTCCTAAAACATTAATTAACTCACATTGCAAGTTGCTACGGCATTTTCATAGATGCTACGTCAAGATTATACAAAGTATTCGACAGACTTTAGACAACTTTTTTACCGCTAATACGGTTTTTTACCTTCTACGTTATGCTAGCACGTGGCCCGTACTTTGAATAATTTTAAATAACTCTTATAACATTACTAAGTTTTATTTTAACCATGCAATCTATTTGATATTGAGCGGTCACTTACATCTAAGAACATAGGAGCGTCGTGGTCATTAACTACGAGTCCGCACCGGAGATACCCTTCCTATGTACCCTTTACTAACTCCAACCGCGACCTAATGGATGCCATCTAGAAATACGATGTATATGGATGTTGGATACGGACCCGAATGACAGCTTTAGGAATTCTATGAAATTCAAAGCATATCGTAACATCTGAGTTTCAGCGTAGCACCTGCTGCTACATCACGCTTTGCATTTTAAGCGAACATTTATTTATTCTATTACATATTGATATTCTATGATTGATGACCATTTTTGTAACTCACATCTATAAATTTTACGTATCTATTTTTCTTGAATTGTTAACGTTTACTTATAGTAATAGCAACATTATTAATCGATTTAAGTAAAGCACCTATATAGGCGATTAGAAGGGTCCAAGAACGGTAATGACAGTCCAGTGTTTAAAATTGGGCCACTTAAAAAATGAACTTGGTGTAAACCTAGATGTGATTTATGGAAAATTATCTACATATTACAATTTAATTATCATACAGGGAAAACATGGTCTGTAAACTTCTCGTCTGAAAGACCATCAAAATAAAAAAAATCTCATATGTATGTGAAGTATATCAGCACTTGACCAGCGCGATGGACTTTATCCTAGCATCTTTCATTCTGAGAGGAAACCTGTATCCAGCTATGGGACAGCAAAGGGTATACAAAGAAGACGATGTACACTAGCTTACAATATCGATCATCGAATGAATCGATACATTAAATAATTTTTAATTATTTTTGCCCAGAATTGTCCCACAAAGGCGGAGGCGCGGCGCAGCGCAGCCAAGATAGCTCTGATGAACAGTGTGTTCAACGAGCACGAGTCCCGGCGCATATCGGAGCACTTCATCGAGAAGGCAGTGGCGGAGGCAAGGGCCTCCTTCGCCGGGGACGCGGCCTCGCACCACCAGGATCCCAGCGCTGGGATAGCGGCGTTCAGGTGAGGATTGGAAGCTCCGAAATATAAAGTTTTTGCGTGATAATCACAAAGAATCCTTCGATCACGAATCCTCTGATACTACTACCGTCTACCTGTTTCTTTTTAATAAAAGCAAATTTAAATTTTGCGACGTTCTGGTTTAAAGGTCGTGGATTAAAGAAACACAGAGACGTTGACTTAACTTATTGTTAGGTAATAAATATTAATTTGTGCCTGAAGTCATGTAGAACAATAACGGAAATCTAATGTTTATGTATGTCATAGAAAGGTTTGTTGTTATTACTCGTGTGTATGGTCTACACATAAATAAATCTGTGATTCTCAAAGAAGGTATAAATATTTCGCACAGTATGTAAGAATTTTATCTATGTAGCAGTACAGAAATATATAAATATATACGAATGTAGATGAAATTGAAATCTGGAACCACCTGAAATCAAAGTCTCAATAAATATCTACGCAGCTATTTCGTAAATCTAGTTCATCTCCATTTATCGCGTCTCCACGTTAGCGCGATCACTTGAGATGTGGAACTCGTCGGCGTCTGATCGGATATACACGATTTGATAGATTTGTTTACCTTCAGCGTGATACGTGATCGGTAACTGCAAACTATGCGCGGTGAATAATAAGTAGGTTTAGCTTTTTTACTGACAAGTTAAGTTTTGTACCGACAAACATATAAAATTGTGATTGATTAATCAAAATTGATACGAATCAAAGTTAACAAAAAATATAAAGGACCGTACTTAAGCAACTTTAAAAGCCAAATGAGTGTGTAAAGATTATTACTACGTAAATTACTATTTTAATTAAAAACACATATGGTGTGGTGTTACTCCAGCTCCCCTTTTAATATTTTCTAATATGTATACAAATTTCATTGTTTAAAACATACAAATTATTTATACGTACTGTTTCTTGGCTGCTTAGTCGAAGCCTACGCTCAATAAATACTATGCAGCCATTTCATAAATCTAGTTCATCTCCATTTATCGCGTCTCCACGTTAGCGTGATCACTTGAGACGTGGAACTCGTCGGCGTCTGATCGGATATACACGATTTGATAGATTTGTTTACCTTCAACGTGATACGTGATCGATAACTGCAAACTATGCGCGGTGAATAATAAGTAGGTTTAGCTACATTTTGTACCGAGAAGCCTATAAAACTGTATTGATAATCGAATTTGTAAATAAAAAAAAAAAATAATAAATGTAAGTTCATAAACGACCGTATAAGTAACTCTAAAAGCTATATGAATGTGTAAAGTTTATTACTATGTAAATTAATTACCATTTTAATGAAAAATACACACGGTGTGAGCTTACACTATGTGTATTTTTCATTAAAATGGTAATTTACATAGTAATGGTATTTTTCACCAGCTCCACTATTAAGAATTTAAATCCTTTATAAATAACCTCTATGTTAATTGAAATCGAAATTTATTGATTTTAACCTTTTTAAAAGAGACTAATTATTCACCCGCACGGAGCTTCTTGGGCCGCGCCTTCTAAAGTGGGTAGTAGTATATTTTTGACGATGAAAAACAATAGTTTAATTAAATTTTTATCGTTACCGTCGTTATTTTTAGTCCAAACTTTGATAAAGTTATGGAGTTCAGCTCTCTGATCAAAGACATCCGAAATAAGATCCCTCCAAAAGAGAAGAGTGCTACAAAATGTAATTTAATATTAGACTTATTACTAAATTCACTGTTAAATTAAATAAAATGGGTAGGTAAGTTTCGAATCAACAACAATAACAATATACCTATATAATATATAATATAAATCCATAGATTAGTAAAGATTACCCACTCCTAACAAGAAATTGTAACCAGTTTTGACAATTGAAATTGTCACTGTCTATTTTCGTGTTTGAAAAATATATAAAAGATGTAGTTTTTAGATCATTTACAAATGAAACGATATCACTCCGCACTTTTACTTCGATTTCGTGTTTTTGCACCACTATACTGCGCATGTCTGTATTGTTCCGCGTAAATCACACCATGACAGCCATTAAATGGCTGACATAATTGTCAACCATTTAAGCCATTTAATGGCTTCCTTCAATTATCTTGTCTATGCCTAAATCTTGAAATCTTAAAAGGTCTTCGCGAAGAAATTGCTATAACGTTTTATGGTTATTTTTTATCCCAGATTCATGCTGGAAGCGAACAAGGGCCGGACGATGCTGGAGTTCCAGGAGCTGATGACGGTGTTCCAGCTGTTGCACTGGAACGGGTCGTTGCGGGCGATGCGCGAGCGGCAGTGCTCCCGCCAGGAGGTGGTCGCGCACTACTCCGCGCGGGCTCTCGACGACGCGATGCGCGAACAGATGGCACGCGAGTGGGCTTCCAGGTAGATGCAACGATATGTCGAAAGTTCGATAATATTGTCCCCAACATATATAGTGAACAGCCGCCTATACGATATCATATCGAAAAATATTGAAATATCAATATGGAAGTTTTTAGTATTTTATACAAAAAATGGCGAAGAAAATACCTTATAAGTTTTGAACCTTGCTAGCGAAAAAAACCAATAGTAAATCGAGTTATCGATGTGACTATAGATATTTATATCGATGTTTATATCTATAGTCACATCGATAATTAACAGAGAGCTTAGGTTGGTTGATCAAAAACAGGTCGCCAAAATAAACTTTAAACTTTGTCAGCATAAAAACAAAGATTTACCGTTAATTTCGCGAGAAAATTTCAAGAGTATCAGTATATAATTATTGTAGTTGTTTTCAAAAATATTTTAAAAACTACCTACCCCCCACCTACCCCCAGGGAAAGAGAAGCGGCTGCGACCGGCGGCGGGGTGATCAGGACAGAGCTGGCTCGAGCCGAGCGGGAGCTCCGCGCCGCGCGGGTCGCCGCCCGGGAGCTGCGGTTCCCGAAGGAGAAGCGCGACATCCTGCTGCTCGCCGCGCGCCTCGCCCCGCCCCAGCAGCAACAGTGATCTCACCGCCCGACGACACACTAACACTTGTTATTTAAGTATAGTTTTATAGTGTAAGAACAATTGTGTTTTATTTTGTACCCCTAGTCTCAAAACATCCACAAATTACCAACCCTAAAATAGGAAAAAAAAAGAAGTTTTACGTGATGTCGACGGGGTATACAACCTGTATGACTCCTTATGGACAACAAAACAACAAGTGTATACAAGTTTAAAATTATGAAATGTGAACATTCTCTTTCTCTTTAGGATAAAATAGAATTGAATAATAAATTATGCATGGTAAATAAAAAAGAACATTTTATATTTATTCCAACAGAATTCTTAGATAAGTTAATATGTCTGTCACGCAGAGTTTCCGGGTTATAACAACTCCGGCCAGACATACCTAGGTCTAAATCATGTTTTGAGATACATGCTTTTGGTTTAAGTGGGGTGTTTGTAGATAGAACCCTCAATATTTTGAATCCTAGTGTAAAGCTACCGCTCCGCGGATCGCGCCCGGTAGCTGCGGTTCTTAAAGGAGACGCGCTGCTGCTCGCCGCGCGACTCGCCCGCCCCAGAAGCAACAGTGATCTCACCGCTCGACGACACACTAAAACTTATTATTTAAGTAGTATCGCCTTGGACCGGCTTTATTCCTCTGAAACATTTTTTCCCATTGGATAGACTGATCAGAGGCGACGTTGCGTTCATTCTATTAAGATTATTTTGAAGGTGGTAGAACCCTTTGTGGTTCGACTCCGGTGGCAATACCACCACACCTATTTCTGCGTAATAACAGCAGTGTTTGGCGCTGCTGTGTTCAGTTTTGAAGGGTGTGGTAAGGGAGATATACTTTTCCGAGGCGTTCCAGCTTAGTCCTCATAGGTAGCGGCGCATCTGTGGCCGACAGGTAGGAATACGTAATCCTATCTGTGGTTTATTACAAGATGTCCACGGGCGGCAGTAGCCACTTACCATCAAGTGGACTGCATGCTCGTCTGCTACTCTTATATTATAGAAAAAAATAAGATCTAAATAAAACTGCGGCTAAAACGCTCGAAAATGCAAATGTTTTGTTATTATTTTCCACTTTAGACAAGCTTGAGTACAAGCGGAGTCCTAATTAGCCCAGTCTTTAATCTTCCCAGAACATTCTTACAACTGAGACGAACCGTAAAACAAGTAATAGCCGCTTTAAAGCTTTGGCAGCGAGCGCTTACCTTTTTCATTGAAATAGCAGAGCAAATAGGGGTCGGCAAGTGAAACGGTCTGTTCCACTTTGTACACCTGGATAAGATACAAGTGATAAAATTCAGGTGTATCATACCGTCCCAGTCCAAGAGAAACCGTCCTAGAGATCCAGCCTTTGTTTCCGGCATAAATTTGAAGGAAATACCCATTTTTTCTAACACAAAACAAAATGAGGATACGGATCGGTTTTAGCCGCCTTCGCGCGCGGACTCGAAATAGCCGCCGATTCATGCGGTTACGGAAGGGCCCGCAAACTGAGAGGAACACGACAAGACATAACCGCGCGTGCCGCGAAAATATATCGCCTAAATAAACTACCCTTATGCTGTGGAGGCGCGTCCACTTACGGAGGTGGCTGAAAAACGCTCCATGAGTTAATGAATCCCATTGTATCCTTTGATTACCTGTGAAATTATCGACGTCAACAAAATTGTTAAATGTGTCGATCATAATCATCCAGGTAACAAAGTGGAATCAACCAGTGAAATACGTAGTTTAGTGGCAAGCGCTTCCAGTATTTTCATAGTAGAGAGGTAGCTGAAGTGTGGACGTGCAGTCTATATTGCTAAGTGGTCACTTCTATAATAGTCACATAACTACTCAAATAGGTTATTAAAGCTACTTAAGATCTAAGTCTATAGGTTTTTTATTAGATTGAAGTAGTAAACGAGCATGCAGTCATCTGACTGCATGCAGTCATAATGACTTCACTTGATACCAGTTATCAAGTGAAGTCATTTTCACTTAAGTGACCTACCACCAGGATGACACCAGTGGTAATATGAAAGTGGTAGAAGCCTTTGTGGTTCGACTCCGGTGGCACCACCGCCACACCTATTTCTGCCTAATAAGAGCAGTGTTAGGCGCTGCTGTGTTCCGTTTTGAAGGGTGTGGTAAGGGAGACATACTTTTCCGAGGCGTTCCAGCTTAGTCCTCAGGGGTAGCGGCGCATCTGTGGCCGACCTCAGGTAGGAATATCTAATCCTATCTGGGGTAGATATTAGAAAAAAAACAAACAAACTTAACTGAAGAGGCGGTAATAAATTTAGCCATCTTGTTAATTGTAATCCAAACCAAGAACAAAGATTCAAACCTCATCTATTCAGAATTTATTCATACAGAACACTTTGAACGTGAACAGTCTACGACCACTTTAGGTGTTTCGCTATAGAGAAGAAGGGGCGAAATAAACTTTTCGTGTTTTAAAAAGTTATTTGTTTTCTTTTTCTAGTTTAGTAATTTCAAGACTCATTATTGAAGTAATAACTCAAGTTTTGAAAGTTTTGAGTACTTTGGTAAACTTTTCAAGTACTTCTAAGACAAGTACTTTAGAAGTTTATAAAATGTTGAAACGCAAAATCACCTCAAAACTATTAAAACTGTTTATCACTACATAAATAATCGTTAAAACCAGTAGGCATTACACGTAGTACAGTTCTCGTCATACGGGTCCGGATTCGATCCTCGGTAGAGTCTGAATTTTAAAATACATATAACAGGAGTAGCAAATGTGCATGCTACCTGTTGGTAAGTGGCAACTGCCGGCCATGGAAAATTCATCTGTAATCAACCCCAAATGAAATTAAACTCACCACGTATAAGTCTCTTACCATACTCTTTAAACAAGAACACATTAGTACTAACGTTCAAAAGCATAAATAGGAGTGGTGGTAGGGTTTCGAAGTCCAACCACAAAGAAAATATTCTAATCAATAAATAAAGAGATAAAGGCTGAAAAAATCTGTGCAAAAAGCGCTATCGCCTTATAGCATTACGACACCGTATCCTCTTCTACTACATACTCGTAGGTGCTACATCCACTTCCAAGGGCAATACTAACATTTCGTAGCACCAGATAATATAAAGTTAAAACCATAAACTCGAGAATAAAGCATTATATAAACATTTCAAAGTTCAATATCTGTTTTTAAAAGCCATTACCAGTTTGAAATCGGGCCACTTGTAATGGTCCATCGAATCGCAATCGATTTGTTTGCACGCTCGCAATGGGAAATGGAGGGTGAGCGTGGATCACAGCCCGGGGCTGCGGAAATGTCGTAGCTCTTATTAGAGCAATTAACGCTAGGGGCTCTTCACATGCCGCTAAAAACGACATTTAACAAACACATAAAATACGTACATAACCACACTTCTATTCACTCTATCTCTTGCACATCACTCACACAAACCAACACCTAAGGAAAAAGAGACAGCACGCAAACGCCTATTTTCACACATGCATATGCGCGCATTAAATCATACACACACTTACATAATTACTTCCACACACGAAAATATACAATTGTACCTGTATCTGTTTTAACGCCTGTTTTAAAAAGCCTTGGTTCATCAAATCGCAATCGATTTGTTTGCACGCTCGCAATGGGAAATGGAGGGTGAGCGTGGATCACAGCCCGGGGCTGCGGAAATGTCGTAGCCCTTATTAGAGCAATTAACACTGGGCGCTTTTCACATGGCGCTATAAATGACAATATAACAAAAAAACTTCATAGAATCATACTACCTTTCACTGTTTCACATCACATCACATACAGACGAACACACGCGTGCACATAGGACGTGCACACACACACGACGATTAACTATTGATCGACCAGGGAAGTATCACCGCTATGACTTACATTTGGAGTGAATATCTTAGTCCCCAGGAGTAGCAACGTATTTTTAAACACCTTTAAGTAGAACCCCGATTTTATATGGAGTAGGTTCATCAGGTGAAATGCATGCTCGGTTGCTACTTTAATAATGGTAAAAAACACACTTGCAAACATAAACCCTACCTATATCAGTCTATGTCGTATGTAATTTGACCGAATATTATGAGTATTCACATAACCAACCCTACTGATCGACTCTGTATCAGCTGATGTTTAAAAGATCAGAGCTTACTCGCGCCGTTTGATTACCTATTATCCGCTCCATTTGAACCCACCCTTAACGACGTAATGGGTGGAATCTCTGATTTTCCATTCAGATTTCATATTGGATTATTGTCGTGCACTATCCTTGGTATTAACTTAATCCGCAATTAGATTAATGGAAAAATATTCGTTTGGGTCGTTTAAATATTTTGTTTAAGGCTTTATAATCGTATCTAGAGACATCGCACATATTTTGTCTGACAAAACATATTTTCTATACAATATTTTGACAAGAACGGCCCGTGTCTGCGTGGTCTTTTTTATAATTTAAAAGTAGCAGACGATCATACAGGCCACCTCATGGTAAGTGGCAAGTGCAGCCCATGGACATCTGTAATCAACCTCTGATAAGATTTGATTCCTACCTGAGGTCGCTTACAAATGCGCCGCTACCTGAGGACTAAGTTGATATGCCTCGGATAACTATGTCTCCCTGGTCACACCCTTCGAACACGACAAGGCATAACATTGCTGTTATTAGGCAGAAATACTTACTATGGTGGTAGAAATCTTTATGGTCGCCGGAGTCGAACCATAAAGATTTCTACCACCTTCAAATCGGTAACGCTACGGAAAATTTAAATACTTGCCACGGCTCGTGTCTGACACGTGCAATGTCTGAATGTATAACTGCTCCATAAAAAGCAATCCTACTATTCAGTTGTAGATTCAATCTTGGGGGCAAACAAACGGATTAGGTTGGCATTTAAAATTCAATTAGTCCGGATAGATTAATATGAATTAATGAATAGCATACGTAAAATCAGTTCTATTAATCTTTACTTAATTTATTTTTATAATATACGAGTAGCAGATGAGCATTTAGTCCAAAGTCATGACAAGTGGCTACTGCCGCCCATGGACATCTGTCATCAACCGTAAATAAGATTAGATTTCTACTTGAGGTTGACTACCGATACGCTGCTGCCCCTGACTAAGTTGGATACGTCGAAATAGGATTGACGGTCGTGCCTTCGGAATCGAACTAGGAAGGATTCAATCACCTAAAATAAAACTTTAATCCAAAACAAAAATAACAAAGCATTACTTAAGATACATTGAATAATATTCGTACAATTATTATTTATAAGAAAACACATATCAATAAATTACTCATGTTCTACAAACGTAATTTAATAATGAGGTACTTAATATGCCATCCAAAACTACCCCTAGTGGCATAGTGCCCAGAACGCTGGCAATACTTCCTCGTTATAAAGAGGCTAATTATTGAGCCGAAAATGTGCCCAACTATTTAATTATAGGTACATAAAATTATTTATAAATAATAGTTTGTCTTTTATTTCAAAATAACTGATTTCGAAGTTCGAACGCGATAATGTTGCCAGTTTTACTATTAAATCTCAGTAGGTTTTATATCATCAAAAATATTTTCTGTCTTCGAAGATTTATTTACTTTTTCAAATCATAAAAAAATAAATTAATATTGATGTAATATGTTTAAAATAAGTTTAAAACAATATAAACTTTGAAAAACGATAGGTAAGTACATTTAAAATAATTTGCTCAGGTTTACCAAGAAAAATATTATTGTATATTTTGTATACCTACACATATTATTTCTACAATCAGTTTAGACAAAATCATAGTTTACTTGTTCGCTTTAACTTTGGTTTAAATAAAAGAATATATTAAAAAAGTATGCATCATGACTCGGGGTATTTCTTCCGAAAGGTATTCATAATTTAAACTTTAACCTACCCACTTGATAGCGTATAGTCATTATAATGTCATTTTAAAACTTCAAGCCCCGTATATTTTCTAGAAACAGATTATACAATTAATAAGTTTTCGTTTTTGAGTTTAGCGACATTTTCGACCTTGATATTAAAAAGGTAAGTTAGAAAATAAATGCTTCTTCATAGTTTCACTTTATTTCTGAATTTTTAACAGTAAAAATGAAATAAATAAATTACTCAAAAATAATTATATCTCACTTTAAAATTAGGTCAACATTAGACATGCCGAGACATAAATCTGAAATACCTACGAGTATGTTATGACAGGTTAAAGATAGAAATAAAATATGGAACTTAGTTGAATTAGCAATCGAGCATAATTTGATGATAAGCGATCGCTGGCATTCACAAACCTGAAGTAGGATTATATTCCTACGAGCTTTTGCCCGCGGCTTCGCTCGCGTTACGAAGTACCTAATATTTTCATCCCCTATTTTATCCCCTTGGGGTAGAATTGATCAAAATCCTTTCTTAGCGGATGCCTACGTCATAACATCTACCTGCATGCCAACTTTCAGCCCGATCCGTCTTGTGGTTTGGGCTGTGCGTTGATAGATCACTATGTCAGTCAGTCACCTTTGAGTTATATATATTTAGATAACCAGAACACAGCGACGCCTAATACCTATTTATGCGTACTGGGGAATGTACTCAGCGTAATATCAATTTTCCGTGTAACGTAACAGGAAATTATGGCTGAAAGAGCTTTGAAGGACCTATTATGCGGGTAAATGGCAACGAAAGGCCCGTACATCGACTGATCGATTACCTACAACGAGCTGTTACGTGGTTTTTACAATATACTCCCTCATGAAAATGAATTGAAGGTAAGAAACTTTACATTATAATAATAACACACCAACTAAAGTAAAAATACGAATATTTTTAACATTCGTGTTACTATTGCAAACATGCAAATTGATATTCCAAATAAGCATGTACTCCACCTTATTGAAATTAGTCACGCCCTTGGACCAAAGATAAGATAGGAGTTGTAAGTGAGATCAGATAGATACATTGCTAACCCTGATTAAAAGTTAGAACATTTTACCTAAGTATGTTTCTTAATACATCCTTCAAACCACGGTAGCCTTTAACATTGCTGTGATAAGATAGAGAGATATATTATCCTATCTAGGATTGATAATAGAAGTCCATGGGCAGTCGCCACTCACCATCAGGTATAGTCCGCGTAAAACTGCTAGTCCGCTCTGAATATAGAAATGAATCGCGTCGCCATAGCAAATTGTATGACTACACCTGCTCGCAACAACTTTAGAGCGGACTAGCAGTTTGGCGCGGACTATGCACAGGATGCTCATTTTTACTTCTACATTAAAGTACCTCGTCAAACTATTTCACTAACTCCTCATAATCTAAATACTCCAGGCATAAAAAGGGTTTAAGTACCAATATCCAAGTAAATACCTTCAAAGTACTCCAACCCATTCGCAGATCGATTAGTGGCAGCGGGTGGCGATTAGCCGCGATTAGCTTTTACGACCTGACACTAATACCATTTTATCGCTCTAATATAAAGCTCCAGGCAACTAATATAGATTTCCGTCCATTTTCCTGTATTTTTATTAAGATTTTATTCGCAAATGGTACAGTACTCGGGTTATATTATGTATGGTTGTTACATTATAATATGGATTATTATTGCATTTACAACACGGAACTTTGTGCGTAATTAAATAGCAATCACAGTTTTAACGTAACGAATGCTTATGAAACTTGAACTTAGTATTTATTTATTTATTCACAACTTACATCTAACATTACAGGAAAAAACCTAAAGCTTGAAAAGAACAACAATTAACGTTCAAATTACATCAAATACATTACATATAATATAAAAGAAAATTTCATTAAGTTAGATCAAATATTTTAGATGTCATAAATAGCATTAAAAATATATAACTAATCATATATAAAAAATCTCTAGGATATAGATGATGGTGAAAAAATCTATATCCTAGAGATTTTTTATATACGACTGGAGTAGCAAACGTGTCCGTCCAGTAAGTCCAGAACAGTACAGAACAATATTGTTATGTTTATATTTTGAAATTATAAATTGACTGTTTAAAATTTAATTTGAATATTAAGATGACAATTATTTACTAATTAAAATTGTGCATACCTCTAAGAGGTGTAATATAGAGGACATTTTGAGGATATAACAACTGTACATCTATATTAAGCAAAATAAATGATTTGATTTTAATAAATGGTCACTGTCGCCTAAGGATTACTTCGTGTATAATTGGCGTTCCATCTAGAGTCGATCACCGATGGGTTGCCACTCCTGAAGTTTAAGATAGCCTCATATAAATCAACTGGCATTGACACATTTCTACCAAAATGCAGAACTTCTTCATGCTAGAAGTCATAAGATGGAATTATATGAACACAATAATTTCAATATAATTCAATACAAAAACACCTTATTACATTCAAAAGATAATTAACATAGCTCTAAAGTTTTATGATCTATTTCAGTATGAAGTGAGTATTAAAATCCATTACCGAGGTCTATCTCTGTTGTGTTGTGTAGCAGTGATAGCCTAGTGGTTAAGAAACGAGGCCTCTCGATCGAGGGGTCCGAGGTTCAAATCCCAGGCACGCACCTCTGATTTTCAAATTTATGTGCGTATTAGAAATTAATTATCACTTGCTTAAACGGTGACGGAAAACATCGTGAGGAAACCTGCATACCTGAGAGAATGAGAAAAATATTCAAAGGTATGTGAAGTCTACCAATACGCACTTAGCCAGCGCGGTGGACTATGGCCTAATCCTTCTCATTCTGAGAGGAAAACCGTGCCCAGCAGTGGGACAGTAATGGGTTGATGATGATGATGATGATGATGATGATGATGATGCTGATGATAATGATGATGATGATGATCTCTGTTTTAGGTCTACTTTAAGTTCTCCCTGAAAAAACTTGACTCCATCTACCGTCAGAGATCCCGTAGTTCTACATCAATCCGAGGATGTAGGGTTTAATGGGTAAACTTCCCACTTAATCCAGTGATGCTGCTATGACACTGAGTACCCTGTGAACGTTTCCCCCGTCACAGTAAAAAGGTATGTACCTTGTGATTTCTTATTTAAAAACTTACCCATGTACTGTACCCATTAGGACAGATGGGTTTATTGCAACGTGAGAAAAACATCAAAAACATAAGATATAAACAATAAAACCTACAATAAAATAAACGTCTAATCTTATCGCTAGTGATATTAACGCTGTTTAATGATTAGCTATACTTATGACCGTTAAAATTTAATTGATCGTATCGTAAAGTGTGCTTCGTCTTTACTTGCAAACAACCATTTACCATGTGCGTCATTTATTGCTAAAGTTATGTTATTAATCACCGCGGAAATATTATGATAAGGATAACGAGCGTCTCTTACCGATTATTACTTTCCAACTAACGACACAGTCTTTTGTTTACTTAGGGAGGTAACACACGAGCGACAGCTTACTTCGACGGCCGTCGTCGGTAGCAGATGAGCATGCAGTGTACTTTTTTTTTTACATAAGAGTAGCAGACGAGCATGCAGTCCACCTGATGGTAAGTGGCTACTGCCGCCCATGGACTTCTGTAATCAACCCCAGATAGAATTAGATATTCCTACCTGAGGTCGGCCACTGATGCGCCGCTACTCCTGAGGACTAAGCTGGAACGCCTCGGAAGTCTGTTTCCCTTACCACACCCTTCAAACCGAAACACAGCAGCGCCTAACACTGCTGTTATTAGGTAGAAATAGGTGTGGCGGTGGTGCCGCCGGAGTCGAACCACAAAGGGTTCTACCACCTTCAGCTAAGTTTCTATGGTAAGTGGCAACTGCCGTCGGCCACAGCCGCTACCCCTGAAGACTAAGCTGGAAGGTCTCGGAAAAGTATGTCTCCATTACCACACCTTTCAAACCAGAACATAGCAGCACTTGACAGTGCTGAAATAGGTGTAACGGTGGTGCCGCCAGAGTCGCACCACAAAGGTTTCTACTATCTTTTAGGTGTTACCACACTTTAAATAGCATATTGGTTTATTCACTTTTTTGTACCAAAATATCTATTGTACTATATTCAGATATGTATATTTACATAGATTATTTAAATAAAACACCCTTTTCTTGATCCCTGTAGCGTCCTTTTTGGGTGAAGGTCACTTCAGAAACGGTTCGTCCCGCCAGACTAGAAATAAACGTCAATATCTCATAAAAAATGAATTATAGAACGTCTTTTAGGAAATTTGAGGTAGCTATTTATTATATCTGCATTATTACCAGTACACAAGGATCCAAAAATCATCTCAGATAGAAACCAGGGACCTAAAGTTCATACATTTCGGCTCAACACATATGTGTACGTATCTACCTGTTGCGAGCGGCCTGTATGTGATGCCAATTAAGGCGACATCGCTGCTCACCCCCGACCAAACGACGCGCCGCAAAAACACCATCAACCAACACGAAATCGCAACCGAATTTCGGAGACAATTACAACTTTTTATCCCACATTGTCCTGCAATTTCAAATTTTGAAAACGTGCGCCGGCATTTTGTTTTGGTCCCCAAATAAGTCTTTTTTAGTGACTGTTGATATAATACTAGGGATTTAGGTTTTGAGATGTAGTTGATAATTTTGAGTCGTAACAAAGACGTCATACGCGATACATGAAGTAATTGAGATGATAGAAATTTCTGAGTTTAATAGACGAATTATACGCTCAAAAACATCTGAACTAAATAAATTAAAATAAAATCACTAAGTACTAAGTATTGTTGTTTCTTACCCGAGTAAGAAAGCAAAAAGTAAAACTTTTTAAACCAGATGCATAAATTACATCAAAAATAGAAAGCCCTGAACTCGTTCACCCTATGAACAAAATACCTGGTAACATTGTGCTAATAATTATATTTACACTACTTACTACATTTTATTCGTTATAAGTGTTTCTTTTTAGTTCCTTAGCAAGAATCTTAACAAACGTATTTGTCTCTAATTTAAAAGCATACATAAGTTCACCTCAACCATTAACACCGCAGTATGATGAATGGCACAATATAAGGCATAACTTATTCCTATATAATTTAATGGCACTCCTGCGCAGACAGCGCGTCACAAAAACGTCAGACAACAGAAAATCGCAGCCGAATTGCGCAGACGCAGCTTTTTGTCCCACATTGTACTGCGATACCAATTTTACAAAAGTATAAGTATACCGTTGAATCATTATTTTTGCGTCGGTTGATGCACTTTTAATTTACGTCACTAATTATTTTGTTACATACTCCTAAAATAAATTAAACTAATAAATAGTATGTTACAATAGTTATAACATTCAGTGTTATCATTAAAAAATTAAAAGTTTTGGAATAAGGACGAAATATTTATAATTAATGTCATATTTGAAATTTGCGAATTACTTGTCGGTATGATCGCTAAGGAAGGTAAAATTTATTGAAAAAAAGTTTCATGTAAAGGCATAACAAATTAAAACATAATTAGAGGTTACAGCGCTTGCCTCATTACAAATATGGATTACATCACTATAAATAAAACCTGCGGGAACCACTCTACCTTTATTTAGACGCCGGCCGGTAGCGTTATGCAGAACACGTTTCTAGCGATGCTGTTGCATGCATTTCAAGATTTCAACCCGGTGGAGAACCGTACGGACCAATTAGAGGAAATGTTTTCAATAAAATATATATTTACGTGATTCAGCTTTTAATGTGTGGAAGTAGACTTGAACCAAGTAGAGTTTGTTTATAATAGAATTTAAATCTCGTAAATAATATGAACTGTGATGTATGAGGCTAATATCAAAAGTATTATTTTTTTAATGATAAATGCATAATTAAACCAGCACAGAATGTTATGTATCCATGAGAAATTTCTAGATAAAAATCGAGTGTGTAGGAATATGGGCACGTGCGATTTAAAAATTATGATGTGCTTAATTTGCGTGCGCTATTTTTTTTCATGCCAGAAATATATACTGATGTGTATTCCCAAAAGCGCGTTACGATTTGAAACTTTAATTTTAATTAGAACCGCTAAAAAGCCACGGATGGCCAAAAATATACATAGAGCTAAATTGATCAGTATAAATGAAACCGACATTAGAATTGGATTCTTCCAACTGCCGCTGTCAAGTGACTTTCTCAAAAATATACATTCCAAATGATACTTACTGTATGCAAAGAATACTCATGTAGAGCATTTAACTTTTAACTCAGCTCGAGGAGAGTCGGGAGTGAAAAAGGAAACTTTTGCAAGAAATCTCAGGAGTTAGCAACTTAGTTGAACGCTGCCTTCAGAAACTTAAGATAAACGTTCCTATAAGAACAATGTTATTTCCATTTTTGTTTTTTTCTTGTTTTTGTTTACAGTAAACGTTTTTAAAAGTTTGTTTAGTAATTAAAGTAATAAACGATCGATGCCAATCCATTTGATGTGAAGATATCGTCCATGGCTATCTGATTGCAATCTAAACATACCTAATCGATTCCCATTTGTTACCTTCGAAGTGTTAAAATGTCTCTTGCAGGTAAGTTTGCCTTACCACACCCTTCAAGCCAGAACACACTACCATCATCTACTGCTATAGGACATCATAAGCTGTTGAACCACGAGGAGTTCCCCCACCTTCCGTATTTATGTCCACATTATCTTTTACGTCAAACCGATCAAAATTTACGAGCCGATTGTGACTTCCCCCTGGAGTTATTTTATACACATATTAAGCGGAAATATTTGGATTTTTCCTTTTACGACCCCAGTTAATGCCCGCGGCAATTTCACGCGTACAATCCATTGAAATACTGATTACAATTTGTTTATCCGCCGCAGTATACGTTTCGCTGTTTTCATGTAGTTTACAACTGTGGCGGACCGCGAATTCTTTATTACGTCACATCACTTACGACACTGAGTACACAATTTGTAACCCTTGTTTTCGTTGTTTATGTTTATTCTTTTGCCTTTTTGTGTATTTAAATTAGCGAGTCTTGCAGACATTTTTTTTTATCAAATAGAAGTAGAGTCGTACTTCAAGTTGAAGAGACAGGACAAACGGCGCTTAACACAGTAAACGGAAATACAGCAAGTTGTTAAAAAAATATATATTATAACTGAGAGTTAGTTAAGAAATACAGAAGACGTTCTACTTGAAGATGATCGTAGATGGGTTGCCGCACTGCAGGGCTTATTTAGAATTACCACCTACCTTACAACGTTTAAGATAAACGTCAATTTGTATGTGTATTTTATTCTGCTTTGAATTCATTTTATATGATCTGTTGAGATTATTAAACTGCTCGGATCATGTATCACAATTGGAAGGTTCAAGTTACCAAAAATGGACTGGCCGGACTTATAAAGAATCATTAACACTTCAATAATATCTTAAGTAATGCGTAGTAAGTATGCGTATCGTAAGAGGTTCTATGGGTGGAGAGTATAAGAGTTTTTATTAAAGTGCCAATTACTTCATTATGTATTCACTAAACGCCTAGTTGTTAAAACTCGTCTTCTCAATCAAGGGTCCGAGGTTCGAGTCCCAGACACGCACTTCTGAAATTTCAAAGTTACCTGCGAATTAAAAATTAATGATATTTTCTATATCGGTGAACGATATAGAATTATAGAGATAACGATATATTAATTATATTGATAATTATTAAACATCGTCAAAAAACCTATACGTCTGAGATTTCATCTAAAAAAGTTCTCAAAGGTGTGAGAAGTCTGTCAATTTGCATTTGCCCAGCGCGGTCAAGTAACTATTTATTAATCTGTGGCGCGGTAACGCCTAAACCACAGATTAATAAATAGTTACTACGTAACCTAAACCCTCCATCTGAGAGGATGCCCGCGCCCAGCAATGGGACTATAATCGTTCCATGACGTATTTATTAAACGTAAATTGTCGGATAAGGTAACTTAGTCACTACTCTGCCTAGTATTTCTAGTCTAGTTATGGCTAGAATATGTACCTATATTTAAATATATCGATGACCTCGTTAATTGATTATTATTGATACACGTAATTTTATTATAGTATAATTTATTTCCATTTTAAACAAACAACCTTCTAGAAATAGTGGTCAAGGTCGTATACGCTAAAAAATTACTGTAACACATTATTTAAGTAATTGCAAATAAGTACCTACTGAGATACTACAGATAATAGGCTTATCACATTTTATTGCCAAAAATACGCAAAGTGAATCATATAGACATTTAATACAAGCTTATATACGAAGCATAATTGATTTAATAAGCCCGCCAAGATTATTAAGAACAAGTGTATGACGCAAAATTATGAATAGGAAGGAGCAAGTTCGCAAAAAGGGGCTTTGAAGCGGTCGCCTTTTGTGCCGTCGTTATCACGTCGTCAATATTCGTCAAATTAACATTAATGCAGACGGGGTCGTTGACCGCGCGAGCGTGGGAGCGTCGCGGGCGCAGTTTTTGCACTACCCGCTACGCTGCGCAGGTAGCCGCACCCGAAATTTGTGTGGTGTACACACTGTTTGGTTTTTTTTTTTTGGTTTTCGTTCGGTTTTCGTGTTGTCAAGCTTTATTGATGTTTTATTTGCGGCAGTGACGATTATGGGTTGTGGTGGAGATAAATGTAATGTAACATGTAACACATATGTATGTTAAGGAAAATATCGCGCAGTTTGCTCTGTAATAGGATCTCATACATATACATAATACAGGACACTTTTGGTTTTCTACATTATATTTCGAAGTATAATGCAACATTGCTCGCCGAGTGCAGATGAATAAGCGCGAATATATGAATAACTAACTCGAGTGTATTCGGTAATCACCAAGAATACTCGTTTTTTCTCCGCAAGGTTCTTAGCGCTAATCAAAGGATTATAATATTTTCGTGGCGGCGTATACATACTAATCATTGTGTAGAAAGCTATTTGTGGATAATCTAAATAATTATATTGTTCAACACTTTATACTCTGCAGCCCGTACCTAACCTACTAGGTTTAAAGAAATTTATTCTCATAAAGACAGTTGTCACTTACATGAGAACATAGTAAGTTAATACAATCATTTCATCGTCGCGCTTTATCAAAAGACTACTACCCCAAAATTACCCACATATATCAGTTAAGTAATCGACATGACTGGTATTAATATAATATCATAATAAATATAATTTGTAAAACTAAATTATCAAAAAATATATATAAATACTAAAATATTATTCGACGATTAAGACTACAAAAGCAATGTAAATCCCTGCTTAATAATGTTCATATTTTTTACGAATATTTGCAGCTGATAAATATGTAAATGAGCCTCATTAGTAAAGCATATTGTAATTTTATCGTTAATATATCATGTAATATACGACATAATAAAAAATAGAGTGACGTGATCTTTAGGATTCATATACTTGATTACCACACTAAATCATAAAGCGACGAAAAAATTAAGCTCTTAAATTGAAAATGTCAAGTGTAAAGGCTACTTTACACATTCGTTTGTATTTAATTCACTGCATGATACGTAATACAGTCAATTATAACATATAAGACATGATTTCTTTAAGCTACACATATTATTTTTATATATGTTAGTAAATGTTTACCCAATAACAGCAGTGTTAAGCGCTGCTGTGTGTTTTAAGGGTGTGGTAAGGGAGACATAGTTTTCCGAGGCGTTCCAGCTTAGTCCTTAGGGGTTGCGACGCATCTGTGGCCGACCTCAGGTAGGAATATCTCTATCGGAGGTTGATTACAGATGTCCATGGGCGACAGTACCCACTTACCATCAGGTGGACTGCATGCTCGTCTGATACCCTTATATTATAAAAAAAAAACCAATACCTACTTCAAATTATCCCAATTATTATTATTATTAAATTTATTATTAGATACTAGACATTCATTTTTCAAATTATCAAATTGAAATTCGTTTTATAGTATTTGACGAATAATTTGCATATTAATATGCAGTCTATCCAATAATTACAGATCACAATCACCTATGAACATTTAAACTAACTTGTAATAGAAACTAAGTGAACTGAAATCAATAAACTATGAAGTATGAGGACTTAGATGAAATGGCTCAGTAGCAGTGGCTATTTAGCATCAATACGTCACTACTACGGAATTTATCTTTACCTCCTTTATTTTCTTATATTTTTTCTAAACATGCTTATGTACCTATAATGAAGTTTTTAACGCTTTTTTGTCCTCAAAGCGCACAAAATATTATGTTTTTTTTTTAATTATCCACTTTTACCAAGTTAGGTTTGACCTGAATGTGATATGAGTAGGTGGGCTCTGCAATTACTGCCGGAAAGGACTCGCCAGGTAAATCGTTTTGAATAGGATTCCATTTTGCGGACTTTCTGTACGAGAGTAATTTCATCTACGTCGCCTGAGCCCTAAAAGGAAAACCTATACATATGTTGATGTTAGTTTATATAGATACCTTAAAGCACTAAAGTATAGACACTGAAATTAGTAATAGAAGAAAACTTGATTTTTGTAGCAAATGTTGTGCGTAATATATATTATTTAAAACATTTAAATAAATAAAGAAGAAAATGTATTCTTTAAAAAGATTTAGCTTAAGCTAATGAGAAATTTAATTATTTTTGTTTCCAAAAATCTACAAATAAAACAACGTTATAATAATTTAAGTCTCCTAGTTTGAGATATTGTTCAATAAAAAATACAGTCGAAAATACAGTCGGTTAAAAATAAAGAAGATCAAGAAGAACTGACAATCTTTCTTTAAGAGAGTAGAGTTTGTCTAAAATGGATTCAATGATTTTGATATCAAGAAACTATAAAAACCAAATGAAATTAATTAACTTAACAATAAAATTTACTTGAATACTTTGCATCCCCTATATATCTCTTTCTCGCATCTGTTTCCGCGGAGTAGCATCAATACACAACACAGATGCGCTCCAGCGGTTAGGATTCGCTCGGGTGCAATCTTTTCTCCCGTGAATGATCGCCTGTCTAGCCGCCACACCAATACAAACCTTGCTACTTACTTTTATTGCTTAGAAAACTAGAAAATCTATCTAACTATATAAAAGCCTGTGAGTTTGTGTATGAGTTTTGAATTTGTTTTTTTTTTTGTGATTGTTTGACGTATAATAACTAAAGCCAAAAAGACAAACGAGAAGTTATTATTATATATTTAAAAAAGAGGAAAGGAAAGACGAGATATTGTTAAACTTTTAGGGAAAAGAAAAATATTCTTTTCAATTTCAAAAACCTCTAAGGATTACATATATTTTTTTGAACTTGATATATTGTTTAGTTAAATATTTTAGTAAGTATATAAATAATTTTAATCTTTCAATTTGCCAAAAAAATCATTGAATAATTTTGATTTTTAAAACCTAGAAAAACCTTTGGTATACCTCAATATAGGTTTTGTAGTTTATTAAGTAACTAAAAAAACTAAACTCATCCTTTAAACCCTTATGTACCTCTTTCCCGTATCTATTTCCGCGGAGTAGCATCAATACACAACACAGATGCGCTCCAGCGGTTAGGATTCGCTCGGGTGCAATCTTTTCTCCCGTGAATGATCGCCTGTCTAGCCGCTCACACCTATACAAACCTTGCTACTCGCTTTTATTGCTTAGAAAACTAGAGAAACCATTACGTGATAGTAAGTGAATCGGTATAAATAAGACTTCGAGCTTTAGGCTTGAGACGTATGCTTTTACGTTTTTTTTTTTTTAATTTCTTATTTTGTTCGTTTGAAGTATAATAAAGATACAAAAAGAAAAAAGTATTATATTTTTTGAAAAAAAATCTATTAAGTCTGTTTTAAAGTATAATAATATAGGATAGATATATGACATCTTCAAAAGTTATTTATTAAAAAAATAAAAGGTTTGAAAAATTAGGTGAGTTTAATAGATAATTTCACAAATGATTATTTACGAATAGACTATACTTGTCCGCGCCAAACTGCAAGTCCGCTCTGTACCCTTACCATGAGTTTTCAAAACATCCCACAATTTTACGTTACGTTTACTCAATCCATTATTCTGTTCCGTTTGCTTCAGTAGACTGCGTAAATGTAACAATAAGTAAGTGCTGAAGTCTTTTTGTCTACCTCACATGTTCGCAAAAAAGAGAGACAAAACATAAAGCGCCATTTTGTCAATTTAGACATTTAATGTTACGTTACTGACACTATAGTTCTGATACAATCCGCTAGGCGCTAGGAAATTGTATGGCGAAATACGTAAACAAATACCAAAACAGTCATATTTGTCAAAACATAGACACTCATGGTAAGGGTACAGAAGTTGTTGCGAGCAGGTGTAGTCATACAATTTGCCATATCGACGCGATTCATTTCTATATTCAGAGCGGACTAGCAGTTTTAGGCGGACTATACACATTTTATTTTTGTAACATTCTAATTTTTATTCAAATGACAAGGAAATGTGTACGATGATTAATAGTTCTCATTAACTAAGTGGGTGTTATTTTAAATTTCAACCATTGTCCTCCTACATCAATCTTATTGTCCTGTTACCAATGTCATCTACTTAGTTAGCTCACCTTTAAAAATAGAAACAAAAACAGTTCAGGAACTTTGTGTCTTGTTTCACGACCAAGCTTTTTTATAACAATTGAAAAGCTTTATGTTACTATTTTTATTTTTTTATTGACGAGGATTAGTTTTATCACACAAAAATGGAACATATATACTTATGGTGTATTTTGACCATTCATTGATGGAGTAAGGTTTAAATGGAGTACGTTAGGAGAGAAAACATTTTATGACTGATTACTAGATCCCGATGCTTTTACTACTTCATTTGGTGACGCCGGTAAAGCGGCCCTCGTAATTTCAGACCAACTGTATTAGAGTAAAGCACCTGTCGTATGATCGGCGATTATTTGCTAACTTATTATTAACCACTTAGATTGTGCTATTTGGCATTTCATATGTAGCATATTGGTATACAAATAAGTACATGGAAATATCACAAAGACGTTTCCACTGAGGTCTAAATTGTAACGCCTCATGTACCATTATATACATGTCACATTAGCATTACGTTGCTAATATATCGGTTGGAGTCGAACCAGGAAAAGACTTACATATCACCTAAAAATAGTACTCTAACACAGATAATGAATAACTCATTATCTATGTTATAATACTATTTTTTACTACTACAATTATTGTACAGAACAGTGACTTTGAAAACTTCCTATGGTGACATCTTCGAGGTTTTAAATATTCTTGCGATATAATGTATATCTAATACCTTGTGATACAATATATACCTAATCTTAATGTATCGCTTAGTTCACTCTTGGTTACTGGCAATAAGGTAATTTTCGAAGGGCATTTCATCACGGTAAAACGTAAAGGGCAAGTTTGGAACGGCCAATAAAATTACATCTGTCACGCTTAGCTCGGGAACTCGGAAAACGTAATTGGATGTTACAATAGGTGTTGATTATCCTGTCTACTTGATACATATTGAAAAAAATACAGGGACATTTTCGTGTCATTTTTGTGGTAGGTAGAACAGTAGAACAGAAAGAACTTTGCGTTGTTTGTAGGTTACAGAATTATCCGTAATTTGACAAAAGCAGACTTTATAACATCAGGGTTTGGACCTGTTATGCTTAAAAATTTAATAAAGTCTTCAAATAAAAAAAACTAAAATTATAATATAACTATAATAAATCTATATATATAAAAGAGATTTCCACGTATATAGTCACTCATCACGATATCTCTGGAACCATTAGAGCTAAAGACTTGAAATTTGGTAGGAATATTCTTTTCACCGAGTAGAGGTCAGCTAAGAACGGATTTTACGAAATTCCACCGTTAAGGGGGTTAAATGGGGGTTGGAAGTTAATATGAAAGTCCGTCAGTTTTAAAGCAAACTAGATGAAAATTGGTATTTAGCTTTCTGATTTAAAGTAATAAAAATCTAATCTAAGGGTTTTTCCAAAATCAACCCTAAAGGTGATTAAATAGGGGTTGACAGGTTATTTTAAATTTTGCCATTTTGGAAGCCAGCACTATGAAAGTTAGCCATTGCTTTGCTGGTTAGATATAAAATAACTTTAGTTCTACCGTTTTTGGAAAATCAACCCCTATGTGGGTTAAATAAGGGTTGTAAGTTTGTATAGAATTCCCCCAGTTTTGATGTAAACGCTATCAAAATCGGTATTTAGGTTTTCGATTAAAAATAATTAAATACCTATTTCACCATTTTTGGAAAATCAACCCTTAAGTTGGTAAAATAAGGGTTAACAGCTTATTTTAAAATTTGCCAATTTGAAAGCCAGCACTATGTAAGTTAGCCATTGGCTCACTGGTTAGTTACAGTGGAACTATAATTCTACCGTTTAGAAAATGAACCCTTATTTGGGTTAAATAAGGGTTGTAAGTTTGTATGAGAGTCCCCCAGTTTTGATGTAAACTGTATAAAAATCGGTATCTGGGTTTCGATAGAAAATAATTAATCATCTATTTCATTGTTTTTGGAAAATCATCCCTTAAGTTCGTTAAATGGGGGTTGGAATTTTATTTCAAACTCCGTTAATTCGGAAGCAAGGACTATAAAAACTTGCATTTGGCTTTCCTGTTAGAAATAATAGAACTTTTTAACACCATTTATGGAAAATCTACCCTCAAGAGGGTAAAATAGGGGTTGTAAGTTTGTATGAAAGTCCTCCAGTTTTAATGTAAACTGTATAAAAATCGGTATTTGGGTTTTCGATAGAAAATAATTAAACACCTGTACCATTATTTTTGGAAAATCATCCCTTAAGGTCGTTAAATGGGGGTTGGAATTTCATTTCAAACTCCGTTAATTCGGGAGCGACCACTATGAAAAATTATCATTACAATCAATGAAGCATCTGAGTCACGGTTTTTTTTAGATTTTTAGATTAACCCTTAAGACTGCTATAGAAGGGTGTATGCATTATGCCTTTCTGTTTACACATCTGTTTCAGCATTTTAGCAACTCAACAATCAACCACCATTAGGGTACTATTTTTTTTATACTATAAAAGAAGACGACGAGCATGCAGTCCACCTGATGGTAAGTGGCTATGGACATCTGTAATCAACCCCAGATAGGATTAGATATTCCTACCTGAGGTCAGCCACAGATGCGCCGCTACCCCTGAGGACTAAGTTGGAACGCCTCGGAAAAGTCTGTCTCCCTTACCACACCCTTAAAAACGGAACACAGCAGCGCCTAACACTGCTGTTATTAGGTAGAAATAGGTGTGGCGGTGGTGCCGCCGGAGTCGAACCACAAAGGGTTCTACCACCTTTAGAAACCTATAAGTAAAGGAAGATTCTTTAAAAACCGTTGTTCAAGTTACTTCCTATGGCGTGTCTGGAAAAAGAACAGAGTGCAGAGAGGCTTAGTGTAGGGTGAAATTCCACGGGCCATCGTAACATATATTTTTAACATGGGAATGTATTACGCGTGTTGAAGTGCACATCGACGGTTTTTTAGGGTTCCGTACATAAAGGATAAAAACGGAACTCTATTACTAAGACTTCACTGTCTGTCCGTCTGTCCGTGTGTCACAGGGCTCTATCTCTGGAACCGTAATAGATAGACATTTGAAATTCTCACAGAGGATGCATAACGGTGGCCGCTATAACAACAAATACTAAAAATAAAAAAGTTGAAAACAAAAAGGGGTCCCCATACAACAAACTGCTATTCGATATTTTTCCAACTAACTTTTAAACCGGTAGAAGTAGACAGTTGAAACTTTCACAAAATGTGTAAATAAAAATTTTAGTTGTACGGAATGGTCAAGGTGCGGGTTGGACTTGCACTTGGTAAATTATTAGTAACGCGCAGACCCGCGGGCCACAAGGAAAAGTCGCGGGCCATACACCACCCGTGGGTGTCGGCTTGCCGACCGCAGGTGTTGAATTAGCTTTCAGAAATTTGATGATAAAGTATTTATTGATACATATGTACATAGGAATGTTTTTGAAATTCTACTAAGGAGGTAAAAGAAGTGTTATATGTATATATACGGGAATCTTTTAAGTTCGAAGTTAGAAACGTAAAATTTCAGATAACGTCTATTCAGACAAATACACGACAACGTGGACGGGTGCAAATTTCATATATGATAATGCGTAATTTTGGTATACTGATTAGGTCCATCGCAACTACTTTGGACACACTGCGTGCCAACATTTTGTCCTGCCGTGGGGTATGGTTGTGGTTATGCGTGGATTAGTGATGGTTATGTGATAGACACATAGACCTTGGATTAAAATTTTTGGGCTAGAACAGGGCTACAGTATCCCCTGCCTGTCGTACGAGACTAAAGGGGGACTTCGGGAGTTGCGGGCAGCAAGAATGGGAGCTCTAACCGCCCAGCCAGCTACCCTGGAAAGAACCACTGTATGTAAGGCCGCATATAACATGGACGGTTCCTATGGAATAGAGTAAATAATAATTATTTTAGAACTTTGAAACTAGGCTGGAATAGAGTTCGGGAATAATGCCCTTAGAAAAAATGCACGGTGTAAAATAAAAATAAAAAAAAAGTAAAAATATTTAATTAACAGCTGGAATAGATCAAATTTTGAAACGATTTTTTGTTTCGTCCTGTTAAACAACCAAGAATAAATACTTCGAAATTTATACTTTTTTTTTTTAAATAAAAATGTAAATTTTAATTACGTACGACACAGTACCTCCATGGTGATGTGGAAAGCTGTATTATTTATTATTTTAATTCATATAAATCAATAAGACCCTAAGTAGTTAACGGTGTGTTGATTTCGTAAAATCCGTTCATGATAAATAATTAGGCAGCTAGATAACACAATTTAATATTTCTTTTACTTGGCATGTATTTTATGCCACGCGAAGCGGGCGGGTAACGGCTAGTTATATATATAATTATGATTAGGTTTATATATTATATGTATATATTATGTGTATTTATTTGTATATATTTATATGTCTTTGTTATCTATTTATATTTGTGCACACTATGTTTGCCTATTACATAAACTTTCCGACCATAGGGGCTGCTGGAAGAAATTTCAGTCTGAAATAAGTAGTCCTCTGTACTACATCTCTATTTAATGCCGTATTTTGTTATGTTTTCTGTGTACACAAATTTGTAAATAAATAAAATAAATAAATAAAAATAGTCAGTGTGTAGGTTGTGGTTGGACGACATCACCGCCACAACTACGTACGTGTCTTTTAACAACAGTAATAAGCGATTAGTTTGAGAGATGCGAGGCATTTCAACTTAGTCCTTTTCGTCAAACCTCAGGTAAAACTCTGATGCTAATATGGATTACTCTAAGATGTGAATAGATGGCATTGCCACGAACTCTCAGACAGACTCGTTTGCTTCTTCTGTAATATGCAAAAGCCAAATGCGACAAGCAATTTAAATCAGTTAGGTCATCATGTGGATTATGGGTCCATCATTTAATCAACTCAATAATACAAAATTGTTATAACTACAGTTAACACAAGTATATAATACATTCTAACATTGCAAGTTAATAAAAAGCTTGTTACAAGTGTACGTCGAGAAAGCCGCAAGTGTAGGCTCGTTATAGCTTCTACTCAAGGATATACTCGTATTATTCTAAGTGCAGTGTGGCGTGACACACTTCCACTGCGACGTCACACTTTCATATAAAACCTGTTACTGTACTTGTCCCCAATAATGCGCAAGATCTAACATAGATTACATAGACATCAATTTATAATGACCAATTAGTAGGTAAAGAACACTTCATTATTCAATGGAGACACCACCGTCACAAATATTTCTAGCGTGAAGAATCTTTTGCATTTCATAGTGGTTCGACTCTGGCAGCACCACCGCCACACCTATTTCTGCCTAATAACAGTAGTGTTAAACGCTGTTGTATTGTGGTTTGAAGAGTGTAGTAAGGAAGACGTGCTTTTTCGAGACATTCCAGCTTAGACCTCAGGGTAGCGACGCATCTATGGTCAACCTCGGGTCCAACACTGATCTCATCTAGGGTTGATTACATATGTTCATGGGCGGTAGTAGGCACTTCCAATCAGGTGGACTGCATTCTCGTCTGCTATTCTAATATTATAAAAAAAATAAGTGGTTACTGCCGCCTATGTACATTGGACATATCTAATGAATCACAGTCACCGATTCATTGCTAGCCTTGAAGACTAAATTGGAACCCCTTAGATAAGTACGTCTCCCAAACCACACCCTTCAAACCAGAACATATCGCTTAACGCTGCCGCTATTAGACAGAAATAGATTGATATAACGGCTGATTTCTTATATGTGAATACTTATTTCGTAATAAGGGATGACTTAAGGTAAAAACTTCCGACCTCACAAGCAATCAGTAAGGGAAGTCAATTGTACAGGAAAGTACCGGATGCGTTGCGTCTTTCAGACTAACTTTGAGTTATTACTTTGATCTGGTTTCTTGTAAGATCTTCAGTTAAGTCTGGATTTTTTTCCTTGACGTCATCCTATTTATCGTATAGGTATACGCATTTACGCATAGCGCATGGCTGAATACGTGTTGACTTTCACCCTATTATGGAATAAATAAATAGTTATAGGTATCATAAATCTCTCGATCCTTACATGCTATCTTCTTGACATATATCAACTTAATTATTATATCTCAACTTATTTCTATTACAATGCTGAATTCGGATCTACTGTCAAAATAACTTTTAAATCTTTTAGAAAAATATAAAGAATTCTTACATTCACTGTTACATGCATGCATGTTGTAATTTCATTAACTCGTATTTATAACGAGCAGGTGTAATTTAAACGATCTATATTACAAATAACAAATTGTTTGTATTAATTTTTAATAATTGTCGTATAAATTATCAATTATCCTTATATACGAATAATTTAACAATAGGAAAAAGCAATATTTTTTGTAATCGTTAAGTATTCGTTTCGATAATTTAAAGACGTTTCAACATACGTTGTCTATATCTCTGAGATGAAAAGTTTAGTCATTACGCGGCTCTATCGTGCGACGAAGTGTTCCGCCGGATGCTGGCTGGTCTGTAGCCCGAGGAGATCGCTTTGAGCGTGTGTACGGAAGGGCGGTACATGCACAATGACATCTTAACGATAGCGTGGAGATGAAAAGCCGAGATTATCTGTAGGATTTTGTCGTGTTATTTTGTAAATAGCTGATAAAATATCGCTTTTGAAGTTGATGTCTTTTAGCCTGTTAGCAGAAACTGGTTAAAATGTGTCTTTAGCAAGTTATGCTTATTTATGTACTTTAATCAAACAAGAATTGATGTCGTCTTTATACGTAAATCTAAAAATTCGGAGTGAGCTTTCGGTTTCGCTTTACGCACTACGTGATATAATTTGCAAGATATGAAATCGTTATACGAACTGAACTTACACCCGTAGCTCCGAGAATTAACAAGCTAAAGTTGAATCAGGCAAGCCACAAAGCTCTTGAAACCGATATCCCGGAAGAAAGCCGGAAACCCTTGATTCAGAAGGTACAGGTTGAAGTCACACCAATTAAAAGAGGATCACTAGTACTTTAAAATGTTCAGTTCAGTATTTAACATGCATATCGATGGATGGAACTTCTAAAATGCTTTCAACTCTACATATCTATTTTTATTATGAAATTAAACTTGCAACAACTACTAGAGTTCTATAGAGTTATACAAATTGAAAACAAACTGAAAATATTTTTAATAAAAGTTCATTTGTTTCCAGTTGAGTTTAAGTTTACCCCTGACGTATGGACCAAGCCTTCCGCCTTTTAATAATAGAGCCTTATATAAATAAAACGGCACGTTTTTTCAACGAATTGAAGCGAACTAATTTATTTGAATTTGAAAAGAACATAAATCACGTCAGTTGACATAGATGGCGTTACTAGTCTACATACATAGTGAAACTATAATATTTGATAATACTAACACCCCCACTATCACAATATTATACTGTTTCAATACCTAACATATACATAAATTTGTTATGTTTAGCAGAATTTAAACTTTTTGTCAGCATATCAGCTGGCATTTCAGCTGTAGGCAAATACTGAATTTTTACAATGTTATTTGAAATTACTTCCCGACAGTAATGATACCTAACATCAACATGTTTTGTACGATTATGAAATACAGGGTTGACAGACAGCTTTTGTGCACTTTGATTATCATTACTTATATTGATAGTATACATTCTTTCAGTAATCTCATATTGCAAATTGCTAAGATATACTGCCTCTTTACAAGCTTCTGAAATTGCAATATATTCTGCTTCAGTACTTGACAATGCTATAGATTTTTGTTTTTTACATCCCCAAGATATAACTGACCCTGATAACACAAAACAATAGCCTGTATATGATTTCCTATCATGATCATTTGCCCAGTCTGCATCAACATAACCTTCAATATCAAGATTTCCAGAATTACTAAATTTCAAACCTACATTTTTTGTCTTTTTTAAGTATTTTAATATTCTTTTAGCATATGACCAATGTATATTACTATGACAATTATTGAACTGACTAAGATATCCCACTGCATAAGCTATATCTGGCCTAGTGAGAATCGCTAGATACATTAAACTGCCTATGAGCTGTTGGTATGGATTTTTAGACATTTCTTGACATTTCTCAACATTTAACTTAATCTCCATTGGAGTATCAACAATTTTACATTCAGCCATATTAAATTTAGACAATAACTTCTCTATATAATTCTCTTGAGACAAAGTAACAACCTTTTTCTCATTATCAATATTAACAGACATTCCAAGACATTGTTTTATTTTACCTAAATCTTTAATTTTGAACTGATTACTTAGAATATCTTTTAACTGTTTCATTTCAACTTTATCATTTGAAAATATGAAAAAATCATCGACATACAAAGTAACAATTGTCTTAAGACCATTAACAATTTTTGTATATAAACAGGGCTCTAATTTTGACTTCTTATAACCATTATTTAACAAGCAAGTATCAACTTTCTTATGCCAAGCTCTAGAGGACTGTTTGAGACCATATATAGCCTTTTTCAGTTTGAGAACTTTATTCTTATCATTTTCAGAGCAAACAAAACAATCTGGCTTTTGCATATATATGTTCTCTTCCAGTTCTCCATTTAAAAAAGCTGTTTTGACATCCAAATGTGCTGTGTCAAAATTAAGTTGTGTAATTAATGCAAATAATAATCTTAATGTAGTATGCCTCACCACTGGAGAAAACGTCTCGCTGTAGTCAATACCACATTTTTGATTATAACCTTTTGCCACTAGTCTCGCACGATACCTAATTTTTCCATCACTGTCATACTTCTTTTTCAATACCCACTTGGACTTAACGATTGTTCCACTATTTGGAGCATCGACGAGCTCCCAAGCCTTGTTGTCTTCAAAGCATTGTAATTCATCCTTTACAGCTTGTAACCAATGCTCTCTTTCAGAACCATTCAATGCTTCCTCCAATGACATATCGTTTATATTCATGCTGTTACTCTCCAAACACATATTTGAATAACCATATCTTTCTGGTTTTTTTTTTGTCTAGACAGCGTACGTGTACATACTACACTTTCAATACTTCCAGAATCATCTGTGTTTTCATTTTCATTTGGACTATATGTGGTGTCACTTGGATCTAAATATGTTGCAGAAGTGTATGAGTCTTCCGATAGACACTCTTCCCCCACTGAATCCGAGCATATGACTTCACTGTCTTCAGTTGTTTGCTCAGTCTCTGTAACAATTATCACATCACATGGTTTACATTCTTTTTCTATGATAATAACATCTCGACTGACAAAGATTGTCTGCGTCTTGGGATTGAACAACCGATATCCTTTTGTTACATCAGAATAACCCATTAAAATACACTTCTCTGATTTCTTATCCCACTTCAGTCTCTTCTCTTTTGGCACATGAACCATTACAGTACTTCCAAAAATTCTAAGATGACTAATATCAGGCTTGGTATTGGTCCACAACTCATATGGGGTTTTGTCAGACAGTCCAGGTGTTACTGTTCTATTCTGTAAATAAACAGCAGTATTAGCCGCCTCCGCCCAGAACTTCTTATCTAAACCGGCTTCAAATAAGAGACATCTAGCTTTTTCAACAATAGTTCTATTCATGCGTTCGGATACACCATTCTGTTCTGGTGTGTAAGAATTCGTTTTTTGGTGAATAATACCAATATTCTTAAGATAATTGTCAAATTCATTATTACAAAATTCTCGACCATTATCGCTACGCAGAATTTTTATTTTTCTATCAAGCAAGTTCTCTACTTTCGCTTTAAAATCTTTGAAACATTGAAAAGCTTCACTCTTATTTTTCATGAAGTAAATATGAGTCATTCTACTGCAATCATCTATAAAAATTATGAAATACCTTGAACCACCGAGCGAGGTATTTTCCATTGGTCCACACACATCTGTATGTATTACTTGCAATAGCTCAGAACTTTTGGTACCAGCACTGGGGAACGGCAATCGACACTGCTTTCCCTCGCAGCAAGTAGTACAGGAACTCTTACTTATTTCTGCTTTTTTATCAAGTGAAAACCCTTCCACGGCGTCTGCCATTTTATTCAAGTAGTTACTGTTCACATGTCCTAGTCTTCGATGCCAAGTTTCACTAGTCACTGCTGCAGCTGCTGTAAATGCAACTTGTTGCGTGTTTAATTTGTATACTCCATTCACCAATAGCGCTGTAGCCACCAAGTGACCTGCTCTGTTGTATATGTCACAACCATCATTTCTAAAGGACACTGAATTACCCTTGCTAATCAATTGACTCACTGACAAAAGATTCGTCGAAAGACTCGGTACACACAATACTCCTTCGACTGTGACGTCGAAATTGGAATCTTTCGTGCACGTAACTATTTGCACATCACCGCAGCATATAACAGGCACCATGTTGTCATTTGCAACAATTATCTCCTTCGGAAAAAATTCATGCGATCGATTTGAAATCCAACTTTCGTTCGTTGTCAAATGCACGCTCGCTCCCGAGTCAATATACCAGTCAGTTTTGCAGTAGCTACCATTTAAAAATACAGCACTAAATGCATTTGTTTCTTTTGATGTATTTTCGTTGGGTTTTATTTTGTTTTTAATGTTATTGGGACACTGGTTTCGATAATGCCCAAACTGTTTACAACCATAACATTTAACTTGTTTACCACCATTACTGACATTTGACTTTGACGTTTGCCATTTCCTGCCATCTTGATTATTCTCTCTAGCCATAAACTTATTAATATTTTTCTTATTTGGTTGACATCTCTGGAATGCTGCAAATGCGCCCTCTACATCTTCCGTTTCCGGTTCCATGTCTAACAATTTTGTTTTAATGGCGTCTGTTGTGATTGACATACCAGAATGTTCGATGGCCATAATCATTGGTGAAAATTTCTCAGTCAATCCAGCAAGCAACAATGAGCCAATCCACTCATCACTAATTTGAAACCCAGTTCCTGCCAATTTTTGACCAGTTTCTACGATTTGCGTGACATACGTAGGGGGAGTCCGGGAGAGATGACCCGCCTTCCACTAAAATGCTCATAAATCTTTCCATTCTTACAAAATTGCTATTTCTATAAATTGTATCTGAAGCCTTATTATTTATCTATATTTTCTTATAAGAAAGTTTAATAAATTATTAATAGTTTATGAGTAATTAACGATTTCTACCAAATTGACATTTGGCTAATATCTCCCGCCTGGGTGGGAGACTTGACCCTCCAACTAGGGAGCCTTTACCCGGGTTTAAAAATAGGCAAAATAATTATTGAAAATTGTAATTTTACAAATATTGTAATTCTACATAATACAAATTGAATCATAAGAATATGGTACATAATGTTACATAGTAAATGAGGACACGAACAAGGTACTTTGGGCATCTTTGATATATATATACATTGAGATTCCTCCTCGGCCAAAATTGATGGTGAATTGGCCCTAGACGTTTTATTCATGAATACTGATGCTGATGTTGAAGGCTCTGATTGACGTTGTACAATAAATGTTGAATGTAATTCGATAGTGATTATATTTGGAGGTAGTTCTGCAGCTACGGAGAGTTAAGAAATCGAAGAAACATCTTGCTCTTGCAGTTCACTAGTCATTCCTCTATCTGTTACCGCGTAGCATAAAAAGTCTTCATCTGCAAAGGTGTCGGGGTTAAAGGGGTGTATCCCAGTTTTTCAAAATCCACTCAAAATATTAAATTAGCTAATAGTCTACGACATAATAGTTCTTACAAATCTGGGTATATTGTAGATCGTATCAGTTCGTCCTGGGTTACTTATCATCCAATTATTCATGGCTGAGTTATATCTAGTCTTGAAAGATGAATAAATGGTAACATGTTTGTAATGGGGTGGTAAAGTCAGCAAAGTTACTCCATTTGATTTTGCGTATTTCACTACTTCAATAACGACATGACTTTCGTGGTTGTCGAGGATAAACAGAACACGATTTTGAAGAGACGCGTTGGAATATTTCACAAAATGCTCTCTAAATTTGACAAAATCTTGTTGGTTTGAGGTTTTCAAAGAAATCAGTAACGCTTTTTTTATTAAAGCTGATTTGGATAAACTTGTTGCTTATCAATATCGCCTAAAGCATTTCTTATTACTGACAAATATAAATTACTTCTGTTTCTATCTGTTTCTTTTTTCTTATATTTGAAAGGCTTTTTGGATGATTATCTGAAATAAAATAAAAAAATATTGCGGGAGAAACGAGACTGATAGCGGGAGAGATTACCCTGGGTAAGGTCTCCTCCCAACGCCGGGGTAATGTCTCCCACCCCACGCCAAGCTGTCTGTTATTAAATTTTTATAAAAAACTATGACACCTAAGTACAAGCTGTCTGCCGTGAATGTTACTAGGATATTATCACTTACGATGTATATAAATGACGTGCTGAAATTTATTCACAGTAAACAATAGAAATCAAATATAGAAAATTGAAAAAAGTTACTTTCCGGGCACGAAAACGTATTATAATTTCTCACTTCTAAATCAAACTGCCGATTGCAACGGCATCGCGTAAGCGAGGTGGGGGGCGCCTATGGAGTTTAAGAAATTTGACAACGTCGCAATATCTAGTTCTACAAAGGTTCTATGAGCAGTGGCTAATATCTCCCACCTGCTAAACTCTCCCGGACTCCCCCTACTCATTGTAGCGCAATTTTCGAGTCTAATAGAAATTAAATGTCTCAACAATTTAATTTTTCTTGTAAAGCCTGAATCGTCGTACAATGACCTTAGTTTATCCCATAGCTCTTTTGTAGTTGCTACATTCTTGATATGTACGTAAATACACGGATCTATCATCAAAATTAACTTCGCTTTGGTTTTTGCATCATCCGTAGCTCCTAATTTTTCTTCAGACTCCGACTTAATACACTTAAGCATGCCTTCTAGAATCAGGAAATTCTCTACAGCAAAGCACCATTCTGCATAATTTTCACGTCCTTTCAGTTTAGGAACATTAGCCATAAAATTTGAGTTCGCCGCCATTTTACCGTCCAACACGCACAATCTAAAACCAGCACGCACAACTTATGTCCTCAATCTGCAATCGTTGCTAACTATTTAACTATCCACAGTTTTACGGAAAAACGGATTACAACACAATTAGCACTTATCGCGAGGAGATATATGGGTCTGGGCCCATAACCTATAAATAAAACGGCACGTTTTTTCAACGAATTGAAGCGAACTAATTTATTTGAATTTGAAAAGAACATAAATCACGTCAGTTGACATAGATGGCGTTACTAGTCTACATACATAGTGAAACTATAATATTTGATAATACTAACACCTTAAAATATATTTACTAAAATAGAACAAGACAGTATTCGTTGATCGATAGAAGCCACAAGGAAATGTTACATTTATTTGAATGTGTATTTTTCTAACAAATATAGATAGAAACTCGCAGATATTGCCTGGTTTTATATAGGTAGTTATTGCCTCTCGTGGGACATCTATTTCTAAACCCCATAAAAAAGGGAATAGGTACTTCAGGTATCATTAATATTTTGCTAATTCTGTGGGATATGGGGGTATAAACGTATAACGTTTTTACGGTTTTTAAAGGTTAAAAAACTTTTTAAAATTATCTAACAGTTCTATCTGTGAGACAATAATTATTTGATGATCACTTATATTATTTGATGATAATGTAATTTTTATTGCAACCAGTAACTATATCCATGGTCAGCGATACTGAACACCTGTATACGGACCAGAACCACTAAATTTCCCTAAGAGGAACTATAGCGCGGTGCAATCAACGCCGCAGCTTCCAGATGGATTGCATTTGAGCTTCTCTATCTGATGTTATTACTAGATTTTATACCGAAACGAATTGATTTTTGATATTATGTATAGTTAAAAATAATATTTTCAATAGTTTTCATTTTCGCAGTGAAATTTTACGAAAAATTATTCCAAAAGATTTCCATAAATTTTTCATAAGTATGTGCCGTGCCGCCTATCTACAATAATCCGTATCAAAACGACTTGGTGTTGCAACACCTTGTAATGACAATTTCTTAATTATTTTCATTGTAACCAGGTATATCCAGGTCAGTGATAGCGTATAAGGACCAACCGTTTGACGGACCGTTTGAAGGTGGTAGAACCCTGTGTAGTTCGACTCCGGCGGCACCACCGCCACACCTATTTCTACCTAATAACAGCAGTGTTAGACGTTGCTGTGATCCGGTTTGAAGGGTGTGGTAAGGGAGACAGACTTTTCCGAGGCGTTCCAGCTTAGTCCTCAGGGGCGCATCTGTGGCCGACCTCAGGTAGAAATATCTAATTTAAGGAGTTTAACATAGAAGGAATATGAAGAAATACATAGAAAGTAAAACATTCAAGTATCATTATCATCATCATCAACCCACTGCTGAGCAGGAGCAGGTCTCCTCTCAGAATGAGAAGGATTAGGCCGTAGTCCACCGTGTTGGCCAAGTGCGAATTGGTAGACTTCAAATACATTTCAAACCATGTTTTTTCCTTTTAAAAAATTCTCAGGTATACAGGTTTACTCACGATGTTTTCTTTCACCGTTTAAGTAAGTGATAATTAATTTGTAATACGCACATAATTTCGATAAATCAGACTGCGTACCTGGGGTTTGAACTTCGGACTAGGACTAGGCTTTCACTGCTTTTTCTTAACATTCAAGCAACTCAATGCAAACAAAGATTCTATATTTTCTTGACTACATTTTAATAAGTTCACAAAACGCCGACATTAATATAATTAAGGATGTGCGCAGAGCAGTCAGTTCTGTTTACGTGAAAGATTATTTTTTGGCTCAGAGTTATAGTAGATTAGACCACCCCAGGGAAATCTAACCCTCCACCAAATGAAACATACGTTTAAGAAATACAGCGAATTCAGGGAAATGCCTCAAACTGCCCGTTTTTATGATTTAGTATAACTTTGATTATACTATAATACAGTACAGATACGTGAGGAAAACATTATGCAGGAAGTTTGTTGTTTTCTTTAATAAAATTCCTTCTTATACGTACTTATAAAGGTGAAGCATTATAAGTACTTGAAATTTGGAGGGTAGTGTATTCCATTATCGCTATTTCCTAAAAATCTTAAAATATACCTACCCCTGAAAATAGACCCAATGGCCCACGTGGTATAGCGGTCCTAATCGGTTGACGCAGGTAGCTCTTGTTTCGAACCCCGACCTTACATCACACCTATTTGATGAATTTTAGATTAATTTGTGGGTGTTTATATATTTATTTTTCTATTTAAACATGGCACTCATAGAAAATAACCTCCTAATTAGTGGCTATGGCTTTAAAAAGGTCATTTGTATGACAATGATAAGGGTCACTGCCCATGGGTATTCAACCTGAAATAGAATTAGGGTCCAAGCTTAAGTTGGTCACATAAGCACATTGTTAAGTTCGTTGGAATTTAGTACGATATATATAATTGCGATATGATATAATATAGACTGCATACAAAAGTTAAATAAAGCTATTTACCCCTTTATTCTATAAGATAGAGTGAATATAACAGGTTAAATAGAGCTTTTACTTTATAAACAGTACGCAATAATATCATATCAAACTAATTAAATCGTTAAATAATTTATTATTCGCAAAGTAGCGATGTAAATTGAAACCAAAAAGTTGTAAGATAATTTATTAACGTGGGCACATAAAAGATGTTCGTCGTTACAAGATTCTTTACCTCCATTTGTATTTTTAAAAGATGCTGCCATGAAATATTTAGTTTCAAAGCGGATTAGGTGTGTTTTTGGCTAACAAGAACAAAAAACAGCGCCGCTTGCAAAACGAGGTTAGTTTTCTCTGGGATTTAAAGCCTGTTCAAAGCGGCGCGTTTTGTAAGAAATATAACTAATTTAGAATTAAAATTATATTTTAAAAAGTACTTAATTGCATCAGAAATCTGTGGAATTCTAAATGTTGTTGTAAAAATAGGGTAAGGCTTCATCGCAAAAATCTGCGACGTACTTGGACGTTTCACTAATTAGTAGTCTCCATGGTCCACATTTATAAGAGTACCTATAGGTATATTTTTATTTTAAAACTTTGCATCTTCTGTGTACCTTCCATTCACATAGGACACATTAAAGCGTATTTAGCTCTAAAACGTATTTTTGAAAATAAGTTGTCATAAAGTGTCATAAAGATACAACTTGAGGATGCTCTATTAATTTTATTGAAGTTTACTATAAATATGTTTCATAATTCAATAAAAGTCACGGACCACGAATTTGTAATTTTCATTTTAAAGTTAATATATTACATACACCATTACACATGTTTAAATTGGAAGTTACTGAAATAATTAAATGTTAAAAACAGTCTTCCAGTAATTTCAGTCATCAATCAATAAATAGAATTACACGCCCAAAAGTGTAACAAAACCAATTGAAAGAGTAAATTCTACATTAAAAAAAAACGTTGATCTATATATACATAAAAATTCGACAGTTAAATTGGCCATTACTCGTTTTAACTTATAATCTCGACCTCGTTATTAGAGACCTACGCTCAGCTGTGGAGTCGGTACTTAGACTACTTAGCTGTTATCCAAAATAAAATATAAACGCTTAAGAAGAAAGTAAAACATACAATCATAAAACATACGACAGTCGAAATGGCCATTATTCATTTCACCAACTTATACTCTCGACCTCGTTATTAGAGAGCTACGCTCAGCTGTACAATACGTATCTACTTAGACTATTTAGGTGTACCCGAAATAAAATATAAACGCTTACGACGAAAGTAAAACACACAATCATAAAACATACGACAGTCGAATTGGCCATTAATCATTTCACCAACTTATATTCTCGACCTCGTTATTAGAGAGTTATGCTCAGCTGTATAATACGTACTTAGACTAGTTAACTGTTGTCCAAAATAAAATATAAACGCTTAAGAAGAAAGTAAAACATACAATCATAAAACATACGACAGTCGAAATGGCCATTATTCATTTCACCAACTTATACTCTCGACCTCGTTATTAGAGAGCTAGTCACAGCTGTACAATACATACTTAGACTAGTTAGCTGTTATCCGAAGTAAAATGTAAACGCTTAAGAAGAAAGTAAAACACACAATCATAAAACATACGACAGTCGAATTGGCTATTACTCATTTTACCATCTTATACTCGACCCCGTTATAAGAGAGCTATGCTCAGCTGTAAAATACGTACTTAGACTATTTAGGTGTATCCGAAATAAAATGTAAACGCTTTAGAAGAAAGTAAAACATACTATCATAAATCATACGACAATCGAAATGACCATTACTCGTTTCAACTTATACTCTCGACCTCGTTATTAGAGAGCATCTCAGCTGTACAATACGTACTTAGACTACTTAGCTGTTATCCGAAATAAAATGTAAACGCTTGAGAAGGATACTTGGTTATTTGAACAGAGCTCGACAAAGGCTCGCAGCCAGCCGAAATAATCCTTATCCGCAGGTATACTGTACCCCCCTAAGCCTTCGTAATTCAACCACTCGTGACGTTATATTTCAATCATGTATCTTTTTTATGTACATACGTGTACTTGTATACATATAAGGTATTTAAAAATGTGTTTATTTCTATCATCAAACGTTGTTCAGATTTAAAAAAATATTTTTATGGAAAACATTGTTTAATGAATATTTATTGCTAACAAATTGCTAAAAAATGCAGAATGTTATTAGAGCCTTCCATTTATGAATTAATATGTGAATATTGGCTTTTGTTATTCTAATCAATACAATATCTACCTTACTTCTGTATACCTATATTTGCAATTCGCGTGTCATTCGCATATTAAGTAAATTTTATCCTTTGAGAAATAAATGTCATATCATGTAATAAGTCTGTAGGGATTATGGTCTGGTGAATCTTGGAAAAGGCTGAATCAATTTTGACAAAAAGTTCATTTAAACATAAAAGATTTCACAAACAGTGATACGGCACTTTTAATGCTTGTCTACTATATTGTGTCAATCTGCGCAGTTAAATTGAGTGCTATTTCAAGGTAATATTATTACTAGCAAACGTACAACTATGACAAAATCTCTTTGATCTTCGGCTAAATGAGCCAAAAAATAAAGTAACGCAGGGCTTCGTCGAATATTAATCGGCCTCATTCCGATACGATCCTCGTCTTTGATCATCCAATTACATTTAATTTTGTCAGAAAACGAAATATTTTGCGTGAATTTCTTCAAACGGAACAAGCAGACATGCTACTTTTAGCATAAACAATTGACTAAGAATCGATGATTAACGATTTGGCTGATTTTCGGATGATAGAGCGATCCAACGCTACGTTTACGCATATGTGTTTGAATCACAGCTATATTTAGACGCTGCATGCAGCAATCGAACGCAACATACGCCTTTCAGTTTTAATGCAGTCGCACAATCGAACGTGTGCTCTCCGCAAAAGTGTAATGCCGGTCGTAGCTTTCTACGCTCGGTGCAACAACCAAACGAAAAATACCCGATGCAATATTAAAACGCTAAAACGCACTTTTTCCATACCGATACCAATCGTAATAAATCGCCCAAACTTCAATCGCTTCAATACAATCGCCAAAACGCAAATCGATGCTAAAAGAAGCTTGTCTGCTATGTCAGTAAGTTCCGTTCAAACGAAAAACTGAAACACGTCACTGTTAATGACTTCGACCTTTACGACCCCTCTTGCGTTTCTGAGGGTAATCAATCATACTTATTTACTTAAATTGATTACAAGAAGACATTATCGTCGTATGGATAGACATAAGGTCGCCTTGATTATCAGCAATCAAGGGAAAAGATACTTATTGCATTCTTTCAGTTTCAGCAATTGCCATGCTATATTATTTTTCTAAGCTCTATTCTAAAAATGGTTGAAACGATTTTGAAGGAGCTTTCACATATATTTAGAGTTTTATTAACCTTTTCAATAGTCTACCCGTTACTAGAAACTCGTGTGAGGTTATAGAAATCTTTACAAAACCATGGTTTAGAAAGTAAAGAATTGAACACCAATAAATATTTTTTTAACGTAATCATTAAGTATATAAAACTACTGCATACATAATAACAAGACTGCATTGTACGACTATAGCCGCACCACTATAGTTATTGTGCAATATAGAAACAATATTTACGCTGATCACTACTTTTATAAGTCTCATCAGGAGTCTATTTAATTACGTTGTCTCCGACGGTTACAATCCGGAGATATTTTCACACACCTGTCCGTGAGCCAGCATTCTCGCTCGTATCTGCACTTGTTACAATATTGTGATGGAATATTAAACTTTTCCCACATGCCGTTTAGAAGAAACAGAACAATGGATCAGTTGGGACCAATTTAAAGACTTGAGCGATTTTAAAATATTTAATTATTTATGTATTCCTTATAATACAGTTACTTTTCGTTGAAATACTAGAAGTATAAAACTTATATTTAGGTAATTACACACACATACAATACAAGTTGTAGGAATCAGGAATTCCAGGCAACGCATCTTTGGTTCTTCGCATGAATTCACATTAGAGAATGATTATAATTAAATAGCTCTAACTGAAGTAAGAAAAATAAATTATAATAAGTGGCATCTCTTAGTTGTCAATCTTATCATTCTAAAAAAGATACATGCTAATTGTAAACCTACAAATACACTTAAAATATCAGTAGTAATCAATGGCCATAGTAATCAACAAAGCCATAAGTATAACTGCTAGTTTCCGCTCTTTACCGAAGAGCGGAAATTTACTTTCTTAAGAAACTTGTACCACACAGGTAATACGTAGAATTTCCACCTGCAAGTCTTTTGTTGCGCGTTCATGCGGGTTTAATATTATTAAATAAGTCGCCACCGCACGAGGCATTACCGTGCAATTTACATGTACTTTCGGATCATTTTAAAATGTTAAGCTTGCATGTTTCAATTACACGGTCTGTTGTCATACCGTGTTTATTTTATAGAGATTTTTGAATAAATAATAATTATTTTGGTAATGTAGGGTAGTACCAGTTGTCCCTGTAGTACCGGGACCAGAATAAGGCTACGGTATCCCCTGCCTGTCATAAGAGGCGACTAAAAGGGGCTTCCGGGGTTGCGGGCGGCAAGAGTGGGAGCTCAAACCATCCAGCAAGCGACCCCGGGAAGGACAGCGGTTTATGTGGTCGCATATCGCTGTAATCAGGGGATGTGAGAGGAGCGTAAATTACTCCCCCCAGGGCAAAGCCCGATAGAAGGGCATCGCGTTAGGAGGACTCCGGTTGTGTTCCGTTGGAGATCCCGGAATTTTCCACCAAGCGCCGAGGACGGCCACCGGGGGGGTTTTAGTGCGGTAAGAGTCCCATAAAACCCGGCGTCATTCCCATGGCGTCGGGTACAACACTCGTCAACAAAAAAAAATGTGAGCCGTCACGGGACGCCTGGCAGATGTGAAACATCGACATTATTTTGTAAAAGTAATATGCAGAAAAGAACATGGCTTTGGCTTGACTTGGCGGAGGCACTGCCGTGTGTAACTAAATATGTCATAATGATAAAATAAAATATTACGATTTTTTCCAGATAACGATGACTATTCATTGAATTCGATTGCGCATGGCGACGCGTCGCCACACCGTACACACTACTGCATATAGACTGTATATATATAGCATGCGTCGCCACGCCAGAAATCGGTTTTACGTGCGGCTATAGATGTTTCACATCAAAAGGGTAGTACCAGTATCGTTCGAGTAAGGGATAAACCAATTTTTAAAGCGAAGCAGTTGAACGTTTCGCTAGCAGAATGTGGACGCCAACTTACATACATCTGTATGTCGCCATTTCTGTGATCATCTGATCATCTTAGTCCACAGAAATGGCGACGTATCTTTGATCGGCTTCAGGTAGGTTCTCTTCTACCTAGTGTCGGTCACAGATGTCCATGGGTGGCAGTAAACATTTACCATCAGGTGGTATTCATGCTCGTTTGCTATTCCAATCTTTAAAAAAAATCTAATACCTAAGTGCGCAGTTGTCATAAAACAGCTTGTTTCGTAGCCCATTTTAATTGTTTCCAAAACAGTCTTTATAGATAAACAGACAAAAACATGATTTTATTATATATACGTTTACAATCTAGACCGAAACTTGTAGTCACCAATTAATTTTGGTCTAGACCCCGTGAAACCACACGCTTAAAAATAATTAATGTTTTATTAAGGTGTGAATAACAGATGCGCGGCCGAAGATGAAAGGTGACACAATAATATAAACCCGTTGACTTACTAATTCATGGACATAATATAAATATACGCATCATTGTGTGTGTTACAAATAAGCAAACTTAAAGTGCTACAATGATATCAAACTATAACTATAATTGTGTAATAAAAATAAAAATACGTTATGCTACGTTTAGATACTCGCCGAGTACAGACGAATGATTACGAATATGTAAATCAGCTACTCGAATGTATTCGTTACTCGCTGCAATGCTCGTTCTCCACGGGGAGTAGGTTTTCGTAGCGCGAACTTAAGGATAACGCTGTGTACTCGCAAGCAGCGTTTACATATTCATCATTATTCGACGGCTTGTTCGCAAATACAAAGGTGTAAAAGCTATGATATGAATTACGCCTAATAAAATTTTCTAAGCAACTTCATCTCTTAACATCTATCTAAATAATTTCCTCTCAACGCTACACCCAGCGTCTATTCTGTTACTAGATCAATGTGTACATCATTAATTTTATGTTTAAGGTGACTCGAGCTAGCGAAAGCTTGTATTTTAATAAAAATATTTCAACGATAAATGAGAAATTCTCTGAATGTTCTCCTTGGGAAATATCCAAAATGCATTCATAAATTTCACGTCTAGTTTTCATACTCGACCGTTTCGAAATAAAGTTTTCAATATCGTTTGAACATCCATGTTTCGAGTTTTGCTCTTTAAACTTTTAACTTTGTAGCAGTATGATCGATATGTGTATTAATGTAGTGTTGAGTAAACTTTTGTGTGTTATTGAAGTAGGAAATGAGCTTGCGAATCTTTTGAAGTAATTGACACCTGTAAATAACCCTGGGAATGCAATCCTCCTTGAGTTTGGTCACAAACGCGTTTTTGCCCTTAGAATACGTGATGGTGGTCACTGCCGTCCATGGACATCTGTAACCAACTCCATAAAGAACAGAAGTACTAACAGAAGCTGATCACAAATGCGTTGGTACTCCTAAAGACTAAGATAGTCGCCTCATACGTAAATTCGACTTTGGTTCGACTCCGGCGGCACCACCGCCACACCTATTTCTACCTAATAACAGCAGTGTTAGGCGCTGCTGTGTTCTGTTTTGAAAGGTGTGGTAAGGGAGACAGACTTTTCCGAGGCGTTCCAGCTTAGTCCTCAGGGGTAGCGGCGCATCTGTGGCCGACCTCAGGTAGGAATATCTAATCCTATCTGGGGTTGATTACAAATGTCCAGGGGCGGCAGTAGCCACTTACCATCAGATGGACTGCATGCTCGTCTGCTACTCCTATATTATAAAAAAAAATAGCTGGCATTCACACCCTTCCACTGAATGTCAAGAACTGTTTAACACGCGTAAAAAGTACCCTTTACATTTCTACCATCTTTTGAACACAAATAAATTACTTAATAATAAATACAAAATACAATACGTTGAATCAATTTAATTACATCTTTCACAATAGGCAACATTCGTAAGGAATAGATTCCGTACAGTTAGATAAATCCATGCACATATTAATTTATTTCATAATCCTTACAGCTGACAAAGCTAACAAAGCGACTCTCATCTCTCAAAGCTTGTAGCTAAAGAAATCCCTAATTTCTCCTTGTAGATTACGTTTAATGACGAATTATTTTAATTCTGTACTTATCACTGTTTACAAGGATAGCTGAGAAACATTGGGAAAGATAGTGTTAGACCAGGATTAGCCAACTTTATTGTATCCGTGTTATTTACTACTTATTTATATATTTAATATTTGTACCTATTACAAAAATGTACAGATACAAAGGCGGACTTAATGCTATAAGCATTCTCTGCCAGTCATGTCGGCAAGTCGTAGGTACTACTCACCATTATTACTCGTAGACTATGTGATCTGCCAATCGCAAACTTATTTCGCTGCGCCCTTAGAACGTTCAGTCTCTCAATTTCTCCATGGTGCGTGAAGTCTAGCAATACCGTCTTCATAACATTGTCAAATGTATACCTCTGGTAAGCAAAATTTTGGATAGATTAGTTCTTAATAACTGTATGCAGTTTAAAGTTAATCTATATCTTATTACCGTATTCATCATCACACACCGCGTCTATGGTTGCTCAAACGCGTGTTGTGGAGAGCTCCTGAGACGCGGGAAGATGCGTGTTTGTCCGCGGCAAACATCGCCCCGAGTTTAGCTGGTTTCGGTTAGGTACGTTACGTTATGTTGCTTTATGTTGGTTTTGTTTGTCTGTATATTAATACGCCACATAAAAGTACCTAAGTATAGTGATTACAGATCGTGAAATGATTCTGGTTGTAAGAAACGAAAATTATATTATATTTTATTATTCACATAGAAATAAATTTTGTATACAGATTTAACTTTTTATATTTAGTTTTCACGATTTGTTCTGATTTGTATAAAGTGTTTTATTTTTTTTTCTAAGAAATCCTCTAAAGATATCATTGTTGGTTAAGCTCTTAGCACTTAAGTTAATGATAAGAAACCTGTAGTGGAAACATCTATTTCTATCGCTATATATATCTGAAAGCGTACTATTGGAACATAAAATCAATAAGAAAATATAAAATTAACCCACGATAATACAACAATATTTTGATCAATTGTCATTGCAATCGGCATATTAGAATAAATAAATAATTACAAATATCATTGAATGAATATTTAAATTTCATAACTGAGCATTAAGTTTTTACTCAAATATTATCAAGCTCCATTAAATATTTATTCATATACCATATTCCTTTATTGAAACAACTTAATTTTTACAAACATTTCTACATACATTTTTCACAATACATTTTTTGCCATAAAGACATGACACGTGTTGGGACTACGTAATTTTTAACCTGTTGACTGCCGCCGTCACTTACACGTGTGTGGTCGGCACTAACTAATGTGTAGACAACTAGACAAGGAGCGTTCCCGCTTGTTTAAGGCGTTCCGAGTAAGAAGCTTTTATGTGAACGACGAACAATATTGGACTCTGAATAATCTATTCATCGATTGTGGAGAACTATAAAAACATGACTAAAAGCTCCAGATTTTCATTTAACTAAGTTTATTTGTAAATTACATATTGTTCATGAAAAACACAAAGACATATGAAATTTCTCAACCCTTGACTTCGTTTGCATTTGAATTGTATTGTTTATTTAAATACTTTTGTTTTGTACATTTACTTAAGTACGATCTTAGAGCGATATGAAACCGAGCAAAGTAGCTTTTAAATAAGTCTTTTTTAGCTTGTAAATTTTGTATTTAATATACGATAAGTTCTTTCTATCTATGAGTTTGATGACGATTAATATACTGTGGTTATTCTACAAATCCGTATGGTTAGAGTTGCTTTCATTTCGTTACACAACCTATACGAAACGCCAAAATGAATTGTAACAAAAAGATTAAATAAATTCGGAGCATTTAAAATATAATCCTTGCTATGATGACAGGTCAAAAAAATTGTTTGCGATACAAAATGGCTGACATTTTAATCCTACATTCACACAAACGAAAGCCGAATTTCATCAAACATTCAGGAGATTTTGACGTTTCATTTTACTTTTCGTTTTTTATCGCGAAAACGTAATAACCGGAAAGACTTCAATATTAAAGCTCTCCAGTGCTTTTAGTTTGCTTTGACGTATGAGCCTTGAGGAAATTCGGCGGCAGAGTACGTTCAAAGAACGTACCTACCTGTATATTGAAATAATTCTCTAGTAAGACCACTTTACTTCAAGTTATGTTTACAAAGGCAATAATAAGGTTTTTTACTTTAGTTTGTGCTTATATAGTGACTATGTATTGAGTTACAATTACTATTCTGTCTATGAGTACTTTTTTGTATATTATTTCTTTGTTTTATTTTTTAAGTTCTATAAACTAAATATTGCAGATAAAATTTAAACAAACGAAGTATATCGTTTAAGTGAAAGTGTTGTTTGAAGTCAACCCAATCTTTAAAAAAAAAACAATTAATATTCACCTCCAATCTAAATGTATTTGAAAAAATAACATATTATGTGGTTAAGCCATACATTAGTAAAGATACTTCGCCGCCTTGAAATTGAATGAAGCCACAAACGGCTTATTAGTAAGTTCTTTTTTGAATTCTTGACAAATAAAAACATTTTTAGAGCAAATTTACGAATAAATAACTGCGTAATTTACATCATAAATAAATAATTCTTTCAAATATTTTAGGGACATTTTAGCACGGAGACGTGGCCAAACTTTTTTACGCAACTATTTCAATTCTCAAAACTGGGTACATTTTCTTGTTAGGAGAGAGTAATCTTTACTAATCTATGAATTAAGCTAAAACTATCTATGTCAGATTTAATTACTCGTATTGGGCATAATACGTATTTATGTCTCACAGTTTGCAGCAGGTACTAGATGTTAAGTTTTCATTGGCGTCCTATGAACACATCACAAAAATAAATAGTAAGTAATAAAGACGTTAGCGACGAAAAATTGTATCTATTAAAATGTTAATATCACCATTTGCATCGAACACCTTTCGATTAAGACAATTAAATGCGAAATCATACGTCCAAAAAAGGTAATCGCACCTTTAGCGAAATAAAGACACCTATCATCCGAGGCGTGACAGTAATAGCACGATAGCTATTATGACGGGATTACAAGCAGGCCGTGCGCCATATACGAGTAAATACGGGGCCAGCGGTTCGTAAATCAGGCGGTTTTTGCTACAGCCGCGCACACCATACATCTCGATAATCGAGTCAACAGCAATCCATTTTGGTCGGCGAATTTTCAACTTTTTCTCCGTCGATGCCCGGCCGTATCAATCATAATTGGTCGGTTTTTGCGATTTCGAGAATCGGCTGCCTGCGTGCACGCACGGCGGCCGAGGGGCGGGGGGTGTCACTGCAAATGCACTCGTAAACCCGATGCGAGGTCAACGCACCCCCGCCCCGCGCCCTCCACCGCACCCCGTCACTATAAACGTTTACAGCTACGATGTATTTGTTTCATTAGAGAACAGATATTGATGGCGGTTCGCACGTGTTCCAAATCGTTTGGATATGAACGTAATTGCGATAATTATTTCATATTATAAGTTCAACTAACGAAGCCAAGTTAATGGGTTAATCGGTATCACTCCAGTATACCTAGTTTATTTCCCATGGGACAAAAGTTTGCCCGACCAATTAATGTTTTGGAGATGGATGTCAGCGCGATTATACTACTACGATCGTTGATCGGCTCTACCTCTGTACCACATCCATAAACAGTGTTTTTAATTATTTCGCCCTAAATATTACTGGAATATAACTAGCCTCTGTCACTGTTACTAAATAGATACTAAATAGTAGTAGTAAATACTACTACTGTTTAAGTAAACCATTTAATCTTTAATTTTTAATTCAGTTTAAATGAAATCAATTTAGCGATATACTTTTTGATTCCAACTTTCGCAATTTGTTCGTATTCCCTGCTAGTTTGCTATATATTATTACACAAAATATATCATCTAAAGATATAGGACCTTTAATTTATAAATATTACACATAATTCATGTACATCTTTAATATGCTATTAGAAGCTTTACTTTGTCAATTAAACATTTCACTTTAGAAGTAGAGAAGTGAAACCTCGAACTAAGAGTACAATATTCGCCTGAAACTACCTACTTGTGTAATCCTCTTCCCAATTATAATCTGTACAAGCGTTCCGGTAGTATCTTTAATAATTAATCGACAAATACCCGTTGTATACTTAGTCTAAGTAGTAAAGTATAATCGCAAACACGGAAGCTTAAATTAACGTTCATCTCGTTAGGAGTCAATTCACGATGGAAACCTTAAATGCAGCAGGTACCTGGGGGTTACTACCATCTCTTAAAACAATATTATTTTAATCATACTTTTACTTTTTTTGCAGGAAATTTAACTTTTTAAGCAAAATATGACAATTTCGGTTGGTTTTATGCAATGAAAAATTAATAAGAGTTTAAGTTTGTTCAACTGTGTATGACGGAATATTTGACTGTTTTAAGGGTTAAACTTTCCTGAATGATGGTTTTAAAAGATGGTGGTAGGCCCCCTGCCTTATCTGATGTTAAGTAAGTTTGTGGGTTAGTTTAGCCACGTAGAAATGAAGGTACCTGTATAGCGCCATTTTCTTTATTAAATTCAAGTGTTAAAATGTTACGACTGGATTTTGAAATTTTAAGATATAAATTTTATATATAAGAAAATCATATTTTTAAATTTGGCTCTTCATCTAATTATTATCGTTTTCTAATAGTTACAATGAACCTTTTAGAAGTGGGCGTTATGCAAAAATTGTGATTTCTGATACTAAAATCTTATCAACTAAGTTATATATAGACAACCACACTACATTAATTTTAAAAACTTTATATGAAAGTCTTAATCATATGAATATCATACAATTTGTTTACAAACGAACTATTTTTTACGAACTCTTTAAAAAATATCATAAACTTTGGCCAGTCTGAATAAGAAAAAAGTATGCCTAAAACACGCAAATTATTCTGTAATATCGAACAAAACTAATCATTTACAGTTCCCGACGCACGACTATTACGATTAGTCGTAATTAACATCGTAAATAGGAAGTTGTGATGCAGTTTGCTTTCTAATGAAATAACTCTTGACTCCACGCTGGGAACAAATGGCGGTACCTGCCACAATCAGTTATGTCGAGCGACACGTTAAAGGTATGTTATAGGGTGGAAATTTGAAAAGGGTTTTGATACGAAGTAATAAAACAATTTCTATGGTGAAATAAAACTTTTAGCGAAAATTGGCTTGATTTAAATAAATGTATTGTAAAGTTTTGAGACATGGGATTTTTTCGGTTAGGTGATTGTTGAACCAACCAATATTTTGAGTTTCTTAGACAAATGCTATCTAGTTTTTACAATAATATATTCAAATAGAAAACGAACCTGCAATCCATCTGATGTCAAGTGACAAACGTTCAAGAATCTGTAATCACGCCCAGAAAGGATTGCATTTCTACCCGAAAAGTAGGTCACAGATGTGTCGCTATCCTAAGGATTAAGCTGGCATGCCTCATTTATATGACTCTGATGTATCTTTTCTTTACCACGCCCTTCAAAATATAAACACAGCGCTTAACACTGTTTTATAAGCCACAAATAGGTGTGGCGTTTCCGAAGACGAACCACGAAGGCACCTACAGAAGAATTCAAAATATTAGTAGCTAAGTGTTAACATACATTCCTACCGGTATTAAATGTATGCCTATGTATACCTATATAGAATAATATGTATAATTTGCGAGGCCTTTGCCCCGCAGTGGATATCACCTATTCGATTAACATTGAAGACTGCGAATTAATCACGACGAAGATTATAGGTGCCGGCAAACCGTTATTCGCATATAAAATTTGCATCAACTGCGTGGGTATCAATAATGTAGGAAGATCAAGTTTTTGCCTACTTGCAGGCGACCTAATAGAGAATCGAGTGGATTGATTTTATTACCTTTATATATTTCTTTATACATATACGTACCTATACTTTATCTTGCTAATACAAATAAATAAATGTGTTCATTTTCAGGCAAACGATACCACACTCTGCATTCATACATATTTTTAGAAGTTTAATTAAAAAACAAACTATGTACATTATTTTATTGTTGTATGTTGTTTATATTCCATTTTGTTTGTTTAATTTTATTGAGTATCTCGTATCATATATTCTTACGTGAAAATACCTTAAAAATCGGCACAGTCTTTTCAATATAAAGCCGTAAACGAAACTCTTAATACTTATCGTGCACTTTACAATTACCGTCAGAAACTTCTTATTTATATAAATAGTAATAAAAGACATTCTATAAATAAATAAACCCTATAGCACGAGTAATAACTCGGGACGCAATATCATAAACATAAAATTAAAAATGAATTGCAAAATCCATGAAAAGCTAATACCCGTATAAATAGGCTTCGTCGATACTGCATAGGATCGATAGGCGTGCAATAATAATGGCTCGGCAGTAAAATTTCATTTTCCCATGAAAGAAATATTGTCGTTCACTGCACTTGCTTCACGCATGATGTAAGGGAGTGTTTAGATTGAATGCTGCCGTGTGTGTTTTTTTTTTATAATATAAGAATAGCAGACGAGCATGCAGTCCACCTGATGTGGCTACTGCCGCCCATGGACATCTGTAATCAACCCCAGATAGGATTAGATATTCCTACCTGAGGTCGGCCACAGATGCGCCGCTACCCCTGAGGACTAAGCTGGAACGCCTCGGAAAAGTCTGTCTCCCTTACCACACCCTTCAAACCGGAACACAGCAGCGCCTAACACTGCTGTTATTAGGTAGAAATAGGTGTGGCGGTGGTGCCGCCGGAGTCGAACCACAAAGGGTTCTACCACCTTTCATGTGTGGGTATTAATAAAGCTTTGGCGAATAGTTTTCTATTTAATAGGTTCAGTTCTCAAGACGCTGTAATAGAAATATGCAATATTCGTTGGTGTGGATTGAATTAGGGGACTCTTATAAAATCCACTGCTTAACTATGCTCATTGGCTCAATGGTCATTGATCTAATAATAATACACTAGTATTATTATTAGATCGATGACCATTTTGGACGCTACATTTTTTTAAGCTACATTCTAATTATAATACGTACGATTAGAATAAACTCTTAAGAAATATAGAAATTGACGAACGATATGCTGACGGTGTTACAATTAATTTATGTATTTGTCTGTTACATTATCAATAACAAACACTACACAGTATATTAAAGTAGTAAATAAAAACTTGTAAAAAGTATACTTTAGAATATCATCTCAAAAACATATGTTTTTTTAAGAAATTGATAAACTTGGTATGTGTCAAAAACATCACCGATATTCAGAATAACTTACGAAGACGTTAAAAAAGTCTTGCCTTAAAAGCGTTTAAAAACCCTTTGTTTATTCAAATGCATTAGTTAACCGGGCCCTAACAGGGTCAGGTCGTAGAGTAAAATAATAGACCGTGTATTGTTTCACGAGGGCGTTACTCCCGACTGCCGACATGCGTTGGCGCACGCCGTGTGACTGAACGCGCTGCCTGAGCTATCGGTATGAACTTAGATTTCTTAAACTATTAATGTGGTAAATATGGAAAGTATGTTTTTTTTTATAATATAGGAGTAGCAGACGAGCATGTAGTCCATCTGATGGTAAGTGGCTACTGCCGCCCATGGACATTTGTAATCAACCCCAGATAGGATTAGATATTCCTACCTGACGTCGGCCACAGATGCGCCGCTACCCCTGAGGACTAAGCTGGAACGCCTCGGTAAAGTCTGTCTCCATTACCACACCCTTCAAAACGGAACACAGCCGCGCCTTACACTACTGTTATTAGGTAGAAATAAGTGTGGCGGTGGTGCCGCCGGAGTCGAACCACAAAGAGTTCTACCACCTTCAAAATTGAAAAAGTAGGTGAAATTTAGTCCACAAATAGTTTATAACCCGGATCGATTCATACGTAGAACCTATTTGTAATTTAATCACGCAAAAACAGCTGAACGGATTTGCATGAAATGTGGTCCGCATATAGGTTATGACCTGGTTTAAGACATAATCCTGTTAATATTCTCCCAAAATATACTCTCTCTCTTCCTCCTGAATAAAAATGATCTTGATACAGATGTATTCAGGGGGCACTATGTGGGTACCAAACTTCCAAAGGCTCTTCAAAATAGGTGCAAAAATAGCTCTGTTTCAAAGCTAGTGATTGACCTCTCTGGTGTTGCAAATGTTCATAAACGAAGTTGACTTTCCATAACATAGCTTGTCTGCCTTATCATTGAAACAGAAATTCTTCTTGAAGCCGATCACAGTTACGTTGCCAATCCTGAGGACTTAAATAGCCGCATGATATATAAATCAGTCGGCAAGCAGTGGACTTAAATAAGTCGCAGCTAGCCCTCTACAGAGGAAAGCCATCTCCGGAATCACTATCGCAACAAAGTACATACGGGTATGCGTTTCGATCATAAAAATGTAGGCGACAAGAACTAAGTTAGTTTTCCGCTTCTTCCCTGGAGAGTAAAGTTATTGCGCCTCGTGCACTATTTCAGTCTGCTTCTGATATTTCCCTGTAGAATTTTAGATAACATTGCAACGTACTCTGTAGTATAATCAAAATCTCAGACAAAGTAACGGGGTAAGATTTTCAGACAAAACATACACTTTCTGGTATTACTTTGGTATGTTAGTGTGGTGCAACTGTCGTAAGTCACCATATTATTAGGTCTGTGGCACGGTGGGTTTAGGAGCCAATCCTCGCCCAAGTACGTATATAAATAATTAATATAGATTTTTGTTCTGCCTCATATACCTCTCTTTATATACTCAGGCGTCTTAAAACTCTGTATTATGGCAACCTACACATGACCGCAAAGGAAATTATAGTATAGAGCTAAATTCAACAAGACGTTATATGAAATCACATATACTAATATTTTTCAGTTTCATTTTTGACGCCATTTCTTCGTACATTTGTGCATATACATATACCTTACCATAGGGCACTAGTTCTAGTCAATCGGCATGCAATTTGAACCAATCAAAGCGCTTCCTATCGTTAAAAAAGCGATGTCATGATGATGAAAGGAAATTGAGATTTTGGGATACAACTTCGGTATGAGATGAAAGGGAGAACTATCATTTTAGATTTCCAACTCAATATTGTTTTTAAATTTCTAATACCTATATTTATTTCTATTCGATTTCATTATATTAATAACTAGCTGTATATACCACTTTAACTCCTTTATGTATGAGACACGCTGGTTGAGAGAGATCAATTTGGGAGTTATATTGGAGGGTAATTACATTCGTTAAAAAAACCTTTTTTAATAATTTATAGCCTATGTTACTTCAGGATATATTACCTAACATATTAAAATAGGTTTATTTAAATCGAACCAGCAATTTCGGTGCCTATTCAATGCAAACAACAAACAAACAAACAATCAAGTCTTTCCTCTTTATAATATTAGTATAGATTACTACTAGCTGACCCGGCAAACGTTGTGTTGCCTTATAAATAAAAAAAAATTAAGGGTGAACAACCTTACACGACCTTAAACAAAATTATCTACAAGTGATAAGCACTCAGGAGTATGAAAAATAGATACTAGCCGAGACCTACTGAATATGCATATAAATTTTGGTGAAAATCGGTAAAGCCGATTCGGAGGAGTACGGTAAGTAACATTGTAACACGAGAATTTTATATATAAGATTATGTCACAAGTTTTCAAAGTAACCTAAAGCTTGCATATGCCGATAGAGGTCGCCACTTGCGTGCTTATTGATTTCGCAAGTGGTACCCATCACACAATCTCATTATAGTAATTTATTAGCCACTATAGTGAACAGTGGCTACCGTAAATCGACCTCGGGTAATGAGATGACTGCCCATTAAGAGAAGACATACTTAGACGTGAGTTTAGATCTATGTATCTTCTAAATACAGTAGTATTCGAATCGTTTTAAATATAATAGAACCTGTTTTGAGATGAAAAGTGGCAAATTCTTAAAAAGACGCTTTTCATAGTCATAGCTCCATACGAAGATTTTTTGTGTTGTGGGTGCTATAGACATAAACAACTGACATGTAAAACTGTTGTTTAAGACAGATACTACATAGTAAAATGTTGGTATACAAATTTTCTCCTCAAGATAGCAAGGGAACAATGGCTCAATTGTGATCTACCTTCAAAAAAGCTCCTACCGTATTTGGAAAAAAAACAAAATAATTTATGAGATTCACAGTACCCTTACCATGGAGTTTTTACATTTTGACAAGTATGACTGTTGTGGTATTTGTTTACGTATTGGCCCATACTATTTCCAAGTTATGATATAATCCGCTAGGGGCGCTGATTGGAAATTGTATGGGCAAATACGTAAACAAATACCAAAACACTGTATTGTTCCCTAAACTTTTCCAGACAATGACAAACTGTCAAAAGCACACACACACACACACATTATACACTTAAAATATTCAAAGACGTCTTAACACGTGAACATCCCCATCAAAATGGAAAATGGCGGCCGATCAAAGTTTTAATACGTCCATATTTGTCTTGAGCACCTACGGAGAATACACAAGTTGCACACCGCAATGCAGACTCGTTATAAAGTATTCAGGGTAGCATCAGGGCGAGGTGGCCACCGAGACAACCATCTATTATGTATGTCGTTATTACACAATTACTCAGCGGATATCCTTATAAGCGAAAGATAAGATAAGAATCTTTCTTACTGAAGAAATTTATCTTAGATTTATCTAAGATGTTACAATTTGTCATTTGTGTTCATTGATTGTCACACTTGAATAAAAGGGATAATTTACGCCTGTTATTGATATCTATCAAATTTTTGTCTACCAAAAAACGAAAAATTATACTGCCTCCATAGATTAGTAAAGATACTTCGCCGCCTTGAAATTGAATGAAGCCTCAAACGGCTGATATGTAAGTTCTTTTTTTGAAATTTTCACAAATAAAAAATTTTTTAGAGAAAATTTACGAATAAATAACTAATACTGCGTAATTTATCTAATACATAAATAATTATTTCAAATATTTTAGGGACATTTTAGCACGGAGACGCGGCAAAACTTTTTTACGCAACTACATCAATTCTCAAAACTCGTTACACTTTCTTGTTAGGAGTAAGTAATCTTTACTAATCTATGACTGCCTCGTATAAAGAAATTGTCAAACGTCGATTTTTTGTAGGCAAACCATTGGTCCGATTGAATATTAGGTTTAACTCTACTTTAAGTGTGAAGATAAATATAGCGAAATCTTGAGAGTACTTAAAAAAATCTCAAAGGTGTCTCAACCAATTCGCCCTTAGCTAATGTAAGAGAATATGGTTTAAATATGAAAAAACCAGTTCCCATCAGCGGTAATAGTAATTGTTGGTAATTAATAATAATTATTACTAAGTTCTACAATAATTTATTATTATCCTACGTACGTATCTACGAACATTTTCTCGCCTACCACGAAATATGTCTAAAATGCCTAATATCTGACGATAAAACACACCTTACTCATAAGTCATAAGTATATAATGATATAAAATATCAAGTAAAAATATAACACTATAATATTAAAACACAACGGTTTATTATATTAGAGCAAAAAAACACTATAACTTATAAAGGTTGCGATGAAGGCTTAATTAAAACATAGTCTCATCGTGAGCAGTCACGCGCTACTTTTCTGAGTGTGATGATTGATCGTGACACATAAACATACTGAACATACTTACGAAAATATACTACTAGTATATCTACGTACGGAAAACATATTTAAGCAGACGAGCACGCAGTCCAAATGCTGGTAAGTGGCTACTGCTGCCCATGTACGAGTACATCTGCAATCAATCCAAAGTAAGATTCCCAACTAAGGTCGGCCACAGATGCGCCGCTACCCCACGCTGAGGACTACGCTGGAACGCTTCTTAAAAGTATGTCTCCCTTACCACTACTACATACTACTCATTAGAATAACTATTATATACTATGTTGTATTAATTCGGTTCCGCGAAGTACATATTTTTTGCATCACATCTGCATGCCCCAATTTATTAGGCGTTTATTAAGCGCTCTACTAGCAAGAACGTCAAAGTTACTTGGGATTAGGATCGCCATTTCTTTAAAAAGCTGCATCTTACTAGCGACACGACCAAAGCATATTCCAACTTGAATAACAAAGTCAGTGCAATCCAAAAAAATCGCCTCAAAAGCCGTCTCAATTCGGGCATCACGACTACCGTGTCCCTGTTTAGTTTACACAGGCGGCGATCTAAAGGCTTTGCGTAGCTGTGAAACAGGCTAGCACGTTTGTTTGTTCTCACAAAACATTCTTACCGCTCCTTTGTGTAATGGGTGGTGCACGGAGCTTCCCGCGGAGTAAGGTGTCGACCGTGATAGTGTGTTTAGAGCCTATTCTATTCGGTGGGTTTGCTGCGCGAAATCACACTTCGTATTTGAGGCTAAATAGAACATTAGGGGAGGCATGTTTATCTCTTGGTGTTCATGGCTCGCTTACGATTTTAAGGATATTCTATTCAACTATCAAGCTAAGAAAGTATTTGAACTGCCCTTTTTATTTTATGTTTATATATATATTTCTTATGTGCCTGTGTATGTCATTGAACTCCTCCTAAACGACTGGACTGATTTTGATGAAATTTGTTGTGTGTGTTCAAGGGGACTTGAGAATGGTTTAGATTCACAATTTAGTCCGTGGGAAAAGGTTTCTTTAATTAATTATTAATTCGTAAGTAGTTATAGAATCGGAAACTATGCATTTCATCACGTGATGATCTTTAGCAAAGTTGTTGTCCAAGAGCCCAGGAGGGATTGGAAATTGGTAAGACCAATTTTCGACAGATGGCACCACTGTCATTCCAATGCAGGTACAAATTTTCCGTTTTATGTATGTCATATTATTTCTTTAAAATGCGGGCGAAGCCGCGGGCACTAGTTTTTTATAAAAAAAAGTAGCAGATAATCATGCAGTCCGTCTTCCCTTGCCACATCCTTCAAACTAAAAGAGAGCAGCGCTTAATTATTTCCTTAGAAATTGTTATTTTTTCGTTGTCTATGTTAAACTTTTATCTAATCTACTATTGATTTTACTTTACGACTCGCTATTAAAACTTTATCGATAGTAACATACAAGTATTAAAAGTCTATTAACGTTTCCATTCACATATTGGGGAAAAACACCAATAATTATTGTATGATTAATAGTTCTCGGGACTTATTTCTGTGGCGTAATGGGGTTAAGGAGGTCACACAGTTATTGATTGTCCTATCAACTCTCCGAAAGGTTATTTTGCTCATGCCTGGCACTTATTTAGGAAATTTAAGAAGTTAAGTGAAAATTATTATATTTCATCTTTATTAAGTTGTGATTCATGTGACGTGAGTGTGTCGTTCCAGTCCTCCAGAGAGAGATTTCCTGTGATTCGGACCTTGGACCCCCGATTGAGAGAACGAATTTCTACCCACTAGGATGCCACTGTCGTTTTTATATACCTACATACTAGTATATATAGTATAGGTATTAAATATTTGGATTTAGTCAGCCAGACGTTATTCTTATTTAGTCAGTTAATCTTTAGATTTTATATTTATACTAATTGCTACTTCAATTACATAAACGAGTGCAAGGAATACGGATTTCCTAATATGATAAGCGAAGTTAAGCAACAGTGTTATGCGTCGCTGTTCTGGTTTGAAATGTGTGGAAAGGCTGTAATGCTTAAACAAGTCATAGAAATCAATTAGAGAAACGAACTCCAATCCTGTTTAGGGTTGATAACTTGTTCATGACAGTTAGATTGCGCAGTGGATAGAAACCTGGACTTTCAATTGGTGGGTCTGAGATACGAGTCGCAGACGCGCATAATTTTTACCATGCTTTCATTAGCTTTACATGTATGTATGTATGTAACGGAATCTTTCAACTCGATTTTTACCCAATTTGAACGGTCCGATTAATTTAAAATTTTGAACACTTATGAAGAACCGATGAAAATATACGATTTTAATAATCCCGTTCATCTCATTAGGATCGTCAGGAATCAGGATTAACGATTTATTTGTGCGATTTTAGCCTGGTTTTTGGTTTTAAACTATAATTATTTACCTTATGTGCATATTAGAAATTAATTATCTCTTACTTAAGCGATGAAGGGAAATATTATGAGAAAACCTGCATACCTCTAAGTAAGAAACGTTCTCTAGGGTGTATCAACTATCAAATCCACCAATTCACATTTGGCCAGTGCGGTGGCTTAAACCTTACCCCTTTGAGAGGACAGTAATTTGTTGACGACAACATGTTCATAAACAGCAGTGTCATCTTATCATCAAGTTCATTCCAGTCTGGCCGCGACAACAAATTCTTAAAAAAGCGATAAGAAAATCTAGATATTCCGTACATATTTCAGAGTGTCATAAAAGTTGTACATCCGTTGAATCTCGTTCCAGTCAAGATAAAAACAAACCAACTGGAACAAAGCTAAAGAATTATTCAGAACACCGTATTCTGCGACGCTCGCATTGACATTCACTTTGATACTGCGGGAGGAATCTAGATTTCTAGAATTCCATGTAATTTCCGCGTAGCGTCGTAAATCTGGTCGCTGGATAGCGGATACGTTAATTACTATTACTCGATTAGGATGGATTTCTTAGAAATTAACAGGATTTTAGTTTTCTTACGGTCTGCGCAGACTAGCTACTTTGAGCATGACGATTTGCGGTTTAACGATTGCACCAATGCTCCACGTTTTAGCAACTGCGTTCGGTCGCAGTATCGTAAACGTGCGTCTTGTTATTGCTTTAATGTTGCAATGCGATTTTCGCATTCAGTTACTGCATCGACCGTTCAAAAGAAGCTGCGACCGGCGCTCAAACATATCTGGGTATTTCATTCGCTTGCTTCATCTAACTTGTGAAAAGCGCCAAAATCGTCGGTCGTCGATACTAAAGTAGCACGTCTGCAGACTTAAGCATTAAACGTTAAACGCTCGTTAATGACACCGAAGCAGTAAACGAGAATGCAGCTTACCTGATGGTAAGTAACCTCAAAAAGGTTTACTGTTCCATTTGAGGTCTGTCACGGATGTTACGGATATCACGGCTACATGTGAAGATTAATGTGTATTGCTCTCTAGCTTTACACGTTCTTCATATCAGAACGCAGTAGCTCTTAAAAGCACTGGTTGCTTTGAGAGATGCGGTAGAGAGACATACTTATTTTGCGTTTCAACTTACTCCTCAGGGCAGCAATGGTCAACCTCGGGTAGAAACCTAATCTTATCTGAAGTTTATTACAGATGTCCTTGAGCAGCACGAGCAACATATATCAGGTGGACTGCGTGCTCGTTTCCTACTAATACAATATTATAAAAAATGTATATATTAAGTGATCTGTTGATAAATACTTTCTTGTGTTCCTTAAATATATAGAGCGTTAAATATCTGAGACTGCGACTTAAATTTGGAAATCGTATCGTAAGCTCCCCGTAAGCCTGAGATCTAGTCTGTCATCGTCTACGTGTATAAAATATATTAATATTATTTCATACTTTATGAATATCTACAAATTAATATTTTTTTTATTATTATAGAAGTAGCAGACGAGCATGCAGACCACCTGATGGCAAGTGGGCAAGGCCGTCCATGGACATCTGTAATCAATCCCAGCTGGGTATGATTTTCCTACCTGAGGTCGGCCACAGATGCACCGCTACCCCTGAGGACTAAGCTGGGACGCCTCGGAAAAAAATGTCTCCCTTACATACAAACTTACGTACAAAGGGTTCTACACCTTGTGGTTGGACTCCGGCGGCACCACCGCCACACCTATTTCTGTCTCATAACAACAGTGTTAAGCGCTGCTGTGTTCTGGTTTGAAGGGTGTGGTAAGTGGCTGACCTCAGGTTGGAATATCTAGTCCTATCTGGGGTCGATTACAGAAGTCCATGGGTGACAGTAGCCTGGTACCATCTGCAGGCTCGTCTGCTACTCCTATATTATAAAAAAAAATTGACATAGATTTTAAAAAAGTACACAAAAATCATTAAAATCACACTCTAATGACTTGTTTAATGAGTGCTTCAAGCAAAAAACCTCTCGAACGCGAAGAAAGATAAAATTAATTGGGTTTATCAATTTTAGTAATAACAGCCACAATAAAAAGGACTGATTTATTTCTTTATTTTTATAGCTTTGTGTTGATAATGGCAATGATAATTTGAATTCATTTTTAAATTTTTGGTTAAAGTATAATTCATCGATATATATATATCGGTATTTTCGAATTATTGTATTTTTTTTCTTTTCATATAATTTACCTACAACTCTTAATCCATATGCGTAAGAAAATCATATGAAAAAAAATATAAAAAAATATAGATACCTACAATATATACCTAATAAGTATTCTAAAACTCCGCTAATCCTAGAGCTTAAAACATTTCCTCAGCCTTGCAACGTGGACTGGACAGAGTTGATGAGAGTTACATTGTTAATAAACCCACGGGAGCTCAGTACTCACTGGATGTACTTCCCGCGTAGGGCGTCAGCACACTAGCTATTTTTAACATAGTTGGTCGACGATTTAGGCAGTGATAGCCTAATGGTTTGAAACTCTAACCTCTCGATCGATTAGTCCAAGGTTCAAAACCCAGACACGCACCTCTGATTTTTAAATTATGTCCATATTATTTGCTTTAACGGCGAAGGAAATCGTTAGAAAACCTGCAACACCTAAGATTTAAAAAAAAATCTCAAAGCTATGTGAAGTTTATTGCCTCATCCTCCGCATACTGAGACCCGTTTCCATCAGTAATGGGTTGATGACGACGGTCGAAGATTTAGCTGCTTTTCGCAAGCTAGATGTAGCGAAAAGCCTCTTAAGTTTGACCGCTAGTCGTACCTATATATCTACACTTTATCCAAATGCAAACTAAAAACGCAATAATACAGTCGTATAAACGCAGTCGCGCTTTAGGGATACTTAAAATGCGTTTTTTCGACATCGCGAGTAACGCATGAATTCGTCAAAACATTATGCAGCATCGACGAAATTGCCACAACGACGCGCCGTTGCTTAAAGTAGTATGTTTGCTACATAACATTGTAGCTGTGGAAATCCAATATCTAGTAGTGTGTGGATTAACACGTATTAGTTTAATAAACTAACTTTTCCGTAGCAACTCTGCTTGCGTTACTACTTTCACAAAACCAGTTAACTATAAGAATGCTGATAAAATAACTCAAAGTAATACGCTAGGTATTTAAGATAAGTTGCCACAATAGCCTATAAATATTTGCAATACTAATAAAATCGCCTTTGCCTCTTTAAGCTAACCGCCTATTGGCTAATATCGCTTAAGCAATAGCTTTAGCGATTAATTACTAGTTAACGCGAGTATCAAGTTATTCGGCGTAGTAAGTAGCTTATGCTTTTATACGCGTAGACAATCGACTGTTGGCAGATTTTTCAGATAAATTCAAATATGTACCGCTATACGTCGCTCAAACTAAAAATTGGACGCCCGAGCCACAGCGGCCTTTTTTTTTTGTTGACGAGGGGGAAACCTTTAAAAGGTACCCTATGACGTGGGAGCGGCATAGGGTTATGTGGAATTCTTACCGCACTAAAACCCCCCCGGTGGCCGTCCTCGGCGCTGCGTTGAAGACTCCAGGATCTCCAACGGAACGCAACCGGAGTCCACTTGGCGCGTTGCCACGTCGGGCTCCGCCCAGGTGAGCTTGAAACTCACCACACCATCTGGTGTTCACGACGGTATGCGACCACACATACCGCCGAGCCACAGCGGCCTAAACAACAGCTAAGTAGCTCCAGTGACAAAATGATATCCTACGCAACTTTAGTTCATGCGATAGTATCCAATCCGTGGGCAGCTTTAATTTACATATTCTTCTTTATAAAAATACCATAAGTATTATCTGAAACAATATCGAACAGAAAAATACTTTCATCGTGTATTTTCAAGACGTTCGAGCAGAAAAAGCATCAACTACTTTTGCTAAGAAAATATAGGACAGCGACAGCCGGAAGGAGCAAAATATAAAACTAAATGCACCCTGACACCCACGCTAGAGTGCAAAGTTTACACCCCGTGTTACTTTATAGATATTTTTATACCAAGCATTTATTATGTAAATAACTTGTCGACTCACCTACCTCTACATAGTAACATGAATATTTTTGTAACAAATTGATGCACTTTAAAAATACACCTTACACCTGAGTACTTACTTCCAGTGTATTTATCTATATTTTTTGCTATATGCACTAGTGAGTGCTAAGATAGTGTCTAGATAGGTACTTAATTGTGTAAAACAGCGTCATTCACACTTTCCATTAAAAGGAAGAATTGCTTCAAGCTAAGAATAAATCTAAATAAGTAGTGGTTTTACTTCCTCGTTCGAAACGTACCAGTAATGGTATTTGTTTAACGTATTGGTACAATTTCGAAAATAATTAGTGACATAATTACGTACAGCTTTAGGAATCCGTTACAGTCAGTTACTATTTCTACGCCGTCCATCTGATTTTATATTCTACTAGCTGACCCTTTTTTTTTTTTTTGTTTACGAGGGGGAAACCTTCAAAAGGTACCCAGTGTCGTAGGAGCGACACGGGGTTATGTGGGATTCTTACCGCACTAAAACCCCCCCGGTGGCCGTCCTCAGCGTTGCCAAGAGGACTCCGGGATCTCCTACGGAACGCATCCGGAGTGCTCTGAACGCGTTGTCCCTTCGGGCTCCTCCTAGGTGAGCGTCAGGTCTCACCACACCGTCTGGTGTTTATGACGGTATACGACCACTCATACCGCCGTCCTTCCCTGAGTTGCTTGCTGGACGGCTCGACCTCCCAATCTTGCCGCCCGCAACCCCGGAAGCCCCCTTTTAGTCGCCTCTTACGACAGGCAGGGGATACCGTAGCCCTATTCTAGTCCCGGGACTACAGGGACACTACTAGCTGACCCTACAAACGTTGTGTTACCATATAAATAAAAAAAATGTTAAGGGTGAACAACCCTTATCACTTAGGGGTATGAAAAATAGATAGTAGCCGATTCACAGACCTACTGAATATGCATATAAAATTTGGTGAAAATCGATAAAGCCGTTTCGGAGAAGTACGGTTAGTAACATTGTGACACGAGAATTTTATATATAAGATTTATTTGACGCAATGAATTGGAAAAATACATCAATCTTATGTAAACGGTATGTACAACTATAATTCTACCTTTAAAAGGCTTTATAATGTCAAGCAAAATTGATTATCAAAATAATAATCCCTCAAAAGAGCATAATTAAGTAAGGGATGCAAGCTTTTAAATAAATAATTCAACATATTAATCACGATGTAATCCCGTTAAACTGACAGTAACAGCAACTGTGTATATCGAAATCGTTATAAAATACGATCATTCTATGTTAATTATCCGGAACGGTGAAATATGCATATCGATTATTGAATATAATAGTGTATTGACAGCGCTCCGCGAACCGTTTCGAATAAGCCAATAAATCCTCTGAATGGGTGTAATTTTTGGGTGTCTTTGATAAGTAAAATAGAAAGATACTTCACCTTAAAATTGAATGAACACAAAAGGATGATTTTATCATTTATTGTTTGAATTCTTGACAAATAAAAAACATTTTTAGAGATATTTACCTATAAATAATGATTTCAAACATATTAGGGACATTTTAAACGGAGCCGTGGCTTCTTCATTTACGCACACAATTTTGATTCTCAAAACTGGTTACACTTTCTTGTTAGGAGTGATCAATCTATGTATTTTACTCAACTTTTTAATTTTTTTATTATTTTACTTCTCTTAATTTAATTTGCGACCAGGAAATCGTTTGTAAAATTCTGTGATATTGCTGTATTTTGAAGTAATGATAAGACGCATTAATTTACATATTTGAACGGGTATTCAATGGTAACAACTAAACGTATAGCAAATGTAAGATTCATCTTAAATTCTATTTAGGATCCATTATTGAGTTCTATTACTGAAATTGTCTGCTTACCGCCAGGTTATCTGTAACATGCTTATTTCCACCTTCATTTTCATATATTATTTCCCATAAATTAAGATTTAAATGAACACGCAGATTTGTTACACATCACGCCGACGAAAGTTAATCAAAACTTCAAAACAGCTTCAGGCCATTGGCGAAGTCAATATGAAGTTTGTGCTTAAACCCCGCAAATTACGTAAATACAAGATAAGTATACTGTATACATCATAAACGGAATAAGAAACATATGGAAATACGATCCATTTCCTTATTTGTTGACACCATGGGATACTTACTTCCCTATTCCGTTGATACTCTTCATACCCTGTATCAGGCATTTATGAGTCTTCATAAAATAATACTAGCAATTTACTGCGGGATTGATTCCAATGTACCTACTGTCTCAATGTCGTTAATTTTGTTACTGCAGTAAAAGTAAAAATAAGTCGAAACCGAAGGTTATAAAGAGGTCTTAGATATCTGTACCTATCGATATATTGATTATATTTTATTGATACGTGCATTTGTTATTTAGTAGTCAGTCCTACATGTTTGACTTTTTGAAGTCATTCTACTTATACTTATACTATGCCACATACTTATTGTTTTTTAAACGAAATACTATCAAAATACTTTTGCCCACATCTCTACTGGATGTTACATAAATTATTTCAAATTCTATTATTACAAACAAACAAAAATAATAAAACCGCAGTATGATATTTAATTGAACAAATCATCGATTTTAAATATTTTCTGCGACTCATCTCACTATACTTTGTCTCTTCTGATTTTATCTTATTCACTATCCGCTTACTTTCAATATTTACACGATTACATTCTGTCAAATCCAGTCCCGAGAAAATATTTTCTCGGATTGGGCTGATTTGAACTGAAAAAGGAACGCCCTTATCAAAGTTTCCGTGCCGCGACGGACAATAACCTGATTTATGAAGATAACTTTTTATGAACAGGGAATTCTTTGGAACCTGCTTCGGGATATGTGAAAATTTACGGGATGAAACGATTTCTACATTACGGCTAACCATAAACACGTTATGGCTTTCATAAAAGTTATAAGAGTTGAAAATTATTTTGGTGTGTTATTAACTTACTGTTATTGTGTCTATCAAATGTGTTCATATTGTTTAATTGTGAATAATAAGCTTCTAGTAGGTATATGAAGAAAGCGATTTAAATGTAATTTTTATGTTAATATTAAAAGTTTAATACTTTTTTGTTCTTTCAAGGAGTCTGATTTTGTTAATATTTTTTCTCTGTAACGATTAAGTAGCAATCATGCAATTCACTTGATAGTAAGTGGCTACTGCTGCACGTGAACATTACTTTAATTAACTCAATAAATTAATATAATTCCGACTTCATGTCTGTTTTGTCTGTGGACTAAAATGAAAAGCCTCATATAAATAAGACATTTTTCTTAAATCCAAAACTCAGCAACAAAAACTTTTAAGCAAAAATGGAAGTTCAATAATAAAATCACAAAGTTTATAGAGCAATAAGGCCCGTGTAACATTTACATAGACTAAAACTCCACTTGAGGCCAATCGATTCGATCTGTAGAGAAACAAAACAGCCTCCCTCATTAAGGGTCTGAAAGCCGTAAGCTCTCTAATCCCCATTGATGAGTTCGCAAAGTAGAGGGCAGCTTAACCCTCCCCGATAACAGCTACGAACACTTTTTCATTAGAGAACTAAGCACTCCATCGATACAGACTCCAGTACAGGGAATTAGTTCTTAGTAAGGAAAGGAATTGCATGAAGATAATACTCGAAGGAAATTTTGCGGTAAGATTTATTTTATTTCTATATCATTACCGTCGTTAACTACACGGATATAACTTTATAAATAACTAGCTGACCCCGCAAACTTTTTACCGCCTCAAAATCTATTAATCAAATATATTTCATATAAAATATAGCCTATGTTTCTCGTGTATAATGTAGCTTTCGAATGGTGAAAGAATTTTTAAAATCGGTCCAGTAGTAAGTAGTTTATAATATTAGTGTAGATAACTTAAACATAAATATGGGATAATAAATAATAAATCTCTACAGTATTTTAACATAATTAACATTGATTTAATGTTCCTACGCACATAACGAATATTGAGAATAAGAGAGAACCTTCACATATTCTTGATTCCCCATATTAAACACTGAACAGAATGTAGAATATTAATTCACAAATACCAAGATCAAAAAGGACTATAATTACCAATCGACTTCAATAGGAGTTGGTTTCCGATGTTTCTCGCAGTATCATCACTTATTAATATCATAACTTAGCTACCTTTCCAATTTAATTAAGTCCATAGTGCACCAATTCTATATATACTCTTTTTAATATAGGAGTCTGCAGGTCACTGCCGTCAAAAAAGGAGTCGCCGCAGACGTAGGTAACGCCCACCGGCGCGGTGTCCCTGTAGTTCCGGGACGAGAATAGGGCTACGGTAGCCCTTGCCTGTCGTAAGAGGCGACTAAAAGGGGGCTTCCGGGGTTGCGGTCGGCAAAAGTGGGAGCTAGAACCGCCCGACCAGCAACCCCGGGATGGACGGCGGTATGTGTGGTCGCATACCGTCGTGAACACCAGATGGTGTGGTGAGCGCCAAGCTCACCTGGGCGGAGCCCGACGGGGCAACGCGCCAAGAGGACTCCAGTTGCGTTTCGATCTATTATGCTCCGTGCTATTATGAGGCAGAAGTAGGTGTGGCTGTGGTGCCGTCGGAGTCGAACCACAAAGGGTTCTACCACTTTCAATGTCCACGTCTACGAGCGATGTGACAACATAATCAACAAGTGAACAGCCAGCATTTATTTCTATTAGGTACTTATAACTCCTTACAAAAACAATGCCATCTTTTCCACTTCATCCGGAGCACGGGCGCTGACCCGTGTAATTGGATCGGAACGCCAATCAAAGTAAATATGAATCATGAGGTAACATTTTTGCAAGCCGCGCTTTAACTTAAGTTTCAAATTGAAGAGATCATTTTTCTTATGAAATAAGGTTTGGGTACTGTTATGAGTATAAGCTTTTGACTACGGGTTCTCTTGCTTGAATTTCGATTATAAAATAGGTCGTATTTAAAATTGAATTAGGTACTTACAAAGAATATCGTGGAGTAGATGTTCTCTTGTAATCACCCCATCATTTGTATTATTGCATTAGTTATATCAGATTTGTTACATACATTCCCAGCGGGTTAGCAATACATCTATAGCTATAGCTCATCTCCGGTAAGACTCCAATCCTATTTGGCCCCACACGAGTAAACCCGTAAACCTATATTATTTATCCCCGTATATGCTTTAACAAATTTTGCATGTTTTACATAAGGCCAATACAATATAGCATTATGTAAGTGCACACCGATACTTATTATCAGTGTCAAAGGCAGTTAAAATAAAATAATGATAGTTCACTATCATTTTAAATGACATTAATCTTTAAATAATATTCAATAATTATTAGGTTTATTACTCGTATACATGTTAAACAGTAAGCATACGGTGTCAGAATTGAATGAATCACATGTATTTTCACGTCAAACCATCTCATGAGATTCGGAGAGCCGAATCATATAAATGGTTGGATATATGTGCACGCTATCATCCCGTTATATTTGGCGCAATTTGTGTTACTGTAAAGTCCCGAACAGTGTAATCTAATTTTACCTGCAAATGAAGGTAACTAACATGCTAACGATTGAAAGGAAATTAGCGAAGATTTTGTTTTTACCATAAACGTTAAGCATTTCCTTTTGATTATTGGTAATGGCTAAAAGGTTGTTTGACTCACGTGGCACCACCGCCACACCTACTTCTCCCTAATAGCAGTAGTGTTGTGCCCAGCTGAATTCTGGTTTGAAGAGAGTGTGTGGTGTGTGTGTGGTAAGGAAGACATAGGCAAGCATCTAATCTTATCTGAGGGTTAATTACAGATGTCCTTTGGCAGCAGTAGCTAGTTACAGATGAAATCCATTGTCGTTTGATACTCCTATATTATAAAAAAAAAATGGTTTTGCAAAATAGCATCAAGTTGTATCAGATTATCTCTATTTAAATTTCATTGAATTGCAGTATATAAGTATAATATGCAGATGTTACGCCTTGTATGTCTTATGAATAAATAAGTAAGCTATGTATCAAAATAAGTCGGGATGGGAGCATTATTTTCAATTTTAAGTATTTCATCTCTTATTTACAAGGTTAGGTACTCGTACAACTATGAAGGCAAATTAAAATTCATCCCAGAAATAGCTCGTTTCGTAGAGGCTAATGATGCGCAAGAACAAAAGTGAAAATAACGAGTCCTTATTAAAATATTGTAACTATTCGAAGCCAGTTGCCAAGGTTGGCAAACTACCAAGTCTTTATCAGTTAAGTACGAGTGCCTGGGAAAATCAAAAGGTCAAAACATATTCACTTAGATAGGTACCTACATGTTTCGGTATGCTTTGTATGAAAAAAAAAATATTTTTTGATGCTTAGGAGTATAGGAATCTTAAAAGAGGTACCTAAAGTTTGTAACTTTGTTCGTTTGTTTGTATAGGCTAATCTTCGGAAATAGAGAACCGATCATGAAATTTCTTTCACAATCATCAATCAAGAAGTGTTATAGTCTATATTTTATTATGATTGGTGAAAAAGCGGACGAAGCCGCGGGTATTGCTACTTTCTACGAGTAATATGTCGAGATACTTCACAGATTTCACGGGATCCCATCCTTGCATCTAATATATGGTAAAATAAACCAGCAGACAGGTGGTTGACGAGAAACGCGTTATTCAAGTTGTGCAGTAATACCGTACAAAGCAGTTTGTAACTGGTAACTTCCTAGGACTCTTACACTTGACCCTTTTCCTTGAGGGATGGGACACAAACTTAGTAATCTAGTTCGTATAATAAGCAGTTAGACACTTTTCCGCGCATATTAGTAGAATGACCATATACAAGTCTTGGCTTTGATGTTCATAAAAAAAATTATCAATGGATTCGCAGTCACAGACCGCAGGAAAATGATAAAAACTAAAGGATTACTAGGCATTGCTGACCACCACCCTTGTTATAGTTACGCTTGCTAACGACTCTACTCTCGTTAAAGCAATTTTAGGGAAATCTGTTCCTCTCGATACATACTTAACCATTCCAACATGATGAGTAACAAACGAATTTCTCCGAAGCACTCAAATTGTGACGTTGCCGTGGTCGTGTCGTTGTTCGCTGACAGCTTACTCTAAATAATTACCTTTATATCAATTCATAAGATAAGGTATTTAAATTATTTTTATACTAACGCCACTCAATAAATTATTTACCTCGATGTTAAAAATATTATAAACCTGCAATCATTTACATTCATGTTACTAGCGCCATCTATTGGCGTTATTGAAAACTTCTTCATTAGCTTTCGTACGAAATAGTTCTGTTAGGGCCCGCAAACATATGTTAATTATGGCGCTGCTATCGCACTCAATGTTACCATTACACATCATTAAAAGTTTCTAAAATGGTAGCATAAACTTAAAAATAATACTTTCCTTACAAAACATATTCGTTATTATTTTTTACGTTCGAAAATTACTGTTGAATATCTAATTACATTGCAGTACTAACAAAATAATTTATAAATGTAAGTAGTTCATATGCTATATTTGTTATTATTATAATTATGATATTCCTAGTATTGTTTTATAATTTGAAGCTATGAACGTTCACACAAATAAAATATTATAAACACAATTTCTACCTTTCTCACTGCCAAATTTCGCAAATTTTATATAATTCTTAATGGATTTTTAAACGAATCAATGGTTTTACAAGATTGTATTACGTTTTATTAAGAGTAATACAAATCGAAACATTTTTAAAAATATTCAGACAAATAAAATATAACATAACATAACAAACCATTGTAAATTTAAATAGTAAATATTTTACAGTGCAATAAAAAAAATTGTTCGCTCGTAAAACAAGAAATTGGTAGAAAAGAGAATCTGAAGCTAGCAACATAAATCTGTCAAAACATGGGTTCAAGCGAGTCGATGATCTTGATTATTCTTGATATTTCTGTCAGTGTCAATTTGTGCGGTTATGGGTGGTTGTTGTCGCGTTTTGTAATCCGGAACCGATTGTTTATATTGCGATAGAACTGTAGAATTCGAATTTAAGTGTACAAAAAGATATCGTTATCGAAGTTAGTACATTCGAGGTAAAATCGAAAAATACCCGTGTTATTATAACCGCTGTAATTAAACCACGATAGTGAAAGATGGATATAAAATCTCTAACGATTTAGCGTGTCGGTTTGTTGCGGATGTGAAAGAAATGTGATCTGGTACATCGGAAACTAAGGATCCTACATACCGTTGTAAGTTATGTTGTTACGCCCGTAGAGATCATAATAATCGTAAAATTCGACCGTTAGAGCGTCGTAAAAATATAATTCACGTTGCGATGTTATTCTACTTTCTTATCGGTCAAGATAACCTGCCCTTCTGTTGTTAAACTGTTTGGTCTGTTATGATAATTTTTAATCGATTTTATTTTATACAAAATTTGCTGTTCTCACTTATTGTGTAATCGTTCAAAATATTTTTTCACTTTTAATTTGTTATTGAGTATATTTTAAACCTTTTATGATAATACTGGTATGGAAATGGGTTAAATTTTACTATAGCGATATATAATATTAGGAAATTAACACAAAAAATGTAAATTTACAAATCTAAAGATTGTTGTATCATCAATCTACTTCCCATGGTTAACCAATATGCATGTTGTATGCAATATAGTTTATAATTAAAAACTACTTAAAAACTTAATCTTTAAAACATTTTATAATTTGAATAGTCTGTAGAATTGATACAATATAATTCTAATTCTTATTAGAATATATCTCTTGAAGAATATGTAGTGTAGAACGTATAATGCACTAGTTTACAAAAAAAAAATGTTCTACTGAATATAACATATTGTGCATGTAATGTGGTAATACAATCCTAATACTCTTATATTTTTATAAGAGCAGAATTAATCCTGCTGCTCTATAAAAATAACTCTTTTTCTTCTAATTTTCTTTCTAAGAGCAGAATGAATGGTGCTGCTCTATGAAAATAACTCATTTTCTATCTAAAGAAGATGTTCTAGATTAGACGCTCTACTTAACTTTTAGGAGTAGAAATACAAATAATTAATCATTTTTTAGTATGCCTATTCTGTTTTAAATCTGGTGTGCTTAGGCAGCAATCAGTAAATAACTATTTCAAGATATAGAAAAGATAATTATTTATGATTAATTGAGATAAAACCATTTATAAGTCATTTCTCTATAATATTGAGTAAAAAGTAATGAGCGACCTGAAAACATAGCAATTAAAAATTATTTGGTCATTAAACACTGCAATGTTGTAATCATTATTAATTCATAGCAATTTTCTTTATGAGATAGCTAATTATAAATAATTAATAAATTGAGGGGAACTCAATAATTAATGAGTTGGAAAGGTGATTCTTTCAATCTACTGCAGATCTACTGTAAAGAAATAAAGACAAGAAAATTAATTGACAATTTTATTTTACATTACTTAATGCTATAATTATATGTTATTCAATGTCTAGTCGCTTCTATATTTATATTGAATATCAAAATAATTAGATCCTAGGAAGAGGTTTATGGGGCTCATGTCCATCCCTTATTTATGTAAATCTATCTGTGAACTTGTAGGGGGCAGTTAAATTTCATAAATAGGACGTTTTTTATTCTCCAACTGAAAACTCATTTTGAAGACTGTCTTGTACCTACTTTCGTCTTTCTTTTTAGGTATTAGGTATATGCTCTTTATTATTGTATGCTTATCTTAGGGAGGGCGACATAATCCTTTTGTAAAGCCTACTGTCAGCTAGATCACGGCCCTTCCAAATGAAAATCCTGATTCCATAATAATCTTCAGATAATAATGGTATAGACAATAGATACATATTGTATATTATTTAGACTGAAGGTAAATACTCAAGTCAAGGTCTTCAGTGGATGTAGTCAAGTGGCATAGCCTTGAAAAATTAACAAACAGAGTTGCTTTCGCATTTATAGTATTTATGTAGACTTAGTGTTTTTGTGAATCATACAGTTTTTGTAAATATTGAGAATATTGTGGATATTGAAGCAGTGATAGCCTAGTGGTTAGGAACTCGGCCTCTTGATCAAGGGGTCCGAGTTTGAAACCCCAGGCGCACATTTCTTATTTTTCAAAATTAATTATCAATTGCTTAAACAGTGAAGGAAAAAATATGCATACCTGTAAATCTTTAACAAGGAAGTTTTTAAAAGTATGTCAAGCATGAAGTCTACCAATTCACACTTGGCTAGTGCGATAGACTATGGACTAATCCTTCTCATTCTGAAAGGAGACCTGTGCCCAGCAGTGGAGCAGTAATGGGTTGATGATTATAATGAATGTGTGCAATTGCAGTATTTAAATTTTCTGTATTCAATTCCAAATTCATTTCTTTCATTCTTTGATTCAATTTTCCATCTCATATTGGAACTTATTTATCAATGTTATGTTTTTTTTTTCAGGCAGGCAAATGCAGCCATGGCCAGCGATGAGTCCAGCGTGCGGGTCGCAGTCAGGTAGCTATATTTAAGTATTAATTGATACACTCATTTGTCAACTCACTTGATAAAATATACACTATTATTCTAGCCTAGCAGTTTGTATAGCAATGATAGCGGTTAGATACTCGGCATTTCAATCGGGGGTCTGAGGTTTGAATCCTGGTCATGCACCTCTGACTTCAAGTTATGTGTGTCTTATACTCTCGTGGCCTATGGAAACTAGCGTTAATAAATCCCTTTAGTGCTGCATGATGAGTGACTGAAGAAGGGTCCTGGTTTGATTCACGGTTCGACATTCGCCGAATTAATTGTTTGATGTTACTTCTCTTGACACACGTAAATGTTACGTAAGAAAACTTAAAACACAAAAACGTAAAGTGAAGATATAATATCAATCCTTGTAATATGAAACTCAAAACCTATTAGCTATAGGTAGTTATATGTTTAAAACGATATGTTAGTGCAAACTATATGTCTCTATGTTTCAAACTTTATATATAACGTATGTGCGGTTTTCGTTTTAGGGTGTTACCCTCTTTACAATACGTCTACCCAAATAACACATCGATCCGTCTGTGTGTAATGCCCTAAGTAAATAACGTAGGGTTTGGATAAAAAGGTCAGTTAAGTAACAGTTTTAGTACACAGGGCTACATATTTCCGAAATAAGATAACTTTGATTTTATGTATGAGAGGGTAAAGGCGGGTTATATATCCATAGTTCGGTTGTAGAATACCTGAGGTTGATTGATGACTGTTATTAATAATTATTGTATGCAACTTTGCCTACGAAAGATCGAAACTCGGTATTTTATGTCTACTAGATATTGTCAAATTTCAATCTTTGGTAAGCAAAACATTGGATAGATTGATTGATCAATAACGGGTGTAATTCTACATCTAAACCTCTATGGACAACTATTAGTGAATTGTGAGCTAAATCTGTCAATGTCAATTAGTTCTAGGAATCAAACAACTGTTCTTTCAACAAGTTTTATTTATTGTTATACTCAATACTTGTATTTTTAAGTTGAAGATCTCTAGCTGTTAACGGGGCGTTATTTCATTAACACAATGACAATAAAGTATGCAAACTTTACAGTTCGTTAATTCTATTAAAACTTTCGAAATGTTTAATGTTCCAACTTACTAACATACTCTACATTTATAAACATAGAGTTACTGGTCATACAAGTGGGAGTCGGACTCGCGTATGAGGGTTCCGTACCAGCATGCAATATTAAAGTTATAGAAATTGTGTATTTTTCTTCATGGACTTCGGGATACTTAATGCAAGGCGCACTCACACTTCACCATTTTTTTAAGTTATTTTAATTTAAAATTTGTTGTATTATCACCACATGTTGTGCTTTGAGCTTGTACCGTTTTTCAATAGAAAAAATTTAAACACTGAAAAAATACCATTACTGTATTTGTTTTTATATAAAGTTGATACTACGATATTAAATAAAACCCTTCAGCTTAGGGCAATTTCCATCAAGTCTTTTGTAATCAGTAATCTTTTACAAGAATTACAGTAATCTATTTCTTTTATTAGTACATAGGTAAATAACGTTTCATTCTTAACTTTCCTAAAGCTTTGTTAGAAATTATATTCTCGTAACCCACATCTGTCACACGAGTCGCTAAATGTAAGTAAATACACACACAGCAATCTGTATTTGCCGGCGCATTACACAAATGCACGTATTTTCGTTTCACACAATATGTAATATGTTACCGCAAACATGTCACGTTGATATAATATCATTAGTCACCTGTATGACTGCCGGCGAGTAAACGGAAGACAATGTGTACATTTATCTCTAAAACAAGTAAAACGTAAAAGTAAAAAATAAAAGCAATAGTAAAATATTTGGATGCTGAAAAATATATATTATGCACTTCTAGGTACAATTTTTTCGCCTTTTGACAAGAATCACAGATTGCAAAACTGTATTTAGCACCTGCTCTTTATTTAGCACCCTATCTAACCGCGACAAACCACTTAGCATTAAGTGACCTGTATTAACATTTGCTGACATCATTACTTAAAATATATAAAAAAACTCGCTCCTCGCTGCCGATGAGCCAATATCAAAAGTGTCAAACGTTACGCACAATGTAACAGTAGCTATTACAAACACCGTACGAAATGTTGCCAAACGTTCAAATGTCTTGACCCAGAGACATACACCAAACCAGCTTGTATTGGTTAATTGGCATTTGTCTATAGCTACCTATACTTTGATTGCAGCTACTGGTTAATGAAAGCGACATTTATTCAACTAATCCGGTTGATTATTGAATAGCAGTTGTTAAACTTGTCGCCGATCGGGTTATTAGCGACTAATATATATCTTTGTTTTGTTTGCACTCGAAAGCGTGGTGAAATATGTTCCAGACGTCCTCTAACTGACGTCCTAAGACTCATGCTCAGTAGAGGCATTTTAAAAGTCAATCAATCATTTTAGAAGCTAATGTTCGTTTTACCTCGTAGCACCCTTGAGAAACATACAGAACAATGTACCATCAGAACTGCTACCAAGGTATATTGGATGTGGCAATGGTACAGAAGAGTGCAATGACGTCATAAAGTTTTATCAAGTTCTTTTCAACATCGTACTAAAAGGAGTTTCTAACTCCAAATGACTGTACTACAATGTTGCAAATAATCCTCCAATATTCTCGCAATATCTCAAAGGTTTATGTATAATTGTAAACTATTATGTAAATCCGCTTAAAGTAAATCCGCAGGCAATAGGGATAATCTCGTAAACCCGCAGATTTATGTTCATTTAACCCTTAATCGGCTTTATAACTTTATACTTGCTTTACTATCGAAATGGTGAATCCATTGGTATAGTTTTACTTAAGTTTAATCTCTAATACTTATTAGAGGTAGACAGGAAGGCGGTGGAATCCTTTGTGGTTCGACTACGGCGTCACCACCGCCACACCTATTTCTGCCTCATAATAGAAATTGTAACGCCTCGGAAGAGTATGTCTCCCGTACCACACCCTTCAAAATTTTATAAAATCCTTACTAATATTATAAATCCGAAAGTAACTCTGTCTGTCTGTCTGTCGGGTTGTCTCTTCTTCACGCCTAAACCACTTAACCGATTTTAATGAAATTTTGTACAAAGATAGTATGAGACCCGAGAACGGACATAGGATAATTTTTATCTCGGAAATCCCACGGGAACTAGGGATGGCGATGTAAGATCTATTAATCGGAGCGTCCATCTTTAGGACCAAAAAAATCGATTATTTTAATCGATATTAGTAAGGATTGAATCGTTAACTATGCATTTGATCAAGTGATGATCTTTAGCAAAGTTGTTGTCCATGAGCCCACGAAGGTTCCAGAGTTGGTACGACCAATTTTCGCCAGATGGTGCTACTGTCGTTCCAATGAAGGTACGAATTTTCAGTTTTATGTATGTTAGTACCTAGGTCATATTATTTTCTTTTAAACGCGGGCGAAGCCGCGGACAAAAACTAGTTTATTATAAAACAATATATCTAAATAAAGTGCTAATTTTTCAATAATGTCTGACTGTATTTCAAAACACTAGAACGTATTTTATGTATGAAGAGGGTGACAAAATGAAAATTAACGCAAAATGTTACATATCTGTTCATAACCAATGAATGAACCATGTTACAATTGTACAAAAATTCACTAATTTCATCTTCTGAACGAACACTGAACATTACACGCTTGTATTCATAGAGCACCTCTCCTATTAATCATTCTATTATATACGAGTATCTCAGGACAGTTTTTATACGTTCAATTTAACAATTAAGTCGTAAAAAGTGTACATAATATCCGCTCTATTACGTGGGCAGGGTAGGTATTTAAAATTATAACAATTTGCGTGGGCGAGTTACGTTAACAGTGTCATAGGAACCAGTATTAAATGTATTTGATAATATAAATCTGTCTACATATCAGGTATCACAGAGTATTTTATTATTATTAGATTTTTTAAAGAATTCCTTTAGACACTCAACTGCCAATACTTCGTAAGGTGTATCATTTATGGAGAAGAATATAAGATAATTAATAAAACTTTTTACCATCATAGTTCCACAAATAAATTTGCATTGGATGCCATGAACAGATAAGAAATCTAAGTTTATTATAACGTGTCTTGACCGAGAACCGAACTCGGAACGCTATGCGTGTCAGACCACTATTGTCTTGTGAGGCTTTCATACAACATTCTTTTATATTTTCAACATTATCGTTTACCATAAAACGAAACTTTCTAATGAGTTTCCGTGTTGATTCACCATTAATTTTCAACCCTCATGTCCAAACTAGGGGTTGATATCCCCATATTTACTTACATTTTTAAATCACCCTGCAGCCATTTGCATTTATGTGCATTGATTTGGCTTCATAGGGGTTTGAAGGGTTGTTCGCTAAAAAGTAACTAAAATTTCAACAAAGCAACTTCACGATACGAAACTCTATAATTATAACCCGATATACTCTGAGATATGCTTAAGTTTTCTAAATATATTAAACACTAGCTGACCTGGCAGACTTTGTACCGCCTCAAAAATCTATTTATCAAATATATTTCATATAAAATATAGCCTATGTTACTCGTGGATAATGTCGCTTTCGAATGGTGAAAGAATTTTTAAAATCCGTCCAGTAGATTTTGAGCCTATTCATTACAATCAAACAAACAAACAAAGTTTTCCTCTATGTAATATTAGTATAGATAATTATAGTTAGCAATTCTAAGATTAGTGGACCATAACTGATCATGCACCACCTAAAAATATGGGAATTCTTAATTTGTTCAGTTATTATACATAGAACAACAACGATTTAAATATGTATGAGTTACACACGTATGAGTAATACGCAAAGATAAAGGGTGATAATAAGAAAGCCACTTAGATCAGCCCTTAGAAAGGGCGTAGAGCTCTTTTTAAAGTAGATTTGATTTATCACCGTGGTCAGCTATGCCTATTTCTGATCGTAATGCATGATTAGTTGTTATGTGTATTTAACTCTTGTTCAACTTTATCCCTTAGTCGTCGCAGGCGACATGCACGGGAAGAAAGGGAAAGTGCTGCAATGTTGGCACCATATTGCATGACTAATTATATAGCAATAAACACAAATGTAACCTTTTAAAATGTACATAGATAACGCACCTCTATTTGCTGTTTAGAAATCCGCCAGCCGTGATTGTTATGAAACTCTTCAATTTCCACATACACTTGCGAGTTTAATGTTGATGGTTCAGACCAATAAAGAGAAAGACACCGCCTTGTATACATTAAACTGAATTTTAACCACGAATTGTATTTATGAATAATCTTATTATATAAAATAAAATTTTGCACAGTTTTTTAATGACCCACGATGACATTATTTCCGAGCTTTTTCCCCTGTAAGACAGGGGGTCTTACAGGGACGACATAGCCATGTCGCCAGAAACCGTATCCAAGTAGAATATATAGAAACATAAAATAATTATGGCAGTTACACCTGGCGAGACGACGTTTCCATGAGATAGGTGTCAATGTTGTACTATAACTTGACAACTTTTCAGAAATTATGCTTTGTAGCAAACAAAATTAGCGTGTATATTACGCAATTTAGCTGTATATATTGCGCTTAAAGACGAATCCTTTTTTGGTCGGTGGTTAATCTTTTTTGGTCTAAGGTTGACAGTAAATATTTATTTTATTTCTCGCAGCATTTCAACTTATCAAGTAAATGTAGGCCGTGCGATAAATGAATACCGCCGAAACTTGTTTTCGGTAATGAAGAAAATAAACGAGATTTAAACGTCTCTCGCGGTTTCGTAATGTGCATCTATTCAATTACAGTCTCGTTGGTGAACTTTACTTACTTTAACGAATCTTCACATTCGTAATATGTGAATGACTTCGAAATACGAATGGCATACGAAATATAAGTGACGAGGATACTCAACACAAGATTTTCCGAATTTTCTTACGATATTGCTTATGCCGGAAAACCTATAAGTGTCTAGACTTAGTTTTGTTTTCTTAATAATTTAGAAGAACAAATACTAAATATAAAAAATAACTTCAAGAAAAGACGCACTGCCTCTGTTTCGTGGGTTCGATCCCTATTTTGCTCAAGTGTTACAGGAATGTGTTTTTGGGCAGTCGGGTTTTTGTTCTTATAACAAACATAAAATAAATATTAATATAGTAAACCTGACTACTTAAAATATAGCATAATATGTCGATCCCACCACGTAGATGAATCTAACGTCATCTCATATGTTAAAATCCGTTAAGTGGTTTGGGCTGTAAAGCATATATTATATACCTACATTGTACATATATATTACATATATACATATGCTCAAAAAATATCACCCTTCGCAGCAAAGTATACTGGAAAACGTCAGTGAATTAAGCTTATTTTTCTTTCTAACAAGTCTAATTCAAGTATGGCTAAGAAAATTGCATGCACAAACATTCTAGATGAAAAAGGAATCACTTGAGTAGTTTTGCGCGCACTTCACACTTCACTTGAGAACTGACGTCACGCGTTTGAAATCAATTTGCCACGCTGGTGGTACCTAGTCTACCTACCTGTCTTTCCGCATGATATATTTTACTTAATTAGCTTCTCATCATTATGTTAATCCGATCACCCCTTGAATTGTAATAGGTATTTTATTGCAAGAAAGTTTTATAAATCTACATGACATTATTCATAAAAAACATGTACAATACATATATTATAACTACATTTATGTATATACATACAAAAAAGTGGAAATAAAAACAATAGTCACTATAAATAAAACAAACCATCTAAAATAGCCGTGTGGGGTATGGTTCCTTAAACGCTAGCGACGTTTCCTTGCTGCACTCCTAGGCTAAATCTTTGGGCGAAGTAGCCGCCAGCTCTTTGGTCTCCAGAAGCGAGGACAAGTCTGGTCGACATATCTGACATAATATCTTCATGTCAGATATGACGAGATGACCATGGACCCATTATCTCTACTGCAAGCGCCGAAAACAAATATTCAAAAGATTCAGCTTCTTTGTAATTATCTTGTATTTTTTCTTACCAATGTTCCTCGTTAAATCCAACAATTGAATCCAATACCAAGCTCCAACAGGTGTCAATCATGACTCACCTTGATCAAAAGAAATCACATGTCATTGTTTTGATGTTATTGCTGGTCAATAAATCTTGAGATACACTGACTCCATAATATCAGAATATAATAATACATTGAAATACATCGTAGATTTTGTCTGTCTATCGGACATTATCAATAATTGTTGTACCCAATTTTTCCCTAAGTCGAAATTCGAAAATATGCTATCTTCCTTCCTTCCATTCTTAGAAAATATATATATTTTTATGTTTTCGGAGAAACGTTTTTCCCTGATGGTCACATCTGTTTGGAAATCGCATGTGACAATGTAAAACACAAAGTAGTGATCAAACAAAGCTTGGTAGTGAATTAGTGATGTAACCAGCGTTCGCGTGTTTGTATGTATTGCCGATTGTCAGCGGCGTCGCGTGTCAAAACAAACATTATTGCCGATTTAACGAGTGCGTTTCCTTCACACAGCTTGTACGATTATAATCAATGATTTACCGATTTTTCGCGTAGATTTCACATTGAACAAAAAAAGATTTAGTTCTGTGTATAAATGTTTTTCCGATTGGTCACACTTGTTTGGAAATCGTATGTGACAATGTAAAACGCAAAGTAGTTCATACAAGGCGTAGTACTGATGTAACCGGTGTTCGCGTGTTTGTATGTATTGCCGATTGTCACCGGCGCCGAGTTCCAAAACAAACATTATTGCCGATTTAACGAGTGCGTTTCCTTTGCACAGCTTGTACGATTATAATCAACAGTTACCGATTTTTCGCGTAGGTGTGGCATTGGGTAAAGGTTTAAACTGTTCCACATTACTTCATTAAAAAGTAAGAAGTTATAAAGATACAGACTACAGTTATGTGCGTTAAAATTAAGTATTTGTATGGCCCTGGTAACCCAGGGTTACAGTATTTCCCTTTACATTTTCCAGGAAAGCTCTCCTGTCCCCTATTTCCACAATGTTGCAACACCCTTTATAATATTTTTGCTTACTGCTATCATTACTACACTATTTAGATATTGATCTACATTCTACTTACATCGGATTTCTGTATTTACATCTTTCAATCATTTAATGCCCGTTATTATTAATTAATTAATCTATCCAATGTTTTGCCTATCACGGATCGAATTTAACAATTTCTGCCTAAATTGTCTTATTTCTATCTTTACTAAGTAAAAATTTGATAGATTGATCATCAATAACTGGCGCGACTATATTTGTCAGTGAAGTCTATGTAATATCATAAAGACGCTATTTATTATTGTAATAACATGATATAAATAATGTGTGCTCATAAGTTTTTGTACGTCCACATGTGTTAGCAGATCACCTGGCTGGTGATGTAACGTTTGTAAAAACGCACGAGGAACGTGTGCTTGATTTATTATCTCCACTCGATCGATGTTTATTAGCACTTCACTAGACATCGCTGTCAAATAATTAATATTTATTCAATTTTCAATAAGTAGGTACTCCAGACGTTTTCTCAGGTCTTACTAATATATTAATTGTTTATTGATCTATTATGGGCTTTTTGATAGCAAAAAATATAACTAAGCAATCTATAGTACACAAAAATATATCTCCTCTTACTTATATATAGATGTTACTTTTCAGTAGTTACATTTTTTAACTAACTTATCAATACGTCAATTATAATAGAAATCTTGAGTAAGAGTTTCATAATCATAAAATTTCCTGTTCCTTTCGCTGCTCCTTTAAAATATCTAACTCAAATGATGTTTCATATTAATTGTGAATAAATAATAGCTAAGACAAAAGAGTAGTCTGTTCATTCAACGATATCTGTCCTATACGAACAGGAAATCCCAAGGGATGTTTTATTGCACAATGTAGACAGACACGTAGATCGCGAACAAAATTTTATGAGATCGAGCAAACAAACGTTATGAGTAAACCAAACATCACTTGCTTATTGATTTTGTCTCAACATCGACTTTGTCGTGATGTAACGCATGAGACAACAAAGCTCGTGTGTGCCTGATTTACTATCTGCCACCTGATCGATCGGCACTCATTATTACTTGCACGTCGGCTCCGCAAATGACTGCAGCATTAGTTGGAACTTGAAGCGCATTAGGACACAGGTTTTGCTAAGCACGTTTCGCAGTTAAATATAATGTGTATGTCAACTTAGTCATAAAAAGCCAGCCTGCTGAAGGTTTATGGTTAAAACATAAGCTACAAGAGACAAGTGTTTAATTTGAAATCAATCGATGTCCTAACTTGAAGCAACATAAATAAATATCTGATCTGATCTCTACTGTATCATGTGTTAATATCAGTTGTTATTTATACATCTTGCGTAATGTAAATTCTTGTGGTAGCTAAATCATATTCGCAAATTGAAAACACGGTAATTTGGATAACTAAGCAATCAATTTTGAACTTCTATTTCTATACAGATTGGGTTGGTTTTGCACATATAATTCAATGTTTGGAGAAGCATCCTATATAGAAAAGAATTTTAGACAAATTCTTCATCCTATGAAAAAGGACAAAAATTACAAGTACAGACATAACAATCAAATTGCAAACAACGGCTATTATACTCGTACTTGTATCTATCAGACTGAATGTGTAGTCCAGTAGATTAAATTTCACGGAAATTGACTGAGCTCCCCTATCGCCGCGGTAATTGTAGAGACGCGCTGCATTGTCGTCCGTTACTCATTTCATATAACAGTTCAAACAACATCCGTCGACGCGTCTAACAAATAGACGACAGCGACATCTAAATGCATAAAAGGACTATGAATTACATCGCTATATTCCCCTCTAACATGAAGATTAAAGAGATGATTTACGTTTCATAACTCATCGGTTGCGTGATCTACAACCTTGATTGATGTCCTATAGAATTTTCCTATGTGACGTGCCATTTGGTTATAAATAACTGCGTCTTGCGAACCATACAATTATAAACTTGTTAGTGATGGGTCTTTGGGAAATGTAGTTTGACATCCGTTGCTTCAAACGATGTTTTGGTCATTAGTAACATCAAAGGGTCGTAAATAATTTTGTCGTATCTATAATTTAAATTAAGGATATCTGTAATTAGGATTTGCAGCAGTTGTAATAAATTTAAGACTCATAACGCTCTTTGTATGATCTTCAGTAAGTAGTCATAGTTATGTTGATTCATTTATACTTTTTCATGAATATAAAGAACAATTGTGATGATATTTGTAAATGAAATTCGTAAATGACTTTGCGATCACGAATTTAATATTAAAATTTACTCTTATCTCTTCTGTCTGCATTTCACTGTCTCTTAAATCCATTGTAAGTTAGAACGTTACCATCTGCATCTGCCGTTGTATCATCTATGTCATTAACATCAAAGTCTACAATTCAATCAACTTTGATCATGCTTTAGAAATCGGAGCTAACGGTTGGGAACTTGATATTGTTATTTGATGCCATATGGCGTGTGCATGCGACCCTTTGGACGTGATGTTCTTTTGTTCGGTTACGACATCTACTCGCTGTATTATCACATGTTTCTTTCACTTTACTTTAACTCTTACAATTACTTTTATTAAAACAGCACGTCGTTATTTGGTTAAGTTTAGCAAACTCTTAGACTAAATCTTCAGCTTATTTCACTTTGCATATTAAAGACACTCTCACAATAAAATTTTACATTATTTATACATACGCGATAAGTTTATTTCAAATTACCTTCCACCTTTCGCATATCTTAATAAACGCTTTTATCGTCAATTTCCTTTTTGCGGAAACGATTGTAAAGTTATTGTTGGAATGACTTTACAATCGGAACTTTCATTTACAAACAATCACACCTTACACTTCGGTATTTCCTTTATGTAGTAAACAATCGTTAATAAACTGTACGCATTGTTGGAAGTAACTCTTACATTTTATGACAGTGTTGATATTAAGTTGTCATAAAGTGAGGAAGTACGTGTATCGGCCGAGGGGAAACGAGGGCCTGATTGATGGTTTAATACTCGTTCATCATAACGTTGCTGAGGGCGAGCGGTGACCTCTGCCCTCTAGATCCAATGTTAACAGCACTGCTTATTGTTTCATGTATATTGTATACACTAGTCTCCGCTTGATACGTACACGCACCCCTTTTTTACTTTTTACGCAGGCACCCTAAATTTATACGCAGTAAAAGTATCCTTTTGAAGTTGTTGCATAAAAGACCCTTTCAGATCTTTTCCGGAGTTTCCAATTAACATAATGATGGATGTATGTCTTTTATAATTCAATAAACCAAGTGAACTTCAAAATGGTTGGGATTCTTAATTTATAAGTTTGTATTGAAGATACTAATTTTCTTATTAAACTTTATATTAATTTGTTTCTTTTTATATTATTGTCTTTTTATTTTAAGCTTTACAAATTTATATAAACTTTATCTGTGTCTTGATTTATATGAAAATGTGAACACAATAAGCTCTTGAGGTTTGGATAGTTAATTGGGAAGCTTGATTCCTTGCCGGAAACCTACGCATTGAGCTGCAATGCAAGTTGGCACTATTGTATTTCATTATTTGCACTTCCTTTGTAGGCGCGTGTGGGATGAGCAACTGAGTATATTATATTATTAAAATATCTAACAGTGAACTTTCTTAAATATATCACATCGGTTTTGTGCCTAATCGACCTTTCATCAAAAATGCTTTTTTGATTTTTTATTGAAATATTCCACTGCAACCACGCTGTACCCGTGCCAACAAAACGTGAGGGTGGAGCATAAAATATAAATTCAGATTTTTCTGAAAAGCATTTCTGAAAATCATTCCAAAAATATTTTTTGTCAACGCTCAACTTTATAAAACCCGTGCACATTCTTTGATAAAAGTTTGTACCAAATAGTGCCTTTCCAAAATCCAGTTCCGTGTTTAATTTTACAATCATAACATTTGGACTGGCTGATCCCAATAATGAAGAACCGTAGGAATTTCTTGTTCATAACGAAACACCCAGTGAGACAAGAAGGTGAAGGTTGAAGGTGGTAGAACCCTTTGTGGTTCGACTCCGGCGGCACCACCGCCACACCTATTTCTACCTAATAACAGCAGTGTTAGGCACTGCTGTGTTCCGGTTTGAAGGGTGTGGTAAGGGAGACAGACTTTTCCGAGGCGTTCCAGCTTAGTCCTCAGGGGTAGCGGCGCATCTGTGGCCGACCTCAGGTAGGAATATCTAATCCTATCTGGGTTCATTACAGATGTCCATGGGCGGCAGTAGCCACTTACCATCAGGTGGACTGCATGCTCGTCTGCTACTCTTTTATTATAAAAAAAAAAAAAAAAAGACAACAATTGACCACCATGACATAACTAATACTAATTTATCATTAGGCTAACTAAAGTCTACTATTATTATTAGAATCAGACAATGTTATTAACTTAAAATATTCTCACAATCAATTTAGGTAAAAGTTATAAAAAAGACGTAACTAGAAATAATCTAGTTACGTCTTTTTTATAACTTACCTAAATTGATGTCATTATCATCGTCATCAGGGCGTTTGTCTCCCACGCCGCACTTGGTGAAGAGTGGCGTGTGGCGCACCTTGGGGCTTCACCCAAGACACGGTCATTGTCATTCCACATCAGATTCTTAGTGACCGCCGCGGCTGCGTCATCAGTCCAGACATTGCCAATCATTGCCATCCACTTACAAGTCATCGCTCCAATCGAAAAGTAAATACAAATACCTAGATTAAGATTAAAAGCCGCCAGTAAATTTATCATCACCAAAATACCTACCGATTTGTGAATCTCCGACAAAAAGCTTAAATCGCACTGTCACTCACAACGCTCCAAAAATAAGAACGTTTAATTTTTTACAAAGCTTAATTATAATACAGTTTTTGTGCACGCCAAACTCAGTTAAAAACGTAATTGCTTGTCTGCAACCGTAACGATTGGTATTTGTTCGTGGTGCTCGATTTTTTTGGTCCTGGAACGAAGTCGAAATGACTGAGAAGAAACCGTGCGAAAATGTTTTCAATGTTCAAACAAAAACCTATGCTATGAAAGTGAAATTTTGGCGGATTTATAAAAAAAGAAAGCAAAAAGGAACCGTGTGAAAATGTTTTGCTGTTTAAATAAAAGTTGCGAACCCAAAGACAAGTAATTAGTGTTTTTGGCACAAAATTAATTAACGCTTTTATGTGGTTAAAGAATATTTCAAGATTGGACTTCGTAACTTCCTCCAGCATCGCATGTCTTACTTGTCTTGTCTTACTGAAATATTTTTGAAAATCCGTCTATCAAAACAAAATTCTATCTTAGCAACTGCACTGTTTACGCTAATGGTGAATGGTGTGAAGTTATAGACATCAAAGTGCAGAACTGACGTTTACCTATGATAGATAGTTGAATAATTGAATCTAATTCTACTCGATTTTTTATAAAGCTTGAAAGGTTTAATGCTAACAGATACATTCAAGAAGAAATCATCAATCCTAAAGAACAATTTTAACTTTCCCTTCGCCCAAAGACCTATTATGATAATTGTATGCAAACAATGTTCGTAAAATGTACCTACTCTTTGTCTATTGAATATTATATGACATTCGTTCTTTAAATATTTTATTTGGACGTGTGGGAGTCAATACCCACCGGAATTGGTACCTATTGAATTGTCGACGTGTTATGAAGTGTTTCAATAGTACTTTGCACTGAGTCTTTGATTTGTAGAATGATAAAAAATTCTGATTCTAATATATCATACGTACTAAAGTGACTTATAACAACAACATAAAATGTATATAATGCGAAAACTGTTTGAATTTTCTTTATCGTCACTGTCACTTGATTTTGCCTATTTTTAGTAATGAGGATTAATAGCTTGTTTAATAGGATAAATAAAACTTTTCCCTGATCGTAGAAGCTTTCCTGGTCAGTACTCAGCACTACCAATCAATACCTTCAGCTTATTCCGGTTTGCATAATGATAAGAAGAAGCTTTCGAAATCAAAACTTATATTGTAGGTCAGAAGGCTTTTAAAATAATGTACATTGACGATAAGTGTTTATACTAAATTTCACCTTTCTCATATCTTGGTTTTGTCGTCAATTTCCTTTTAGCGATCATTAAGTCATGTGGTTCCCCACATGACGTTATGATCGAAACTTTCATACACTTACAAATACTTTTATTTCCTTTATATTTAACAATGAATTCATAGGATTCAGAATTGTGCGTGGAATAAATACAGTACATGTTATATAATGCAAGTTCTTCTCCGTCGTGTCCGTCCGTGCAATCTAGATGTTATGTGCACTTATGCGGCCACATTATTGCCAGTTGGACAAATTGCGGTCGTGATGGCTAACTGACCCAATACACCTCGTTGTACAAAATCCTTCACCTATTTTAGGATTGTCTCGTTCAATCACGTAGAGTGTCTGCTCATAAATTTAGCATTGAAGAAGAATAGCCAAATGTAGTATGTTTTTTCTTTAACCGACATTTTTATTGCACCCTAGGTTTAAAATGTCAAAACTTTTAAAGCTGAACTGAAATGTCTTCTGAAAAGTTGTATTTATCAAATGCGATCTACGTAGTTTGACTGCAGAGGATCCAAAGTGACACGGTTTCTATTAACAGTACTTTTGCCTGTTAAACGCTTCTGTGCTTTTGATTTAAAGACTGTACTACTTACACTAATTGCAACTTATGCTTCAGGATAGCGACACATTTAACTGACTTCAGTTTCTTGATTTGCGATCAATTCAGGTGTTTAAAAGGCGACGACCATCAGGACATTGCAATCTTTTTGTTTTAAAACTGTTTAATACAAAAAAATATATATTTCCGAATTCCGTGAAGTTATTAAAATTTTCACAATTGAATTTGCAGATACCATAATCGCACTCGACAAAGTTCGTTAAAGTAATTCCAAATATCAACCAGCTACCCACGCAGCTTCGCATTTAATTGTATAATGTATTCGAATCCGCAGACCTTGTTGCTCCGATTTCATTTTGCCAGTCCCCCGTGACATTTGTAAGGATAAATGAGAGGTTATGATTTTCTACGTATACCCACGCTGCCTGGTGGCAATTAATGGTGGGCGAGCGGCTAAATATTGAGGCACTATCGCCTACGTACGTTCTACTTAGCCTTATGCTTTTCATTGGTATTTTATTTCGTCGGCTGATTTATGGACACTGCGGTTTTGTGCAACGATGTTTTGATTGGAAATTTCGTAACTCGCTAATGGATCTTTGAGTCGGAATATAAATTATGAGGTGGTATATCCTTTGAGTATATTTATTGTTGACTTTTTATTTATTGCCAAATAAATGTTCCCTTCTAAGTGATGACTTTTTTGGTATTTATCTACATAAAAACGCAAGTAACTTATAACAAAAAGAATTGCGACAGATTTAAAGGCCAATGTGAGGACAAGGAAAAAATGCTTACACAGTAAGCTTTTTGGGCTCTCAATAAATTGTTCGTTATTGGCACTCACGACCAGTTCACAATCCAGAGATATCATTTTTCGTAGGACAATTAACAAACGCACTGAACTTCATTCAGCAAAAAAAAATCGTTTTGATGGATTTGTTAATGCTGCGATATTTAAATTACCTTCATAAAATTGCAGTTATACGTCCACCATATATCCTTTGACCAAAAATAATGTTGGATTCTGTAGTTGGAATTATTGCTTAGTTATAAAAGTACTGGTCAATTCAGTCGCCACCGCAACGACAGTCTTGACAATGCGATATTTATATCGCGATGTTCGCCTTTGTGCGAACGCCTCGACGTCGTGACTCCGTGACTCCAGTGGAAAGCCAAGTCATTGCGCTCAATCATAACATGTTGAGCATTGACTTACATCAACTACATTGAACGGGTAAGTGGACGCAACTAACGTCGAAACGTGTCAATCGCTCAGATAGTTGCTATTGTTACCGTTGGTTCTATTGGCAACTGGTACGCCATTGTCCGACTATTTCGGACTAGTTTAACCATTTCGTTCATTGGAATGTCTCTTTTGATTTCATTTATCTATAGAGACTGTATCTTGATAGAAAGTGTGATGTTGCAAATCCTATCGATAACATGTAACCGTTCAGACGGAACAGGCACTTTCATATTCAAGTGAATATAATATGTACTGATAATTAAATTTTACTTGAAATCTTTGTTGGTTAAGAGTAAGACTATTCACAATGTATTGTAACTCAAAATTACTGTAAGTACTTTCCGCAACTTTACATACACGAATAATATATTTCTGCGGCAAGGCTTGCCAAAAATTTAACCCAGCTGACAAAAAGAAAAATAGCTACAGTAGAGCTAGCATGTGCACTGTGCAGTTCGTTACGAGAAGCTTTCATGTTTCGAACCGGCTGGCAATATTTCCGCTACAGCTTTAAGCAGGATTCGTCGTAGATTAGCTGAATACAGAGTGCTCCGTAAGATTAACAAAGGATTATTACAATTTAATTTGGGTAGTTTGTACGTTTTTTTTATAATATAGGAGTGAAAGACGAGCATGTAGTTCACCTGATGGTAAGTGGCTACTGCCGGTCATGGATAACTGAAATTGACCCCAGGTACGATCAGATATTACTACCTGCGGTTAGCCTTAGATGTGCCGCTACCTCTGAGGACTTAGCTGGAACCTTCAAACCTGAACACAGCAGCGCTTGAAACTAGTGTTAATAGGCAGAAATAAGTGTAGCGGCGGTGCTACCGGAGTCGAACCAGAAAGGATTCTACCACCTTCAAAACTCTACTTCTCTCCAAAAATTCTGACTATACTCTATTTCAACTGGATCACTCGGATTTACTACTGGAGTTGTAATATTAATTGCTGACAGCAAATACAAAATATTAATAAAATATCATTTTATATTGCGTTTGCAATAATTGCATCAAAATTAACTTATATTATTTCACCACCATGTAATATAATATACAATTACGCCAACTTATAATTACTAAACGCAGTGCGTATCTAATTGTATAATTATTATGCCATTTTATACTACGCATTCATACATTATTCAATAGATTAGCACTGACCTCATGTGTGATGGTGTTTCTAGGTTAATTCCTACCATCATACCTGACCTTTTTACCTCTTCATATGTAAATAAAATGTAATCATTTGTATCTAGGTTTCCATGGTAACCTACCATGAAAACCTAGACACAAATACTACCTTTTCATGTTCTAGATACGAAGAGCCTTAAGAATTATTTCGGTTATAAAATTAGGATATTCCAAAACCAACGAACAAATTAAAAATTGGATAAGAATCACGTGAAGTTATCATACATTATATAGCTACTCGTACCTACATGTGCTCTAGCTTAAGACTATAAAGTACTTTAAGTATATTTTTCGATCTGGTCATACTCCTCAGACCAAAACAGTAGAGCAACTATATAAAAAACAAGCGAGACCAAGCACCCGTAAAGTCACCTCGCTATTAAAATAAACTTACTCTTATGCAAGAATAGCACAAGAAAACAAGACGAAGAGTCTTCGGCCCATTTTCCCTTAGTAAATAATCAATAAAGCAGTTATTTTGATTGAAAATGAGACAACAAAAAACAACGGGAGCGTGCGGCGGCCATCATCCGGGGTAGCTGTTCGCGTGCGCGCTATTGTGTAACCTGCATTGTGTGCAGCGCGCGGTACCAATCTATGTACCTTCCTTTAATAACAAACGTCTTATATTATCATTTCTATCGCACATGATATATACAAGAACTGTTCAATTTAATAGGTATATACTATGAGACAAGTACACAATTCTTCAAATATTTTTTATAGCTATAAGACTAGCAGCACAATAGAATTTTGTGCTACTTGATGGAAAGCAGTTAGTGTCGCCTGTGGACATTAGCAGTAGAGTGGCTTTGAATAAGAATTATTTTTGGATCCTGAAGTGAACCATGTCATAAAGCTCCGGGAATACCTCGGGAGATGTTTAAATTTAGACAAATTCATTGTTTTTCGTAGGATTAATAGAAAAATTACTTGCTACCAAACAATTTAAACTTTATATTTACGTGATTGTAGGTATTAACCAAATAAGATTTAACTCAACTTTTCTGTCATTTACTTATATTATCTTATTTTTATTAAAGAAAAAATATATATTTCAAAAAGATTCTTACAATTTACGTAGTTTGAATTACCTAAATGTGAATGCTAGACTTCAAACCTTACAAAAACCAACATGCAACACCGAAACCGCTAACTAAATAGCATTACAGCAACAATGCAATCCGACTCCTTTCGAATAGATTGCCTTTGTAGGTGGTTTTGCGTGCCTCTTTACCGCACAACTATTTACTAACAAGCAAGTGTTGAGTATTGATTTATGCATACAAGCTTTGCCTGCGACTTTGTTCGTGTGGATTCAAAATATAACAGCAATTGTACAACATCGTCTGTCAACCCCACCGGAGCACACCTATAAACCGAATGGTACAAAAATTACTTCGGAATTAAATTGTAATAGCTTTAAACAGAGTCAAATCGATATATTTAAATGAAATAAAAACTAAATGTTAAACCAAGATAAGTACTATGAATATTTTGTTAATACATTGAATCCAATTTAGTTATTTTGGTTTGCCATTTCAAACACACAGACAGACAGACAAAAAATCTAAAAATGATAAAAATTCTATTATTACTTATTCTCAGAGTTCCTAGCTACTTTTTTGCAAATCTATTTGATGTACAGACACATACTTTCTTACCATATATATAAATTAGAGTTAAAATAGAAATCCTACTTACAAAACAAACATTACTGAAGTTCTAGCTCCGTTAAGTGCCTTACCATTACGATAAGTAACACCGTTTTGCTCGCATATTGTTTATATTGCACTCGAGGTTTTGCTCATTTAAAAGCTCTTTGTTACATAATATATGGAAATTGCTTCATTATTGAAAGTCAACAAAGGAAATGTCAGCCAATATTTATCTATCTATATATAAAAAATGCATGTTGGTCTGTATGTCCTTTATAGAATCGTGCAAATGCGTACACTATTCATTTGATCATGTAATGATCTTTAGCAAAGTAGTTGTGCCTATGAAGGTTTCTGAGTTGGTACGACCAATTTTCGACAGATGGCGTCACTATGATTCTAATGAAGGTACAAATTTTCAGTTACATGTATGTCATGTTATTTTTTTTAAACACGGGCGACGCCGCGGACGCTACTAGTCTGATAAATTCAACGGCTAGACATGGAAGAGCATTATGCAAGACGCAAAGTAAGCATTATTTGAATTGTCTGGATGTGATTTCGTCTGAGAGGTTGAAGAAAGGCAAAGAAAGCCAATATCTTATTCTTTTAAAAATGATAAATGAACAATTGTGTCTGACTTATTAAAATGTAAGGAAATACAGTATTATCCTTTATCCTTATTCCTTACTTCTTAGGAACAACTCTATATGTATCTATTTTTTTATTATACACCGAATTTAATCGAGAAATGTTATTAAAACCATTGTGCATTCTACACGGGTTGCAGTCGAATATAGCTCGTAAATCTAAGGTAAAGTGCATCTTCCTGTTTAACCAAATTATTGGTACCGAGTAAGCTAGTCACGTGCTTGTATTTCGTAGAGGTTATCCATACGAATGTCGAAGCTAAGCAGTGATAGTCTAGTGACTACAAATATGGCCTTCAATCTGAGGGTTCATAGTTGGAATCCTAAACACGCACCTTTGATTTTTTTATGCTAAATTCATTTTAACGTGGAGCGTTTTAGATATTAATTAAAACTTGAAATAATACTACGGAGAAAACAATACGGAGAAATCTACACGCCTGAAAATTGTGTAAAAAATATGAAAGGTGTATTATATCTACCAATCTGCACTTAGCTAGCCTAGTATACTATAGCCAAAAACCTGTTATGAAAGAAGACCCTTGCCCAGCAGTGGGATATTAATGGTCTGCCGGCGTGCATTATAATGAGTTATAAATAAAACGATCGAAAGAGCGGGAATTGACGAGAGTGTGTAATTAAAACGCAGGGTCACGCACTCTCACTGAGCGTAAATCGATGACGCATGCTCGTTATGTAATATGCGCGTACGCATGGCGGTACTGGTGTGTTCCACTGGGAGCTTGGTACATTAAAATACATGCTATTAAGCGTTGCTGTATTTCAAGTTGTAAAACGTATTTAGATTTATTTATTTATTTACTCTTTATTGACCATGTTAAAAACAGTGTGGTGCAAAAGGCGGACTTAATGCTAAATAGCATTTTCTCCCAGTCATCCTTATGTTTATATGTATTGCATTATCTAGTATCAAAAAACATAGATTTTTACAAGATATGATCCTGGAATAAAATGACAAAAGCCTTGTAATATCTGTTAGGCTGCATATTCGTTTGCTACTTGTAAATTATAAACAAAAAATATTTTTGAACATACATATTATACAACGTCACGCACGTTTCATTATACAACTCAGCTAGTATCAAAATTGTTCAGCAGAATTTTCCTTAACTATTCATTATATTTTATTTTAAAAATAATCAAAAACTGCTTAATATCTAATTAATGTGCATAGTGTTAAAATGATGCTACTTGTGTAAAATTTTATATTTTTAAATCTTATATTTTTAATTATAGCTTCATATTTAAATGCACTAGTTATTTAACTATTACTTTTTGAAATGTTAATAACGTTATTATTTAGCCGCCAGTTTTCAAATACGTAACAATATCAAGTGCATAGTGGAAGACAGCAGCCGGCTATTCCCAGACAGCGCGCCGCGACAGCCGGAGCTTCCGTCGCCATTACCAGTTCATTCAATTGCGCTCTACCTTCACTTTTTGTATTACGTTAATTATATTAACACCTATTGCGTTTTTCTTATAAACTATAGTAGGTTCTGTAAGTGATTAAAATTATATTGTTTCGCGACCAAATTATTATTTAAGCGCCGCTACCTCTCCACCCATCTCCACCTTCCAAAGTAGTAGTATTTAATTCTGTACATATAATTCAGGAAAAAATTGGGAACCAACTTTGAATAAATGCGAGTTTAAATTAGAATATTTTAATGCGCTACAAAATTAGACACACATTGAAATTGTTAAAAATATTCTTCAGTGGTTCTGTTGAATCAATATATTCCAATATATATTTAAGTTTTGTCATAAAACAACTCAAAGAATTAATGTGTTTCCATTCTTTACAGTCGGACACATAGACAAGTAGTCGGACACTTAAACATGTGATAAATGTACATTGTACACAGTATAAATTATATTCAATTCAAGTCTCTTTGTGTATAATATACGTTTATTAATCCAAGGATCTACCATACTGGATAGTTATACGCATATATCGTGCATCTTAACGAAGCTACATCACACGTGTTATTTATAAACGTTATTACCCCACTTTATTCGCTTTACGGCTTCTCGGATAGGTTTATTTCAACTCGCCTCTCCAAATTACCAACTTTATGATACACACCGGAGATTAACAGCGTTCTATCGATATTTTTTACTCTAATCTTCTTCAAGATGTTTGACTATGTAATTATTATTTATTATTTAAATTGCAATAGATAGATTACATTTAAATTTCTTTTATGACCAATAATGATAGTGTTTAACATATTATCTCAATATTGGATATCTTCTGTGAGCAGTAATTAATGATGGATTGCTTCAATTTTAATTTTATCAGCATACTAAGATCAAATAGGCTGGGACAAAACTTTTATTTGTCCACAGATTTCTTTCTTTTGTTGCGTTTTGTAGCTATCTACGATACGAGATTAAGAAACAATCAATAAAATTAAAAAAAAAGAATTATCATTATGTACAGTCAACTTTTGACTACAACATAAACATTTCAGTACCTTTTTCAGTTTCTTTTGTGTTTGTCAACCGATATTCTTAAACCGATTATGTCAAATTTATGAACGAAATGTATGTAAATCAGATACTACAGTATACAACATGCGCTACAACGGCTATACAGGTGGCCGTAACGGTACACTGCTAGCCACTGTCTTATATAGCATCTGCTTTGAATTTACACTCGAGTCATAATGTCAGTTAAGCAATTGTACTACGTTTTCATATTCATATTCGTCAATTGAACTGATGTGTTCTGGTTATAAATGGCCAGTCAGACTTAGGTAGGTACACGAGGTTTTATAAACTAATCCTCATTAGTAGCCTCTGTGGCTGACCTCATCCCATTTGGTGTTGATTTCAATTATCTATAGAGCCGTAGTGTTCACTTACCATCATATGACCTATGCTCGCCATATTCTATAATTTCTCAAAATAATCGTTGCTGAAAACAGAGATTCTACGTAAACTACGATTCTAGTAAAAGACAAACCCACTGAGTTCCTTACCGGATCTTCTCAGTTGAGGTCGGGTTCCGATCCGGTTGTAGTTTAAGAAAAAAAATTGTAACTGACAAATTGTAAGTGCCACAGTAGGCCAATACGAAGTAAATTTATTTAATTTCATTTCTATATTAATACTCTGCTCTCTTTCTCTGGTATTAACTTACCAACCCCTTAATCAAATACTATATCTCTTACAAACCTTCAACTATATAACTTTTCCTATACCTTTTTCATCTTTGCAGGATCAGGCCCCAAACCCCGGGCGAGGTGCTCGAAGGGTGCGGCATATGCGCCCGCGCCGGCGGCCCCGCGGGCGAGGGCGGCGTGGCGCTCGGCTCTGAGCGCGCCTTCACCTTCGACTTCGCGTTCGAGCCCACCGCCGCCCAGCAGGATGTGTACGACACGTGCGTCAGGAAGCTGGTGGAAGCCGCCCTCGACGGGTACAACGCTACTGTGCTTGCGTATGGGCAGGTTAGTGTTGTTCTCCTTAAATAGAAAATGAAACATTAAATGTGGTATGAGTTATTCCTTGCATATGAACCTATCTGCTGTTCTGTAAAATACCAATATGAAACAGATTAAAATGCACCTAGGATTTATAGTGTGAGTTATTCTGGAAGCATTACAAGGATTCAGACATCGATACTTTACACTGTTGATTGCGATAACATAAACGAAATTGAGACAATTTAAGTAGTGTTTAAAAAAAATTAGCTCGACGTTGCAGAGGCTTTTATAACTTGTCTCATTGAAGAATTTAATCCAAATTGACGGCATTACTATTTACCTCTTGTTTGTTAATGTGTGAACAAGAAGTAGATATAAAAGCCGCAATCATGGTTTTCGTTATTTATTGAAACAAGTTATAACTTCAGCGCTCGAAGCTTTGATATGCGCATAATGATCATATATCTGTCAGTCTTTAATGTAAACAACGTCTTGTTGACATGAATTGTTACCATTTCTGTTTCGTATTGACTAAATGAATCCCATGTCCATGGTTTATTCAGGACGTTTTTCGCCTTTCACGTCATGATCTAGTGACCTGATAACAATATTTTGAAAAAAGTTGGTACATGTTACCTATCCAACATTATCTTTAAATATTTTTTTCTCTGTAGGGATTAAGTCATTCGCGTATAGGTATATTTTTCGTCAAAACATTTTTAAGCAAAGGTTTTTTTGCTAAAATTTACTAACAAATACTAAGAGTAGGAATATGATAAAATATTTGCTAGTGGTACAATTTTAAATAGTGTATTTAAAAAATTAAATAAAATGCAAAACGAACAACGCAAGAATGCAACACTATTTATTTGGCAGCGGTAAAGAAACCTTAACGTTGTTTATTCATATGGAACCGTGAGGTTGCTGCAGTCGTAAGGAAATTTCAATGACGAACGCTGTTAGTTCCAGCTGATTTGATTGTCGTTGTCGTCTTTTTTAGTATATTTTAAGATATAATAGCATTTCCCATTGGGAAGAAAATACACAATATTTTATAATATAACTTAACAAATATTATAGTACAATTTTTGGTAGCACTTGGCAAGCGTAGTGGTAGGGGGCCTTTCTCGCTCAGAGAGAAGACTCGAGTCTATGAGTGTGATACGAGGGATATTTTTTTTTTACTAACGAAGAGAGAAACAATATAGAACAAGGGTTAAACTTGAAACTGATCAGAGATGTAATGCCATTCTTGAGGGCAATAACCTTCTCGTGAAACGCAAGAAATGCTCTACATTAAAAATACGTACGGCAATCGTAGCTCCGCGCTCGCTCTACTAGTTCTACCATCAGTTACTAAGTTAGCTAACAAAATTTCTTTTAGGCAGTAAAACATGTCAAGATTATCGTGTCACGTCGCTCGCGGGCCGCGGCGCTATCCTTTGTGCCACTCGACCATCGACCTTTGACTCAGTTCCGCTAAAAATAATTTCCGTGCAATTGTTACCGCTGCAGCCGGCGCCGGCGTAATTACCGCGGGTCAACACTCCACCTTGCCGCGTGTTATGAAACTCGCGTTTTGTAGGGATGTACTTAAGATGGTGAATATTTATAGTGAAGCTTTAAAATATCGATATACTAATAATATCGAAAAATCAGCGCCATATTGTCAACTTATCAATAATTGAAAATATATTCTTGCCCCTCATTTATTGCTGTCATATTTCAAGAATTTTCACGGTCTATTTTGTCGCCGACTGTCGGTTGTTGATATGAATTGGCCGTAGCATATCGTAACCTTTGACTCAGTTCCGCTAAAAATAATTTCCGTGCATTTGTTACCGCTGCAGCCGGCGCCGTGTAATTACCGCGGGTCAACACTCCACCTTGCCGCGTGTTATGAAACTGCCGTTTCGTAAGTAGGGATGCAATTTTGTGAAATTATCGATATTTCTAGCAAAGTCTAAAAATATAAAATATCGATATATTTATAATATCGAATAATCAGTGCGATAATTTCACTATGTTGATAATTGAAAATTTTCGAGGAGGACGGATATTTTTGTCAAAATATGTCAAGGATTTAGTAATTGAAGGTAAATTGAGTCTGAAAAATTTATCGTGTAACTCGATTTATCGTGTAAAAATCGTAAAATTTTGTTTATGAATATTTTGGAGTTGATATTATCGAAATGTTCATACATCGTTGCATCACTATTTGCAAGAGCGCGGCGGGAAACAATGTTTTGAAGCAATGCTCGTAGGAACACTTTAAACCACAGACCTGTGTTGTACCAAATACAGGTTTGTGTTCAACGAATTATTGTTTTTACAAAAATCTGGAAGTTTAAATAGGAAATTGTTGCTCACGACCGACGCCGGCTCTCGTCACCGCAAATCAACGCGAATACCTAATCTCATGAAATCCAACTCTGCTTCCTATTCTGCGCACGTTTAACAAGAGACGGTAGAATAATGGTGGTGACTTCATTTTATTCCATTCTTTTTTTCAGTTGGTTTTCTCAATTTTCAGATTTGTTTTATATTACATTGAAGTAGCAAACGAGCATGCAAACCACTTGTATAAGTATGTCTCCCTTACCACGTCTTCAAACAGGAACACAGAAGCGTTTAACACTGCTGTCATCTCAGCCTAATATGTACTTCCCTAATTCTAAGGTATGTTAGTGGTGACTCAGGAACCCAAAAACGATGGGTTGATAGATCACCTACCACCTTTATTGATAGATCTCACCGAACGTCTGCGACGGCATCACTGTAACGTCTATTTCCTCATTATCAGCAATGTTTGCGTTGTTGTGAAATTAAAGGAAATATGGTAAATACATACTCAAAAAGAAACTCATCAACGAAATTTAAAAATACCAACGAGAACGAACGACGAATATTATAACCTATGATTCATATAGCACTGGAAATTCCTGTGCAAATATGAAATCAATATAGACTCCCCTACGCTACGCAATCAACCCCCAGACGGAATCCATAACGGTCATATGCCTTGTTTATAAGCCATTGTTAGTGACTATAAATGGAGACGTGTGTTTGTTTATTTGGCTATCCAACATGCCGACTCGTACTTGTTATATACAAAGTACTAATATTAATGAGATTTTTTTAGATATCGCTTTTAGTAGATACCCGTTAAATTACATATGAGGAAACCGTCTTCGTCGTCTGGAGTAACAAAGCCTCTGCGACGACCTTCAGGTGGAACACCTGTAAGTAGAGTCATATATGTCAAATTGGCACAGACCTTAACATCGGGTGCATATGAGTATTACTAGAAACAAATAAAACAACCTTAACATTGCTTGATATAAAAATTATTAAATGTACAGTCATTAAGCTTTTGTCCTGAGTCACAATCCTTCAAAGGGCTTAGGCACTCGACGCCCGCTCATATAGGGTTACGACAACAATTCTACTAAAACAGCATGAAGGCCGTGGTTTAATTACCGACAGTTGCAATTATCGATGAAGCAGCACGCAGTTAGGGTCGCAGCAGACGTATTACTTTTAGCATTGGCGATTGGCTATTTACATGCTTTTGGGAAGCTAGAAACAGGGATCAAACGCTAAGTCGTACGCATGTTTGAGCGCCGGTCGCAGCTACTTTTGGACCCTCAATTCTGCAACTTGCGCGTTAACAGCGATCCAGCATTTTTTTATATAAACACTTTCTACAATTACAGTCCCACACTAGGATTCCCTGTATCCTGGATGCCATGGACACACACAGAGACAAATACACAAACTCCCAGACCCAGAAACAGAAACCTAAATTCATCATTCAATTATCTGTCTAGCCGGTGACCGAACCCGGAACCCTCTGCGCGTTAGCCCAGTACGGTGACCGCTCCGCCACGCCGGTCGCCAATATTAACGCAGTTGCTAAAACGTGTGTGTTGGATTCCGCGCCAAATGCAGCAAATCTCTAACACGTGACGCAGCACCTATGTAGTCGCCCTTACGCGAATCGCCGATGCGAAAAGTAGCATATCTGCTAGTACCATTAATGAAAGGTGTCGTTATAGTAATATGTGAGTGATGAATATGTATGAAGCTTACTTCTTCCGTGGTACACGCAGTCTAGGTGGGCTTGCAACGTTATGGTCCTTGCAACTCGATATGGTTATTGATGTAGGCAGATTAATTTATTTATCGGCATAAATTATGATAAAATCAACATATAAAGTGCATCATAGCAAATGATCAATATTTTGTCCCCACATGCAGTTTACCATAAAATCTAAATGTTATCTAAATATTATATCACTTCGTAAGAATACGTTTAACGCGCGTTTGGCGCAATTTTGAATTGCATTTTATTGAAAAGTTTTATAAATGTTACCTTTATTGACTTATAATAATTAAATGGCTTTTTGTGACTTGTAATGTAACTTACATTTTTGGGGCAAAATGTCGTGTCAATTATGTCGCCATAGTGAATGTCCTGAATTGATGATATCCATTACTGGATTAATGTTAGTCTCCTCATTTACAGGCCTATAATTACGCGAGTATATTATACCTATAGCATTATACTGTGTTTTACATTATACTAGAAGGTTTAATTATTTTTCTTGCTCAAAGTGGAAGCCTTTGCTCCAGGCGTCCTCTGTCGTGAGTTGAAAAGTCCCTCTTAGAAAGTTGTGGAGAGCGCTACTTGATGTCTACGAGTCTTATAGTAAAAATGAACCGTTTTTTTTTAAGTATTTCGAAGGTATTTAAATACTATTTATGTATCTTATAATACAGAACCATTTTCATGTTATTCAGAGTTTTTAATGTATTTCGAAGGTTTTGTCGACTATTACGTTTATAACTTATATTGTATTATTACGGGGAGTTCTATAAAAAAGCTAAAATAAGAATGGTGCTGCCTGACGCCGGTCGTAAAGGTTTCGAAGGATATGCCAAGTCGATCTCGATTATTATAATTGGATAGCGTCGTCGTTAAAGTTTATTGGGGTCGTTAAACCATACTGTCTATAATAATTTACAATAATCATACTCTGTTTACACCTTCCTCGATCCAGGTAGTATCAGCGTGCTTTTAACTTTTTCTATTGTAGGTAGAGTCTGGTTGTAACCATACTTATATGTCCATCTGTAACACATAAGTATGTTTGCAACTAATACGCTAAAACAGATGTGAGCCGGACACGACCCTTCATATTTAATGAACCTGAAACTTTCATGAAGGCCGCTTATCGACAACTGTCGGCTGGGAAGGTTCGGAGAATGGAAAAGGTACATATGTCTTATCGACCTGTCGACTTGCGGTGGATATCTTATGATATTTATTGTAGTATCGATTCAATAAACTCGGGTACTCATTAGTCATTATTTACGTGACTACTCTGAGTCAATAAGTGATACCTACTACTTTTAATTTATTAGCCATCTAGGAGGCTTTTTTCTACATACAGGCAAATTACAAACATGTGTCTTTAGATGTGAAGAAAAAAATGAGGATTGTTCTCTGTGAGGATTATGTTGAAGCTTTTCATATCAGTATTACGCATTACCATGCCTTTCTAACGAGCAGAAAAATCTGTTCCTGTTATAAGCCAAAAGTAATTAATTGGCGATGCGGCGAATGTGCTATCATAGTCAAACATGAAAGGTGTTTACCACCTTTAGAGTAAGCCAAATAACTACTTTTCATATAAAAACATATCACTTTCCATCTTAACAAATCACGTTGAAAAAATCTAGTGATAAAAATGTATTTCTCTCTCAGATAAGCTTTAGGTTTTACTTATCTTTTTGAAGTATTGAATATTGTACGATATAAAGTATTGACTATATCTAAAGTTCTTCAATCAAAAGTCGCGATTACGGCGATCTGTTTTCAAATTAATATTTATTTCGAACAACGTCTATATGGAGTTTTTCTTTCTTTGAAAATAAAACACATATTTGTAAACAATTTTAAACCTTTAATATCTTGTATAATATTTTGAATAATCAAGACAAACATTCGATGATTTAAATTTCTGAATCTAATTTCTTTATTTTTTCTTTCCGATCTAATTAAGAAATAATACATATATTTTCTTATATATATTCCCATCTTGGAACTACTTTATTATGGCAATATAAATGAGGAAGGAATTGTTGCCACTGCAATTCGATCGAGCACGACAAATCTATAATCGTCATTTATTCTATTCCATAGCATCTACAAGGCGTGTTTTATTGCTATTGCTGTACTTGGACAGAATAGCAATAACGACACTGATTTACAATTATGTTTGGTATAAGAATGCAATCTAGACTGGACAAAGGATTGGATTACCTAATTCGGCGGAGAATTCTAACGTGATATCGCCCGTGACTTTGTCTATCTCCATTGCACATGTTACCCCTTTTTTTCGTGGGTAACACTGCATGGGTTCCTTTCAGCTGCGGTGGCAGCGGAGAGGATATACCGGACTCCGACCGACTAAAACCCCACGGTGTTCCTCTGGACGCCTTTTGTCGGGACCATGGGTACGCTACTAACACTCGTCCGCGATCCCGACGGAATTTGCCCGCGTCGGGACCCATCTCGGTTCGGGATCGAGCTGGAGCTACTACATCACACGCTCATCTTCGAGGTGCGCCACCTCGAGGCTTGATGGTGTTTTTGACGTAGGATACCCCTTTATCGTAGGTCACCCCCGTTTATGGTACCCCTGTTGTTGTGTTGTATCTGTAATGACCGCTTTTTCATTATCTTTAAAGTCTATATATTCTCTATCTATATGTATCTTTGGATGAAAGACCTATCAAAATTGGTTCCACCTATCGAAAATTACTTGATAGACAGACAATAGACATACTTGTACAAACATTCACGTTTTATATCATGCACATAAGCACTTGGGCTCAGAAAATTGTCATTATTTTGAAATCACGAGCAGACATTTCGATTTCATTCATTTGCAATGATGATTCAGCTCCAGTTATTCACGGTTCCACCTCAAATGAGATCTTGCCGTTGACCGCACAGGTTGCTTCGTAGACCGTATCGAACATATAATTGTGATTTATTTATAGATTTTCGTATCGATATTAATCTCTGATTTTACACTGCTACAACTTGGTTCAATAAAAATTGAAATCTAAAACGACTACATATTTTAATCTTACCCGTTCTGTATGCCGCGAGAACAAGAATAAAAGAAACGTAATTTTGGATGTAATAATAAACTTTATTACGGGACACGATAACTGGTTAAGCTACTTACTTGCTTAACTTTATACCTAAATCTATAATTTGTAATCATGTATGTAAACAAGAGACTCACATCCAGTAAATAAATTGAAACTCGCTTTACATAATTTTACCCCATCAGTTTATGATATAGGTTAGCTTAGAAGTAATATTCTACCAATTACACCTACGCGATAAAAAATGATAACATCGTATCATTTGACTATGGATGCTGAAAATGATTATTCTTCCAAACCACTTATAGACTGCTACTATTTCCATTGTGTACTCAAAACAAAAGGGGGTCAAGGTTCAGCTTTTAACAAGCATCCGTTCTAGGCGTAATGTTGTTCCTAACACAATGGCGTCTCGGATGCAACACATTCTTGTAGTTTCATTTCTTCACACAATGCCGGTAGGTACTCATTAACACAATGCAACTGCATTTGACACGAGGCTTTTTGCACGGCTCTTGAACGGCGGATCGCGGCCAAATGGGTCAAAGCCAATGAACGAGTTTCGGATGCGGTCTCGAACGCCGCGAGCGAGCGTGAAATCTTTCGTGAAATTGTTAACACGTGCTGTGAAAAGTGTGATGTTCGTGAAATTTTTGTACATCGATAAACGAGGTTTTGGATTCGTCCGAAAGTACATCTGTCATAAGCATAACTATCCGACGAATCTGTAAAATTCAATTTTTCGGACATTGATAAAATTAACTTGACTCTACTACTACTGACGGATGCGATGCTCGACGAAAGCAATTTTATGTAACAGGCAAATATCTGATTTTGGTAAGGATTTGTGTAATTTGCATTTGTGTTTATTTGTGTAAAAAATGGCAAATAGTCTTATCTACATCGGTGCAGGTATCCTTCTATCCTCTAGTTATTCTCTACTCTTCAAGACCTACTGAACTGCATGTTCCTTTCTACATGCTTCCTGCTTTCATTACCTAAAATAAATATAATCTGTAATATAATGTGGTACGAAGATTATTTCGTGAGCGCTCTAAATAACGCGGTCTAGCGCGTTTCGCTCCGAGCGATACGAATCACCACTAATGAGCCAATCTCACAGCTGCGACCGATCTATCTATTCCCACCTGCAATGTAAATACATTTCCTTATATTACAGTTACAAAATATCTATAAAATAGTTAGATCTTCCCTCACGAAACGACGTAAATTACATTTGAGCTATTGTCAGCTTAAGTTTCTAAGATTGTTGTAAAATACGACATTTCATCTAGATCCTTTCGTAAGTAACTATAGGAATTTCTCCATCATTATTGTAACTAAAGCAGGTATAGATAAACTGATGCAATTTATAAATTGTTGTTATTTGATTGAATGCATTTGTAGATACAGTACTTATTCGTATTTGTAAACAAATTGTCATTTAGGTTTAAATAACGAAATAGAGTGGTCTACTGCTTCCCACTTCGGACGATGCAAATCTACTCTAAATGAGCTAATCCTGCACCTGTCAACAATCAGCAATCTCACTGCCGCATGCCTGTAATTCTCAATATTGCATCTACTTCCTACATCCTAATTTGGCTACGCTCTCCTCTAAGTTTCAAACTATAACTCTTACCCGATTGCAGAGAGTAATGTTATTCGAGCTTATGTATGTATATTGAATTCTTTAGACTGCCCTACAGCCGAAACGGCTTAACGAGTCATAACAAAATATGAGTTGTCGTTGGATTGGTCTAAATTGTACTAAGGACATACTAACAGGGACAAATATTTTAAAACGGTCGGGTATTTCTGTTCTCAACAATTGCTAATTAAAGTAACTAAGTGCATAATTCACATGCGGTTCAAATAGATAATAATCGTTCAATCCTCACCATTCGGTCGTAGCGGACGTTCCGACCTGTTTAATTGAATACATCGCTCTATTGCAAATGATATTAACATAAAGCAAATGACACACGTGTGTCTAACTTATAACTGCCCACATGGTAGAACGCATTGGGACTACATAATATGTTACACGTATACACATGGTTATTTTATCAGTAGCCTAGCCACGTGGTTTGAAATTCTGGTATTTGAATTTCATTAACTGCGATGGATAATGTCAATGATAAAACCTACATGCTTAAAAGTTTATAGAAATATTCTCGTAGGTTTGTGAAGTCTACCAATCTTCTCATTCTAAATGAGATGTAAGGAGACGTGTATGCTGAGAGGAGCCAGTAGAAGCAAATCAATTGTTTATTGATGATGACGATATCATTAAGTCATTAACATTTGAAGAATAACTTAATAACGCTTTCTACACTCATACTGACATTCTCTTGTGTAGTGAGATCCATTGTTAACAAAGACAAAAACACAGGCCCAGAAATCTAAATTCACCAGCAAGATATTTTCCTGGCCGGGTCCCAGAACCCGGAACCCGCGGCGTATGAGACCGGTATGGTCACCGCTCAGCCACGCGGGTCATGCCCACACGGTGATACGCAATGAGACTGCATAATGGTATCATGATTTTTATAGCGTTAGTGTTCATACGACTTCAACACGTGTAAGCAATAAAAAAGTTGTCAGTATTTTATTGAGCTCCCACATGCACGCCTACGAGTGAGAAGAATGAATGAAAGCACGTGGATTAGGCTTCGCACACTCGTGTCACAAGTGTAAATACTTTATCTCCTGTTGAAACAGTTTTTTATCGTCTATTGGCAATTGTCTTTGTCAAGTTTTGTTACTTGAGCATCCTAGAGGTTCAAGACATTGCGTAAGTGTGCAATGAGAGGCAGCACTTTCGTCCTTCCTGGAGTCTGTTGAGTCGACTTTATAGTCCTTCACAGGGTTCGAGTAAAAATCCAAAAACCTGTCACTAAATTAATTTCTGTCTTTTATTTATTCATACCGAGCTACTAGATATCTTTTATCCTAAAACATTTCTTTTTTCATTTCACAAAAAGATCAATAATCCTAATTCCTGACGATCCTGAGGAGGGCATGGGATAAAATTATTAAAATCGTGTATTGTCATCGATTCTTGATAATTGTTCAACTTTTAAAATTAATCGGACGGTTCAAAGTGGGTAATAACCGAGTTTAAAGATTCCGTTACATACTTACATACATAGATACAACCCAAGCTAATAAAAGCGTGGTAATAAAAAATATACTAGGACACATAATTAGTTATTACGTGGTAGAGTCTTGTATATGGTGTAATTACTATAATAGGCTTCAGTGCTAACTTGTGAAATCGAATGATCAAATTAAGGTTTACGCTGTGAACTGGCACTAACTGTTCACAGCTTATCAGATCGTTGCATTAGCGTAATCCTGCAATTGTGCGGCTATTACACGCTTCTCGTACAATCTAGCAAATGGTACTGGGTATTCACATCCCATGCAGTGGTACGTATTCGGTAGGCATAAATAAAGTTTAATATGTTATTTAGTGTATTTAATATATTGTATAATTGTATTTAGTTTTTCTTAAAGGTGGAACATAATTAAGTTCACTTTCGAACCGTTCTATGGCGGGCCCTTTAAGATGAAGATATTTTTTTGAAGATATCATAAAAAAACGTAAAGTTAACAACATAAAAAAATGATATACGAAAATTGTTAAAAAATGAGATGCCCAAAGCAATACTAGGCAATAAGCATACAAATCCACCATGCATTTAGTAACCACTTCACACTATCACAACTTTTCTGTGCCTTGTTGCACTTGTTCAATGGCTAAATAAATTTTCTGCGCGTTACATTTTGCATATAAAGTAATCTAGCAAAAAAATGCACGAAAACCTAGCTTAATCGGGCATGGCGTCCGAATTCCTTTCCGCCCACCGCAACAGCTAATTATGTTACAAAACGATCCAATGACGACCGATCCTATTTGCATGTGGTGTCACAATAACACAAAAGGAGTGCTGCAGACGGTCGATAAAACACTTTTGTCTATGTTATGTAGAACACGTTTAATTCTTTAACTTATCATACGGCTTACAGCAGCCGGAATACCCTAGGATGGTAATATTGGACCTTTCACGCTGTGGGTTCAACGTTTCTCTATTTTTTCAAAGTACTTGCTTACTTTAACGCTGAAGAAGAAATTTGAAGAAATATGCTGGAGAGTTCTGCAAAACAAAATTCCCGTGTGGTTAACAACTATAGTCTAACTCTTCTCACTCTGTGAGAAATCCTCTGTCCAAATGTGTAACTTAAACTATGATGTTAACACACAATCAATGAAGTTAATTGTGTATAGTATGCTTCCACACCACACGCAGTCAATATATTATCTCAATTCAGAATCATTATTTTAGCTTCGTTTCCATGTCATTTCAATCATCACGCCTCTTGCAACGTTAAATAATTCATGCATCAAGTTGTCTCGTTATAAACTGCGTGTGCCACAATATTTTATCAACATGGAAATAATATCGAATTACGTCTTGTGCGGGCTTACCTTAGACCAACTTTCGGGCGATAAAAAGTCTGGTCGATTTTATGCGCTGCTCCTAATTTGGCCGTATTGACATGCGCGGGTGGCATGTCCACCTTGTACTGTCTACTGAGCCTTATGCCATGAAAAATAAAAGCGGAAATTGATAAATTATCACTGAAGGTGGCTACACCTTGCCACCCACGTGGCGCACGGTATGCCCGTGCTAATTGCTATGCTACGAAGGTAACTGACTGGTTTCATCTCTGTCGATTAACGAGGAAAGAGTTAAGAAAGGATATATTAAAGAAATAACAAGACACGATCCCTATCATTAATAAGAGTGACATTGATAAAGAAGAGTCTCGTTAATCGGATGCTGTGTTAATAAAAGAAAACTGTTAAGTATTTCTAAGTGGATCTCATTCATTTAAGAAACGTACCTGACCATTATCTAAAGTTCAAAGTTTTTCTCCTGTACCTTTTATAAGGCTTTACTCAGACCAATAACTTCAGACAACGCCTCGCGGAACGTTGCACTGAAGATTGCGGCACATGTGCGTGATGTTGAATTACATGTGCACCACTTAACAACACACGATGCCGATTTTTTTCCTAGCTATTATACCTTACATCAACATAATACGTTTTCCGAGATTCTTCATAGAACTGAAAGCAATCGGCATAATGCGTGCATTTATATTACAAACATCGATAGAATTTGGCGGTAGATATTTCGTTGGAGATGTTGCATTCGCCTGTGTGTAACCTTTAATAAAACATTATTTTAAGCTTGACAGCTTTGCGACAAGCCGGTAGTCCACTTATCGAATCCGACAAATTCTGCTACAGTTGAGTAAGGCATGCAATATTTTATCTTTCGCCTTTCTGCTCTCATAAGTTTTGAGGCAATTTGCATAATTAGTGGGTCCGGTAGACCTGCGATAAGGCCGGGTAATTGATAACAATTATTTTCTCCATTTACGGCAGATAACATTCTGCGGTAGGTATCTACTTTGTAGTTACAAATTAATGGAATTTTTATTTTAGTAACAGTTGAGCTTCTTTTAATGAATCCGTCGTAACCTCAGATCGAAAAAGGAAAACAACTCCTCGCGGTTTGTAAAAGTTTAATATCAAGGCGGCCATCGTAGATCTTAGGAGTAGCAAAGCGTCTGTGATCGGTTTGATGTCCAAGGTCGGCAGTGACCAATTACCATTAGGTGAATTGCGGGTCATCTTATATAAAAATAATAACAATGTTACGACTAATGTGAAATTCCTCTTTAAAATTAAACTACTGCGAAAATCAGCAGAAATTGGTATTCTTTATAATTTTATTCGAATAGTACTTATGTTTTCTAGTCTTAGGACGCAATGAAAATAAATCTACATTACCTTAACAGACATGTTTACAAAAAAATGGCGCCCGAATCAATTACACGCTATAAAGCAAATTGCTGACTCCAAAATAGTTGTTAGAACCAAAAATAACACATTTGTACAAGTGATTTGTTGATGCTATCAATTAAAATGTAAAATCCGTTGTGTTTCCATTTTACAGTTTCATCTTTAATTGTTATGTGTGACTATACTAACATTTAGATGTAATTCTTGACATATTTGTAGCTTTCATTATTTTTGATTTTTTTGAATGACTTTCAGAAGGCATACATATAAATTTTTTATTCGATGTTAAATATTATATCTATGTTATTTACAATTATAATTACTAAATATAGGAAATTTTAAGTAATAAAATAAACTTTAAACTATAAACTAAAAAAGGACTTATTTACAAAATATACAAGAAAATTATAAATAAAATAATCCATCTAAAATTTCCGTGTGAGGCATGGTTCCCAAAACGCTGGCGGCGTTTCCTTGCTGCACGGCAAGACTTAATCTTTGTGCAAAATAGCCGCCAGCTTTTTGGTCACCGGAAGCAGTGACAAGTTTGGTCGACATATCTGACATGAATTTTTTCATGTCAGATGACCATGGACCCATTGTCTCTAAAGCAAGCGCCGCAAACAAGTAATTGTCTAATAAATTACTATATTTACGACGCTTGAGAGTCTGGGCATGGCAGCCCCCGCTTTCACTGAAGTATTAGCTAGGTGTGAGGGGGCTAAAGTATCAACGCACGTTGCGTCCCATATCAGGGGTCGTCCGAGACTCCATGGAACTAGAGTGATTCCATCAGGTCTCTTGCCATCGTCTCTAAAAAGACCTGGGGGTTCTAAAGTCGCTGGTATAGAGACGGTAGCAAGAGCCCGACGAATCAAACTGTTCAGAGTCCCGTGACGATATAGCCTGCCGGCACTCCTGATACAGGACAAGCCATGTCGACCCAATGTGTCCACCTCCTGCCCACACGGACAAAAGTGAGACTCGCAAATCTTGGCACCGAGCCGGAGACCTATAGAAATGCGCAACGTTATAGGATCCAGCACGGTGCCAATATTGTTGGAAGGGAGTGCGTGTAGCCAATGTCCTGATTCACTTTGGGCAACAGCTAATAAACGGGCCCTATCAGAGTTGTCAGAACATCGTTCCAGAAGACAGGCAAAAACAGACTTAAGAGCCGGTGTGTCCCAGACGGATTGCTTGGTTTTATCTGACAAAGATATATCCTCAGCCGGAAAGCAACCACTCCAGGCCTCCTCAGCCTCTGGCATGTACGTCACCCGAACATCATCCAAATTAGTGTTTAATATATCTGAGATGAGGGCGATCGTACTATGACAAGAGGCCAAGAAAGCCGGAAGCGCTAAACTTTCCGTGGTGCGGACACCTATGCCACCAAACCTAACCGGAAGAGTTGCCTGCATCCAGGAACGATCATCAAATTTTAAATTTAGAATTTTGGATAAGCAATTTTGTAAAAGCGTATCTAATATGTGAGTGACAGATGGGAATTTCCAAAAAGGACAACAACGAAGTAAGTACAAGAATTTTGGTGCGAATAAGCAAAGGCGCAAAATGTAAATAGCCATATGTGGTTTTAAATCAAAGAGTCGCTCTGAAATATTTTCAAAATTATGTAATTTTGAATTTACAATGGGTAAAAATGCATCATCAAATATTGGAGCACCTAGAAGTGTCAAATTTTCTTTTTCTAAAATAGATATGTTAGGTGATATTGAAGCGAATTGACCATATATATGATGACATTGCTATATTATTATAATAGTGTCAAATTGATGTCTATTCAACATTTAAATACAAGGCGAATATTTATAAAACAATTAGCAATGGCGATCATATTCGACTGGTTCGAGGGAACGCTGTGTTACTAGTCTGCTCCCCGCCCCCGAAACATATACCTGTGTTTTGGGTGGCTAAATAAATATGGTCAAAATTTGACATCTACTCTACATACTCCTAATTTAAACTCATATATATTGGCCTACAGGGGGAAAACGCTGACATCGTATAGTGTACAGTATTGCATGTGATCCTGGAATTTGCTAAAGCACCCCGTGCGTCCCGATAATGATCGACTGATAATTATTCCAAATTACTTCATTACTAAAAACACCTGTGTATTACACTCAGAATGCGCATGCCGCTACATACCTGCCGCATAATATCAGTAAACAATAGTAATACAGTTGGCTCAGATGTCAGTCCAACTTCATTCATCAAGATAGTGAACACTGTTCCTTCTCATTGTCTTCTCTACCTTCACGAATAATGTCTCTATCTACACTTGATAAGTAGCTTACTATCCGTATGACAAGGCTATTGTATGCACGTCGTACGCCGCCGTTTGATACGCGAACAATAGTTGGGCGCAGTTCGTAATCTCATCTATGCTTATCGTTTTCATTGTTATAATTAGTTATTTAATATTTGTATATTGAAGTAACAAACGAGCATGCTATCCACCTGATGGTAAGCGGGACCTGCTACCCATGGACATCTGTAATCAAACCCTAGGTTAGATTACAGTTCTAGCTGAGACCTGTCAAGAAGCCTTGCTGAGAACTAAGTTGTAACATCTCGAATAAGTATCTATGCCGCCCTTACCATACCCTACAAACCAGAACACAGCAGCGCTTAATATTGCTGTTTTCAGACAGATACATGTGGCGATGGTTCCTTCGGAATCGATCCACAAACAGTTCTATCCCTTCTACAATACCGCTTAATATAAATGGCCCGTTATTCCTACTGAAAAGCCATTATGTTCGAAGGCCGATATGTATAACAATTGGCCGTCAGCACTTTATCTAAGAAGTTAGCTATCGCCGGACATCCGCCACTCAACGACAAGCGACAGAGTAATTCGTCATGTGTTGAAAATGTGAATTATGCGTTTAGTGCTACAAAATGTAAGAGAACTTTGACATAATCAAGTAATACGGATGTATATCAAACTAAACAATAACCAAACCACATCGTCAGAAGATTTTTTAAAACTTGTTTGATTAAATGGAAACATGATACCATTTATAGTTTTTGCTTTTATAAGCCGGATGCGGGTTCCCTTCCATTTTACTACGTTTACAATAATTTGTAGTGAACTTTTTGACTATAGAAAAACCCGCATAATGTCTGCTATTACCCTTATGTAATACGAGACTTGGCCTTCAGTAACTTTATTAATGATTTTGTCAAAGTATAATTTAATCGTATTATTCTAGTAACAAGTTAATTCATAGAAATATAACATTGCAAACTTGCGAACTTTTAGTTCAAAGTAAATTGTAATGATTTCTTACAATACATATTGATTCAATTAAGTTTTGGCCTTTTAAGTCCAAATACCTCTAGGTACCAATTTTATACTGCCATTAAAATGTTCATAAGTTATCCTAACAATTGTGATAAAATCTGTTGTTTGTATCCAGTCCTATATCTGTCATATATCCAGTTTTATGTATTTTATAATATAAGAGTAGCAGACGAGCGTGCAGTCCACCTGATGGTAAGTGGCACCAGCTGCCCATGGACATCTGCAATCAACCCCAGATAGGATTAGATATTCCTACCTGAGGTCTGCCACAGATGCGCCACTACCCCTGATGACTAAGCTGGAACGGCTCGGAAAAGTCTGTCTCCCTTACCACACCCTTCAAACCGGAACACAGCATCGCCTAACACTGCTGTTATTAGGTAGAAATAGAATTACGCACAATTAATTCCCAATCTATTTTAGCTTTATGTGAATGAAAAACCAGTACGCGATTATTTTTAAAAGATTTATGGCATGCGCAATTATTTAGGAGGAGCGCTAAACTTTGGAGCGGGAATGATGTATTGTGTCCAGGGCATTCGTTACCGTTCATACTGACGCACTGCGCCATCCCAACCCAAAACGTGGGTGGAATAAAGGACGTAACTTGGGTAAAAGATATCTAATGAATTAGCACCTAAATGCATTGTTATCATTGAAAATAATTTTTAATGTATACCTTGTCTCCTTTGTCTCTGAGGGTCTTGTCTCGATCTCATTCTGTCGTTACGGGAAGAACGCAAAGAGTACTCAGTCAATTGTCAAGATATATTATTTAGGTCCGTTAAAAAGGCCGAGAATAAAAGTGACTGTTTACATTAAACAAAGAATAAGAATAATAAAAACGATCGTAATTTCCTATAGTAATTACAAGTTACATGATCATATAAAAACTAGTTAAATCACACTCTTCGAGGATTGTTTATGTCCTATACAGCACACGATAAAATAATTCCCACGCGCTAATTACCAAACCGGTTATAATTTTAGTCGTAACGGAAAAACTAAATTCCTAGGTACATAAAACACCTATCATTATGAAACATACTGTGAAAATACCTATTAGTTTACATGTAAAATTTTACCTTTTAATATCTCCTGCACTATCGCTTTTTAGACCAACTTCAAACAAGAATCGTTATTAAAAATAATATAGGCTTTAAGTATGAAATTATATAAAAACAAACAGCAATAAAACGCTAATTAAATTGTCTTCTCAAACACTTTGAAGCTGTGGGACGTAAATGGATTGCAGCCTTCGATAACACCATAAATTGGAAACGGAACCTTAGATTTAGCTATATGTATGTTATTTTGCAGTATTTCCACATTCCGCAAATTCCAGTGAAGCCAGGCCGTTATGAGGCCGTGGGCCATAGTAACCACAATAGATATTTAAAACAGCGAAAGGACAGATTCCATTCTACGTATTGGCGATTATTTTCTTATAATAAGAATGTTTTCTACACTCATAGCTCTACACTCACATACATACAAAACCAAGTTAACCCTATTACGATCATCCTATTAACATTGAACATGAACTTCTAACCTAGACTGGATGATAGGGGAAGACGGGAGAAAAAATATACCGTAGACTCTGCCTAAAAAAAAATTCCTTCACCATTTAAGCAAATGATAATTGATGTCTAATACGCAAATAACTTTAAGAAATCAGAGATGCGAGCCTGGGATTTGAACCTCGGACCTCTTGATCAAGTGGTCGAGTTTCTTAACCACTAGGCTATCACTGCTATTAAATTCGTCAATCTAATATATAAAATTCTCGTGTCACAGTTTTCGTTGCCATACTCCTCCGAAACGGCTTGACCGATTTTGATGAAATTTTTTGTGCTTATCCGGTATCTATGAGAATCGGCCAACATCTATTTTTCATCCCCCTAAATGTTAAGGGTAGTACAACCCTATTTTTTTTTTTATTTATATGGCAATACAACGTTTGCTGGGTCAGCTAGTATACTAGTAAAATTGTAGACGGTTAAAAAGTACGTGCATGAGTATGGAGACTTTACACCGTCAAGCGCCGTCCGTCCTCTTTAGGAAAACAGTCAAGTAGGCACTACGTACTTTTGTTGCCTGTTCACATAGCTGTTGCAAATTATTTTCAATACGTAAGAGCCACTGTACTGTAAGAGCTCTAGTATCTACCTGTTGCAAATCTATTTTTCTATAGAGGTGAACGGGGATCTGGCAGTCCAGTTGCAATAAATATCACAGCCCTTAAGAGTTTTTGTGTCTAAGTAAACTAAAGTAAGAAACGAACATGAACTCAACATGATGGTATATGACCATTGCGACATATAAATACCTACAACCCACTCCATATAGAACGAAGATTCTATTTGAACTGAAGCCGATCACAAAAGCGTCGCTCACACCTCATATGTAAGTTAGTCAGCCGACATCCGCTCCGCGAAGTATGCTCGTCATTTGTCCCAATTTACGTCCTAGCCCAACACTGGGACATATATGGTTTGCCGTCAAATTATATGATGTAAGGCCTGTGTACAGCCACATTGAACGTCACGACCGTATAAGGGCCCGGCGCGGGGACCGCCGCGATCTATATCGGTTGCGCCCGCGCATAACGCACCGTTTCCTACGTACTAATGGCGCTGACCCGTTTCAAACTGCAGGCAATTAGTATATTTCTATATCCTAAATGTCACATTCATAACCTCGTTGGATACGTCATCTTGGGGAAATGAAGATGTTTCTACTTTTATACGCATGTCTACTTTGTTTGTAACCCACACTATCAGAAAACTTGGTTATGTATACAGGACCATGTTTTCAGACAGACCAATAACCACAAAATTATTAGGAAACTGAGAAGCGAATGCTATACAATAAAATTCCTTAATTTTTATTTTCTGTTCCATTTCCAAATTAACAATGCAGCAATTATTAACAAACTAATGTTTTTCCTCTTACACTAGATTCATTACATCTTTTTTCTATACATTCCATTCCTCCACTCCTCAATTAAATATGCGGTAATTATTAACAAACTAATGCTTTTCCCTTGAATAAAATTCCTTAAAACTCGTTTATTATTCTATTCCGTTTCTAATTTTATACGTATCAAATTTCGCATGAGCTTTACTCGTAAAATATCATTAATTTAGACTACTTATCTCATGATATATCTATTTTGCGGGCCATTGACTAAATCACAACATTTTAAAAGTAAGTTAATAAATCAAATCCGGTTTGCCTACTATTCGCATATAATTCTACAATAAAATATACAAATATATGACGTCATTGTCAGGTATTTACGATACGCAGTAAAACACCATAACAATCTTGTATTAAAATGCTAATTACTACACAAGGCCAAGGTCGTCACCTGGGTTGATGTTTTTAATGTTTACATACCGTTTAGCCTCCTTACGCAGCGTCATCTTCGATACAAGTTATGAGCGATAAGCCTTCTTCGTCAACATATTTTTGTCTCACTGGTGGACACGAGTCTCCTCTCTGAGTGAAAGGGGTTTGGGTCATAGTCTACAGTGCTGGACATGTTTGAATTTGTACTTTTCACTTAGCTATGAGAACTTTTGTAGTGTAGGTGTCCTTACGATATTACCCTTCACCGCTGTTAAGCAAGTTAACACTACTGTTATTACGCATAAATAGGTGTGGCGGTGGTGCCTCCGAAGTCGAACCACAAATGATTTTACCATCTTCAAGATACACCATGGACTTATCATTAAACATTGGTTATTGTTATTACGATTTGTTTGGACCATTATGATTTACTATAAAATTATATGTCAATGGCTTTCATAAGGTCTCTTTGAAGTTATCGGTAAACGCTTGTGACTTAAAATATTAGTGTCAAATCAACATGAAAAAGGTGAACATGGCTGTTTATTCTGATGTCATTCACGGTTGTGACTGAACAAGACGAACGCGGAAATGCCAGTGAACCGTGTATTTTCATTATTTTTGATTTATTACGTTTGTCATTAAAGAAAATCCTTCAATAACAGGTGTTGGTTATTGAAAAATTTAAATTTAATATTAATTGTCTACCAGTTCAAAGTTTAATTGCTTACCTCAGTTTATCCAAAATGTGATTTTTAACAATCCGTTTAGTTTCTAAGTTTTATTATGTACTGCGGTCATCAACTCTGGTTTTATACGCGTAGCCAAGCTATGTTGAAACTCCTCTTTGTAAGAGGAACCTTTTTCAATTATATACAATATTAAATCCCGTATCCCGTAAGTCCTTTCCATCCTTTATCCCATAAGTCAGACGATCCCTTGTGCTAGCCGTGCCAGCGCAAAAATGATAGTGCAAGATGACCAATGGCAATCCTTAATACATACAACCATTGAACAGATCAATTACTAACACTTACTGAAACAACGGACCAAACTATTGATCTTCAGCAAGAATAGCCGACGTAGACGCCCACTGAGCGATTACACAATAGCTTAATGGGAATAAAAGGCACTGATTGTTTTTACAGATAGACCCACAAACATTCCCGGCTTTTAGATGAGGATTATTTTCATTCGGAGCTGATTGCGATGGAACTGATTAATTGTTTCCCTTTTTGTCCGCCGAGCGGAAGCGAGCGTTAATTCTGGCTCCTGTTTGTTGTTTTTGCCTTTTAACTATAAAGATGATCCTTTTGATCGTTCAAAGCTAAGTACGGAAACAATATTGATTTGAGTCCATTTTTGGTTACAGTAAAACCACGGCGTAAAGAAATACAGGTTTGTTTAGTTTTGTTTGGTTTTCTAAAGTGTTAAATGACTGTTCCTACATTTGCGTTTCTCTTTGATTTAAAAGATCAATAAATAATCGGTACATAACATACTTCCTAGGTGAAATCAACAAATACAGGATCTGTAATTTTGCAAATTGTATATTTTGAAAAAAATCATCAAATGTATTTTTTACCTTATTTGCGAAAATAGTTATATTTTATTATAGTTTATTTTTATTATTACCTACAGTTTATATGTAGAATAAACAGATTTTGGAATTTTCCACCTAACTAGTACCACCTAGTACCTATTGCCGCCAATGGATCTTTATTCCGGTAACTTTTAGTTTTCATAACATACTGTTTATATCACATATACGGTCATGGTTTTACTAGCTCAAGGTTAATTTTTACAACTTAAAAATGTTTGCTAAATTCTTATGACATAAGCAAACATTCGTTACATCAACTTTGAGTCATTCTAAAATACACCTAGGGCCGTTGTTAAGCTTATAAAGATAAGAAAAGATAAATGATTTTAGTACGCAGTCACTGATATGCGAAGTGAGGCGCCAAGCTCTTATACTATCAACTTATCCGGAAAATCTACGTCGTGTGTCGCATAAGCTAATTAGTGCCGTAGTTGTATACTAATTATCACCATATTTGTCTGAACTGTGGCAGCGACTGTTTTGCAGACTTTGTACCTATGTACGTACTTATCAAGCACGGTCATGGCAAACAATGTGCACTTCAGATAATCGAGCAGACACTTGATAAGATTTCGTGAGATAACGCTGACCACGCTATGGCAAACATGTGTGCTCAAATAACAGATCTCATACTTTAAATATTGCATACATTTCCCTATAAATAACCAATGAAATGGTGCAATAAGAGGCTTCTTCCAAAGTTGGCGATGGATTGGTCACGCCACTGGGGTTGCAAATATAGAAGTACTTGAGATTAGTTTACGTTATATGTAGCGATTGTATTGGCCACAATTTCTAGAAAAGTATTGATTACAGTATAATTATGTATATTTAAAATCATCCTCGTAACACGTGAAGTTAAATATTTAAAAAATATGTTAATTATGAACATTTCCATATCACCTAAGTAGATACTACATAGATACGGATATTCGCAGATTTACAATCAGCTGATGTAGCGCCTGGCCTCTCGGAGATCTTAGTATTATCAGCACAGTAGCCGTCGTTCGATAAATACATACAATGTTATCGCTGATAACGTATCTTTATTGTTGTTATCTCTTATATAGATCCGTTTAATCTTAGACACAAAATATTGGAAAGGAAAGTAAATAGAAAGCGTTAAAAATGTTAAAATGCAACTTTTTATAAATGTCGTTATTTTTAAAATATTACATGAAATCGGAACGTGTTTTTTAGATTTTTGCAATTTATTGATGTTATACTTACTACCTTTATTAGTTTCATTTATTTGTTTTAAAATTATATTGCGTTTTTACTACATTGAAAACATATAAGGTAGCCCTACAACAATTTATTTAAATTAACTTATTTTACTTTAAACCTCATTATGATATTTATTTATTACTTAAACATAAATGCTAATTTGTATTAAGACAACGCTTTGTTGTATGCGATGCCTTTTCATACTTAAAACAAGTTTTTAAAAATCTGTAAACATTACCAATTTGAGATACTCGTGTATTTTAAATAACAATAAATTAATCGTCCTTGTACATCGTTTAGCATGCATGTGTGCATGTGTGCTAATCGTGTGTATCCATTTATTGTTGAACGAATGAGTTCTGATTTACGTTTGCGAATCTCATTATTATGTCTCGCAAGTACAAAGCCATAGTAACTTGATCTAGATGTTCGATATAATATGTAGCAAGGTAATGCTAACGTTTTTCCTCAATGCAAAACGAAAATACTTAACTAAAACTTCTTCAAAACTTAGTAAGTCATTTTTCTGCATTGTAAATAACAGAACTTTTCGAATGTAGACTTTTCTTTAGAAAAATCTTGGGTAGATTTGTGAGAATAATGGTAATTTTTTCACTCGTTACATAAAGGAAAGACCTACAACATCACCTTTCATATATCTGTACTGACTAACATTACATACGATTATTTCACACTCATTACATATCTTTACATAAACGAAAGGTTGTTACAAAATCTTCACGCGGAAAGGAATCGTACACTGGAGAATAGTGGTGAATGTAAGGAACTGCGGGTTCGATGACACCTCTCACCCTGTGGGAAAATCGGACGCTAGAATGTTTGAACGTTTCAATTATATACGAGTACGTAAACAGAATCTCGTTGCCAGCTTTCACTCTGACCATTGTTGAGTGTAATCTGATCGTGTGTGCGACTTTGGTGAATTGTTTGTTATATACTGTTCCGGCTATGAGCATAATGGGTTGCGTAATGTGAATATATTGCGCCCAAGACGCTGTATGCGTTTTGAGATGTCTGATAATGAAAGATAGGTACGGTGGTGTCGATTTCAGAGTTATAGTAATGAGGTAGAATGATAATATGGTCGAATTATGACCATTTCATTGTTAGGAATATATTTCCAAAATAAGGAAGGCATAATCACAAGCGGGGTGGTAGATTTCAAATGTGAATATTATAGAAAATACTGGCGCGGTTAGGTTCCAAAGATAATTAATTTTACCGTTATATCAAGTGATGAGTAATTTCTAGCACCTATACAAGTTAGAACAATTAGAGATACCTACTTTAAATTTGAACCAGGACAAGCATAATTAGTCTAATAGAAACATAGACTACAATTTCTTATCATTCACCTGTGTAGAATTTTTGGGAACAATTATAAAAAGCAGGGAAGTCTAGATTTACAATAAATTCTTCAATTTGCCCTCCGATACGCAGGTATCTAATCTAATCCTGATTAATACATCTTTTAACATACCCTAGTTCAGATGTATCAACTTAAAATTAACTCACTTAAATCGTTATTCCATCATCTAATTATAGGGGCATGTGTCATCTTGTTACATATACATATACGTGGAATAGTGTGTTAATTAAGAGGGACCTCACGCACCTCGCGAATACCGCAGCGCCTTATTAACCCAAATTGTGCTCAATTCGAATCATGCGCCGCGCTAAATTCACTCGTCTGGCATTTAATTTGCTAATGTATGCCTATGACACATTTTCGGTTTTTGTGTGATATGATCATCACATTACGGTTTCTATATATCTGCCATATTATTGGTGAAGTGATATATGTAGAGCTCTAAACATTATTCTTCGACACGAATAGTTTTAGATTTCTAGTCAGTGTCACGTACTCAGATATGAATACAGTAAAAGTACCTTAAATGAAGTACCCTAGAACGAAGAATGAAAGACTTGCAACGAAGTATGCATTATAAGTATTAATTATTTATAATTTTATGTCCTTCGGGTATTGCTGTTACTGTATTAACAAAAAAATCACATTCGCAACATCTTTGGTAACATTGCGAATGTGATTTTTTTGTCTACTTTGGATTTGAATGTCGCTCAACATAATGCAAGCTGTGTTTTAGTCCCATCGTCCCCGAGACTTTATCTTCTTTTTAATCTGAGGCTAACAGGTAAAACAACAACTATGTATTGGTTGACTACCAAGTAGCATTCAAAGTTCTTCACCAAGTACTACGTTCAACGCAATGTTCCCTTAAGATTTAACTCTCTTCTTGGTCTGAAGTAAGTAGAGCAACGTGAGTGTGGTCCGGCGGGTAGTGTACCGTGTCGGTGCGTAAGTGGCAGGTGTAACCAATACGGCCATCTGACGCACTCGCCTTGCGGTCACGCGCTGCCACTTGCCGCAGACGAGCCGGCGTCTACCACCATGCTAAGACTGGCTCTATGATTACAGGACTGGGAATTTTATATCGAGTACTTTTGACAATTAAGTACCTATTAGTAGTTGTGACTTAATACCAATTAAACGAGAAATGTATTTGACATTTGGACACGACGATTGGACTTGTGTTGAATTATTGAATTTTACAGTGATCCACGTAAAAACACATTTTACTCAAATAATAGGGTAGAACTTGTTTTAACAATAATTGTTATAAAAATAGAAGCACTTTATTTAACTCTCGGTCATTTAATTGTGAACGAGAAATACATACAAAATGGGTTATTTTTTACAAAATTATTACTGGAACAAGTCATACTTATATCTTATGACTTAAACCTATATAATCTCTGTATACTGTTACATCTTGTACCTTAAGCTATAAAACGACTATCCCGACCAACGGGCCCTAACTGTAACTCGTAAGCTTAGCAAAAACTAACTCGGCAGGGCTCTATCTTAGCCCTTACGACAAATGCTTAGCCTTTACTGTAAATATGTAGTTCAGTGTCGTCGCAATCTTTGCGGTACATTTTTTCTGATAACATTCTTTACAATGTCAGATAACGTTACGTGTACCTTGCGGATCGCGGATTATAATAGTTTAGCTAATCGCCAATGTTATTATCTATTGAACAATGTTGTCTTGTTTTTTATTAGATAATTGTCGTCGCATATAATTGTACATAAATTTATAAATAATGGCTTAGCATAATTATACATACACGGTTATACAATGTATACTGAATTGTTTATATTTGTAAATGTATATCTACTTATTGTTTGAAAAAATAACACTATATAAAAATTGGATATAACTAAAGGTTTAATTATGGCCCTTATCCTAATGGAATACCTCATGTGTTTACTCAAAAACAGCTTATTTTTTTATCATGACCATTGCAGACCTAATCATCATCGTTTTAAAGAGAATTATGATGATGAATGACATACAATCTTAGTATTATATTTCATAACCTTATTCTTACGCCTACTCTTACTAATAATCCGCGACTTTGAATCTAAATAGGTACTATATGTAAGTTTGTTTCCAGACGGGTTCTGGCAAGACATACACGATGGGCAGCGGCTGGGAGGGCGAGACTGACGTGGACGAGGACCGGCGCGGCATCATCCCGCGCGCCATCCGGGACCTGTTCGCGGGCGCGGACCAGCGCGCCGAGATAGCCCGCGCGCAGGGCCAGCTGCCCCCGGAGTTCTCCGTCCAGGCGCAGTTCATCGAGCTATACAATGAGGATATTGTTGATCTGCTTGACCCGGCGAAGGACCCCTTTGCCAAGGTAAGATATATATTGATATATTTAGCGTCGTTAACAGTATCGTAGATATTTAATTCGTATCATGAAAAGGGCTTGCAGTTAATACCTAAACTATCGTTGAAGTTCGAGAGCGATCAATAGAGTAACACTCGTAATTATGATTATATATATAATTTTTTGATACGTGTTTTAGTTGAAACAATAACGAAATATTGATACTCCACATTTCTAAATATTAAGTACTAGTAGATACTCGTAGTTCGGTAAATAAAATATCACGAACCTTGACTAATAATATTAACTTGAGATAGAAACAAAAAGTTTCTTAGATGAAAACTTTCATCAATTTCACTTTCGCTGCGGCTGGGGAACAATAACGTGAGGATGATTAGAGCCTGCACGAGCCGCGAGCGTAACCACCTAATGGATCATTAAATAGAAACCAATCAGTAAAGATCGTCAGGTTTCAAGTGGAAAATGCTCTAATGGGGCCGCTGAGTGTAATTAGTTTAGACACCCGTCGGTCGTGGAACGTGCCATTGACATACCGTGTGGTTACTTGCAGCCTCTCATGTTACAGGGTACTCGTTACATTGATGAGGTGTTGCTAGTTGCGGTGCAATTTATCGAATTGACCTCGTTCCTGCCTCAAACTTTGATCCGTGTCCAATTTGTGTAACGTCACACCCGAAATTATTGCCTTGGTTCCCACATAATTTTATTCAAAGTTGGATAATATAAATGTGTTCTTTTCGCTTTTAAAGAAATATAGAAGATCATTTTTAACTTTACAAAATTTTAATTGAATAAAACTTAAGGTAATTGTTATTATCAGGGCGCGCTAAGGATAACAGAAGATGGCTGTGGAGGGGTTAAGGTTGTGGGGGCGTCTATGCGCGCTGTGAGGGGCGCCAAGGAGGCATTGGGGGCTCTACGCGCGGGCGCCCTGGCAAGAACAACCGCCGCGACGAATATGAACTCATCATCATCTAGATCTCATGCCGTGTTCACATTGATGCTGAGACAAAGGAGGTTGGCACCAGATCAGGAAGTCACTGAGCGAGAGGAAAATGGAGAAACGCCTGATCAATATGAGACGCTAACAGCAAAGTTCCATTTTGTAGATTTGGCTGGCTCGGAACGACTGAAACGGACGGGTGAGTTTTGATTTTTTATCTCGAATCAGTAAATAATTACCTTCTTTACTGAATATATTGTTATTTTTGTGTACTAGATGGTTCTAATTCTATTTCTAAATTACCAAATGTGTATTTAGGTGCGACAGGGGAACGTGCACGAGAGGGTATCTCAATAAACTGTGGCCTTCTCGCTTTGGGCAACGTTATATCAGCGCTTGGCGACAAATCGCGAAAGGTACTGCATGTGCCTTACCGGGACTCTAAATTGACGAGGCTTTTACAGGATTCTCTTGGAGGTGAGTTTCAAGTGTTACTATACCTAAGTTATTTTCTTTATAGTTCGATCTAATGTGGCCATGTTGCTAGTTCTTCAATTTTTGCAAATACAAATTTTGTCACCTTATGTTAGTGCTCTCCCAATTCATCTGCCTTAACATAGTTGCTTTTAGGGAATGTCATACCGTCCGGATAAGGCTCTGTCAATATAATGAGGGTAGGTACGGATTTTTATTTATCGAAGGTATTTTCTTAAATTAACACTTTATTTAGGACCTCATGATGCTCTTAGATCGTCAATGCATTGTTCACATAGGGAGACTATATAACAACAAAGCAACAACAACAAACTACAACAACTTTCCATTTCCCAGGCAACAGCAACACGGTAATGATAGCGTGCGTGTCGCCGAGCGACCGCGACTTCATGGAAACGTTGAACACGTTGAAATACGCGAACAGAGCGCGCAACATCAAGAACAGGTGCGTCGTGAACCAGGACCTCACGTCGAGGACGATACACCAGCTCAGGCAGGAGGTGGCCAGGCTGCAACTTCAACTGGCTGAATATAAACAGGTAATGTGTAGAAGTTAACAGTAATGCAGTAACAAAAATATATATATATTTTATATAATATAGGAGTAGCAGACGAGCATGCAGTCCACCTGATGGTAAGTGACTACTGCCGCCCATGGACAACCCCAGGTACCATTAGATATTCGTACCTGAGGTCAGCCACAGATGCGCCGCTACTCCTGAGGACTAAGCTGGAACGCCTCGGATATTTTTTAAAAATATATATTTAGATGATGCTTTTTAGACTAAATGTTTTATCATACTTTTTGAATGTATTTATTTATTTGTATTTTTAAGGCTTTCTATAAAGGATTGAATAATGAGCCGTTATTGCAAGGTATTTCTTGATTCCAGGGTAAACGCGTGATATCAGAGAACGGCGAGGAGGGCTGGAGCGACGTGGTGCAGGAGAACGCGATCCTCACCAGCGAGGTGGAGTCGCTGCGGCGGCGCGTGAAGGCCATGCAGGGTACCATCGAGCAGCTCTCCGCGAGGAACAGCGAGCTCGTCGCCGAGAAGGCGCTGGGTAACTGGGCGCCGAAGGACGGTAGCCCGGACGCTACGGATTGCTCGCTCACGGCCTTGGTGCAGGTAAGTTGCTGAAGAATAATAGTGTTAGCGTAATGATTTGTATTCGTCTTTCCTTCTATCCGAATCGCAGGCACGCAACTCTAACTATTGGAATTATTTATTTTTATTTTATTTTATTTACTCTTTATTGACCATGTTATAAACAATGTGGCGCAAATGGAGGACTTGATGCTAAATAGCATTTTCTCCCAGTCAACCTTAGGGATTTGCAGAAAAATTAAAATTAATGAACGCGTAAAAATTAATTGGCAGTTCATTTCTTAGTGACTGAAATAATATAAAATATTTTTAAAGGTCAATAAAGTCTATTAATTATTGGACCGAACGGTAGGACATAATCAGTTTGAGGATGTATTTTCCTACTACTTACAAAACAACTGATACGTTCTAAAATTTAAAAAAAACTTATTGCTAATATGAAACAGAATTATTTCTACTAAAATATAATGAAATTCGCCAGGGCTACGTAACGGAAATAGAAGACTTACGGGCTCAGCTGATGGAGTCGAACGCGCTGTACGAGGCGAGCAGGAAGCGCGAGGCGCGCACCCGCCACGACTCCTCCGTGCACGACGCCTCCGCGCTGCTCGACGACGCCAAGCGGGAACTGTATAAGGTATAGCTTTAGTTTATATACGATTATTTTTTATGTTGTATACAGAAAGCCAATGGATGCTTATTGGTTAACCTTCGCAGGGTATAAAATACTAAAGCTAAAACCATGAAATTTCGACAATAGGATCCAAATCGTTTCTTCGGGGGATCCCACACCAGAACAATCCGCGCATACGAAATTGCGTGTAACTGCTATTACATATATTTATATTAGTCGGGAAGTTTAAATAAAATATTATTGAGAAGAGTAAAAATCGCCATTATTATCTATTAACGAATTGTATATATTTAAGTAATAGTAGTTTAAAAAATACGGGCTGTGAAACGTTTTGTCACATACTGGTACACAATACATGGGAAACGTATTAAAAAAAAAAGGTTTTCACATTTATCATTGAAATTGATAGACAATACACATTGTAATTGTTAGGTTGTACATACTACATGAGTTGGCATTCGGAATAACGTGCCTAATTTGGATATCCACAGTAAGGTACCAAGGCCGAGATAACGTAACCAAAAATAGGACCTTTTCATTAACAAAAATATTGTTATTGTATGCTCTTCTAAAAAGCTTTTGTTCAGCCCATAATTAAAATTTTCATCTTTTGTTGCCCCAAATGTCGCCTATTGTCTACCGGTACTTGTTTCGTTTTACCGTTGCGCTGTTGTAATTAAGAATTCATTGTGTAATCATCATTATAATATCAAACGAAATGACCGTTACTTTTGGCACTTTGAAAACTTATTTGGATGTAACCAATTACAATTGTAGGGCAGGAGGTGAAAGGAATAAAATTTACGAAAGTGCACAACTGCACAGTTAGTGCTAATTTAATTTTGAAAGAAATTGTCACATCAAAACAATGAAGCAATCGGTTTTGAAGTCATTTTTATAGTTACAGAGAAAATAAATAACTTAAACAATAAATCAGTGTTATAAGACTAGACAAATTACGTTAATTTTACTGTTTGCAGATTTTATGATATATACTTTATTAAAAGACATATTCACAATGACTTGAACGTATATAGAATTTTACAATATGATACAGCTCGAAACGTAATTCAACTTTCATATGGTAAATATACATAATACACTTAAAAATATTAAAGAAAAACATTTCCATCCAACAGGAGAAGGAACTACTAGCTCGCAGTATAGGAGAGCTGGAGTTCCAACGTAAGCTCGCGGAAAGCGTCAGCAGCGTGGTCATAGGGGAACGGGAGAGGGCGGAGGGCGAGAGTGCGGGAGACTCCGACCCTTCGGACAATGAGGCGAACGGTGAGCAAGAGGGAAGTGAATCTGATGAGGAGGAAGACGAAGAGGCTAAAGGTGAGGTTTTCTTAAACATACTATAACTACTGTAAAATTAATATTGCAATTGAGTTTGGAGAGTAATTTAGATACATTTAAAAAAAGGAAATTCTATGAAAATAATAATTATAGTTTAAAAACTAAATACCATTATCCTTGCGAACCTGATCAGGAGAATAGGACAATATTATTTAAATCATGTATTGTCATCGGTTCTTGATAAGTTTTCAAAATTTTTAATTCATCGGACCATTCGAAGTGGGTAAAAATCAAGTCCAAAGATTCAGTTGACTACATACATCCAGGTCAATCTAATAAAAGCGTGGTAATATGTATATGTTTATTTCATGTTTATTAATTTGCTACTATATTTTCTACGTCTCACGCATGGACATAAGCATTTCCTCGATAATAGATGTTCCTAATGCATATTTAAATGTGGATTTTTGGACATTTTTATAATAACTAACTTGCAATTTCCACATTTTTAGAATATGTCCAAAAACCTATGATCTCAAAAGACATACCATTTGAAACATGGACAAAAATGAATTGGAATGTAACATTGTTTCCAGGTCAACGCGCGCTAACCGCCCAGCTGGCGGCGCTGAGCGAGGACATAGACACGAAGGCGCGGCTGGTGGAGCAGCTGGAGGCGTCGCAGCGGCGGCTGGCGGCGCTGCGCACGCACTACGAGCAGCGGCTCGACCACCTGCACGAGCAGATCAAGGCCACGGGCGAGGAGCGCGACAAGGTGCTCGCGTCGCTGGGTTAGTACTGTGACACTAGTGATATAGTGAGTAGGCGTCTCCGCTGCAGTTGGCGCATAGCGCATAAGTTACTTTCAATTACAAAAATATATTTTTGGTAAACGTACAGCTACGTCTGTTATGTTTTATGTACCTAGATATAGTCCGCGTCAAACTTCTAGTCCGCTCTAAAGTTGTAGCGCGCAGGTTTAGATAGCATTTATTCCGTAACGTAAGGGCACACTAACGCAGTTATGTACCCGTGGGCGAGAGCGGGCAGCGGTGGGTGCCGAGGGGAGTCCCGTGCTGTCTTCGTCCCGTAAATATCTACAATTTACTGTTGCGACGTGACTCGTTTCTATATTCAGAGCGGACTAGAAGTTTTGCGTGAAGTCTACTTACCTACTGCTTATTATGTCTATTGTGTTTGTCATGTCATCCCCAGCGTCGCAAGCGTCCCCACCGCGCGAGAAGCTGAAGCGGGTGAAGGAGGAGTACGAGCGTCGCGTGGCGGGCATGGCGCGCGAGCTGCGGCGGCTGCAGGCGGCGCAGCGCGAGCACGCGCGGCTGCAGCGCTCGCAGGCGCACACCGCCTCGCAGATACACGCGCTGCGCACCGAGCTGCAGAACCTCAAGCGGGACAAGGTGACGTGTTGCCGCCCCCCGCCCCGCGTGCAGGGCAGTGCGAGGGTCGCGTGGCGGGCACATTGCAGGGAGGAGTACGAACAGCGAGACAAGGTGATATGTTGCTGTACCCTCACACGCAGGGTGCAAGAAGAGCATAAGTGGTGCGTGGCGGGAAAAGGTAACGTATTATTCTCCTCTTATACTCAGTCCCCCAACTCGTCGTCGGGCGAGAAACTGAAGCGCGTGAAGGAGCAAGTTTATGTTACAAATCAAGTTTACTTGCACAACAGATTGAGCTGCTGAATTTCAGGTGATAAAGGTAACAAACTATATCAAATCACTACAGATATTGAGGAAATATTATCAAAGAAAAAAATTACAAAATATGAGATTGCTTATCAACGCAATAATTTTTATACGATATTTTATATTTATTCTTATAATTTCGTTTTATGCTTACAGGTAAAATTAGTGCAACGAATGCGCGTCGAAGCCAAACGACATGCACAAGCTGAAGCAGCAAGAGCTAAAGAGGTAACATATTTATTAAAATAAATCTACATAATAAGGTTAAAAGTGCAAACTACCTACCCTGTTTGTTGTCTTCAAATATTAGGACCATTATGAATTGTAACAATACTTCGTTTTAATATATCTTCCTCATGCTAGGTGGCTCAATTGCGTAAGGAATCTCGAAAGAATGCCAATTTGATTCGATCGCTGGAAGCAGAGACGAAGTTGAAGGAACAAGTTTTGAAACGGAAACAAGAAGAAGTGTCTCTGTTGAGGAAAGGACACAGAGACAAGCTTAGCAGTCGCGCTGCGGGGAGACTACATGGTAAGATTTTTTTTTTAATTTTGATAGAGAAAAATAGTGTCACTTACATTCATCTTTTTTTGTGGTACTGCATTTTACTGACAGCTTTATTTTCTTCTTTTTGAACTTTCATTCGTTGTTTTTTCATGTTTCTCGGTGTCATTTAAATTTTTATTCATTTTTTTGTTTCAAACTTTTATCATCTCTCGTCACTCTTCTGCGTTTTCCTACTTCTTTATCTTCTACCCTTTTTAAGTCTTACGCGCTCTCTCTGTCTTTCTTATTCACTATTATTATTTTTCTCTCTAGTATTCACTCTCTTTTTTATCAGTTGAAATTCATTTTATTGATTTTTTTTTTTTGCCTTGTATTTGTTATCATCACACGTCCCGCTTGCAGATCGTTCCCGCGGCCGCAAGCGCCACGCGTCCGGCCGCGAGGTGTGGGCGCGGCTGGAGTGCTGGGTGTCGCGCGCGGCGGCGGCGCGCTGCACGCTCGCCGAGCTGGAGACGGCGCTCGAGCACCAGCTGCGCGAGCGGGACCGCGCCGCCGCCGTCGCGCACCATGATCCCGATGCGAGGGCGCTGCTTGCGTACCTGAGAGATGCTATCGCTGAGACGCAGAGTCAGATTATACAGATCGAGGTAACTGATAATACGATTAATATACATAGAAGTTAAATAGAAAATATGTCGATAGATGGTTGTAAATTTATTGGAGTTGGGAAAACAATTGATACGTCTAACGAGACTTGTAATATCTTTATTTTATGTGTCAACATGTGTAAAAGCATATTTGCCCATGATATGTGCATGGTGCACATCGGAAGACAGTGCCTTACGCGCCTTATTACTAATAAAAAAATATCAGATACAAATAATAATGTCAAACTTTAAGTTCAGTCCGGATAATTTCAGTCAGTCAGTTTGGATAATTTTTCACCTTACTCGTAGTAGTAACCTAACCTAACACTAAAACGAAACATATTTTTAAAATCCAGGAGGAGAACGACGAGAACGAGCTGAGCCGCGTGCTGGAGGGCGTGGAGGGCGAGGCGGGCCGCTACGCGCTGGAGCGGCTGTGCGGCGCCGCGCTGCAGCACGCGCACGACGCCGCGCGCCACTACCGCGCGCTCGGCGACACGCGCGCCCGGCTCGCCGAGGTGGGGATCACCTGAAAACGTTATTCAATTTATAACATACGATTTTCAGATTACCTTAGTGCCTTCATTAGGTCAATGCTGGTTGAATAAATTATTTACGCTATATATAAAAACACTAAACGCATTAGGGTAAGAAATGTAGCGAATGATACTTTATGTTCACGTGCACAATCTCAAGCAAAAATGACTGGAGTGATCTTAATATCCGTTCGGTATTTTTTACACATCAAAGATGTACTGATATGACTACCGATATTTGCAAACACCCCTCTCCGTCCACTATTGCACAGGTAAGGTTAAAAGCAATTCGTTGCTCTCATTCACGTCGCTATTCGTCTTTCGTCGTTATACGCCAGTTCTATACGTAACACAACATTAAAACCCGTCTCCCCTACCCAGGTGGAGGAGAAATACGAGCGGTACATGAACGCGCTGCGGGAGAACGAGGCGGGCGACCAGAACCTGAACCCGTGGGGCGCGCCCGCGCTGCAGGCGCTGCTCGCACACGTCTCCTCCGGCACCTCCACACGATCCGTATCGCCCATCGACAGGTGAACTCTTGAAATGGGGTGATAGATTCTATATAAAGAAATAAGCAGGCCTTTTTGACATAATATTACAGCTAATAATTTCAGTGCTTATATGCTTTGGATATTTCAATTTCATAAATTAGAATGGCATTTATGTTGTTAAGTTGTTTTTTATTGTGACAAAAAAATATATTATTACTGTCTATATGCTTCGCTTAAAAAGTACACTGTTCATAAAATCTTTTAAAATTTCATAAGTATTGTATATTACATACATTAAATATAGATTGAGTACATGGTAAATTAATTTTATACAGCGCCCTTTTGGAAGTACGGCCACCAATAATAGGTATCCGTGAGACTGCCACGGCACCTACATCACCACCAGACGATAATAGCAATTCACCGTTCATGAGGAATTCGTAAGTAAATCTTAACTAATTTTAAAACACTAAAAAATTAAAATTGAGTGAGATAAATGGTAGAATACAATGCAAGTTGTTAAAAAATTTGAAAAAAAAACAGCTAAGAAGTTTTAATAATGGGTATAAATTTAATGGCCTATTTTGTAATTCTTAGTTATCACTTATAAAAATCCAGATAAACCAACGTAAAAGTCAAATTTGCTGTTTGATTTCCGCCTATTTTACCAGTCAATTGCCGTCCGATGTGCCAATGACGTTGCACGGAAAACTGCTGTGTTATGGTGGACACGTGTACGTAAATTTATATGAGTGTGCTACAGCTGTATACATAGTATATCTTTGTGCGCAGTTCCCGTCGCGGCTCGGTGCGGCTGCGCGACCTGGGCGTGTTCTCGCGCGACGAGGACTGCATGACGCAGTCGCTGGTGGAGCGCGCGCCGCCGCGCCCCGCGCCGCTCAGCCGCGTGCCCAGCGCGCCCGGCAGCCTGCGGTACCCAACACCGAACCCTAATCTCAAACACCCCTTTAAATCTCACATACATATCACTTGTGCTTGATTTTTAATTTGAAAATAATAGTATTGTGCGTAATTTTACAGTTCACTATAATTTGGGTTTATTTCGATAAATTTGTATTGTATTGGATTATTTTTAAATTTATCTTCAAATAAAGTACATTAACTTGATTTAAATAGACGAAAAAAGTTAGAAGCTCTATCTTCATGAGGTATAAAATATTAGATCAATATGTAGTATTTCCATTATATCAATAATATTCGTTAGACATAGATCATACCTTAATTTACGCTCGCCGTATAACATACACAGTGATAGACTAAGTTTCAAACTTGATATTTTTCAGTCGATTTTTATATATTTTTTAATTTATAGTGTTATAATATTTTATATTTTAAGTCAAGTCAGTAAAACAAATTAAGTAGTACCTAAAGTTCGAAATAAAAATTGAGCCTAACATAGGCACATTTTTAAACCGATATCAAAGAAACATGAACCCAACAAAACCAGAATGCAATGAACTCGCCTCACCCATCATTTCTCCACCCACAGAGGTCTACAACCGGCGGTGCCCGCCTCCCCACAGTCGGTGCGTCGCGCGCCGGAGAGCCCGCGGCCCGCGCGCCGCCCGCCCGGCCTCGCCAAGCCCGCCTCATTGTACGTATTGCACACTTACCACCCACTGTGAAACTGGTGACGCTTGATAATGAGATATTTCAATGTTGTTACTATATTTCATTTAAATGAAAATAAGAGTAAATAGTGTTCATGTTAATGAATCAAAACTGTTTTATATTTGTTGTTGCTTTTTTATCACTATTATTTTCTGTTATGAAATAGTTACAGGTTATTATAATTATTACCACAAATTATTTGTGCATGTTTAAATGATATCTATACAAAAATGTGTGCATGCATCCTATGTGATTCTAAGGTATTTTTTTCTTTGAAATAACTCAATTTCAAGGTTCACTTCTAAATTAATGTATGTCTTATTAATTTAATGTGCAACAAGACTTTGTTAAGAGTGTTTACAAAAAAATAGTACCAAGTAATTCTTATCAACTTGTTTGCTTCTAAAATTTTTGTATAAAAACGGCACATTGAATTGTAAGATATACGTATTTATCTTGTCAAATGGTATTTATTTGCATATATTAGTACAAATGCTTCATTAGTTAGATCTTTATAGTTAGTGGAGACCTCCGTCTGCAACCTCGCCACCTCTGCATGATACAATTGGCTTGGGTACATGTGCTATACACAGTAGATACGTAGCTATGAACGAATGTGGTAGAAAATTATTCGTATGTAACATATTCACAAAACTCACATGAAATAATTCCTTACTCATTGATTATTTGGACATTAATATTGTACTGCTATGCACACTAAGTATGGGAAATCAATAAATTGACTAACGCTTGACTATTCTCGATAAACAACATTTATTTTAATAAATACATCTAATCAAATATTTTCTACATAAACTTTTTTCGTCATATATCTTAATAAGATGTCGTGTCAAAAATCATAAAAGGAAATAATAATATACACCTAATAAACTCATTGATATTAAGTTCTTTATATAAGGATATGTAATTTATTTTCTTTTTCACATACACGTAACTATTCAATTTCATATATTCAGAAAGCAGCATTCCATTTCCATTGAAATACAATATTACATTTATATTCATTATGGCCATAGGTATCATTGACATAATATGTTCTTAATTATGTATACGAATATTTTTCTATCATATTATAGTTGTGGTTTGAACGATCTAATTGGGTCGGGGGATTTGCGGTATCCATATGTTCGTGTATGAAAATTCAAGTAACGTATTACCTTCACGCACTCAAAAATATCTGGCAAAATCGATATTTTATTAATAATTTGATTTTAATTAAAAAAATATATCATATTAAAAAATAACTAAATATTTCATATTTATTTAAACGAAAAGATATTGGATCACTTTTTTACAATTCAATGTAATGTTTATGAAATAAGAATGCCATCATATTAATGATTTCAAAAACATGATTAAGTTTGTACAACATATTGGGTATTGGTGCTCTATTAGTACTGTTCGTTCGTATTTGTATTGATCAATAGAGAGAGATGCGTGAGGGTAATGCATTAGCGGGTGGCTTGGTGCGGGCGGCGGGCTGACGCGTGCGTTGCTTGCAGCCTGCTCACCGACCTCTCCATAGTCGAGGACTAGGAACGACCGCCGGCGGCCACACACTCCGCCTCCGAAACAATGCTACGATAACGTGAATATAGTCTAAAGGATAGAATAATAAGAAATTAAAACTACTTGAACGTATACGTGCACGTTGCATACGTTAGGAAAGGGTATGCTCGTAATGTTACGAACAGCGAGTAAAGAATTATCATATAATTTAATAATGTCTGCTATTATAAAGTAGTCTTTTAAAGTAATAATAAACTAAGATAAAATCATTTATATGGAATAAAACATCTATGTAATTCGTTTAATTTGTAATCAGCCCTATCTTAAACCGGAAACTTAGTATTTTGTAATACTTTTATAAGAATCATAGTGATAATCTTTATTCTTTTTTTTTGCTTACGATTATCACTCCGACTCCTTATATTACATTCATTAATATGCATATTAGGAAAATAATATAAAGAATAATATACAAAGAAAATTAAAATCATGAAAAATGCTTTATAAACAAAGACATAATATTTTTTTATGTAATTAGGTACCTTGACTATGAAAGTCTATTTTGTATTTGGTATTTTGCTTTTCAAGCATGTTAAACGCATAAAATAGTATATTTATACTTCTTTTAATGGGGGCAGCTAATCAAAATTTTGATCGCTTTTACTATAAAACTTTTTATTCTTATTTATATTTCGTAAGTTATTCTGTTTTATAGGTCTGTATAATAATAATTTCTGCACGTTTTACTATTCAGAGTAAATACTCTGAATATGTTATCATTGTATATAAACTTCTATACTTAGTTATATGTTAACCATAGCTCTTATTATAATATATTTTGATAAAGCTTGGGTATTTATAAGCAAGGAAAAAATCATTGTGAGAAATATATTTTGCATTTATATGTAAAACTATGTAATATCGGCCAAACAACAAAATATATTAAATAATTCAATATTTACGAAACTACAACATACAATACGCGTATTGTTTAATTAATACAAAAATTTCACGTCTTAATTTAAAACGATACCTTTCAATTCATTTCGACTTTATAATACATACAAAGTAAAAGAAGTAATCGTTTTAGTCTGTGAAAACAAAATAAAACTTGTTGTATTTTATAAAAGAAATGATTTCCCACAAGATATTGCGCCATTTCAACCATAGTCGTCTATATTGTAATTCATACTATTGCAATGATACTTTACTATCCTGCTACAAGTAGTGGAACTTCACATTTTCGTAACTTTCTTTGCTTGCTGTGTAATTAGTATAGTAAGTACACATTTTACATAGAATTTGTAAGTTTAGTGTTTACTAAGTTTTATGCAAGTATAAAGGAAAACAGTATATAACTAATGATCCAAAGGATACATTTAAGCTTGTATTAAATATTGCATTTTATTAATATAGGTGTAACTAGAATTTGTGGTTTATACGTCACAATGTACTGTAATAATATAAATAAGCTTTAACCTGGACAAGGCAACTGTAGTTACATATTTGTATTATTGTGCTCCTAATGGGTAATATTTTTCTGCTATATGTGGCTGTTGTTGATATTGCCCCGCTAAAATAAAAATCATATTTAAACATGAATGCTAATTCGTGTTAGTAGTATTGAACATATTGCTCGAATCATGACTATGATAAAAATATAGTATAGTTTATGTTGTCGATGAAGAATAGATTTTTATAATGACGGGAACTTTTGTACGATGCTTATCGTTTTAGCACTATTAAAATATAGGTAATATTGATATTGCTTCTGACCGATATTGCCATATTAAGTCACATATTGCAGGATGATATTGCCCGTCTAAGCGCACCAAAATATATGTGTAGGCTCAATAAATTGTTGGCAGTAACTTTGTGTTTGTTTGCATACCCGCATGTCGCACCTCTCTTGGTAAGTCCGCATGCCAAACACGATACCTGTAGCACACCGCTCGACATGAACTGTAGTTTCTATTTCATTTATATGCAATGTAAATCACATATAGTCGTTTATATGTTTCTGTTTGCGGTTTTAGTTATATTGTTCAGTATTTACTTTGATAAGCACGATAGGAAAAATAAACTAAGTTATGATTAGTTTTCATATGAATGCTGTAAGTTGTTTGTAACGAGTTGTCATATAGCTATGTGTTTAAATGTAGATATTTTGGGCTTGTATTTCTTCAAACTGATTTCAAATTTAAATGGCAAGTAGCAATTATAAATATAATCATTTTTATGTGAATATATTATGGTACTGTTATAATAATATTGAATATACAATATACTATATTAAAGTACAGACAGAATACAAGTTTTATTGGTTTATAGTACGTAAATTATTTTATTAATTAAGATTATTTATAGCTTCGCTTGTCGCCTGATAGATTACAAGATTCGTGCTCCAATCTCCCAAGAAAAAAAGACCATGAAATTATTCAAAGTTTTTCTTTTTAAATATTCCCAAAGAAGGAATTATTTGTTTTGTGACTACAAAAAAAAATACGGTTCCTGGTGATATTGAAAAGATCTTCAAAATGGTGCAGTGCAGTAGTGTACAGCCTTGAACCATGTTCCTATTTATTACATTTTATTAGCAAACATACAAACGATACACTTTATCTGATGGTAAGTATTTACCACTGCCCATGGACATCTGTAATCAATTCCGTGTAGAATGGGTTCTACTTGAAGCGGATCGCACACTTTGCCAATACTCAGCACCAAGATGGGCGGCGCCTCATATTAGTCTGCAGCATCCACGCCCAAATCTTGTACTTAGCCAATGACTTTTCATCCCTTAAATCATATAAGTAATATGTCAGAGGCAGATATTTCTTGGTCGTCGTGACGAAGTTATCTGAAGGTGATAAATGACACATGATCAATGGAATGGCCATCAACAAATAATATTCATGTTGCTTTTAAATCTTTATCAACATTATATAAAAAATACATAATATTATGTCATTAATTAACCGAGCGACGTTATTTTAGTGTTCAGTAATTTAAAATATTACGAGAGTGTTCTTGTAAATAACTTTCTAAAAATTTTGTATCTCTTAAATATTATTTCTATTGAATATGAAAATGACTTAATTTATTTTAAGTTATTTTAAGTAAATTATATACTTATATTGAGCTAAATATTATAAAACGAATCAATGTACTGGGATTCTATATTTTATAGCTTGTTGCATCTTACATATTTTGTTAACCACGCATTTAATTCTGCTAATAACTTAAATTGTAACTAACATTACAACAAACGAATTACAGCTCAAATATTGACGACGTAACAGATACCGTCGTTTTAGAAGAGTAAAGTAAGGACATATCATATCAAATACAAGGCGTTTAAATCGTATATATGCGATCATAATCATCATTCGTCGTCATTAACGGCAATGTTTGGAGCTGTATGTAATACTAACACACTACATTATGTTAATAATACATTAAGTTAAATCGCACTTAATATACAATTTCGTGGGTCGTTTCATCAATAATACCTACATGCGTATCGCACAAATTTATTATATAACTATCGCCGAACTTTATATCAACCTAATTTACACACATGGTCATATCTCACACTGCGCTTTTTCAACGTTCACGTAAAATTGGCAATCATTTTCGGCATTATCACCTAAACTTAGCAATGTGCACCGTATATAAAGTTCGGCGATAGGTGAGTATATGACATTGGTGAGCATACGATCGTAATAGTAACGTGAGATGTGAGCTAGTCCGGGTGGGCACAGAGAGGCGGGCGAGGGCACGCCGCCCGCGTCGCCGAGCGCGGCGCGGCGCGCGCGCGACGACGACGTGTTCCTGCGGCTGGCCGGCGCCGCGCAGGACCACTCGCCGCAGGGCACCGTGCGTGAGCTCGCGCTTAAGGTACGTCTATGTAATTAATACTGTTATCTATTGACACGTGTTATATGATCGACTTATAAATATACACATTTTAATCACAATACATTGTTAAATAAAATGTAGATATTGTTATTAAAAAATCGGTCAAATTAAGAATGAATGTGTGGGTATGAAAAAAAGACACTTTATTTTATTCCCTCCATTAGTACAAGATATAGTATTAGATAGTACTAGATAATAGATAGTACTCCATTAAAACAAAATAAATACATACATTGTATTAAATGAACTGATCTAAAATTAAGGTAATTTTTAGCAAAAAAAAACTGATAAAGTCACTTTCAAATAATACTTTATTACATGGTGTGATAAGAATCATTTTTTATATTAATCGCCGGATTGCATGCAGCGTGCAGCAGCTGCGGGTGGCACGGGTGCGTGGCTGCAGTGCACGCACGTGGCTGAGGGACACGTGGGGGCGGCGCTAGCGCTAGCCGCTACACCCGACTTGCTCTACAGCGGAGGAGTAGGTAAGGAATTTTCACACATTTCACATAAAAAATAGAAAAATATAATTTATTTAACTCGTCGAGTGATGTATTTTGTTCCATATGCCAGAGTGAGGTAAAGTAATATAACCAATAACATTAAAAAATCTAAAAAGTAGCAGAATAGTCGTTGTATTGTCAATGTCGATAATTACGAAAATGAGATGTGATTTTTATTATGTTTGTCAGACCGCACGGTGCGCGGCTGGGACATGGCGGCGGGGCGCGAGGCGTGGCGCGCGTGGTGCGGCGGCGGCGTGGCGGCGCTGGCCGCGCACGACGCGCGCCGCGTGCTGGCCGCCGCCGGCGCCGCAGTGCGCCTCTTCGACTGCCGGACCAACGCGCCCGTCGCCACGCTGTGGTGAGTGTGTCCGCACGGAGCGCGCGGGGCTGACGGGACATTGCAGTGGGGTGCGAGGCGTGGCGCGCGTGCACGCAGACTGCACGATGCGCAGGCACACAATAATTTTCACGATCAAATCTTATATTTTCTGTCATTTAAAATGAAGTGAACCAAAATATTCGTTATCATACTAGGTTAATTGTTTATTTTACTCATATCTGCCACATGCATAACACAACAAATAAAAAGGAGGAGACCATGATGTTTCTAATACTACAATATTCACATGTCTTTTTAAAATCCCTATGCATTATGTTCCTATTATATTACTGATTACTAACATTTTATAATATCAAACAGGTCATCAGGAGCGTCAGGTGCAAACGCAGCAGTGCGTGGCGGCGAGACGGCCGTCACGGCGCTGGCGCTAGCCGCGCCCGACCGCCTGTATACTGCCGCTGCCGACAAGATAAGACTTTGGGATCTACGCATGTGAGTTTTAATTTTATAAATAATCAAAATATATCCTTTTTACGCTTGCAATGAACAAATTAGTAGAAGATCTTGTGCTACTGCAATAAATACAAGAATGGCAAAAGGTTAATGGCAAGCATGGCAAAAATATATTTGTTTGTCACGTATAATAATTAGATTTTTAGGTCCCCCGGAATACACAATTTTAATAATATGAATACACAATTAGACTTTATATTCCTGTAGTGCGAGGGTTGGCTAGCGAAATTTGTTTTGCCCTTGAAACTTATTGATGGTAAAATCTATTGTGAATCAACCAATCAGCGTTACGTATTAAGTTTCGTATGTTATTATTATTGTAAATCCCCCAGGTTGGAGTGCGTGTTCAAGACGTGGTCGGGTCACGCGGCGGCGGTGATGTGCGCGGCGTGGGCGCCGCTGGCGGGCGGCGACCGCCTCGCCACCGGCAGCCGCGACCACTGCGTGCGCGTGCTCGACCTGCATCCCAACAACGGTAACACTGACATTTACCTAATGCTCCTAGATAAAATATACTTTATAAGGTGGTTGACACTCTAAGAATCTGATTTCACGTGGTAATAACCTGGATCTTCTGTCCTGATGACATTTGCCATCTTTTTTGGGTTCCGTACCCAAAGATAAAAAACGGAACCCTATTAAGAAGACTGCTGTGTGTCCGTCGGTCCTTCTGTCACAGGCCTTTACCTCTTGAACCGTAATAAATAGACAATTGATTTTTTTTTATTTGGTTCACTTTCTCTAGTGTTGTATTATGTTGTACAATAATTAAACGTACTTACGTCGTCGAATTAGATCTAACTAGAATACATTAGAGTATTCCAAACATTTTTTTTTTTATAATATAAGAGTAGCAGACGAGCATGCAGTCCACCTGATGGTAAGTGGCTACTGCCGCCCATGGACATCTGTAATCAACCCCAGATAGGATTAGATATTGCTACCTGAGGTCGGCCACAGATGCGCCGCTACCCCTGAGGACTAAGCTGGAATGCCTCGGAAAAGTCTGTCTCCCTTACCACACCCTTCAAACCGGAACACAGCAACACTTAACACTGCTGTTATTAGGTAGAAATAGGTGTGGCGGTGGTGCCGCCGGAGTCGAACCACAAAGGGTTCTACCACCTTCAAAATATTATTGAATAATGAATCTAATATATTGAATACAATTTATGTAATATTCATCCCAATTCCCAAGTAAAGCTATTAGGTACGTAACTAAACAAAATTGTAGTGATAAACATCAGGTTTTTAAAATAAAATATTTATAATGGCTTAACATTCTTCACCTTTATGTTATACTTTTATCCCTCTTTCCCTGATGTACAAAAATCCTGTATATATGTTTCATATCGTCAGGTGGGTGGGAGGTGAACAACCGGCGGCTGCTGGAGCCGCCGCACTACGACGGCGTGCAGGCGCTGGCGCTGCACGGCGACGCGCTGTACAGCGGCTCGCGCGACTCCAGCCTCAAGTGCTGGAGCCTCGCCGACAACTCGCTCACGCATGTATGTTCGCGCTATTTTTTAATATTATTTAGAGTAGATTAGTGTAAAAATATTAATTAAGAGTTATATTTTAACAATTTTGTATATAATATTTAAAGTAGTTACCGGTATTCTCAAATCGATAAAAATTGGGCGTATGCTATTAAATGTGCGTTGTGATGCTTTTCTTGTTTGACCAATTTTAAATATAAAATTAGTTCGCCACTGTATTTAAAAAAGACGTTATATACGCTCATAGTCGATATGTTATAGGCAAACTCCGAAGCTCCGGCGCTCCTAGGTTGGACTGGTCAATCCTCAGGTCAGACTGAATGACTTAGTCAAAGCCCAAACAAATGTAAATTTTCGGCCTTTGACTAAACAATTTTCGTCAAACCTGGGAGAGACTAATTTGGTCAGGCAAACGTCAAAACACAATTTTATTAAATCGGGGTTTGACGAGTCAAACTCCGATATAGGTATGAAGTGTCTTATCTTCGTATATTTGGAAGCATTTTATCATTTAAGCAGCTTTCAAGTCTTAAGAACCGCTTAACTCTGCCAGTTCTGACACCTGATTGGTCAGCTTACGTGATTTTCACTTTTATATTTGAGATGCTTTGAGAGAATGCCGTGTGGCATTAGGCCCACCTTTTGTACGATGTGCAATAAAGTATAAAATAAATAAATAAATGCTTTGGAATATACGGAGGTTAGTTTGTAAGATTAGGTATAAAAAAATAACATTTTTAAAATTTTAATGTTTATTGTTTTAATAATTTAAAAAAACCTAACCTAACCTAACCTAACCTAACCTCACTCATCTTCAATTTTACACAATTACACGCCCGCACGCTCAATGAACGAACATGAAATGACAAAACAATCGGTCGGAACACCGCGAGAGACATTATGAACCTGTTTAAACATGTTCAGATCAACGTTTGACCGAGTTTTGCAGTCGCTTCTAGGATTGACTAGGCCAAAACCGAAACAGAATAATTTACTTTCGACGTTTGACTGAAAAGTTAGGAGCTCCTGGGTTTGACTAAAAATACTTCAGGCAAAGGGCGAAATTGAAATGTATTTCGGGGATTGCCTGATGGCTTTGGCCAAACCTAGGATAAACCAGTCCTTCCGCGAAGAGACTGTGTATCGGACTTTGACTATAACAGATATACTATGATTCCAATATATACTAGGATTCCAACTGCCATAGGCGTATACATGGAAGAATACACAAACATCCAAACCCAGTATTAAAATTTAATATTATCATTTTTATACCTGTCTGGCCGGGGGTGGAACCTGGATTTTTTGCGTATTAGAGCGTCATAACGATAGGGTGAACAGGTTTGGATAAAATTTTGCATATTGATAAATTCATGATCTGGGTTAACATATAGGCTATATTTTACCGTCATAAGTAACAGTTAAGTGGACTAAAAATTAAAGCTAATGAACATTATTCTTGTATATGTTAAACTCATAATATGTGTTGCATACATGTGTATAGAGCGTGATGAACGCGCACAAGGGGTGGGTGACGGGCGTGTGCGTGTCGGGCGGCTGGCTGGCGTCGTGCGGGCGCGACCAGGCCGTGCGGCTGTGGGGCGCCGCGCTGCGCCCCGCCGCGCCGCCCGCGCTGCTGCCCGACGCGCCGCACGCGCTCGCCGCGCAGCCGCCGCAAGCCGCCGCCCCGCCCGCGCTCTACACCGCCGGCAGGTACGCTACACGACACTGTATTGTACGATGTTTTACTGTACTGTATAGTCCGCGCCAAATTGCTACTCCGTTTTGAATATAGAAACGAGTGGTGTCGCAATAGCAAATTGTAAATATTTGCGGGACGAAGACAGTGCGACTCCCTGGCACCCGCTGCCCGCCTCGCTCACGGATACATAGCGCAGTTAGCATGCTCTTACGTTACGGAGTATTTGCTAACTAAACCTGCGCGTAACAACTTCACAACGGACTAGAGATTTGACGCGGACTATACTGTACTGTAAGATAATATATTACTACATACTCTATTGTACGACATATCACTATATTTATATTATGCGCCATACAATACTATAATAATATTTCTCGAAGTAAGCACGAAGTCACGAAAAGTTTCAAAATATTTTCGTAAGAAGGTTGTGCCTTGAAAGGGAATAAACAACGTTTTTACATTGTCATTGTGATTTTTTAGAAATAACAATGACTATGTAACAAACGTAATCAGTATTAACTATCAGTAAATCAAATTCAAGTGTTATGTATAATCTCCAAATAATTAGGATTTTCAAAGTTCGATTCTTACTTATTACAAGAACGTTTCTTTTTTGTCTATACAAACTAATTGTAAAAAAGTTACAGTGATAATATAAACTAATTTTATAACATAATGTTAATTTTTATGTAAAGTGTTTATGATATTATGATAATTTATATTTATTTTTAAACTCTTAGTAATATACTATAACAGAAAACTACACATTAATAATTAAATTATTTTATCTTAACAAGTAACCATAACGTAATACAAAATATATTAATCTACAATGTTAATTGAATATTGAAAACTCCAATAGAGGAAATACTGGTAATAATCTATCCCGATACGAGTATCTCGATCGTTTTTAAATATTTAAATTAAATAAAATAAAAAAGCCCATTTATTCCACACTAACTAATTATAAATTTACAATTATTTTGTAAGTTTTTTTATTACTGCTATACATTACAATATATTTATTATTGTTGTTATTAATCTTAAATATTTAGTTTCAAGTAAATACTGACAAATCCATATAACCCGACTAAATAATATGAATACCTTTAGTACCTTACCCGCTAAGCTATTTTAAGTACAAATAATGTGCATACAGTTTAAATATCATAAAGTGCCTCTTAATTCGGATATGGATTCCCTTATAATTATAACACATTTTCTTATAGACAGAACACTCGAACATTGTTTACATATTAAGTACAATGTACCGCAATGTCAAATAACTATATTATTTATTTCATTCTGTGCATAAAGACTTCACAGACAAGAAAGACTGAGAGTGGCATTCGTTCCGGTCATTGTAATTTCTTATTACAATTTGAAATATATGAAAACAAAGCATGTGGTCTTCAATTCATTACGTTTTATTTAAACTGTTTGATGTCTATCTTTCAATCTATTTCCTGATCTGATATGTTTGTGTCATCTGGTTAACTTAAAATTCATTATCTCCCAATCTCTTTATATTCAAAGTATTATATTCAAAATTGTAGTAGAACATCACAAGAATCTTAAGTTTTATTGTTCGTCTAATGTTGTTGAATGACCAAATTGAACGAATGTCGTTACATTAATTGAACGAGTGTAAGAATTAATAGCGAGTGTGTTGCAGCGGCGGCGAAGTGCGCGCCTGGCGGGTCGTCCTCGAGCCGTGAACGCAGGTGCACACACTACACACACACATACACACACAAAACAAAATATTCAACTATGAGACCGTGTTTTGTATTTGTCAACTTAAGATATATCAAAAACCTTGTAAGTTTAAATTAACTTTTTTTTCACAAAGCACGGATAACTCAGTTGCACTCACATGCACTATATAATCTTGTGATATCACCATAATATATTGTGATCTTAGCTTAAAAATTGATTTTCATTCAAGACACTGAATAATGGATATCAAGCTCAATAATGTCATGCAAAATACGGTCTACATGTGAACATTCGTATATCATAACGATGACACGAAGCGAAGAGTGGTAGCAGTGTGACTCCATGAGCAACACCTAACGGGCAGAATTGCAATAATATAAAACGCACTGATCTCGTTGATATATAGTTCTCTCAGGGTGATTCCATAGCCCATTTCCAAGCCCTACAAAGGTTGAACGAGATCCATTTTTGGTTATAATATTGGCATCGGAAAACGAATTTTCACTCAAAATACACATGCAATACTGCGGAAGCATTACTCGTGAAATCATTAAAAACAAAAATATATGCTTCGTTATATTATACAAGTATCCAAATCTTTTATTGAGAAAGCTTAGCGTTTATTGGGGGAACCAAACATGTTCGACGCTCGCATTATTGAACATAGCTTTTGCACTTCAACTACAACTCTTCTTTTACACAGTTCAATCTTCAAGGCTATAATTAAGCACTGAAGGACTGCATACTCAGTTGCTACCTCAATGTTACAAAAAGCTGTAATTTGAAGAATAAGTATAAAAAAGTCACGAGTGTTGTTTCCGCGGCCCCGCCCGCTCCCCGTGCACGCGTCGTCGCCGCTTCACACCCGACATTAACACCCAGGCAAGACAGCTTCGCTAAATCGATCTTTACGTTTACATCATAGACTCTTCCTGTGTGCCTCTCCTCTTTTCGTGTGGATAACCTCACCTCTATCTAGACTAATTTTGAACGATTTTCTTTTTCGATCACCTGTGCTTTCGATGTAGTACTAACCATCACCTTCCTCCATGTTTCCATGTATTAGAGAAATGTAGCTTCCGTTCTGTATGTAGTTCTTCGAGATGTTGGAGTATTAGCAAATCATTTTACCCTGTTTGCTTCATCTTACTTTACTAGTGAACAGGTCAGTATTGCTAAATTCTAAATTAGCTGACGCATTTCTTTAATTCGGCTTTATTAAATGTTTCACAGTTTTTAATTCTGCAAACGTTATTTGATTTTTTTAATCACTATTGTATTTGTGATGTGTTTTTCGTTAACATTTAATATATGGTTTTTCGAGTTTAAAATATTTGTATTGTTTATATTTTCAATCGTACTAGTTAAATATTTTTCTTTAAGTATAAAACAAGATAATTATAATGCTTTCGATTTTTCATTCCTATAAATGCTAATGTAATACAAGTGAACTGAGCTATAAACTTTTTTAAACGTACTGAAAATATATTTGAAACTGTTTAAATTGCTATTAATAAAATATTAAAGTATATGTGTATTTGTTTTATGACACGAGTGTGGAGCTTAAACAGTAATATAACGCTCGTTGTGTGTGTGTTGCAGCGACGGTCGGGTGCGGTGCTGGCGCGTGCGCTCGCGGTGACCGCACGCGGCGGGCGCCGGCCCCGCGCCGCGCCCGCCGCTGCGCACGCGCCGCGCCTGGCGGTGACCGCGACACTCCGCCCCGCACCGCACCACACCGCCCCACACCACACCCACACGCACACTGCATCACATATCCGGAAAGCTACTGTATAAACGAGAATTGATACCACTTCGGTAAAGACACCAAGCCAAATTTACATCGCATGTCCGGAAAGCTTCTGTAAACAAGCGAATTGATACCCCTTCGGTAAAGACAAGCCAAATTTAAGTTTACATAAAGGTTTATGTAAAAGTGCACCGGTTTTGGAATCAACAGATTTGTTTTCATCTTTTCGCTACAGGTGTAATTTTATTATCTAACGTATTGTAATACTCCAAACAAAATGTTTATAGTATTTAAAGAAGGCTATAAAATCGTTACATCAATCCTCTAAATTTTTAAAATCAAGATTCGTAGTAGCAATTTTTTTAACAATAATCATTTATTAATAAAAAAAATCGTAACGTATACCGCCCACAGTCCCCAATAAAAAGGTGGTAAAACTGAAGTATATTTTTAGAACAATCGGAAAACTTTGTCGGCTTCACTTTTAAAACACAGCGTTAGAATACTTACAATTAGTAATTAATAGTAAACTCAAGTTTTGCCAATAGAATGAGTTAACAAATGTACGCATGATATTATTCTAATTAAAAAATGTAAAGTTAGGAAATATTTAAATATGTCGATTGTACGGTACCAAACGATAAGATTACTAAAACATTAATCTAAGACTATGAAGTTTCATATTAAATATTTCGTTCAAAATGTTGTATGAATGTAACAAAATTATAAAATGACCTAATAGGTGAAAAAATGAACTCCACCAACTTTTAATGACAATAAATGTATGTGATTGTATGATTGATTGTTAACACCAAACATGTATTTGTAGAACCCTCGAGTGAGTCTTCGTAAAATAACCAAAAAATATATACTCCACACCATCATTTATCTCATCACCATAATTTTTCTACGCATCTCTGATATCCTAATATTTTGGAACAAAAGGTGTAAATTCGAACTGACCTAATGTTTCCCAATTTAACATTGTAGCCACCATTCCCTGAACAGTTCTGTAATAATCTAATTATTAAACTCTGTTATATGATGACCCTGCATTACTAACAAATATACAATTACAGAAAACCTTACATGTTCTTCATACTTGAATATATCATGAAACGACGTATGGTGATCGTTTTAAATCCCAATTACTTTTTTAAGGAAACTGACGCTAATAGTATCGTTTACCTTATTAACTTTTTGTTTAGAACCTTCTCCCAAAACATAAGATAAAACATCAAAATAACATTATGTAATATGTACTAAAAGTTACTAAACAATGTTATATTTAGCTTGTAAGTGCAACTGTAGTATTTAATCTAAGATTGGATATGGAGATAGACAAAAACTAAAAAGTAATTTGTTGTATAAAACAACGGTTTTATTATAAGTACATGATGGTAATTTGAATAATTGATTCATTTTAAACAAATTCATCCGTCCGTTTTCCATCTAAATTGCTGTTAAAATAATTTCATTTTATATTTTTTTAATTATTTATACAGATTTTGATTATCTGTTGTTTTTGTAAGTTTAAACAGTAAGGGCACCATTTCACGTTCCAACTTAATCCTCTAAATGACAGCAAAATCTGTTCTATTCGATGCCCAATGATCATAGAATCATAGATTTCATTCGATTAATTAAATCATGTGTCTTCTATGTTGCTTCATTCCTTTTTTGGATGTTTTATTTTGTCTAGCTCCATACCCACAAGTCTGTTGCATCGGGTTCTATATGCGCCCGATACAAAATGTGTAATAAATTGTCAATTGATCGGACAAGCTCATACTAACGTAAGTACCTAAGTTGTGTGTACCTATATCACGTATACTAGCTAGCGTCACAACATGGCCTTGGTAAGGATAATAAGATGTTGTATTTTAAATATATCGTTCATTTAGAGCCGCTATAGGTATTAGTATTGGACGGCCGATCGTAGCTTAGCTATTATTCTTGTGATTGTGAATGTATATTTCAAAATTATACAGAAACGTTTCAAGGAAGTAATCCGAGAAACTTAATGCGTACTTGATAAATATAATTCAAGTTATAAGCTATTTATATATCATAATCTATCAGTAATTATAGATAATGATGTGATAAGATAATAGTAGATAATATAGAAGTACTCGCGACGGCAGTTAGTTTGTCAGAAAGGCAAGTGATTCTCAATAACTATCTTCTAGTGTCATGGCATTTTCAACATTGGATAGTGTTATTATTGCGTAAGGAAAATTAGATGATTTTTGATTGCCCTGCGTAATATCCTTACAATCCCATAGTCTGTTGCCGTGATTCACGAATGAAGACGCTTAATACAGATTACAGTCAAATTAAATTGACAAGTTTAAATCAACTAACATTGCCAAATAGTACGCACAAACGCATTCGGCATGGTAAGGATACTTTTGAGTCTATAACATTTTTATGTACATGTTATTTATAAAATAATAGTAAATGAATATTGTTAGTTGATTCAGATAGTTGTGAAATTGGACAATTATGGAAGAATGGGAAAGTCTGGCAAGACATACATTAATTCAATAGAAAAACTTATTATTATATCATTACTGTTTAAACACTTTCATTGTCGAATATTAAGTATAGCTTACGTTTATTTTAAGCCATAACGTTACTTTCATATTAATTACGAATAAAATTTATCCTTAAATCAATTTTCACAACATATGAAATAACAAATGGATTTATAATTTGTTTAGATGTTTTAATATATTTTACCATAAAGCTTGTATTGTTTACAATTTATTAATTTCTTACCAAAATACTGTTAACCTAACCAAAAATTAACTTTTTACACAATTATTCTCTCTATAATGATATATACTATTTAGGTAAAAATACATTGATTCGCTTTGCTTTCCTATTCAAGCAGAGCATTTTAGCTCACAAGCAATATAAAGACCGGTTGTTATACAACTGATAAAATAAGCCCTAGATCGTAAATCTCAACAGAAATTATTATCGTCTGTGATGAAATCGAACTATCATATTTTTATACATTCCTGTGTTACGGGTAGATGATAACAGTATAATCGCGCCTTTAGTTTTACTCATGTAACTACTAGATATAGGTTTTTCACGTTTGTAGAATACTAAACATTCATAACATATTTTTAAGGCTATGACTTGCTCGTTTTTTTGCAATCAAATGAATTTTATGTACCTTTGTGTGTTTTATCAGTATTATCGCATATTGCACGTTCAATATTATGTTTTAATCAGTAACTTTTCATTGCTATTTAATCGTGAAATAAAATAAATCACGATTAAAATTCCTAAGAATTTTATTTTATTTTAATGAATACCAATTGTAATACAAGTATTTCTGAGGCTATGAGTAACGTTTAAAGCTTTATATAGTAAAAGATGTTTATATTCAATGTTATTAACTTAAAGGCATAGTAACTTCTGCTATAATAACATTCACATGACCATATTCATTTCCGAGCTACGAGGGTGCGTTTTTAAGTTCGCGGAATGAGGGACAAGGAGGGAAAATAAAATGTCAAAATTATTTTTCTTTTTCTACATATTCTCCTGCAAGACGAATACATTTTTAAGATCTTTGTATTAACTTATTTAAACCCTCATAAAAAATGTTTCGTCCTTGTCGGAAAAATTGCGTCCTTAACTTCTTCGTCTGTAGAAAATTTATTTCCACGAAGCTCTTTTTTCATTTTTGGAAAGAGATAATAATCGCTGGGAGCCAGGTCTGGCCTATAGGGTGGGTGATTTAAAATATCAAAGCTCACCTTATGCAGGGCAGCCAGTGCAATACGGTTTTTGTGTACGGGCGCATTGTCGTGCAACAGCAGGACACCTCTGGTTGATTTTCCCCGCCTTTTTTCTTTGATGTCTTCTTTTAACCACTCCAGGATAGTTGCGTAATATTCTCCGGTTATAGAGACACCTTTATCTTTATAATCTATTAACAAAATTCCTTCTGAATCCCAAAAGACTGTCGCCATGAATTTTCCGGCCGATTGTGACACCTTAAACCTTTTAGGAGGTGCTGTACCCTTTTTATGCCACTGCGTGAAGTCTTGTTTAGACTCAGGTTCATAATGGTGAACCCAAGTTTCATCTCAAGTAACAATTCGATTCAATACAATATCTTTATCTTCTCCACAGAGGTCCAAAAACGCACGGGAACATTCAACGCGCTGTTGTTTTTGAGGCGGCGTGAGCATTCTCGGCACCCACCGCGCGCTGACCTTAGTCATGCCAAGATGGTCATGCAGAAATTGAAAAATGCTTGTATCCGATACTCCAACCATTTCTGCAAGCTGTTCCTTCTTTAGCCGAGCATCTTCCAGTACTAATTTTTCGACTTTCGCCATCGTTTCCGGAGTGGTCACCTCAACAGACCGTCTGGGTCGTGGGTCGTCTTCAAGTGAATCCCTGCCTAGCTTAAAAAGGTTGTTCCACTTGTAAACCATCGTTTTTCCAGGGCAAGAGTCCCCGTAAACCGATGACATCTTTTCCATTATGATTTGCACAGACTTTCCTTGCTTGGTAAGGAACTTTATAACGGCGCGATGCTCGATTTTCTCCATACTTTAATTTTTTTTCCGGATTGAGTTGTTTAATTGTCGATAGTTTTAAAACTAATGATGCAATTGTGATAAAACTTTATATTTATACTATTTATGAGTCACTTAACACGTACCGCCCTTAACAAGCCCGCTATCATCCCTCCAACCCCGCCATTCCGCGGACTTAAAAACGCGCCCTCGTATAATGTCTAAATTACGGTTCATTTATTATGACTGAATATGATATCAAATTGTAGGCAAACCACTAACCATCTTGTTGTTTGATGTGTTTTGCTACATAAACACGGTATTTCAAAAAACTAGTCATTTATTATGAGGAAATTGAAGGTCAATTCAAGAAAATGTGAATAAGCATGCTAATATGTCATCTATTGTGTTGGGCACTTTTAACAAAGAATGTGCATGTGAAATTAGGATTTCTGAAATTTTTGACGTTCTTTTTAACTTTTAGTGAAATGAGACTAACTTTTATGTAAGTAGAACTATGAATATCTGGCTCAAATTCCCTGGTTAATTCTCTCCAAGTTCAGGTCGTGTTTAACCATTTGAGTGTTGGTTACGAATTATTTTAGACACATTTACAATATTCAATACTCTTAACTAAATATATAATTGTTTCCATGGTATTTAATTAATCAGGGAGCTAAGTAGGTAATACTTAACACTTTTCTCATCGAATTGTTTGTATTTTTTCATTAGTTGCAAATTTTATTTAGTTGATATGTATTATTGATTTTTACAATAATTTTAGCGTTTAAATAAAGCAGTATACAAAATTATTGTGTATTATTTTGAACTACACCCACTGAAATCTTTATTTTTATCTTGTACGTAATAAGAACACCATACGATAAACACAACATTTGACATTTACTTGTTCTTTGTTAAATATTTATTCCTACTGACACATATTCGTATAGTAATTATATTCAATAATACTTAGTCCTTCGGTAGGCCAACTTGTTTACCTGTCTATACCCGCTTACCGAGGGTTGTGACAGGAAAAAAATAGTCAACCTAACATTTGCATAATCTATAGACTTCATACTTTCGAAGGGAAGTGAATTTAACCAGACCAGTGAAATATTAAAGAAAAAAAAATATTGTAAAAATAATCATGTTCTGGACAGATTTTTTTTAGAAAACCCATTTGCAATATGATTATCGACATACTTAATTCGACTTAAAATACTTTTCACCCATCAACCAGGTCTGTGAAGGTAGTCTTATATCGGGATCTTAGACCACTATGAATGTAATTGATTTTATTATGATTTTTGGCTATGTAGCGTTAATATCAAAATAGAAACAATAAAACGCAGATAGTGTTACATAATTATTTTATTAATTATCCATGTTACATCCGTGGTTCAGTACTTATACTTAGCGTGCTTGGCGTGCTTGCGGTGGTGCGCGGGCGGCGTGGCGGGCGAGCGCCGGCGCCGCTCGCGCTCGCGCTCCCTCTCGCGCTCGCGGTCCCGCTCCCTCTCGCGCGACCGCTCCCGCTCCCTGTCCCGCTCTCGCTCCCGGGACCGCGATCTCGAACGGGATTTCCGGTCACTATAATATCACACAAAATTAATATCGTGTGAGCTTTATAAAACTCTAATTACGCGCGTGAGGACAAAGTTGAACATAAAATCTTTAATTCACGAGCAACACTGATACTCATGAAACGGTAGATTAGAAGTTTTTTAGTCTTCTTTGTAATAAAATGGCACAATTCTAATTTATTGAGTTTTAAAATACCAGGAATTCATAATGAGATAGAACTTTAAACCATCAGGTGCAAGTAAGTAAGTAATCGAAGATTCAAGTAGTATAATCGAAGATTGAACTAACCTATACCGCGAACGCTTGGGCGGCGGTGAGAGCGTGGGTTCGCGCGACTTTTTAGACTTCTTAGAGGACGTGGAGTACTGGTCGTCGTCGGGCGGCGAACGGCGCGGCGACTCCTGCGCCTCTTCGAGCGCTGCTTCCTTCGCCTCACGGAGTGCCTGCCAGTTGTATTAAAAATAATGAAATAGAGTTCTATTTTTACGCATAAAGTTACATATTATATACATACTAAATGTAATAGACACTTTTCAAGCTATTGAAAGCTATTTTTCGACAATTTGAAAGTTTTGTCAGCACTGGCGTGCGTTGCCGCAGTTTTATATTTAAGGATTACGAAACCATCGAAAGACGGAAACACCCTGCATAGAGATGGGCAAAGAACCCGGTTTAAACCCTGTGCAGGGTTTAAACCCAATAAATACCCGTTTATTTCCTCCCACTGGGTATTTATTTGGGTGTTTATAAAATGAGTTAATAAAATCTACACAAAGCTTTAAAAATACTTCAAATGTTTATTTAATAGATATACTATAGGTTTTTACTGTATTTCTAATGTTTTTTACATTTTTAAATATAGCATTTTTAGGGTTTCATCTATTTTTATTATCTTTTTGATTATTATTTGTTTGACGAAACAAATAGCGCACAACTAAAACAAATAAATATACCTCTCGTATACTATTGCACAGGTGGTGTGGGAATATGGGCATATAATGTAAAATGTAATTCTTACGTAATATCTTAATAATTATAGCTTTAAGAAAAAAAATATAAACATTATTTTAAAGAAAATTTTAAGTGCTACAACTTTGGTCCAAGGTACTTTTCGATAAAATTTACCGTTTTCGAGAAAAATCCAGAAACCCGAAAATTTTGACGTTTGACCCCGAATAAGTGCCGACACACACATCGATGAGGACTTTTGGAACTTTACTTGTGATGGTAAACCCAAGGTCTCTACGGAAATTTAGCTTTATGTTATTTGATTACTATTTTTATGTCTAAATTGACCGGACTATAAAAACTCCTCTATCAAAATGTTTCAATGTCATTTTCTGTAAATTAAGTAGAAAAAAGTTAAAAAAAAGTCTTTCCAAAGTTTAATCTATTATTGTTATTATCTTTGTTATTTTTGGTTTAACGACAAAAAGTTATAGAACTAAAATTATAGATAAATCAATTTGAAACCATAATTGTTCTTACTAAATTTCTGTGCGACAAATAGTTTGCCTGGTAGAGCGTAAAAACACTTTGTGCCCCTTTTTTCAAGATGGCGGCCGAGGGACAACAGTTGGGACTCCACAAATTAGGACTGTACACTAAGCCCTTTACACTAATCATTGACATCTATAAAATAAAATTGGGTCTTCGAAAATTGCAACCCAAATGTCACACATCCGAATGGACTATAACAGCGTAGTTAAATGAAATATGGGCTTTTAGAGTGCATATTTAGTGAATTGTTTACAATATTATTTTAAAAATGATATTACACGAAGAAAATAAAAATATGAATGACAATAGTTTACACCCGCTGTTTGGGTGTTTATTTGGGTTTAAACCCTATTTCACCCAAAATACCCGGTTTAAACCCGTATCCACCCATTGGGTTTAAACCCTCTGCCCATCTCTAACCCTGCATAATTTGTCTGAAGACGACTTGCGAGTGACCGTCTAACATCAATTTAAATAATCTGTCAATTTCGTTTTTGTCAGGTAAGGCGTTTGTAGATGAAAATAAAGCTTTGATATGAGATTAAATAAAATGGAACCTTAAATCGTAGATATTATAGTCGTACCTTCTTGATGAGTTTCCGGCGGTAGTGCTGTATCTGCGCGGCGGGCGGCAGGCCGGCGCGGCGCGCGCGGCCGCCCGCCTCGAGCTCGTCCGCGTACTTCAGCACGCGCACCTCGATCTCGCGCAGCGTCTCGCGCTTCAGCGTCTGCTCCTCGCTGCGGCTGCACGTCTCGCCACTACTATATTATGTTACGTGGTATTATGTCACTTAGGAAGGTTTAAAGTAATTTAAGAGGCAATTCATATCGCATGTCGAGTAGCGTCACACAAGTTGACGCACACGTAGAAGGTTGCGTTGCGTACTGTAATTTTTATTATATTTGTATGTATTGTATGATTATCACGTGAAGACCATAAATTTGGTTTCAATGTACTGGGTCTGTTTAAATAAGCAGTAGAAAACTTAGGAAAATTCTGCGTAAAACTCGTTAATATTGTGAATTAAAGGATCAAAGACTACTAAGATATTTGCCCGTGTTTTGTTTTACTAAAATATATTTAAAAACCGGCTACAGACTCACGCGACAAATCTTGCCGACGGGAGACGAGGACGTCTTAAAAATACGGACACCGATTGGAGAATAAGCGAGCGCCAGAACGAGAAGGCAAGAAAGCTTCACATTCACGGTCCTCCGGTGTTCTCGGGGTTTGTCGGCGTGAGTCTGTAGCCGGAGAAAGGATATAATATGTTAGACTACGCTTGGCACCCACGTGTCAATGTGCGGCGGCGTGGGCGGCGCGGGCTCGGGCTCGGCGCCGGCGGGCGGCGGCTCCACGCTCTCCCAGCGCGACGGCACGAAGCCGGCCCGCGCGCCGCCCGCGTCCTCGCCGCCCGCCAGGCCCTCCTCGCCCTCCAGCGGCACGCCGTCTATGTCCTCCTCCACTGGAATTTATAATATAATAATTCACGTAAGCTGATTATATTTTTGCACTTGCGTATTTTGTTTTTAAAACGTGTTTCAACATCTGCATATCCGTAAAACTCGTAAAATAAAGTTGATAAATTTAATACAATTTTTATATAACATTTAATTTCTACAGGAGACAGATACTTTGTATTCAGAAGTTTGTACAGAAAGTATCTGAGTGAGTCATGATGAAACATAGCCAAGTTTAAAAACTAAAAACCACACTAAAATCGCTCAAGGAAACCCGTTAATCCTGGCGATCCTGATAAGGAGATTATTAACATCGTAGATTGTCATCGGTTCTTTGCATAGCGATGCTAGGACCACAGCGCGTGGCGAGGATTAAAGTCATTGCACTTGTCTGTATACATGTTCGTGTAATATATGTTTGCCATAAGTCAACGGAAAAAACTTTACCGGGCACTCCGTCGATATCGTCGGGCAGCGGCACGTGCGGAGCGCGCGCGGCGGGCGGCGGCGGGCGCGGCGCGGCGGGCGGCGGCGCGGGGTGGCGGCGCTGCTCGGCCAGGCGGCGAAGCGCCGCGCCGTCCAGCGGGCCCGCGCCGCCGCCCTCCCACGAGCCCTCCGACGCACTCGACGCCGGCGACGCTGCGCCCGACCCGCCGCCCGAGCCCGCGCCGCTCTCCGCGCACATGCCGCCACCGACGTAGCTGCCGCCCTCCTGACACAAATCACACGTTCAGTTGCAATTGGACCACACATGGTAAAAATCAAATAAAACTATAGTAATTTATAAATAACAATTTATAAAAAAGAAAACAAAACGTATATTAAATCTAAATAAACTTAATCTTAAAAAGGATATTAAATTATTTTTATTTGTAATAGACACAGAAATGTTGCAAAAACTTAACTTTAACTGTTATTGTAAGTTTTCATGATGCATCAAAATATTAATAAAATTAATCATTTTTATAATAATATAATACCTTATCTTGTCCGAGAAAAACATCATTAATGTGTAGCAGAAAATCGGTGGGATACACAGCCCAATCGGCCCAGGCTTGTAAAATACGGGTCACCCGAGCCCTGAACCCCTCTTGTTGCAGTCGCGAGCCCATGCGCTTCCATGCCAAATGGCAATTACGCATTATTTCAACCAATCGCTGCTGAAACCTGAAATTTTAAGGTATAAAACAGATCAATATTTTAATTTATTTGCTTGATTCATTAGGTGAAATGCTGAAATAATAAAAACTTTTTTCTATGAGAAGGTACTCAGAAAATTAAAAAAACCATTTATAGACCTTATCAACAAATATTGAACGCCAGCGGCTTTTTTAGCAACTGTTCTTTATTATAGTTGACAACATGGAAACTTACGCTACTATCACTGAGGCAATAGTAGCCAATGGGCCAATGACAAGCAATATACTAATATTACTTGTGTCATTGGTCCATTTATGTGAGTATACGAGTAAATATTGCAAGGGGTACAAACGCGGAGCGGTAGGCGCTGGCGTTGGTGAGCTTGGCGCCGGCGTTGTGCAGGATGTCGGAGAGCAGGTAGAGGCGCGCGACGCGGCGCGCGGGCGGCGTGGCGGCGCCGGCCAGCGCCTCGGCCAGGCACGCCGCCACCTCGCCCGCCGCCTCCGCGTGCTCCAGGCACCACGCCATCGCCGCGCCCACGCTCTCGCGCGCCGGCGTCAGCGCGCGCACTATCTCCTCCAGCCGGTCGCGCTGGCTGCGTACACACACACGTAATGACTCAGTGGATGGTCGATATAAACACGATTTGAAATTTGAAATTTTCTAGAAAATAATTATCCAACTTCAAAGTTTGGTAGGCAAATAAAGATTAACCAAATGTCATTTGAAATAATTATTAAGAGTTGGAAGTTCCTTATCGCGCGTTGCGAAAGGGGGCTAGACGGAAAAAATTAAGACATAAAGTTGTAACGACACTTTTTTGCTATAGTTGTAAGCTGTGCGGCGTGCGCGTGTTTCTCTGTCTGTCTCGCTCTCATAGAAAGCAAACCAGTTATTTTCGTTTCGTCTTTCTATTTCGTATTAAACAGTGTAGTGTCGCGACGATTATTTTTGTTGAATGTATACATTTTTTTGTACATAATAAATAATATAAAATAATAATACAATTTTATAACAATTCCTTCACTAATTAATCGAAAAAAACTTCGTTCCATCCGGATGTCCCTTGACACCTCTCATCTTTTTTTTAATAATTATATTGTATCTTACTTATTAGAGAGTGTTCCTCGAATATTTTCCTTGGATTCATCCTCTTCGACCAGCTCGTCGGGCATGCCCGCCGTGTACAGGTTCATTACTGGCGGCCGCCAAACTGAACCACCTGTAAATTAAAATTATGATGAGTTTAATTTAATATTTACGATGTTGTTATTTTGGTTTAATCGACTCTTAACGTTACAAATAAATTTGATACATCACCTTGAAACATCCTGAAGTCCTCGAGCGACCACTGCTTGGGCGAGTCGCCCTGCAGCATGGAGAACAGCTTCCAGCGGTAGTACACGTGCGCCGGCGACTGGTTCTCGAACAGGAAGCGGAAGAACGGGTTGTTGATCTCCTTGTTCATTATGATCGCCTCGAACATCGGCCCCTCGCGGATCACGAACTCGACCATCCGGTGGATCAACATTAGGATGTTCCTGGAGATTATTATAAACTATAAGTTAATAAACATTCTGAAATTACCACAATGGTATGGTATGGTAGTACAATGTGCCGAGAAATAAGCAAGGCATAAGAAAGAAAGTAGAATTTCAAGATGTGACAGAGTAATTAGTTAATTACTTAACACGAAATCCATTTTATCATTAAAGAATTTTACACTAAACTGAAAATTCACTTACAATTAAATATAAATTACAATTGGTTCCACTTACCTTTCTGTAGGAACCACAACCTTCACAATAGACTGTGACAAAATCTGAAAACAACAGATGTTCATTAAGTTATATTAAATACAATATAAATCACACAATATAAATTCAATATTCAAAAATAAATGTATTTGAAATTTACAGTGCAAAGGTTTACCTGATCATAGAGTTTGCATTCTTCCGGATCGGTAGGATAATATTCGCCGGACCGTAAACGTGGGATCTGAAACAAATATTACAACAATTTATATAATGGAAATCAAATATACAAAATATCGTCACTTGATTGATGACACTTTATATCACGGAACAACCCTTTTAAATTAAAAAAATATACTGCTTTAAATTGTTATTGCTTTCAAATTATCCTTCACAAAAAAAAACATCAAAATAATAGAAAGAGATTGTATTAAATTAAAGCAGAATTCCTACAATATACTTAAAATAAATGTGACAATAGAAATTATATCTTTTAGTAGTAGCACTTTATGTTCTGTAAATTAATATTAGAATACCTTATTAGCGAGATGTTTCGGTGGCTGCGCGTTAAAGGGCAGGCCCGAGGGCGGCGGCGGCTTGGTGGGCTGCTGCAGGGCGGGCGGGATGTAGATGGGCACGGGCGGGATCACCACAGCCTTACCCCAACCAAGCTTCATCTCATAATTCATTATCTCCTTACCTGTGTTAAGGCAAGCTTTTATTAACGGATTCTGATATTGAGACTTTTAGTTGTAATGAATTTGTTACAATTCTACAGACAATAATTTCTATAAACTGGCTATAAATTTTAAAATGAGCCCTTTGCTCTATCTTAATACCTTAAGGTAAATTAAAAGAAATACACGTATATTTAAGAGTTGAATAAGTAACAATATTGTTATTTATTGAAACCTCAATGATCCTATACTATGTGCTATATATGTGCTATGTGCTATACTAATTGCGCACTTACAACAAATAATATATTACATATACTTTTAAATCCCAGCATGTTTAATAAGTAAGATACAAAAATAATCAAGTACTCTCTTATACAATCAAGGAATTTAATATAGTCCTATTAAGATTAAGATGACTACCATATTTTATATGAATGTTTGTTGTTTACCGTTGATGCACCGGAGCGCGCGCTCGCCGTCCTTGCGCGACATGAAGGCGACGAAGCCGCAGTTGCGGCCGCGCGCCTTCTCCTCGTCCGAGCGCGGCCACATGATCTTGATGCTGGCCAGCGGCCCGTACCGACCGAATATCTCCATCAGTTGCTGCTCTGTTATCTGAACAATTTACCATTGTTACGTTAGACGTTAGTTTCATATTATTGAAATTCATACACATTATATGTGGTTCAATGACAACAGAAACTTGTAAACTGAAGTTGTTGATTGAAAATCATAAAGTAAATTAAGAATAAAAATAAAAGTGATGTGCTCATGGTCTGAAAACTTGAATTATTGTGGATGTATAAAAAACAAAAAATTAAAATTGATTAACTCAAAACTAATGAATGAATTATGTTCCATACAAATAATTATGTATTCATATGTTACCTTTGGATTAAGATTTCCCAAGTACAGGTTGGTGGTGTTAGGATCCCCGGTATCGTAGGAGCCGACGTCCGGCATGACGTCGGCCGCGGGCTCCGAGCCGATGGCGCCGCGGTCACGCAATACATTCTTGTACTTGTGCCGCTCAGATCTCTCCTCTTGGATTCTGGAAATAGATTTTAAATATACATGGTAGATTGTACTGTAGTTTTTGCCAATCAAGAACATAACAGATTCTGGCCGTTTTGGTGTTTTTTTTTTTCTTGTAATAACATGGGCTCAATTCCGGGTTACTCTATTTACAACTATCATTAGAAGTTCACAGCTGGACGAGGGGCCCAAATAAATACGACTTACTGTTGACATAATTCTTAGATGTGTAGGCTGGTTTCAGCTGCAGATAAATATGTACAAGAAAATGCTGCTACCAGTCACCTGTATTTAATTCAAAAATCATCGTTTGCAACATCATTGTGAGGAAAAGGGTTAGGGCTGTCACCAGACATTACAGGATTAGGGCTGTCACCGCATAACAAGACAGGAATCAAAACAATTCAATGCACTCGTTCTGGATTAAAATTCTAATAGTAAATCTTAACTACCATAGTTATCCAAATGTTACATACTGTCTCAACTCCTCCTTGAATAGTTCCAAGTTGCTCTTCTTCTTGTCTTTAGACTGCTTGCCACGGAGCCGGCTGGGAGGTTCCGAGCGCTGCGACAGGTTGCGCACCACGTCCGCCTCGCTGGATCTCTGTTTGTCATCCAACCGTGACACTGGCTTATACAGCTTACCGCGCTCTGATGTGTCCTCCTCTGAAATTGTTAATAAATTTAGCTATTGCTTTTGCCATTTTAACATTTTATCATTCTTAGGCCTAAATTTTAGCTAATACTATTAACATCCTTGTCTTTTTTTTATAATAAGCTATAAAATGTCTTTCGCTAATTATTATATTTTGGCAAATTATGCGAATGCTAATTACGCAAATGCTTATCATTGGCATGTATATGTATAGGGTACATTATTACTATTGTATTTAAGTTATAAATGTTACATTTACTATGCTGTTTGTATGTCTAAATAAATAAATAAATGTGCCAAAGTCTTGAGAATATGAAGTATTGTTAGCTCTATTTAGGAAGTATCATACAAGTCTAAATTGTCACTTTATTTATACTTTTGTTCAATATTTATGAACCATTACCTATTTTACTTATTGTGAATTGTTTGTTTTCCAAATACAAAAATAAATAATCAGTCCATTTAAGAAGTTAATATTGCATCCCATATGTATGTAATAATATATACGAGCACTTCCAATAAACACTACATGCAAAAATTTAGAGTACACACATTTTTAACACAAAAATGCTATTATAAATGAAATTTGAAAATTATTGTACTTAATTTAACTTCCATCAAATAAAAAATATAGCTTACTTCTAGCTCCCGCATCGTAGGTGCCAGCCTTCACCCATATCTTGGATGTAGTGCTGGGCACTTCCTGGAAGGTCTCCACAAACTCTTTGAATACCTGTCAAAATCATTCATATTTGTAGATTTTGTATTTACACCACTGCAAGCCAACAGTGGTTTTGTAGTACACTTGAATTAAATCTTTTATAACTATTTATAGCTAATACTTTTAGTAGAGTCGTAGCTAAGGGTTGATATGAAGGGCAGCTGCCACAGGCGAAAAATTTAGGGGGCACATTTTGCCAACCACCTACACAACAAATATTGTATATTCTATAATATATAATAATGTATAAAAAGGTAGTCAATTAGTCATACAAGGATTACAATTAACCATGTAACAAAGGTCAATAAAGCTTAAGGGAACATTCAAACGTTCCCAGGGGTTCCCAGGGGGGGGGCAGATCCCTTGTGAAGACTTTGCCTTGAAGCCTTTATTCAGCTTAATACACTCTTTATTGCGAATAGCATTAAAGAGGCACAAGTAATGTCGCATTCTATTAGAGATCTGTGCATTGTGCCGCCTATATTTTGACAGTGAGGCCGGAGGCAAACACATAATTATATTCCTCACCACTCTGCGATAAGTCCGAGTATATGGGCTGGGAGTCTTTGAGCTGTTCTTTTGGAGGTGATCTGAATCTGATAATGAATCTGATAGTTTTTGACCCCCCTCACGGGCAGTTTTATATCAACTTGGTGTTGATATCGTCAACATCTTTGCAATGTTCTAGGCATAGCAGACAATTATTGAGCTCGAGTCGAAAGTCTTCAGAGCCCTGAATTTGGCAAGGTCTTGGACGAAGTATTGACTTCATAAGGCGGGACCATTCCAGCTTGACTTGGATATTTAACGTGCCTCTAACCATCCAGTGAATGCTTCCGCTCTTAAACCTATTGATCCCAGAGACATCTGTAAATATATACCGTTTGTCTGCCAGTATGAAGTCAATCTCGTTTTTGGTAGTACCATCAGGACTTCTTCTTGAAGATGGAGTTTATCATATAAAATCCTTCCTTTTCCAAAAAGTTAGCCAGCAGGTGGCCTCAATGGTTCCAATAACTAAATCCAAAAGGCCCCACTTTTGAGTCATCGCCATATTAGATGCCCAGTTTTTCATTGAAGTCCCCCATTACAATCATGAAGTACGATTTTGAGGTATGTATGACTCTTAACACGTCCTCATACCTCAATCTCATCATCAGAGTGTGTTTGTCTGCGCATATACCTGTATGACCTTTAGCAAGTACTTTCTAGATACTCTGAGTATAAGGTATGCTACCCTTGGCAACACAATCTTGATCTCTACTACGTTGTTGACGAGGGACTTGTTGACGATAAACCCAATTCCACCTTGGGACAGATGTGACCTGATTTTAGGATTGTTGAGTCCTCCCCCTTCAACCCTATAATACTCCAGTTTAACTTGCTTACCTCTTCTTTTAGCTCTTATATCTTCTCATCATTCCTCAGAGTCCTGGTATATGTGTTGCCAGGTGCAGCAGTCGTCAGTTATGGTAGCCCAATCTCTGCCGTAGTTTCTTAGCACCCCTTGCCCAGCTATAACCGTGAAAGCTAGCATAGCCAGAAATAGCGGGGTTGTCGCGGACTCGGGGGCGGGGTTTTGTTGCAGCTGCCATAGGGGGTTTTTGTCATAGTCACCGCGCTTGACTGTGCATGTTAGTGACCGCAGTATGGTACGATATTCACAGAGAGATGCTGCTGCCCACCTCCTGGTTTTTGTCCTTTAGTCTTACGTCTTTTCATCTCTTACGACATCGACAGGAAGAGAGGGAGTGGAGCTATTCGCAACCGGCATCACACGGCAAGTTTTATTTTATTGTATTGTATTTATAAGATAAATGATATTTATTCGTTATATGAAAGTACTGTTGATTATCTTTAGCCCACTTACATGTGCAGCCGCTTCTTCTTCTTCTTTCTTGCGAAGCTCCTCGAGCTCCTTCTTAGATAAGTTTCGACTGCTCATTGTCACCGCTGCAGTGATTACACTGTTGAAGAAACGTTACACAAACGAATGTTACATTATCGCAGCTGTGACTTTATACTACACAGTTTCTTATTTATCATTATTATCTTTTTTAAATATATATATCACTCCTGATCATCATATTCAAATAAAATAACCTGGAAAACGAAACTAATAGACAAATAATATGACAAATTCAGACAAATGTATACAATGTCAATCTGTTTGAAAATTGATGACGTTTAAGATCTTTTAATTTACTTAGATATGGCAAATATAGTCATCATCAAACAGCCAAAAAAGTTTCGCATGTTAAGTTCGCAGCCTAGCATAAAAATATACAGATTATATTTTTCAAACAAACAACCCTCGTAATATATGTATTTTAATCCACCCTCGTAATATTTGGAATATATAGCATATTGCATATTCTTCGATAATAAACAAATAATACATGTCATTTTTTTTATCTGTTTAACTGTGTAAATGCGCATTTTTGGCGGGAAAATTGGAATAAAACGCAATACTAATTTTAGTCAATACATAAAATAATTAATACTTGTAAGTTTATATTTGTACCTTATTCAAATTTACTAAAATCACGAAGTATCACAGACCTATATTTAGGTCTGTGCGAAGTACCTATCATAACATTACCAACACATAATTCACGAACACATAATTATTCCTCAACATTGACCGACAGGTGACCAAAATTATATTTATTTATTGTAAGTCTATCAAGATAGATTCTACCGTACGATAAACTAAAAAAAAAAGGAACCTAAATGTTTCTACTCTAGGAACCTTTTATAATAACATAACTTATTTCGAGTTAAGCTTTATTTGAAGAATGGTCTTTTAGGGCATTCATTTAGTAGCAGAAGTATATATATATCCATCTATTTTCAACAAGAGAATATGTAGGGTTCCTAAGAAAAATTAGAAACTGAATGACGTGATACAAGTAGGTGAGTACCTAGTGTTTTTTTTTACATATTCTCATCATAGATTAGTAAAGATACTTCCCCGCCTTGAAATTGAATGAAGCCACAAATGGCTTATTTTAGTAAGTTCTTTTTTTGAATCCTTGACAAATAAAAACAGAAAATTTACGAAATAGAGGAAATTTACGAATAAATAACTAATTTACGTAATAATTACGTAATGAATAAATAATTATTTCAAATATTTTAGGGACATTTTAGCACGGAGACGTGGCAAAACTTTTTTACGCAACTATTTCATTTCTCAAAACTGGGAACATTTTCTTGTTAGGCGTGAGTAATCTTTACTAATCTATGATTCTCATATATTTTGGTTGGAAGTTCTTCACATTACAACTAAAAGAACTTATAAAATCCCATAGAGTATATATATGGAAAACCTCTTGAGTGTTTCTAAAGCCTATAGATGTGATTAAAAAGGTAAAAATATATGGTTTTCAATGAAGTACCTGAGTGCTTGTCACAGAGGAGAGTACATAATCTGGTAAAGTCATGGTAAAATAAAAATTCAAAAAAATACTGGTTACATATTTATTGAAAAAGTATACATCAAAAAGTTTCGATGTAAAATTAAAAAACGTGTATTTGCATATTTGCCAAAGTTTGTTGCGCCTTGTGTGTAAGATTTTATTTGATATTAAATTGTCTGCTTTATCTTTTGTGTATGTACATTTTTGCGCCATAAATTTAAATGAAAATAAACCATTTATTAGTTATGCCAAATCCAATTATAAATACTTATTTTAAGTCCGCATGAAATCGATACATAATCTTTGATTTCTTCAGATTTATAATTTATTATAAAATAGTTCAGCATTTTTATGAAGTTATATAATGTAAACAAATTTGCAGCAAGCTGATTTTTATATTTTATTGTTCATACATTTTGTCTATTATATTTATTTATACAAATCCCTTATTTCCATTTATTAACTATCTCTACATAAATAATAAAATTGATATAATTTAAAGAAACATAACATAATAATTACATAATATTGATTTCCCTGCCTGCTTTAAAAGTGTTAATTGCTAAGTCGATACTTATTAACTTATTGATAAACACATATTATACTTATAATGACATTTCAATATAAATTAAAATAATTCATATACAAACATTATGAATTAAAAGTTAAAGTATCAAACATTCAATAATATTTGTGAAAACAAATTGTTCGATAAAAAATATTTGCGTTATTACAACTCAAATCCTTAGCTGGTTCTTATAAGTCAGCTGCAATTTTAAATTATAAAGGAATGAAATTAAAATTAAAAACATAATTATTTCTTTTGAATCATTGACTTATAACAATGAGTTGGCGATTTTAAGTTACAATTATTTTTTATAAACATGAATGTGTTGATTTTATGTATTCTATACTCGTATATAAAAGTATTTATAGAAATAATAATTATTTGTTCCAATTATAATACTGATATCTAGACATGTTTCAAGTGGCTCCACGTATGACAGCATAAAATGGGTCGAGGGGCATTTTTTAGTTTATAGCGAGGTGTCAAGAGTAAATATATTTGTGCATTACAAAGCTTATACTACAAGTAAATATGCCACATAATTTACGCTAACATTTACTGTACAGTAACATATTGTACACAGTAACACCGAGACTTCATAAGATTGTGTGTACTGGCATTTAGCAACTGTTGTGCTTAGCAGCTAAACTAACCCCAGTATAGCGACGGAGTTAACTTAACATTTCAACATTTTGACAAGTATGAAATTTAAATTATTTTCAAAAAATATCTTTCATATCAATTCAATCCAAATAACAATTACTATTATTTAACTAATTACTAGGAATTAATAACTAGTTAATTATAATATGTAATAAGTTGTAAAAAAGTTAACTTTTCACTTTTATTGCAAATATATTTAGTTTTATTAATATTTATTTTAAATAACTAAATAAGTTATTTATAGTGGCTCTATGGATAAACTAACAGTTTTGTGCTTCATCAACGTTTGTTGAATATAGTTCATAAACATCAATTAATAACTATGCAACACATCAACAAACATTAAAATCTTTTTAGATTAATGATAAATTTATCTAAATAATCGATAGAAATTTTCATTCCGTCTCAAACGCCATAGGCCGGAAAAGGTCCTTATGACCGGCGGCGGACACACCCAATACACTAACTATACTCGATTGCGCCCTCGCGTTAGCTCAAACAACGATATGCACATATGTATTTTGCAAAGTATTTTTTTCAATACAAGCATAATTATGTAACACTGTATTTGAAATGCAATGTATATTAAAATAATGAATCAACATCATTATTTATAGCGGCATTTTAAATTTTAATTCAGCATTATAAGGTAATATAATTATTGTGCTTTGATGTGAATACATATTTATGATACAATGGTTTTATATAAACAGGATGGAAGAGTTATCATTTTACGATAAAGACTAACAGTGTACATTTGATCAGTTCTTTAGCAGCTCTTCGTTGAGCTAGCGCAATTTTAGCATTATGCAGTTTTACCACTTTATCCCAATTAACAATAAGAATAATACATACATAACTACTTTAAAAAATAATTACATTACATACAGAGGTACAAAACACTTTTACTCTATTAAATGCACATTACCAAACATATTGTACTATCGATCTCTAATTAAAAAACAAAGTCGATGGCCAACAATTGAAAGATTTAAATTATACATTAAAAATAAAAACATAAAAAACCTAAACTTGTACTCGTACATTTGATCAATAACACTAATGTTTATAGTAAATTTCCACATATAATATACATCAATTACTTTATAAAACCCTTCAACATACGCTACTGCCTCGCGCTTCCGAACTTCAAAAATCATAATATAAAATTCGGAGCGCGTTACGCCCTCGGAAAGAATTAAACTTGCATTGTCGTGCACGAAGCTCACGGATCGTCCTCGGGACCGACGCGTCGGCCGGACTGCCCCGGGGAGCCGTCCGCAGCGTTCACACCGGCCCCGTCGTGTCGGCTCCGCGAGGTGGTAAAGGCAACCTTCATTTACACTGTACAGGTAGAACGTTCGCCAGGTCGCGCGAGTGCAGCGAGCGCGTTCAGGCGTCCGCATCGGCGCCTTTCAATCGCAATCGCGCAAAGTCCTCGAATATTATGTCGTCGTCTTGTTCTTGCCCGTTTTCATCTCTGCAAGGTAACGGATAAGGTGAGTGGACAATGTTGAAGGTGATTTTAAATGTAATAAAAAATGCACGGAGTAGCTTGTGGTATGTGCTTAAATTCACGTGGTGTAAACCATAAAAATACTAATAGTGAAAATTTATATACAATATAGTGTGTATCGGAGCAAATAGTTTCGCAACTCACCGGGTACCTCACTAAAAGGCCGCAATATAACTTTTAACATTAGTACATTTTCCTGATCTCTCCTTAAGATATATAATTTTATCGTTTTTACGTTTGAAAAAAGGAAGTAACTAAACATATGAATAATATAATAAAACAATAAAATGTGTACTAAGATATGATGTTACAAGTAACACATACATTAATTTTATCATATCATTTTTTGTAAACATTAATATCAATTGCTTTTGCAGATATTTTAAGGCAAGTTAAAAATAGATATATTGTTTTGTAACACAAAATAAAAACTAACAGAGGCAATCTCATGTATGTACTTCATTTCTTATACCTACGCTCGGTCATCGCGCTAGGGTTGTATACTTTAACTGACACACTCGTACTCCAAACCCACACTAGCCCGCATAACAAAAAACGTATTCTACAATATAAAAGCAAATCAATTAACATAGTTTTACAATACAAATAGTTTCCACAACAAAAATACGTATAGATAGAATACGTTTTTTGTTATAAGGGGCTAGTGGGTTTGTATACAACCCTAGCGCGATGGCCGAGCGTAGGTATAAGAAATGAAGTACATACATGAGATTGCCTTTGTTAGTTTTTATTTTGTGATTGTAAGACATAGAGATAGTGTGTGTACTGACGGGTGCGGGTCGAGCTGGATGAGGTCGTGCGCGATGTGCGGCGCGGGCTCGGGCGCGGCGCGCGGCGGCTCCTCCTCTGGCTTCGGGTGCATCAGGATGAACGGCAGCTCCGCACTTAGGTCGCTGAGGAACAATTAATAATAATAATAATACGAGACTTTTAAAAAAAGTATACACAAATAATAATAATAATAAAATCATTTATTCAAGACAAATAACACTCTATATCTTCCATATGCCACCAATTCCCATGAGTTATTTATCAATCTAATTGTATAACACACAAAATGATTTAGATTTTTTTTCCTTTTTCATATTAAATTAATTTTGTGCCTATTAAAATATTGCGAAGACTTACCCTCCCAGTGGTCCAAGACATAATTTCACTTTTACTTTGTATTGTACTATGATGCCTAGGTTCTCGCGTTGTGTTGGGTCTGGTATTCTATAAACAATGCAATAATACTTTTAATACATATTTTTTTATTTAAAATGTACAGATAGTGGTGAACTCAATATAAGCATTGCTAGGTTCTTCAAACGTCACTTATAAACTGAAAAATAACATATACATGTTGGTGATCGTTATGTTAACGTACAGTGTGCTGGAAGCGAGGTTAGTGTCCTCGTGCTTGAGCTGTCCGTCGAGCGCCAGCCCCCACTTGTCCTTGTTATTGGCGAGCAGCGGCGTCAGCGTGAACACCTTACTCAGCGTGAAGCCGGGACCCACCGGACACCCCTCTCTGCAACAAGTAAATTGCACATTTAACACACACGACCCTGACTTTTATGCGTATTACTTAAAACCATGGAGTGTACGCATTGGATCTCATATAGAATACACGTAACTCAGATTCACAATGTCTTACAGTAAACTAAATCTGTGTAAGAGACTCAATTAAACACAAGTTTACAATTAGTTTGAAACGAAAATTTCATTATAAATCAAATCAAATCTTGTTCATTATTACTTGGCAAAGTCAAATATATGTCATAAAGGAATCGTCAAATTAAAATTACATAATTTATAAATTATAAACTGATATAATTTTTATATAATAAATAGCTGTTAAGGACGTGCATTGAATTTGCTTATCCCATGGGTTATTTGAACTGAAAAGTTGGATCGCTTGGTATAAAAAAAGTTTGCCATAACACTCATTTTAAGGAGAACACAGCAATGAAAATTATTTGTACCGCAGGACTTGGCTTTGCTGTAGTTATATATACATTCTATCATCATTATTTATAGGGATATTGAAATTTTGTTAGTTATAAATATTAAAAATAATAATACGCAAATCGACATTCGGGAGATATATTCTGAAAGGGGTCATGCGCTTCAACCACACGCAAAAACTTACTTACAGAGACTTTAGAGCTACTTTCTTACTGAACAATCCGATAAATGGGAGTGTAATTTTTTTCCACGTACTCAGCTCCCTGCATCAGAAATGAATATAATAAAACAATTGTAGAGTACGCTACATGTGCGTGAGACTTGATGGAATAATATACGATTTTTGGACTACACAAAAATTAACGTGAACAGCGTATTTATAAAAAACAATGCTATAAATGAGTATTTTAAGGTCCTCATTAAAAAAAACGAAACAGAGAGGAGGATTTTGATACAAACTATAAAAGAACGCAGTAGAAGTGTGAGTGCAGAGTTTCATTATTACTTAGTATGTTTTAAAATAGAAAACTTATCGTCAAAATTCCTCCCTTATCCTAATATTTTACGCTGTGTACGAAGTTGCACAGCATTAATTTATAGAGCAATTTTACCGCACGAGAACTTCGATCAAAGTGATTGATGCTAGTAAATAGGTAGGATATGTTGACATTAACAAAGCATGTAAGCTGGTACTATATATCTAATACTATATCAGTAAATTAATTCGCTCCCTTATATTACCAATTTCATAATGTTATTTTATCCTCTAATAGCCCTAATTAGTCCCCGTGGGATTTTTTTCTGGTGGAATCCTTTTAGTTGCAAATTAGTCCCTTTTATATATTAGGAAAATAAAATATTATTAGAAAAATCCTTTCTTATTGCTTGTCCACGTTATATACTTATATAAGTACCTACTGTGGAAAAATTTGTTCTACACCCATTGGTTTTCATTCCATTGTCTGTCAGAATTAATAGCTGTTTAGTAGACACCACGATGAAATTTATATGACTTGCATCGTTTTCTTATCGCTAGTATAACGCCAAGTCCGTTAGAGAAACACAAAATATTGTGTCCGTGGCAGCAATTCGTAGCAAACCTCCCATCTCTTGTAGCCATTACAATGACTGAATGTATGAAAATGCCACTCACTCGCTCTCCGCCTCGGCGACGGTGCACTTGTACTGCGCGGTGGAGAAGAGGCAGATGTCCGCGAACTGGCGCACTGACACCTTGATGCGCTTCACCGAGCGGTTCGAGTTGTTCGCTATGTGCACGTTCACCGCTATGTTCTCGCCGTGGTGGTACAGCTCCTGGAACACGGTACACATTTGTTACAACATACATGTGATAAATATTACATGCGACTCTCCTTTGGACCGTTCATTATTTTTATTATGCTACTTAATAACTCAAATAAACGGTAGCTTCAGTGATAGGTTGATAATATAATAAAGAATTTGAATATATATTTCTAAGTATAGCTATAAACAGTCTTATATATGATGATTACTATAGAATAAAATGTTTTTATCTAACCTCTAATGATTTACCTTAAACATCTGCAACTTTGTCGTTCAGTACTTATAACTACTGTATTTATAAGCTTTACTATCCCTAATATCTCCTTTATTAGTAGTAATAATTATAAATAGACTACGCTTTTGTGATATGATTAGACATAAGAGCGTAGGCTGACTTAATAAATATCCTTATCCTACCTTATCCAAAGATGCTTCCAGGTACAGTTTGTTGGGGCTCATCATAAACTCCTTCGACACCTCCACGGACGGCTGTTCGCCTTGCTTGCTCGGCGCGTACATTATCTTCCTGATTGCTAACCGAACTGAATTCCTGCGAAAAATATTAATTCATACATACAATGTTTAAATTATTCTACGGAAGTCTAAAGGAGGCACACACAGGATTTAATGGTAGACAGGTATGTAGATCAAGTATCAGATCAGAAGGAGAAATATAAAGTATTCAATTTTTGATTTTCTGAAAGAGATTTCTTTTATTTTTTGAAATATGAGTATATTTTATTATGTCAAAGGGTCCATTTGAACACATTTAACTCATTATATTAATTGTTCGAACAACTTAATTTTTATAGGCCATGTAAAAATTATGTTTGACTCCAACTAACTCGTTACTCGATGACGTGCTCAACGTGCGTAAATTTATTATTATTGCTTTTGTTTCGTAATGCCATGAGTCTCACCGTCCACTTTTTCGAAAAGAGAGTACAATTGTTAGTAGTTGTTGTTGACGAACGAATCACCTCCGCGGTTAGCCGCTTTATGATTCAATGAACAACGTCAATTCATAAAATTGACCCGTAAACCAATGGGCCCGTTTGTCAATAGTCTGTCTTAAAGTGCAGTTTAACAAGTACCTAATCAAAAATTCATAATATTTACGCGGCTTAAAGCGAATTACGCTGAAAAGGTTTAACAAACACGTAGCCGCATAGTTCGTGTACGCCCTATTAGTGATTCACAAAGGTCAGCGGCGTCAAACGCATTCATGAGTTGGATTGATGACAGCCAGTGGCTAGATTTTAGGTGCGCTTCAGTGTTTCGGAGAGCACGTAAATGAGTCCTTTCTGAACATGACAGCAGACATTAAACCTTGTCGGGGGTCTTATGAGTTTTGAAAATATTTCAAACGCATTAGTGCAACTTTTCAACGTGTTTTCCGGGCCTTCCTCAGTTGCGGGAAGAAGCTTATGTTCTTTTTTTTTAATTATATTTGAGCCTAGCGATAAAATAGACGTGCTACGAAAAGTAGTTTTTAAATGGAATATAAATTGAATAGCATTCCTAAGAAAGTATCATTATACTTCCTTAAACTATAATTATTGACATTTCAATAATTATAGTTTAAAAACTAAAAACCACGCTAAACACTCACTCACAATGTTACATTAATCGCACCGTTCAAAGTGGGTAAAAATCGAGTTCAAGGATTCCGTTACATACATACATACATACAGGTCAAGCTTATAATGTCCCTGTAGTACCGGGACCAGAATAGGACTACGTTATACCCTGCCTGTCGTAAGAGGCGACTAAAAGGGGCTTCCAGGGTAGCGGGCAGCAAGAGTGCGAGCTCAAACCGTCCAGCAAGCGACCCCCGGAAAGACGGCGATATGTGTGGTCGCATATCGCTGTAATCACCAGGGGAAGTGAGAGGAGCGTAAATTGCTCCCCCCAAGGCAGAGCTCGATAGAAGGGCATCGCGTTAGGAAGACTCCGGTTGTGTTTCGTTGGAGATCCCGGAGTTCTCCACCAAATGCCGAAGACGGCTACCGGGGGGTTTTAGTGCCGTAAAAGTCCCACATAACCCAGCGTCACTCCCATGGCGTCGCGAACCTTTTGAAGGATTTCCCCTCGTAAAAAAGAATGGTCAAGCTAATAAAAGCGTGGTAAAATTGCGTGTCCGTACCTCTTGTGTGGCTTATCGTCTTGCGTGTCCGCGACGAACGCCTTGAGTTCGTAGTCGACGCCGCAGGGCTTGCCGGTGTCGCCGGGCGCGGGCTGCAGCGTGACGGAGGCGGGGCAGTGCGGCGGCAGCTCGAAGTAGAAGGGGTGCGCCGCGGGGCCCAGCTTGCGCACCAAGCGCTCCTGCAGCCGTGTTAGCGGCCGCTTCGGCGTGCTCGTCGCCGGGTAGATCTGGTCAACATTCATACGTTGGTTGGAAACAATGTCACTCGAATTTAACACAAATGAGATTCATTTGTAGTTCGATTGTCCTATTTTGGCTAAAATAATGCTTTTAGCATGAAATTCCTTTTATAATGATAATATATAAATATTGATAATTTAAGAGATCCCTTAAGATCTGTTGCACATTCGTACGTTGGTTGGAAACGATGCAGTCTTTTCCGAAAGGCCGCCAAACGACAGTTGACCCCTTGAGAATTGCCCGGGTAAAGAGGGGAGCCTCGAGGCCCGTATACCCCACTCCTTGAGGTCAAAGGGCCACAGAGTAGGACGCCCACTCTCGCAGTCGAATAATTGTGGAAATTAAATATAATGATTTTAGCATGCCTTTTGAAATGATGATAATATTAAACAAACCCCTTGAATATAAGAAATCTTAAAACTCATTTTATAGTCACGCCTAATAACACCTAAGTTTTAGGAGTCATTAATTCATCCTAATTATCGTAGAGCTCAGGACCTAAGATCATATTTTATATTAAATTACTTTGATGAACGTCTGTCCATTTGCTATTAGACTTCCCGTAATACTAATATTACTCTTAGAATCTCTACAGTTTTGCCAAATTAAAAAGGTATGATCAAATCAGTCCATTATAAATAATCTTACTGATAAATTGACTACAGGCATTAAAAGGCACGCCACTTAGTACTCACTATATTAATAATTTAAACACTTAACGATTAAATTACGCAATTAAAATAAAGTCACCTGTTCGGCAGCCAAATATAGATCCTTCCGGAAGGTGAGACCGAGTACGTCGAGGTCCTCGCGGCCGTACCTGAAGGCCGCCAGCACGTGCCCGAACACCTTCCTCTCCTTCACGTACTCGGGATCGATCAACACCACGCCATCTGCGATTAGTCACCACTGTTTACATACACGCACTTCTGGTACATACACATATCACGTAATAATAATTAATTAACCATATGAACTAATAGTAAACATTACGTCAAACGATTATGCCATATGACACACAAATTATTGACTTACTCACTTAAGATATCTCATAATGTTGTTAGCGAAAATCAGGGATCAGCCGTGTTTCGAAACGAAAACATGAAAAGGCGTGTCCAATAAATGTGTAGAATTTTACATCACGTATCAATCTTATGATAAGAATCCCAATCGCAATAAAATGGAATCCATTAAAATGTTTTCGGTGAATTTCCTTGTTCTATCAATAGGTAAACACACTGTACCTAAACCTCACCAGATATTTCAATATAGGTAAATGAAAGTTTCCACGAAAACCGAACAATACGGAAGCAATAACGTTTTGTTGGTTTCCCACCTGTGCAAATTTGCGAACATTTAAGGGGCATCTCGAAATATTAGGCGGATTCCTTTGAAACGCGAACGAGAAACTTTTATTACATTCTTTGAGTTAGTAACTCATCTTTATATAGAATCTTAACTTGAAGGTTAAACGTCAATATTAAATGTTAATTGAATACATACCAATCGGATCTACATGTGTGATGTGATCTACGAAGTCTCTTTTCCCTAAGTATACTGTTATCTGAAACAATAAATAGTGTAAGTTAAAAAGATCTCAGATTGCCAATATTTTCATAGATTTTTATTTAAAAATTCAAGGACCAAATTTAATTCCACCTTGTTACATACACGTATATGAAATCAAAGTAGCTAATGAGCATTCAATCCATCTGACTGTTGGTCGCCAAAAAACGGGATTGAAGTATTTTTTTTTTATTTTGTGTAAGAAATAAGGTCGGCCATATAAGCTAACCCTGAAAACTGAATTCGAACAACGCATGTAAATATCTCTAAATTTTCACATTAAATACTTTACTTAAATGCTTAACTTCAAATAAAATATGATGAACAGGATATATTTTGCCACACAGAACGAAACAGTAAATGAGGACATTTGTTTTGTTTCCCTCACAGACTGTGGTTTCCCTGCTTACCTATTCTTTCCATTACCTGCTTCATACCTTGTTTTACACATTTACTGTGCCCTGCCTGAATAATAATATTTAACTAAAATATTGATGAAATTATTTACCTTGCCATTGGGTGAACTCTTTTTGAATACCCGCGTGGCCTGCCGTTGCTTATTACTGCCGCCGTCCTCCATCGTGCGTGCCCTGCCGCCGCGCCCGCCGCACCACTGCTGCACACATACCATATTACTCGTATATCACAAAATCACATACACGCACTATTACTTTTTTTTAAATTTAGAAGTAGCGAATAAGTATGCAGTCTACTTGATGGCACCCATCGACATCTGTTAAACTCCAGGTAGGTTTGGAGTAACCTCGATCTGAGGTCTACAGACCTTGCTACCCTGAGGACTAAATTCCTCCTCACAACAACATACCGAACAAAAAAACCACTACACTTTATTTGCATAATGAAAATAAAATTAACCTTATTGTTCTCCAATATAGTCATTTCTGCTTATATGTATTATGTGTATTTAAGTGTTAACGATTGCGCTTCACTCTTCATACTAACCAGCTTTATGAAACGATACTTGTATTTATACAAACAATAATTTTCCTCATACAATAGGGGCAATGTTCCTATGACGTTTTGCTCCACGGAAGTGACGGAAGAACGATTACAGGATAAGCATTCAACATGGAATAAACCGCCATGTGAAAATCCCGCCTAATTAAAACTTATCGCATTGCGGGACTTTACTACCGCTAATGAACGAATTAATTGATAAATCCAATATTATTATTGCGAATATCTTTATTCCGTTAAATTCGACACTATGATTTATATTATTTCCTTAATTTCAGTAAAACCTTACTTCAAATAATTTTAGCGGAAATTCTTGATTCAGTTTAATAAAGTAGCTACTTATAAAAGTATTGCAAAAGTTTGTATCGTCAAATATTGTTACTTAATAAAAATGGCAAGAAAGTGGAGGTTCTTGTAATTATTATATGTGCATGTGCATCAAAATGACGAATAGTGGCGGCCAAACGTCTACACATAAAAGGTTTTATAAAATGCGTGTACGTGACGCGGACGGTTGCAGCACTGACCATTCATGATTCACAGCGACGCGCCTCCGACTATTATAGGTAAAACATTAAGAATGTTTCCGAGAACGAGCCGACGCAGGTTCCGTAACAAATAATACTAGCGATCGATGATTGAATTTAATTAATTACGGGAAACATATCAAATCGTGAGCAATGTCAGCATGATACTTGTGAAGTGCGAAAGCAAAACAATGTTATGGTGCACTCTATTGGAACGTAACAATTTCATTTAGAATTTGCCCCAAGAGCCTTACACAGCCATGAAGTTATCCGTACATTTATATAATACCAAAGTTTCACTTTGTCTTACTTAACAACGTCGAAAGTCTGTTAATAAGGAAGAAACTCACGGAAACTTTTATCTTCACTTGTAAAACTATGCGCTCTATACACTTACAGCGATGCCGCGATGCAACGAGGTAGGTCACGCTCCAAATCTTCCACTCATTAAAGAAAAGAGCTTTTAAATTAAACCTTCTCTTATGTAACTCTGGTTCATTTTAAAGTCTTGTAATTTTAGAATTTCGTAAAAACAATTTAGATTTACGGCTCATGTTCTTTTTCACATCTGTTTGTCATTTGCGTAAACATAACGCGAATTTCCAGGAAACGCCCAAACCATGTACATTTTATGTGTTAGGAAGATGTAGAGCCAACGGCAAAGTAACACTGTAACCTTGTATATTTATGTGTATAACATTTCAATAAAGCGTACAAAGTAATCACAAATTAATGTAATTAAAAGTAAGAAAAAAATACTAATTTTGTTATCATAACGTTATATCATTATGTGCTGTTCATAGATACAGTATTGTTTTAAGGAGCACAACTAGTACAGGACATGGTAGTAGCAACAAGCTGCATACTAAAATTAAAGCATTTTTCAAGCGGTCACATTTTGAATAATAAATGTTGAATAAAACCTATTTCATCGGAAATTTCAATAGTCAATACTTACGAAGACCCGTGGGCGGCTCCAGGGTGTGCTTTACCACCACACAGTGCTGCTGGGCAGCCGCGCCGCCCTGTAATGATGAAAATTATCTTTATAACCTGTTTTAAGTGCAAGATAATGAAGTATTTTTAAACAATATCAGTAAAATGTAACTCTATCTAGCTGCAAAGACAAACATACCTGTAAAATCAAAGAATTTTTGTTCAATATTAGCTACATTACAACAAACAATAATAATTCTTAGGAATATAACGTATTGTCCCTGTAGTTCCGGGACTAGAATAGGGCTACGGTATCCCCTGCCTGTCGTAAGAGGCGACTAAAAGGGGGCTTCCGGGGTTGCGGGCGGCAAGAGTGGGAGCTCGAACAGTCCAGTAACCGACCCCGGGAAGGACGGCGGTATGTGTGGTCGCATACCGTCGTAAACACTACATGGTGTGGGAGGAGCGAAACCTGCTCCCCCAGGGCAGAGCCTGATCGGGGCATCGCGCTTGGAGGACTCTGCGTGGAGTGCGATAAAAATCCCCATAACCCGGCGTCGCTCCCACGTCGTCGGGTACCTCTTGAAGGTTTCCCCCTCGAAAAGAAAGGTATATAAGGTATTTACCCATTTAATTTAAAAAATAAAAGTAATGCGAAATGACGTTTATAGGAGTATACGCGAACGATAAACTCGACCGTCTTTTTATTCCATTACCCATATTACACAACATTAAACAGATGAGAAAATGCCGTTTCACATTTGAACGCACCGTATAACAAAAATATAGGCTATAAACCGAATGTATATACAATCGTCAAGATTAAATCATGACGAAAATATCATGTTTTTTGTTTGTTTGTATTACTCACTACAAATATATGAAAACATGATTTTTCACCGTTACGGTACTAAACGTTCTTGTAATATTAATTTTAATTCCTGGTAGTACTGGAACTTTTTAATTAACATAAAATTACAAAAGTACTAATAGGAAATTCAGTTGACGATGATTTAAAATTGAATACAAACTAAGCCAATAACATAAAATTCTACAAAAAGCGGATGAATCAAATACGCACTTTCGCACTTGTTCAAAATTTAATTTCAATATAATTTTGTTAATTTTTATCGTCGACAAAAATACAATTCCATTAAAAATAACTCTAGATATGTATTTATTGATTACGATACGAATCGACGAACAAAAGGATATTTAATAATCTAGGACTGTACATGAAATATTGAAAATGAAATATTTAATTTAAATCACAATCGATGGCTCTCAACGGCACACATACAAGGATTCATAGTTATATGCCCATTACACATCAGTCAAGTATTTAGATTAATAAAGTGTTTAGATAAGGCTGGACTCTTCATTCACATAAAATGAATTTGACTCAAAAAAAAATGATAATTCCCTAAAGTTTATTTGTAATTTTAGAAGTTTCCTTCCTAATTACCATTTTAGAATAATGAGAATAATTTACAATAATATTCTTTCTTCATCATAACTTAAACAAAGTCGAATTGAAATTCAATACTCTGGTAGGTAGGCGACGAACGTCCAGTAATCGGATTGTCCGTCATCTGGCTAGAAGGGCGCAATCCGATTTGATAACGTGTCATCGAATATTGGTGGCCGTCGGAACGAATGGGGATGTCTGAGGATGTACGAGTTTCTTATATATTATATTCTATTCTATTGCTATCATTTTAAATATTATATAATTGTCCTTATCATTTAAATTTGATAATAGTTTTGTTATGACAGCCACACACACGGTCAAGTGAGCATAAAAAATAATTCGAATTCCGAATACTTGTTCGTTACTAGATTCGTCTATAATACGTTATACACAAAAATACAGATTTTATTCTCTGGATAAGCCTTCTTACTAGACTTTAGATCTTGTGTACATATAGAGACATATAGAGAGCCGAACTCTCTATATGTTCATTCAGATATTAATGAATCCGATAAATCCATCGTAGTATTAAAATGGCGGGATGAGGCAACTTCACGTCTTATTTACGTTTCCATTAATATCTCTTTCCCTCTGATTGAACGTGCGGCATTTTGGTTCTTACTTTGATTGGCGTTTCGCGGCCCATCACCTAATGCCCTCTAATAAATCTTTTATGTGAAAAACATTTTTGGCCAAGATATTATATTTAGTTCTACTAGTAATAATTCTGACAATAGAATACAAGGACGTCATAAAATTTTATGTTCCCTATTATTATAATTATATAATAACATATAATACCATTGTATAAAAGAAAATATCAGGGAAACAGTAATTAATTAAAACCCCATTACAGCAACTTAATAAAACTGTTCAAGCTCCAATTATTTAGGACGTAAAGGCCTCTCTTTTGGGAATTAATCCAACGAACCATTTTATATCGAAGGAGCATTAATTTCAGGAATTTCAGTGATCCTTTGTCCTTTCATCCATCCCTAAGATACGAAGTAATATGTAGTAGAACGTATAGGATTCAATTCGTGTGACAGGGTTACAATCTCTTTTTATAGAAGGCTCGCATGTGGTCACAAATGTTACGGTTAAACGATCCCCTTTTCAGGACGGCCTTTGCCTATAAATCGACAAAAATAGTATAGGGTTTTAAGAGTTTTATAATACATACCTACTTTTTTTACATATATATAATGCAACATTTTTTAGGTATAATTTACTGTACTGTTGATAATTTTATTTCATTTATTGGAATTTTGAATAATGCAAGTTCAACTTCAAAATCTACTTCACTGGCAATATTAATAAAAAATACATAAAATCGGGAAACCACTTTTTATATACTTCTACGTAGTTTAAATAACGAAAAAATGGATATGCCCTTCAGCTTTCTAATTACGAAAAGTATGATGATGTGACATTTTAGCTTGCATTAGATCAAAAGGGATATGCCAACTGAATCAGTCACACACGCTAACCCGTGTATGGAAGTAATGCAGAGTTCAGACGGCAAAAGGCATGGCAGTCAAAGGGAAGCTGCGAATTACAAATCAAAGCTAAAACGACTCTGTATACAATCATAAGCGGTGCGATCCAGAAGCGATTTGGCACGCAACGAGCCGTCGGCAACGCGGCGCGACGTGGCTGTAATTTTCGAATTAGTTTGAATTAATCCGTTCCCTTGTCACTTACTTCAAAACTCTATGCTATTTAAGGTTGTGGTCCGATGATACGTACAGATATATTCTAATGTTGATCTTCGAATGTAATTTCGAATATTTTCAAGCGTCAGTTTGAATGGTTTGAACGTTACTATTATTAATGAATACTTTGAATCAGAATCGATCGCTTCACCAGTTAGCTTTATAGAAGTTTATTTAACTATAGTCGGATAGATCAGAACCTTGCCTTGAATTACCATGCTTCCTGGAATAATAACTAATTTAATAAGTCGGGTTACTCGATGGTACCCGCTTAATGTAATAATATTCTTAGATTGAATTGATAGCGACTGGAGCGAAGGATTTCAGTATCAGTTTACAGTGTGTATCTACCTAGCGAAAAAGTAACTAAAGTGCTGGATCCCCGTTATAGAAGGTATTTTTAAATATCTTCAAATACCGGCAAATACCTTCATATATTATGATGAAAATTATTGAAATATATACTTTAGATTTGTTTAAGCAAATAAATAGGTGAAACAAACTTCAACCCTCACAGGTCAGTAATCACGCTCCGTACGTTCCTAACTTGAAATATCATGATGAAATAAATCATCAGTATGGTATGATCCTATACCGTTTAAAATTGGATCGTAGTCGAGTTTTCTAAGGGTTGAAAATCATGATTCATTTTAAACAGGTCACAGAACTTTAAATTTCTCGTATTCGCCATTTCTATGATATTGAGAGCAGAAGGGTCCGGTTTTATTAACTTTTCTCCTTCAAGCGGATAAATCATCAATTTTAAAAAGTTTTGAATAAAACCCGATCTCACTGCCTTTAGAGTTCGCAAACAAGGTTGGCTGGCTGAATTCTCCATAGCTTTGAAACATTGTGATTAAAGTAAACTCATTTAACTTACTAATAAAAGTCATCTGCCTTATATTTTAGTCATGTAATTTCAGGCTTTCGTGATTTACGGTCCTAGAATATTATTTACACACCTCTCAAATAAATACTCGTATCATATTTATCTGAAGCACACCCATTAAAATAAAATACTAGTCAAAAAGTTATTATTTGATCACTGAACAGTTACATACAATAATTGCTGGGTATGTTTATGTACACTACCTTATTACCAATAAAGTACCTACTTGTATGTGCTAGTAATAATATTTAACATTGTGTTACTTTTCTCGAAAAGGGACTACAGCCTTGGTAATAACTTTATAAGAATTGGATTTATTTTTCCTGACAAAGTAGGTTAAATGTTTATCAAAACAGACTTAATTTTATTAGACCAAGAAGCTTAATGTCTACGTCTTATAATAATGTAGCGAAGTTGGGAGGCGCGAGACTTGTGGGGGTGTTTCCAATAAACAAGATTTCTCGTTCGACGGGGGTGAGACAAAACATCGCGATTCCGTAATTACGCCTATATTCAATTTAAAGCAGACGTTGTGGTTGTGACGGGTCCCTTCTATTTCACGCAGTCTCGCAGGAATTCGGGAACGACTTCATTTGCCGCTTCTCATTGTTTACCACGAGAGCCGAGTGTCGACTGTCGACCTCCTTTATGTCTTTGTTTCCCTCGTATCGAGTTGCAAAGTTAACTCATCAAAAGTAGTTACCGATACTCTAGTAACGGGAGACGTGTCCGGTGTAGACTAATGATGCCTTCATTTGTTGATCTTTCTTTTCTGTTTTCCGATGTCTTTCTTTTATTTGATATTACGCTCGTTGTTAATAAATAATCCAAGTAAAAGAGAAACGTAACCATTTCGCCTAGTCAAGTTTGATAATTGTAATGTAGTGCATTTTGGAATGTAGGGTCATTATTTTAGAAGTATTTTAGTGTGTTGTATATACCTATATAATATATGTGAATTAGTACAAACTTAGTGATTTAAAAGTTCATTCTGCGTTGTTAATAAACTTGCATACGTCAGCAACTACCGGGAGCTTCATACAAAGCATGTAATTAAAGTATATTTAGAAAGGATTGCACCAATTTGCGACGATACGGCAAGTGTTTATCCGTTGCGACGCCTCTGCGATCCGGCACAAACACGGCCACGCTCCTCCACCGTCCGCGAGCACTCAAACACTCCGCTAGCCACTCGACGCCGTGTAGTTTGCACCGAGAAAGCCTGCTTTGTAGCCATTAGTGCATTTAGCGTCTGTTTACTTACTGTACTTGTTTATTCACGTGATACAAAATATAACAATGCATTTTCACGCTTATAAAAATATTGTTATTACCTATGATGAGGTAGAACTATAATATACGTCATATAGTCGTCATCATAACTATCTATTAACAATTTTATTATTGGCTATAGGTTTCCTTAACAAATGCGAGAGCTGTGCAATCACAATTCTAGTACCTAAATATCCTCTACTTATATATACACATAATGTACATTTAAAACATTTGCTTAATATTTGAAATAGGTGGCTATGCTTTTGGCATTCATATTTGTACTCAAATTCGATGTTTTTTCAACCATAAGTGCGAGAGCAGTAGAAGTTATCTTAAAACTGAAATGAGTGTTACGTCATTCACATGCACCCTGCATCCAAACATCATGTTAGTGTGAGTTTAACGTCATGCTAAATTGCTTAGTAACTTTACCGCTAATTAGGCATTTAGACATTTATTTTCATCATACATAAATTTGTATACCTTCAGTCACGTCAAGGGAATAAAAGGAATTTTATGTAATTATTAGACACGGGGAAGCAAGCATGCATCAAATACGTTTCCAAGCAGTTCAAAAGGATTGCTAAGTTGGTTTCCGTTTGTAAACTCAATATTTATTGGGTTACGAAGCAAAAGCGTATCTAAACATATAAAACATTGAACACAAACATTAACCAAGATTTCTTTCATGAGGACACGAGGAGCAGATGAAAAGGCGTAAATAATGAGTAAATATACAGAAATGACATACGCCGGGAGCGATACGTGTGTCGCATGATTTTAAATGAATTGTACATGGGTCATTCGGAAAAATAAACAAGCAACTTCAAGTTAAATATACATAACAGGCAGTTTAGCAAAAAATTAATGTGAGTGAAATAAATAAAATATTTTCTACACCAATTAGACGAAAGGAACAATGCACCATTTATTTAATGTGAAAAAAATTGACACAGACGAATACGTAACTTTGGTCGTATTTTGAATAGAAAAATCTAAACGAAAATTAGATTTCTGTTAAGTTTTGTTTCATAAACAAAAAGATAATTATTTTGCCAGTCGGCTGGTAGCATTTACAAAAAGTACAAAAATGCTTATAAAACTAAATACATAGTTTTCCATGGTAAATAAAATGAAAAAGGTTTTGTGGTTTTATGTAATTTCATACTTATATTTATTAGAACTACAGGACGTATAAAACGCTCGTCACAGGGCGTGACGCGTCCCGCGGGACTGTCACTCGCTATGACAGAAACCAAATGCATTTTAATTTTATTACATTTGACGGACAGCTAGAAATACGAAATTAATATAGTATAACGAATTCTCTTGATGTGTTGTAAATGAATTATTCTCCAAAAGAAAACTTTAATAATACTTTACGTTCTTCATGACGTGTGTCTTGATATAGGTAATTAAAGTAAGTAATTTTTGAAACGCTAAATCTCTTTTAAAGGTAATTTCAAACCCACTTTAGTGGGAGGGTGATATGGCAAAAAAGAGATGTAGCTCAAAATACCCTATAATTTCAGTAAAAAAAAAAAGATTTTCGTGTCTAATAGGTAGCTCATCTCTTATTAAGTCGAATGAAAATCGATTGAGACATAGAAATACGACTAGAAAAATATACAACATATCATCAACATTCTTACGTATAAACAATTTCATCAAACACATTTGTCTCTTGCTGGCTTCACGGGCAATACGAGGAATCGCTTCGACGAGAATGTCACTCGCGCCGTCACTTGCATATGAAATATGACAGTGATATAGAAATAAGGTAAAAGTCTAGTGAAATCTGCTGCTACTCGATCCATCATCATTATACGGTTGTCTCTCACATAGAGTTGATTTCAAAAGTATAATTTAACGCTGTATTTAATATTTCTGTTATATCTTTCACATTTAATCCCGTATATTAAATTCAATCACCAGATAATGTAATTTCTTTCAGAAAATAATCCATTACGATATTGTGCTGGCCCATCAACATTCACTATCCAAGTCGATCTAGTCCATTACATTTTGATTAAACGTTAAATAAACGTTGCTCTATTATGTTAACATTTTCAAGTACATATGGACTTATGATGCCCACGTAACTTACGGTGGGTCATATAACAAGTTGGTTGCATAGTTTGTCGGCATAGTCGATCTCACGTTATACTAATGCCATATGTCAAAGTATCAAACATACACCAATACCATAACTACCTACAGACAAAGATAAGGTTTAGCTGCTTTACGGAAGCTAGATATAGCGATCAAACGCTACTACACGTTTGTGCGAGTCGCTAAAATGCGAAATGTTGATGCTATGCATGTCTGCTAGGGCCGTAATACGGATAAGTGTATGAGCTCACCGCTGTAAGCGCAGACAGAAGACTGTATGCTGATTGGCTCAGACTTCATATTCATTACTTCTGATTGTAACCTCATTGGCTCGGAAAAGCGTGCAACATATGGATACCAATTCAAAGTATTCGAAGGAGTGGCTTTCCTTTCAAAACTGAAAAACTATGAGAGGAGTCAGAGAGGATTTTTGTTCATTTTGTCTATGCCCAAAAAACTCAATTATGTACGAGTATATTAATGAAAATATGAGTAAACATGTCATTTTAATTTCTAACGAAATTTTAATGTTTTATTAGTATTTTTCGTATTTTAGACACAATGATTTAAATATATGAGGGAATTTTGTGTGTCCAATTTTGTCCCAACCTACTAATTACTACAACGTCATTAAAATTATAATCCTACAGGAAAGTTATATTCAATGAACTACATTTTCCCTAAAACGAAATAAAGTTATAATTATTTTACTTTTTTACGTCAAATAACATTCGACCAAATAAACTTATAATATTATATCCAATTTCAAACGGAATTACGTTGGATATCAGCATAACAACAAACCGTGCCGAATGTTACGCGTTGCAAATGGCCGGTAATTTGTCGTCATCAGATTTACGAGGCTCATGTTAACTAGAACACGTGTGCAAACCACATACTCATGTGACACGATTAAATTTATACCTAAATGTAAGCAAACAACTGATACTGGCAGACGTGATACGCGTAATCTAAGCCCCAAGCAATATTTTCGACATGATGACAATGAAATCTGAAAGAATTTACATGTAAAAGTGAAGGAAATACATGGCCGCAATCATTTTGATGTACCACTGTAGAACAAGAATTTTTCCATTAACTAAATACACATTTAGTAAGAGTCACATCACTAATTTCGCTAAAAAGGTATTTAGGTAGGTTATTGGAGAGATTTAAGTCTGATCAAAATTAGCAGATGGCGCAGTCTTATTATAAAATAGTAGATTCTGATACAAAAGTCTACAACCCCTGCCATAAAGTATAAAAACATCGCTAAAAAGTAACACGACAAACCGCCTATGACACAAATGATAAAGCAACAAACGTGAAAAGCAAACAGTGAATATAAAGGCGAAGCGTAAAGTGCTACCAAACCATACCCACTTGCATTAATCTAAATAACATCAGTGAGACAGTAAAAGCCTGATTCTCTCCCGGAGGCGCTTTCACGTATGAAGCCTTTGGATACATTTCCACATAATTCTCAAGAGGCTTTATTTGCTTTTATATTTCAACGCAATTTTATGGAGCAATAATAATGTTATTACGAGAGCACAAAGAGCTAAGCTATTAAATTCAGCGCGGGAGGTAGTATTATTATTGTTGTGGGCAGTGACGCTAATTCCGGGGGCAAAGCTTAGCGACTATAAAACGAAACACCACAAGAGTAGCGCCTCAGAGATTGCTATAATAGTTTAACATCCTACTGCACGATTTCTATAGCTATTACTCTTTTTCAAATCGATTTTTAAAGATATAAGATAACAAATAAATTTATTTACAAATAAATTGCTTCGAACTTTATTTATTTTATTGAAAGTAACATGCACATAGGTAACCTTACATAACAGGTAAAAACTAGATCTACTTATATTATACAAATATTTGACCAAAAATTGACTGAAAAGCAGATGGACTTATTAACCACTCGGTCGAGTCTCATCATATAATGAGAGGGTAAAACAATCTAAATTACTTTCTGTATTATTATAATGTTGGAAAAACTCATTAAAAGTAACACAGCAATATGTATTTTGGTCCCAGACTTTTCTCATACAAGTAAATAGATTGCCTTTAATAACTAAAGCCTTTCACGTATTCCATATTTTCTCTCATAATAGAACACTGTTTTCGTTTATAGTTAAGTTTCGGCTCGTGTGAAACAATATAATGGTAAATGGAATTGGTACAAAATTATTTTTTTGCTTATTAACTGCTTTTACTTATATAATTTTGTACTAAGTGAAAGTTTTAATGTACTAGGTAATTGTTATAGGAACATAAAATGTTTGTTTTTTGTTGTAAATTTTAAAAATCATATACCGTGTGGAAGCCGTTCTTCAGAATAAGGTACAATTTACGTGAATACTACTCTTGATGATGTACATAACCTAAAAGTACAAAGTTGAAGATTTCTAGGGAAAATTGAACATAAAAACGAACAACAGATCCAAGTTTCTCGCGAAGGTCGTTTGGAGCCTACCTGCCAGCCTGCCAGCGATTCGCGGAGAAAACTCTTTCGGCACATAATATTTACTTTGACAGACTTCTTCTTGTTTCTTGTCTGACATTTATTTTATAATAATGTGTAACAGGCTTCGTTTTAAATGCCGCCGAGGTAGGTAGGTATTATCTTTGTATTTAAAACTTCTATATTTCGCGAAATTCTCCCAATGTTGCTGTTCTTGTTCAAAGTTTTGAAACCTTAATCAATGGTTTGTTTGATTAACTTTATAGGTATTCCGTTAAAATAAATTATACATAAACAAACAGTGATGTCATTTATTATATTTAGTTTTAATTATATTTTTAAAAACAAGCATGCATTGTTAAATTATAATAATGTGTAACAGGCTTCGTTTTAAATGCCGCCGTAGTAGGTAGGTATTATCTTTGTATTTAAAACTTCTATATTTCTCGAAATTCTCCCAATGTTGCTGTTCTTGTTCAAAGTTTTGAAACCTTAATCAATGGCTTGTTTGATTAACTTTATAGGTATTCCGTTAAAATAAATTATACATAAACAAACAGTGATGTCATATATTATATTTCGTTTTAATTATATTTAAAAAAAACAAGCATGCATTGTTAAATATTATGAATTCAACGCTTATCCTCAATTAAGAGAAATCTAAAATCATACACGTTTTCTTAATTAACCACATTATTGTTGACGGCTGCGTTCAATGAAATATTAATTTCAAAACCACAATGTAGGAAAACGAGGAGTGTTTACCACATGTATTGAGAGCCAGGACGCAACGGTATACAAGTTGCGCGCCATATAAAGAAGTACCGGTTTTTCGACGAACAACTCGTGAACCTTGTACAGGTGAATTATTTTACACGATGATCTATTGAATTTTATAACGGGGGTTACAAAATATTGTCATTGCACCCGTAGAGGAACAATAATTTAGTACCTAATTGTAAGAGTTCCCTACGGGTGCAATAAATCCGCTTTGGAGCAGCGCCATAGAGTACGATCCAGGTTTCCTAAAGAATTGGGAAAAGACCCGGCAGTTTTATATAAAGAGAGTTGCAGCTAAATAAATCAGTAAATACATCTACTTATTATGTTATTATTTTTGATTGTGAGATAATTTCATCAAATTAATTTATTTTACAAAAGTAGTTTCACAACATGCAACTAGCCAGCGATATAAATTATTCACATTAAAATCAATGCATGTAACCTTGACTACACATTGCCCGAGTCCTGCCGTAAGCAACGTCGCGAAACAAAGTTCGGTGGTGCACGATTCAAATTACATCGCTAACTACCTTCATTGGGTCACACATAAAGTGGGCCACGCTCCCGTTAAACTTATCTACTTACTAACTCAGGTTTTGATTCCCGATTTTATGTGAAATATTATACATATCAATGTGAATGTACTCCATTTTTCAATTTTTCTTTATAGTAATAGTGCTTGAATTGTTCTACGAGTACCTATTGTACTTTAAATGTTGTGACAACGCAGACAGACAGACAAACCCGTATTTGGGTCGCCCGATGTGTGCCTTGCACATCATGGGATACCAAAACCAATTAATAAAAAAACTGTTATACAATAGATTACAAAATCATGACATATTAATCCATGGTATTACAATTTTTATTCCAGTTCATAGAAAAACAATTGTACGTAATGAAGGGGTGTCGTGTCGTGTCCATGAACCCTTTGCAATTACCGTTCGCGTGAGCAAAGATATTTTTTACTTGTTATTGTTTGTTTTCATATATTTTTAGTTCATTACTGTTTAGTACCGATTTCAATAGTTTCACTAGTCGTTGTAAAAGTATGTAAAGGTACATTGCAAGGAGACATAATAAAATTTGTGATTTGTTTCCTAAAATCGAATTTTATACAATTTCGGGTGTCAAATATTAAATAATAGTGAGAGTACAAAAAATTATACTGCATAGTCAATGATCGAAACCGATTTTTAACATCTGTTTGAAATAATATATCTTTCAAACAGTGAATGATTTATTACGATCAGTCTGATAGTTATCGAATTTATGATACCTGTCTTTAATATATTAAAGTGAACTACTGAAGTTCATGAACAATAAACTGAGATAAAAATAAATATTTAGAAAATAAATAACATCGGACCGTGCTAAGTAGTCATAAAATTACGATGGAGCATTCAATGCTCTGCGCAACATTTAGTGGATCACGTGAACTCGTTCACGGGGTCAGTTTATAGAGCAGTGTTTTGTTTGAGGCATAACCGCTGCCACCGCCCAGTTCCCACGACTCGCGAATATAAACACGATGAAAACTATGACGCGAATCGAACGTACAGCTGCGATTGATAAGTGAAGCAGAACAGATGTGAGCAACTCGCAAATGACTGTTATGTTGTTCATTGCGCTAGTCACTAGTTTCGGTACATTAAGTCGGTCCACTGTGAATGTATAATTTATGAGATAAGATAAGAAATTATTTATTTATATTTTTTCTATTTATTTGAGGTTATTTAATGTATATCTACATACACAGGGTTTGTCAAGTGCGTGCCGTGACGAACATCATGGTAGGCAGACCGCGGAGACATCGGACGTGCGTGTCATGTTTCATAGCAAAATATAATTTTGTCTGCCATGGCCCATGTCTAAAATATTTAGTGTTTGTGGATATAACGAACATAGTGGTTGAATACATAACCTACATTTTTGAAATTGGTTAATAAATATGACTTTATTTGAAGTTGTCGAATGTATCTGTCATACGAAATACGGGGCATGACAGAGCCATTTCTTTCTTTAGTAATGAAAAAGACAAAGTCTTCTTGTGAATATTTCCTATTTCATTTCCTTATGGTCTTTATACAATATCGTATTGAGTATTTAATTTAACTACCTATTACAAGACAGGAATGAAGACGCCCATGAGCCAGACGTCGTAGGTGGTAACTAATCTAAAGATATTTTAATGTCTCAATAAATTCTAAGTTATTGACGAGCAATAAATCATATATTTTAAGACGTTCGTCGGCACATTGTGGACATGAGCCTTGAGATAAAAACCAAAATAACGCATTCGTTACTAGGTGGTGGTTACGAAATAGACAGGCATTTTACAATGTAAAAATTATATAACGGTAAACGTTTACTTAAGGTCGATTATCTTACCTATAAAACAAATATATAAATATACTTTAATTGTATTAAGTCCTGTACACTTAGATATTTTATTTTCATTTTTATATGCCGCAAAAGTATTATAGCATAAAATACAGCTATTTTAATAAGTTCTTTAGAACATTGAAACCAAGCTCTGCCCTCCCTAAAATTGCTATTATGAAGATCTTTATATTCAGCAAAACGTTACACAAATTAAATGAGGCTTAACATCAAAGAAACGGGCTACACCTGAAAAACGACTTAAAGACCGTACCGGAGGGTTTTATTATAATTAAGCGACGAACGGTATCTACAGATACAATTAGCTTAACGATCGGTGCTGACCGGTTAAAATTTATAAATAAATAAAATAAAATATTCGAAATTGAAACTTAACGAACGAAAAATAATTTATATGTATAATCGGTAATAAAAGCGGTGCTGAGATGTACCTATAGACGAGTTTTTAATCGGTAGCAGTCCGACGTAAATTCAATGTGTTCTTGATAATGTAATGATTACATAAAATTGATATATGTATTACTCACACATCATAAAATATGAGACCTGTCTTTTTAGCCTTATAAATATATTTATGCCTTTTAGCCGTATATCCTTATATTAGAGGTATACTCTACAGCTAATATTAGCAAATAATTATTGTATTAAATTCCGGACGTCAAACTCTACCAACGAGGAATTACAATATTATTATTTGTAATTAAATCTCCAGTCTTCATACGCTGGTTATGGATCATGGTATGTAATCAATTGCAATTAAGGAAATAAAAGGCGTGTACGAAACCTATTTCTAGTTATTTATATTATTCATTGTTATAACTTAATAATTATTATTTTTAATAATGAATTGACGTCGTGGCGACCACAATGACGTTATATTTTAATGAATGTAGTACGAATGAACATGTGCCTATTGCCAAGAGCTGATATATCAAATCTATGATTAAAGGAAGTAAAATTTTGAAATGTAATTATAGTACATGACTTAACCTAATAAGTATGATGCATTCCTGTTGCTTGACAATAAACATATGTAAAAAGTTGTTTATTTTAACGATGTATATTTGTTTTACATATACTTATATTTGGCCATACAAAATACGTTAAAATTGTTAGTAAAATGTGTTACGTGTAAACTCTATCAAATATAGGAGATGACATTCAAAATCGTTCAGCTTTTGTCTGGGAGGAATTTTCGTATGAGTGCCAAAAGTTATTCCGATTATTTAGATGCAATTTATTTGCCAGAATGCATTAAACTATGCATGTAATTATCAACAAGCATGTTTTTAATTATTTATCTACAAGACGCGTGTGCTATTGTATGTAAAAAAGACTAACGTCTATTTTGCGCTGTTTCAGCCTCTTTACCTTTTACAATCGTACCTGCCAATTATAAGGAATATAATAATAATACGTGATTTAATAATACTTTGAAAATTGTAATAAAACTTATTGATGGAAATTTAACAATGAAGTTTCGAAAAGTGTTCCTGGTTATCAAACCGTAACTTATTACATTACCAAACATAAATCATAAACCTGTTGGAAAACTAAAAAATAAATGGTACAACATTTAATACTTTTATATTTATGTTAAAAGTAACACAAAAATAAAAATATTAATGCTAAACTTAGCAATTTGATCAATATCAATCTTAAAGGTATCAGGCTATGTATTTGCCAAGGTGTAACATTTTTGTGTTAATTATTGATATAATTCATAAGGTACTACTAAAAATAACTGTTTATTAGGACAGTGATAAAATATTAAGATTAATTTTCTGACAAAGTCTAGTTGAAAGATTGAGGTGCGCTAGAGTGTCATTCATGAAAAAAAATGTAGAAAATTACCGTAGCATCCTCCCTATAAATCAGTGTCACAACTAAAAGAAAACGTAGACACCACACGAATATAATAAGAGCAAAAAATGCAATTTGCGTAGCGCAGCACCGCTACGACACTACGGCGTAACCGAAGCCGCGCGGGGCCGCTACGAACCCAATTAGCTAGAAACTAGGACGCGTTTAAATTAGCACGTGTGCGTTTTACTGTGTTTTAATTACAATAATTATCCCTGAGGCGGTAACGATGTTCCATAAAACAGCTGATCACCTGGGCTTTTAGCCATTTGTGTTATTAAAGTTGAAAGTTCGGGAAAGTTGAGATTAATATTAATATTCGTTTGATGTTACCGGTACAGTCAAATAAAATAGGTTTGAACTAATTAAAATATATGTGTTGATTAAAATATATTAGATTGAGGTCAAGATCACTATTACGCAAGGTTACCCTCTCGAGAATGAGGGACTGAGTTTAGATATAAAACCATTTTGTGATAGGTGATAGTAAAGTTTTTCATTCTTATTCGGTAAAGGCGTGGGCATTAAGAAAGCATATTCTAGCGCCGCGCTAGGACGTCAGCGATAGAAGTAGATCCTGACGTTGCGCTCTAGCGCCGTGTTGTGTTGTACTGAATTAGTAAAGCTATCTAATTTATTTGTATACATAAGTATAATAACTCTTATTAAGTAAATATTAGAAGATTAATATAAATACACGAACACTAGATAGTAAAAGCAACGTAGGCGGTCCTTAAAATAACATCTCCATAAAAATGGAAAGACAAGAAAAACGTTTGAGGGTTATATAAATAAATCAGATTACATCGGCGTCACTGTTACTTCGTTTAAGCTAAAATACTAGTTCAAACAGCCGTTTGAATAAAAAATAATTTGTTTTATAGAATATTTTTACTAAACAAGTATATCCACCAATTCCTAATCTATGAAGCGGAGTTGTGAGCGGAAGTATGTAGGAGGAACCTTAATAATTAGCAGCAATAAAATTACTAAAGACCTTGGCTGATACTTTCGTAGAGAACATTATCACTCTATCACATCACTTGTACAAAACAACCGATCAGTGTTATGATCGTTAAGGTCGACAATAAATCGTTATAGGTAAAATGGTAATTCCATTTTATTAGACCAGACAGAACCAGACAGACAGAAATCTAAATGATAAATTTAGATTTTTCTTTCTGGGTCTGGGTGTTTGTGTATTTGTCTCTGTGTGTTTCCATGGCACCCACGATACAGGGAATCCTAGTGTGGGGCTGTGAGTGTAGAAAACGTATTATCGAGATACCATGTGAAGCTAACGAAGATGTTATTGTAGTAGAAGATGTATGCGTAGTATAAATTTCCTACGGCCTCTATTCTTAATTTAATATTTTTGAAAAGCCTTGTATGAGGCATATTATGAAGATTCGAGAATATTCCTTTCAATGCTGTAATTGAAGTAACTTCAAGTAAAGAATATATTTTTTGTATATTTACTAAGTAACTCAGATAACTACAACAAGTAAACAATTAAGGCGTACCTCATTTCGCAGCGCCAGGGGGAATATTCCTTTGTTCACTCCCATTGTTTCAGAACAACTTCAATTACTGTTCCATTATCCGTTTTCCCTGTATTGTATCGATCAAAGCTGACGGATGACAGAGGTATCTAATGCTCGTTATATTTCGCCAATTAAAAATGTTTCGGGAGATTATCTAGTCACCAAAACTCCTCCGGGTACCGTACGAGTATTTATTATTTTATGGAATAAAAAGGAAACATGTTTTTTATAATACAATGTTACGTTTTAATAAGTCTATATAAATTAATATTTATAAAAAGAAGAGAAAGAGAAGAGATATAATTGTAGTCGAATTCGACTCAATGGTGAGGGTAACAAAATCTATATTTGTCAATTTATTTTGTAATTTTTCTCTAGTTTCCTGTACGTTTTAATATTGTAGTCCCAGTTCCACAGTAAGCTTACCTTTTGGACCATATCGAACCCAAAACTTGTATTCTGCTATGGAGAATCATAACGGTATGATTATATTCGTTTTGACAGCGAAAATAACATTAGGGACATATCATTTTATGACGATGATTTTATGCACGCCATAAGCACAGATTGTTATTACAGCATGTTTCTCTTATTACGTTCGTACACGAAAATGCGGTTATGTTGTGAACGCAAGGCGGAAACGTGCCGAAATCATAAATATACAAAATCGGATACACTAAAGTATATCTTGTAATATTAATAACTAGGGCATAACAAGCATAATAGCGCTGTTGCTTCAGTTTGGAGGATTATGTAAAGCAGGAAGCTTACACACATTTCATCTTAGACCTCTGGGGTAATATCGCATCTATGACCGCCGTCAGTAAGGATAGCAATTCCATTAAAGGCAGCAGTGGCCACGTATAATCAAAAGGACTATATGATTGTTTGAGATTTCATATACGTAAAAATAAAGAGAAAACTTCTTTACGAAATTGCTGTAAATATAATATAGCTATTTGTATTTTTATTGACTCGCCCACCCAAAGGGGACTCTTGACCTTTACTCAACTACAATCTGTCATTTTACTTGTTATATTTCCCCAGATGAACTTTTATAGTTGTCTCCAAAGTAAGTTACATTGAGTTTGGACAAAGAAAGACTTATTTATCAATATATTCAATCTTATTGAATCTTGAAGCAACAATTCCCTTCCTCCCTTTATATTCAAATACCCTTGTGTTACCTATAAAACATGCGATATAAAAGAATCTGGAACTATAAATAGGGAGCTTATATTTTACGTGGGCGTCGGCCTTTGCGATTAACAAGTGAGATCTGCGATTGAACCGCATATTTTTAGAATATCCCAAATATATTCTGACGTTGGGCTGAATCGGACACGCAAATATGAAACATTTCGAGATTCGAGATTCCAACCGACGCCGACGGCTGATATTTTAGAAATTATATTTTACCTACTTCATAAAAAATTATAATCACACTTTTTTATATTTATACTCTTACTTATATTCAATCTGTCCTGGATCCAGCATTTTGTTTTAGTGGTGCTTTTCCAGCAGCAAAGACGGTCACGGTCTTAAGTAAAACATTTTACATTTTGGGAGGGGATTAAGACTAGAACCCTCTAAATGTCAAACTGAGACCACTTCGATACGTCGATGGCTAAACGGTAACCCAATGCGTATGCAATTTTACTGGTAGCCAATGGCATAGCTAGCTTTTACTCATAGCCAATGGCATAGGTAGCAAATAAGTAGTAAAATAATTATACGACGGCGATATGACGAAGTAAATAAACATAACCGCAAGACTTATATGACAACCATATATCACGACGGTAATAAAAATACCCTGTTCTCATAACATTGCCACAAAATCTCAGAAATCTAAAACGAGGCTATATAAATATTAAATTAATCATAACCGACTTCAAAAAGAAGACGTTTGCCTTGAATGTTTTTAGTTACTTCGTTCGTTGTTGGAAACTTTTTGAGAAACTTCAAGTTGTTTTAGTACTTATTTTATTGAAGCTCTAGTTAAAGCGAGACATACCTAAATTATTACGTATTTTTCGCTCCACACAAATGGTTCGTTAGAGAAAAATTCGTACCGTTGACTGTGTATTCGTATCCACAAATCAAACAGTCAACAAAGTTCCACAATGCATGTATTCCACGTTCCGCGTTCTATAGAAAGAGCGCAGTTAAAAGTGATATAGTGGACTCTCCTTCCTTTAAAAAAACCGCAAATTCTCGTTTTATTCGAGTGAATTATATATCCTTTGTTATTACACCAAGCCGTACGTACAACATATAGATAACCTATTTAAAAACGAAACTGTTAAAACATAAACATTGGTATTAAAAATAATCCTCAACTTTAAATTTAATTTAATTTTATATTAATAAAGGATGTTTTTCAATCGTTTTTCCGTAATCATTTCTTATACAAATTATTTAATAGTTATTTAATTTGATTAATAACTACTAAATAAATTATAATATTTAAATGCATAAAATTATTTCACTTACCTAAATTACTGTGGGAAAATCGAGATAATAATTAATGGAATTGTGCGAAAATCAAAATATTTATGAAATTAAAATGTATAAATGTGAAATCAAAATTGAATTTTAACATTATCGGACCTCGATGCGTGATTATAAATCTCAACAGGAAAAATAACCCGTATTTAATATGAAATCGGAACGGATTTGAAATGATCATTTTACATAAATAATCGTATTCAGGCTGAAATATAAATAACTACTAAAATAAGAAGTTTAATGGGCTATTTAAATACATATATTCAAATCCCGAAAACTTTACTTTTACAATCCCACTATATTATTACCAACATAGAGACAGATGTCTTATGTCTATATTTCTATCAATATTATTACTCATATTGAAATTAATAGACATTAAGCTCCTAAACTAGTATTTACGAAAAAGCAACAATGAAGCTTATACTTAGATCACACAGCGCAAAGGATTTCTCTACATAGGGATTAAGGGATAAGCTTTAGGTTCTAAGACGCTACAATCGCGAGGCACTAGAATTGTAGGTTGGACAGATAACAACATTTCTTAGAGCAAAACTTTTAAAACTCTTGTATCCATGACATTGAAATACAACTTTTAAGGAACAGAGTGGTATATCGTTCCTTTAATACATAACAATTGCATTGTGTGAACAATAACTCGTATAATAACGTCAACTCGCCCAAGTCTCCTCTTAAGACGAGAAGACTTAACACAAAATCCAACTCACTCACCTAATACAAGTTTTAAGACTTCATATCTCTTTGAGAATATGCATATGGCTTACAGTTAGAGCGAGTTACAATTAACTATGCATAAACATGACTTCAAACCCGAATGTATTAAAACTCGCTCTACACTATTAGCAAACCGAAATTTATTTTACCGGATTGCGACTATTGGAAATTATGCTACATTTAAGCCCATAACAAGTTATAAATTTATTAATAGGTTTTTCAATTAATACCATCTGTCCAATACAGTATTAAATCAATTTCCGGTTTATCGTAAAACTGATTTTAACAATCAGAACTGTGTGCCAGTTTTACAACATGAATTAGTTGGAGCGCGAATCACAGCTGTTTTTGTTTACTCGCTCGTAATTCCCCTCAATTCGCGAATTACGACGCGAAGTAACGAGATTTCGTAATTGCTCGAGTTGTTTAATGTTAACAGTGTACCTAATCCAGATTTTGATTACGTTGGTCGAGAACTAAATAAACTAGCAACCTTGGTTAGTACTGAACAAATATACAACACAGATACATGGCAGTAAAGGAATTGCGGCGACGACGAACTAATGATAATCTGACTAACGTTTATGAAGGAACGTAAACATCCACACTAATAGCGATATTAGGTCTGACCTAAATATAGAAAATAATCAGAAGGTTGTAGTTCCAGCAATGAAAATATAATAAATGTATGAACAAGCTTTCCCTTCAATATACACGCGGGTACATAAAAAATAATTGGTCTGCTATTTTTGGGTGTCAGCCATATTAGATTTAGAATGACATCAACAATCTACTCATGGATTGTCATCGAAACCAAACTTGTATGCAAAATTTCAGCTTAATTCGGTTGGTTAACTCCAACTGGATTAAAATTCACTTGCAAGATTGGACCCACACATGCTAACGGACTAATAAGGCACGTTAAACAAAAGCATATAGTAATATACCTACTTATAGTTAATTCACGGCATTTAATCCAGGAATGTTGTTGTCCAAAACAACCAAGATAACGAATTCATCGTACATTAAAGTAGCTATTTCTGAACAAATTAACTTGTGAAACGTGCGACGGTAAGAATGTGACGTTACGCTGAAATGGGTGCGAAAGGTTGATGGATAATTGGGTTGGACATAATTTTAGCGGCAGCAATCCGCCACCGGGTGGAAATGAGTTACTGGCGGTTAGGATCTTACTTAATCATGCCAATGGAAGAATTATTTTGAAAGAGGAGTACATTTTAAATCTACAACGTTTATTTTTTATTGCTACTCAATTACGAGTATGTGTGGAGTTCATAAATTGAGTTTTTATCGGCTTCGCATATAATTTTTGTTGATAATAATAATTGAGGATAATACTCGTATTAATATAAATCTGAACACATTGTTTCATTAGGCACAGTATTTTCTGGATGTAGGTACTAAGCGATTAGAACGTTTTTGGATTTAATAAGTCATTTATTAACAAAGGTTTTAAGCTTTAAATTATAAAAATCTGTAATCTGGAACCGACGAACTAGCTTCACCTCTCTGTAGTATGCGCATTTATGTTGGGAAATCAATGAAAATGATTAATTAGATATTTATGTGGAGTGAGGCGAGTGGAAATAGAGATGGAAATTCACGAAAAGTATCGTTGATACTATATTTAAATGTGGATAAAACCACGTGAGGCCGCTAGTTTGTATCAAACATGAGCGAGCACACCCTAAACTAATACGCGACCCGTTAGGAGTCGGCACCATCCGTCTTACTAATGTCATTATCTAATTTATCTTTTAATGGAAGTAGTTGTGTTAATATACGCATACTCGTTCGTACATGTTGCTAATGAATTTCACATACCTATTTATAGCAACTGTAATTATTTAGAAACTCGAGCATCCAATGTGATATATTTTTTTTTATAATAATATAGGAGTATCAGACGAGCATGCGGTCCACCTGATGGTAAGTTGCTACTGCCGCCCATGGACATCTGTAATCAACCTCAGATAGGATTAGATATTCCTACCTGAGGACAGCCACAGATGCGCCGCTACCCCAGAGGACTAAGCTGGAACGCCTCAGAAAAGTATGTCTCCCTTACCACACCCTTCAACAAGGAACACAACAGCGCCTAACACTGCTGTTATTACGCAGAAATAGGTGTGGCGGTGTTGCCGCCGGAGTCAAACCACAAAGGGTTCTACCACCTTCCAACATATCTCAAGTAAGTACTCGTAATTTAGTCAGTGCCGGTTTTGGATGATGTCTTTTAATATTCTATACTCAAAATCCCTTCATCCCTAAGGATTTCACCACCACTACCAACGCCGTAAATTGTTTTAGTGCTGGAGTATGTTTCATCTTAGGTTGTGGAAAAAACTCGTGATGTAGGTATGTCTATACTTTTTTATGACGTGGACGTCATAAAAAAGTATATCTTCATTTTATATAAGTGACAATATAAATATTATGAAGGTCGTCAAATATTAAAGTTGGGTAATAAATTGCATGAATCACATTATAGGTCCTATCAACCGAAGCATATTGCTTATAAAATATCATATTATGTAAATTATACAGAATTCATAATACTGAAATTGCAAACTACAGACAGAAGCGACGTGCAAAGAATCAACCATTCGTCTTGCTAATGTCATTATCTGATAATGGAAGTTGAGGGTTACTCCCCGTCTGCGGTCGACCGCTACGCTGATGGATTTCGTTACTTGTTGTTGAGATAAATTAATAGAAAATTATATAATATTATAATTTTTACAATATATGTATACTATTTTCATAGTAGTATACTTTTACGCAATAAAGATGCAATAGTGCTATTTGCAACACATAATAATATTCATTTTATATCGTAGCAACAAAAACATTAGTAACCAGCGCTGAATATAGTACATTTGAAGTCAATCATCCCACCTGACGAATAGATGGTTCATTACACCTGAAGACTAAGTTGAAACGTAGCATGGAAGCAGAATCATAAATTTAATACGCACCTTCTTGTATTTCTAATTTCTAATAGCTATAGTACACCTGTAAAACGAACTTTATCATGTCTCACGTCAAGCCTCATAAAATATAGCGAGCTTCGAAAGTTATTTTACTAAAACAACATTAAAGCCTATAAGCTCATTCCATACAGGACGACATCTCCGGCGAGTGTTTTAGAAAATTGAATATCCGGCGCTTTCAGGTCGCCTTTGGAGCCTGCAAGATCCATAACGTGCACCGGAAATTGTATGCGAGTCGATTTAATAGCATTATCTACACAAAATATTGAAGCAAGTCAAGTGTTTGATGTTTATATTCGTCTATTGGGGCTGGTAACTTGAGTAAATTAATATTATTTATGGATTAACAGTAACACACTCACAAGATTTTAAATTATATCCATAAATGAGGAGGGGCTATTTTTAAGGTATAAAAAAAATATTTTACACATATAAAACAAAGTAAAAATATCATATTGAAATAAACTGAAAAATAAATGTAAACAAATTAACGAGAAATGTAGTAAATAACTATACAAGTGTACTACACATACTAAATATAAAATTTTACGCAATTGGTGTTATATATAACGTGACTGTATTGCTATTAGGACCCCTGGGTGAACCCGGCTACCGTCAATAATACCCCATCACGCACCCTCCGTGTTTACCAGGAAAACTGGCTCACTTATTACGTAAGAGAACGTTACTCAGCCAATCTCAGGGGAAACTAACATCGTCTAATAGAAATCCTTTATTGAGATACTGAAATAGTCTCTTTATAACAACACCTATTGAGATAAATATTCTTTCGGTCTTGGCTGAAGGGTGTTCGAGCTTAAGCAGCGATAACAATACTAACAACGAATCTGTGGTCGACCGCAGGCAGGTCTCCAATTCTTTCTGGAATCATTTACAGATGTCCATGGGCGGCAGTGTCCACTTACTATCGCTACCAATATTCTATAAAAGTATTCCGTACATATTTTATATCGGTACAATTTAAAACGAATGGAAACGTTTATGGCAGATCGTTTTGCAATTTAAAATGTGTATTTTGTAAATTGGCGCACTGGAAATTTCCCGCTCAAATGATTACCATTTCCGCATAATATAGATAATACCTATTTTATCTGTGCCGCTGAATATTTACTACAATTTTCAAACGCGTAAAATAGGTTCATATTTACACAAACGTTTACTAAAAGGTGTTTTATTAACGGATCATAATTTGCGTTCATCGCCTCATGCAATCATTTTTGTTGATTTCAATTAATAATAGTTTTATTAATTTTATATTTATCTTATAACAGTAGGTAGGTAGTTTTGATAAATAGATTTTCTAGAATATTCTTATGTGAGCAAACGAATCCATTAACATTATATAATCTACATGTTGTTCTAAGTTCTAATAAGTATTGTAAGTAAAATCACTGTAATCAAAAGCAGCTGCTAGTGTAACATGTTACAAAAACATAAAAGTTTTTTATAAATTTTCATTTAGGTAAAAGCGTTTCGTGATATTGTAGCATAAATTTTAATTCAGAATGAAAATTGAACATTGAGTTTTACGTTAGCACTGCAGTCTAGTGACCACGGACACATAAATCTAGCCCATATAGCTTATTGTAAACATTAATTCTATTTTGGTTAGATTGCAAAGACATAGCTACTCCTGAGGACTAAGTTAGAAATACACATATGATTGACATCGCACAAAAGATTTGATGTTTAACGATGAAAAAAATGATCCTTTTTCAAAAGCAAATCTGGTCCTACCTTTCCACCATTATCATCGTCATGTGTGGACATTTGAACCAAGGAAATTTGATCATTCACGTACTTGGTAAAACAACACGCAAATCCAACCGTGGGTGACAGCGATACTTAGGTATTTACATAGTCGAAGTGCATTGAGCATCACCCTCCGACGCCTGGTGCGATAAAACGCATATAGCTACACGTGTGCCTTATTGAATCGGTAAATCAAAAGTCCATTACGCTCGCAACGATCACACGTATTCCGCTGTCCGACGTCATCGGCGTCGCGCTGCATATTTTTCGCATCAATAGCTCCGCTTTGAATATTCGATCGTAAGCAAAGAACGTGTCACGGTTGATAGATGGATCGCTGGATCACATTTACACACCACAGTTTGCAATTCTATCAACCAGTAGGACATTTCAAAGAAAATAATACGTTGAAAACAAACATGTAAAGCTCGGTTTTGTGTTAACCGAGTCGCTTGTACGAATGCGAATGACGCAGGACGGTAACAAGTTACAGATGCATACGGATTTCCATATCGGAATTCTGTCGTTATAAATATCTGTTGTATTTTTCTCGTGGAACATTTTTACAAGTAAGCAGAGTATACAACAGAAAATCCTCAACAAATCTCAGTGTTTCATTTTCATAATCTCCATTGTGATTCTCGCTTGTGGCTACACTGTTTCAACTAAAAGCATGATTTAAATTGGCTAACATGCAAACAAAATTAAATGTCAGCGGTGGATTCAAAATAACAACCTTTACTAAGCTATAGTCATACTGCAATAATTTCTACGATACCGAAATTAAAGGTAGTTTAAAATGATTTTCATGCAAAACACTTTCTTTATATAATGTAAGTTACTTTACCCCGAAAATATTTGGAATTCCTGCGCTACATAATATTACCTTACTTTTCATTATGCAATAGCTATGTTTAGTAAACAATACTTACGATTTATATGGCGGCTAGGCGGCGCGGGCTTCTCAAAGTGTGTGTACGCACCGGCTGCATCCACCTGTTGAACAAAGAAAACGTCTCGTTCGTTTACACATTACTTTATTTTTAGCGCCAAACACTAAATGAATTTTAACAGCCCTAATTCACCAGATAGAACGATAACGTTTTACGTAGATTTAGACACACGAATTTATAAAGCCATCTTGATTAGGTAGACGTTACGATTTACTGTAGTGGGTTATAATAGCTCAATTACTATATAAGTAATATAGTCATAACCATATTACGTTATAACTCTTGTTAGTCGAATTTATGTAAGAAAATCATAAGTTATTACATAATTACATAACGGTAACATTATTAAAGTTCAAAATTGAAAAGATATGAAAATTCTCCATATTTCCATTAGGTGGTAGATAAGACGAATATTATAATTGATAGTGTAGTATGGAAATTTCATGCATGTACGATTAATTGGCAGATAACCAAGCGATATATCGTTGAGACTAGAGATTAGGTACATGGCTGACGGTAGCGTATGTTTGTCATTTACAATACGTAACTCATACACAGGTATTTAGTGAACAATACATATGTAATTTTCCTTCGGTTCGGTTTTCAAAGTCAAAGCAAATAATTCACGTAATTACAAAAATAAATCATCTCTTATAATACCATCCATCCTATAATAATAACGCGGACCTGTATTTGTTTCGTACCCAAATACAGGTAAAAACATACGAAATATGAATATTGATTAAGACAATATGATATGATTTTTAAAATTAAAATAATGAAAAAGCAATTTACAAACAGTAAATACAAACATTCGTAGGAAACTAAAAACATTTACATCCAGAAACCGACGTGTTTACTTAACCCTTTCTACGCCCAGAATGTATTAAAGTTTGTTTAGTTTAACCTTTTACGCGTGAAAATAAAATATCTAGAACGTTTTTGGAAAATATATTTTCCAATAAGTTTTCCATCAGCAATCTATCATTTTCCGCGAGTGACTAAGCGAAAGGATAATAGATGATTCAATATGGGGCTTTCGTGATTTACTTTAGCCACCTTTATTTATTTCTACCCTATCCCCGCCACGAGATGAGGCGATTTTGTTTACTTTTCCTGTCATTAGGGAATACTTTTTTTTGTTTAACTCCGGTTGCGTTACTTTGGTGATCCCGGAGTCTACGTAGCGCCGAGAACGGCCACCGGGGGTTTTTATTGCGGTAGGAGTCCCAGGGTACACTTTTTTATGGATTATATTATCGGAAAAGATGTAGTATTTATGCTTTAATTGAAATTCTCAATAACTACTTAATCATGCTAATACAAATAATTATAAAAATACTAAGAATAGTTAAATAGCTTTGATCCTGCCATGTGATTAATTAAAACTCCATTAACGATAACATGTGTAGTAATTTAAATTGTTTACAACAAGAATAACCCAATTAATTCAAAGATTAGCTATTAATTGCTTTACATTCGCGCTACATTATACAACCGTATTTTGAAACGAGAGATAACAAGATCTATAAACTGTGTAATTATGTTATTAGACTAAATGGTTTGTGGAGATATTTCAAATTTGACGCCAAAACACAAATTACCCCAATAACACGCTTCAGTGCCCCCGCTTAGCTAGCTAGCATAAACAAAATAGATAAGCGTAGCTCACACACATTCATTGGACTGATTTATGTTATAGAGATAATTACATTGACAGTCTGCAGTGGTCTGCATTTCTAAGTTTTAGTAGTCTGAATGGGTGTTGCGTAACTTACTATTTTCGAACCGTTGACTATAGGAAGCTATGCAAATAACATTTTTGACGAAATATCGCCGTTTATAAAATGCTGTTTCTAAGGAACACCATCATTTTAATCTTTAAAATACTTAATATAAAATTATGATATTATTTCACAGATTTACTATATAACACGTGTCTGGGGTATACGCTATTATAATTTATTGACGAGCAGTAAAACAGAAAAGTTCACATGACAGTGAAATAAAATAAATAACATACGAAATTTAATACAAAATGTTGTCAAAGTCAAAACTTCTTACACACTATATATATACATATAACATTTAGAACTCATAATGGTAACATAAAAGTTATATCATTATCTAGCTACGTAACAGTAGCGAACATCCTGCCCTGAAAACTCCCGGCCAAATTGACGTCGACGTATGCTCGCGGATGGCATGGAATATTGAGTTTGTGACTGACGTACCTATTTCCTGATATATTTCTGTTCTTGATCCCCGTGTCATTAGCTTCGCGGAAGCGATCTACTGTATTTCCGTTATCAGGATACAATACTTACATATATTATTATTAAGTTTTTCCTTTTTTATACGAGAAGATATTTATTTGTAAAATATTTATTTATTTAGGCGGGTACTATTTGCTCAATGTTCCTATATTTAGGAATTGCAAAAAAATCACTTAAGTATTCTTTTTAGACGATACTGCATGCTAGTTAAGATACTATCCGTATTGTAAATTATTAGATAGTCTATTTTCCTAGCCATTAAACGAAGATTCCGAATCACAAGATTATTATATTTGTAATTGCCAATTAATGTTTTATAGAGGTAAACTTTTTGTTTTTGTCATCAAAAATATCATCTAGTCGCGAGATTTTATGGCGCAATCTTCCACGACCATAATACTGGAACGTAAATATGGTCAGCAGTAAAATGACAGGATTATACGACAAATAATTATGACATCACTATGGAACAAGATAGTTTTGGATGTTATTTGTGATAATAAATTAATCTATAAAGTAAAACTTTGTCAGACACAACCTAGAAAACTGTTCAGCGAATAATTAGTAAGGTTAACGATAAATATGGGAGATAGTTGATGGTAGGTGAGGTACTGAATAGGACGAATCTAAATTATTATGTGAAGTTATCAGTATCAACATTAACAATTCTATTAAATCTGAGAATGGATAAATAGATCGTTTAATTTATTAACTAAGTAACATAAATTCGACATCGGCTAGCAGTAACCCTCGCCGCCCTACGCAATTCTAATTTCATTTGCTTTTGCTATTCATTATAGAAATAGACATTGAAAATGTATAATGACACCTTTTTTCGTAGGGTAAAATAGGACTTTTATTATGAGTATCGTATCCTCTTAAAATATTTTAGTCACTTTTAACTCCGTCACTTCTTTAAATTTATTGCGATAGGCATCTTTTTAGTGTATTTAATCATAGTAGTATATTGGTCTTACTTATAAACAATGGATATTAGATGGATCTGGATACTGGATTATAGCTGGTTCCTATTACCTGTCAAGTAATATCCTTTCAATCAATGCTGAGAATAGCTTTCGCGACAGAAAACCAATACCTGGGCGGCCCTACGTTTCAAGGCCTTTCGAAGGCATTCGTATCATATAATTTGATTTACCGTTAGTGAAATATAAATCCCTAAAGGGTTCTAAGTATATTTGTATTATACGTTGTGGTGTTAGACGTGTAATACAATCTTATGTCTCTGTAAATGTTGTTTCCAAGTTTTTCTTTTACTCGTATAAACCATCTTGCTCTGCCATGATATAATACAAAATATATTACGTCGATTATAATATTGTTTCAAAAATTATATTAGAATAAGAATGCAAATTGAACACAGTTTAGTTAAAAGTTTTGCACTTAAACTGCATATTGCAAATATACTTATTGTATGTAGGTATATTTCAAAGATCTTCTAGTTGTTATATCTGGTTTAAGTTTTTCTAGTTTAACTTTTAACATATTTACAGGCACGTGAGGTTCTGTTATACTAGCATTTCACCTTTGATAGAGAGCGGTGGCGACCCCACTTCTGAACTTTACATCGTTTCACTAAAGGTTAGTTGTGAATATCGATTTATTTGCACATCAGAGGTTTCCAAACCTCTTTGTCTCAGAGACCGCTTACTTTATTTTTTGATTTTAGGTCTCCTTTGGTTTGATTTCTTGAACATCATGTTATATTTGGGCTAGAGAAGAAATTCCCATTCATTGTTCGTTGACATACACACTTTGCAGGTTCTCGGCGGCCCTAGGATATCAATGGCTTACATGTTACAAACATTAACAGTAAAGACATAATAAACAATCCCGTAACGAATCACATAAAAAGAATCGGTTATGAATCCAAAGATACATTAGAATGCAACACTAACAATCTGGCACCAGTCCCCATTACTTTGTACACGGCAACCTTGAGAGTGTTGTGAACAAGAGGCTCGTACAAGGGTGTTAGATTAAACAAACGATCTCCCAGTATTATCTACTCCTTTTATGTACAGAGCACGCACAGCAAATGCATAGGCGAGAGCGGCCTTGCATCGCCTGACGCAAACCGCTTGCAGATGACTTAAATTGTATGCACACGACTTGCGACACAAACACCAGTGACGTACGTAGAACCAGACCAATGGCATTGGATTTGCAATAAACTACAATGGCAACAACACTTGCAAGTCAGTCAAGTATCAGGTATTAGTTGAGCTCATCACAAAATTGCATCGTTACCAAAGTTACATAAGTATACCAAGTTGCAGCTTAATCGGTAAGTGGAAGCCATTAAAATTTTGTACCAAGATTTTCTCCGTACATAGTAACTTAATAATTACACATTAACAATACATTATTGATGTGAAACATCTATAGCCGCACGTAAAACCGATTTCTGGCGTGGCGACGTATGCCGCGTGGCGACGCGTCGCCATGCGCAATAACTATTACTGAAGTCACTGATAAAACGAATTAAGTAGTCACGATTTGAAATAAATTCGTAAATTTTTGTATTTAATGAAAATAAATGTTTATTCAATAAATAGTCATCGTTATCTGGAAAAAAATCGTAATATTTTATTTTATCATTATGACATATTTAGTTCCTATCACAATATGTTCTTTTCTGCATATTACTTTTACAAAATAATGTCGATGTTTCACATCTGCCAGGCGTCCCGTGACGGCTCACATTTTTTTGGTCTTTATTTCTAGCGTGAATAGTTCTTACGTTTCGGTGAAAGGGTATAAATGACCATCTTAGTCCACAAGAGTAAACACTGTCAAAGCATCTGTAGAACCGCTGTTGTACATGTGACGTTGGTTACAAATGTCCTTGAGCGACAGTGACCACTAACGACCACGAATAGGTACAATATGCTCGTTTGAATCATAAAAAATAAGGCTATCAATATAAAAAGAAAGGTCGAGCAAGGTAAAAATGAATAAGTAGCGAGCACTCGTTCACCGTGCGACACAATTTTGATAAATAACCGATCGTCGCGATTGTATTGATTTATTAAGGGTTTCGTGCCGTGGAATAATTGTCGCTTAACAAGAAATTTATGATTCTTCACGACCTGTTTTCGCAAGATTCTGTTGATTGTTTCGCAATAACCGTATTTTATTATCATTCAATATTCAATAGGTATACAATCCGTTCGGTTGGATATTATGTGGTGTACCTACAAGTGATAATAAAAAAATGGGATTACCCTTGGTGCCATACCACCCTATTTCTGCAAGCATTGATAAGGGTAGCAGTGTTTTAATTTAAAGAATGCGGTAAGGCAGAAACAATAACACGAGGCCATCTTACTCTTGAAGTGTAAAATATGACCTCGGGCAGTACTCCAATTCCATTTGAAATAGGACTGAATTCCCATTTGCTATTTCCATTGCACAAAAACGCCTGGTATGAATCCACCTCAATCACAACACAGGAAAAACTAGCGTGGATAGGAAATAGAAAGTGTACAAAACCGTGATTAATTTTGTCCCGGGTCGATCCAGCTTCCTCATAAAGATAATCTGAACATGATTACGAGACGGTAACGTTCGCCAAAATGAAAACATTGTATCAGGGCATTGCTCTCAGCAATTAAACTCCTGCGTAGTCGGTGTCGCGTCCGATTTCGGCTCCTTGCCTGCTGACGCGTACGACCTGTGCGCGCTTTCGTCACGCCCATTCTTCTTCAATACCATCACGAATTACGATAAACGAGCAAATCGACCACGTCATCAACGTAGTTATCACGAACCCATTATTTTACCACTGTTGGATATGGATCTTTAATAATAAGAAAGGTTGGTGGACTTCACACATAATCAGATAGTGAGTTACTAAGAATGTATCTCTTCGTGGTATTCCGGCAGAGACTCAGCTAAATCTAATTATGCTTCTGTCTTATTGCAGCTGTGTAACTTAAAGGAGTCAATTTTTCCGGTTCGACATGTGCTTTGTTAAACTTACATGATGAAATGAAATGAAATGAAATGAAATGAAATGAAATATATTTATTTTGTATAGGCCAACGGCGGCACTTACAAATTGTCAGTTACAATATTTTCTTAAACTACTACCGGATCGGAACGCGACCTCTACTGAGAAGATCCGGTAAGAAACTCAGTGGGTTTGTCTTTTTTAATTTTAAAAATAATTATTCTCTTTTTAATTTTTTTTTTAAATGCCATTATTTTTACATATAATTAATAAAGCATTAGCTCCAGTATCTTGCTTTACATTTATCTAAAAAAAAAGAAGTTTGTTCAGCAAGATACGCTACACTTTGACATTTTCTTAATTAACTAATAATTATGTTATTGATCAGTCCCAAGCTGTTTTATCATTAATATAATCAGAAATTTTATAATAAGCTTTACGACTAAGTGTGCTTTTGATAATAACTTTAAATTTATTAATTGACAAATTTCTGATTTTGATGGGCAGTTTATTATAAAAACGTATACATTGACCCACAAAAGAATTACTTATTTTGTGGAGACGAGTAACATGTGTAGAAAGGTTAAGTCTGTTCCTTGTATTTACATTATGCGTGTCACACCGTTTTACAAATTTATCAATATTTTTCCTTACATAAATTAGGTTTTCATATATGTATTGGGATATAACAGTTAGAATATTTATTTCTTTAAATAGTTCTTTTAGTGAAGCTCTTGGAGGCAGGCTGTAGATAGCTCGTATAGCTCTCTTTTGCAATATAAATATATCATTTAGGTGTGACGAGCACCCCCATAGTAATATACCATAAGTCATAATGCTATGAAAGTAACTAAAATAAACTATTCTAGCTGTTTCTACATCTGTTAGAAGTCTAATTTTTTTAACAGCATATGCCGCCGAACTGAGTCTACCCGACAATTTATCTATGTGGCAGCCCCATTGCAATTTGGCGTCAATAGTAACACCTAGGAAAACAGTTGACTCCACGGGATCCAAAACCGTTCCATTTAATAACACATTGGTTTCAACATGCTTCACGTTGGGTAACGAGAACTTGATACATTTAGTTTTCTTCTCATTAAGAAGAAGATTATTTATGTTGAACCAATGGATAACTTTCGAGAGAGCATTATTTACTTCGTCATAATTATTTAATTGTCTTTTAATCTTAAATAAAAGTGAAGTGTCATCAGCAAACAATACAATCTCGTGATTATTCCCTACATAGTAGGGCAAGTCATTTATATAAATTAAAAACAGAAATGGACCGAGTATTGAACCCTGCGGCACGCCCATTGTAACAGAAGCACCGGGCGATTTTGTACCATTTACATCAACCTTCTGAATTCTATTATTTAAGTAAGAAGTCAAAAGGTTGAGAGCCTGATAGCCTGAGTTGATGTAAAATATATACCATCACACATATTTGTAGGGGATTGCTGAGAAGTAGTTTTAATCTTAACTTAATAGCATGGACTTCCGCAAAGTAACGCCTAATACAATTGACTATTTTACATGAGGTATCTCTATTTATTTTTACTACTCAGTATAACACCTATGGTACTTTATTGTTTTTTGTAGCAGTCTTAAACATCACTTGACATCAATTTATTGTATACCTGTCTGCTACTTCGTTTATTCGAAATAGCAATATTGGCTGTATAAAATTGAATCACGACACTAATGCACAACCACTTAGCTATTTCTGGAAGGTATGACGATGGTCCCGACCCAATCAAACGAGTACAAAGGGCTCTACCTGTCGTAAAACGTGAACGTTGGCATTTTACTGTAACTGCCTTGTGTAGAGGAACGGCTTGTGTCGAGTATAAGTGATGTAGACAGTTGAAAGCAAACGTCAGAATGTTAGTTACATACCTTCTGTAGACATGCGTTCGAGTTAAAGGATTTTACGTTGACGTGAGAGAGCTCACGTTTGTGAACTGAAACATATCCATCAGTTTTCGGGATTTCCGGCAAATACGTTATTAACCAATGTCAAAACTGTTTGTCCTGTATACCTATAGAAACGACCGCAAAGTTAAGTGACTATATAAATAGTCAATTGTATAATAATATTGTTTTACGATATTAATATTTGCGTGCAAAACTTGCGTGCTGAACGTTTTTCAATTACCTTATGTTTAGCTGACATCATAAGTGTATTGAGCGCGCTCGTTGTAACGAATCAACTTTATATATATATATTTTACAAGATTTCCAGAATAAGCGGTAAAACATCGCCCTGTTAGGTGCAACTGCGCTCAGATGCAAAAATGTCTCGAGTGCGGGGTAAGAGTGCCATGCACTCTAAAAAGCTTATAATGACCCTCATTAAATCTTTGGACATGAATGCAAAGTCCAAAGTAGGCATGTTAAAGACTGACACGTGAACAGTATGTCTTACCTAACCGATGATATGTAATATCGGGCGTGGTCACGAAAAGGATCACGGATAGGTAATCGTTAGTGGATACACTTCATGCGCGTTTTCAGAGCTTCGGAAGTAACTTTACGCCGGACTTGGTTGGTAATATCAGATACACCGTAGCGTAGTTGGTAAGCACCTAACACCAGTTGGTAACTTAACATATTAACATGTTTTCATCAAGTGATTCACATTAGTGTAATATGGAGCAGTATGTTCCACGCCTCTACAAGTCATAAGGAAGCAGTGAGACATACAATAAATTTGTGCAATATTCGACAACAAAGAATATAGAAAAATAATTTTAACCATTTTTTTCTAAGCAATATTAACCAAACGAAAGTTACATTAATTAGCGTTGGTCCCTTGTTAATACTTAGACATTTTTCTTTTCATTTTTCATAATATAGCGAAACAAGGATTTTCATTAGCGCTCCCGGGTTAATCCTTGCGGTAGTAAATACGGAGCTTTGACCTTCGTGCTCTAATTAATTACTTTGTCACCCGCACTCTCAACACGTTTCTTAGCAATTAACAGTAAACATTTATATAATCTGGAATCCCGGCAACGTACTCATTTCTTAATTACCCTTTCATCTTAATTCACCATTAGCAATTTTATGGTGTACATCTAATAATTATGAATCAATGAGATGATTTTGGAAGATCTTGTCATCCAACACACTCGATATATTTTCGATCTCTCACTTACTTTTATTAAGTGCTACTTTTTATTTGAATTTCTCGTTTCACTACCCATTGTAGCCTTAGCCTCTAATTGGTCGATGCTCCACCAACCATCCGACATCCTTGTGGCAAGTCAAGAAGGTGACTGACTAACAGGAAGAAGTTATATGGCTTTCATTTTTGTCATTTGGTTACGGAATCCTAATAATTTTAAACATTCCCCATGTTTAAAATTATTAGGATACTCTACGAGCTGAAGCTCATTACATAATAATCTTGTAAAATGATACATGGAATTGACAGATATCATTTCAAATATATCCGTTTTAGATTAGTCTTTTATTGACGGTGCGAAGGATATAGCACTTGGGGCTTCAAGTCGGATTTAATAAATTGAAATTGCCGTGATTTGCGTAATCTAAATATCGTATTTTTCTCCGATTCCATTTGCTTTTCAGACTTTGAGTTCTCATAAATATTTCATTAGCCACATTTGCATAGCGTTGCGTCAAAGCGCAAATTGTGGTAGTGGATATATATTAGGACGCCTTATCTGGGGGTAATTTGAATTATTACGTTCACATAATAAGATGCGTCAATATCACATAAGCAGTGTACCTATGTAATAAGATATTTTTACTTTAATATTATCCGTAATAATGTCTAGATACTTCATACGAGTACTGTTTTTTTTTTTTTTTTTTTTTTTTTTATATTTGAACCTGACGATAAAGCAGACGTGCTACCTGATGCAAAGTAGTCAACGTCGCCTATGGACATTTGCAACACCAGAGGAGTCGCCAATGCATCGCCGGCTTTGAAGGAGAGCTCTTTTTGCACCTTTGCACTTATCTAACGAAACGAAACTGCGCTTCATATTTGCTGTGGCGGAGTAAGAATCATCACACCTAGAAGTATGACTTCTATAAATAAAAAATAGGTTCACCTCAGCTAATCTAAACATACAGCGAAAGTGAATTAAAAGTTCTCATGATGTGTTTGCATATCATTATGATGTAAGTGCTTTAACGATAATGTAAACATGGACACTGATAGTGGCATAAAACATCGAGCCCCAATTTAACGAATGCGTGAGGAATAGACATAATGTAGGTACTATAGCTGGTTCAATTATGGCCGTTTTCGGTTTTATTAGAAATCAGATACTAAATATCGGTTATTTTCGCTACGTGAAATTATTTTCTTATATCGATTTGAGTCTTTGCTTTGCTGGTATTTCCGATGTCGAATTGGTAGTTAAAGTTGCAAACTATCAACGAACGCGCTTAGATTGAGTTACATTAGCTTACTCTCTTCGTAACTTAAGGAAGTGTGAAAAGTAAAACAAAGCGTAGCGAATATAAAAAAAAGCGTATTAATAGCGAACGGGTATAGGTCAGCCTTAAGTAAAACACGTAGAGAATGTAAAATCGCGAACGGTCAGACTTTGGTAATTTATTTAATAACGGTTACACGATATCTGAAAACAGTTTTTACGTATAACGGTTATATTATATCTGAACTATGTTTACGCTGTTTACAAATTGCAAAGTATTTTCCGACCAAAGATTTAATCAGATAAATTCGCTCTAACCGAAAAACCGCCAGAAACGTTTTTGATTTTGTGCGTCAAATGGTTGCGTGCGTACACAGATTTATTTCAAGGGTATCCCGTAGTGAGGTCGTGTTTTAGTAGTATTTCTAGTAAACAGGAGCGTATTGTCCATATAAATTCGTTTCCAGGTCAACACAATTATGTGACATTGAATAATTTAACTCATCGTAAATAGAGCGAGATCCTCATTTAGTAATTAATGTGACTTGACAAACAAACTATGCGTACATTTCAGGCCAACTTTGTAAAATCACACTATTTTACTACTAAATTAATATTTTTTAAGTGATACATTGTACAATAGGTTTTAAAAATTCTGGAATAAACGCCCATGCTTATCATCAATGGAATTCCCATCTTGTTGTTGAACACATGTTTTCTCACAAAAATCAAAATGTTAATACTATTGTTCAGTATTTAGAACTGGTCGAAATACTGATTAGAAATAAAAGGAGTAAATTCAAAATTTAAAAGGTTGACGTTTCTGTCATAACACACATTGTACAGACAGTCGGTATTCAGATTTCGTCACGGGACGTATCTAATTATATAGTATATTACGGGGGTCCTGGGGACCTATTTGGACGTCGCGAGTGTGTGTGCATCACGGTCGATCGGTCGCCGAAGGGAGCACCGCACAGTTCTACGGTATTTATACATATATTCACCTACATTATTGTCACTAGCGCACAAGGGTTCCAAATTATATTTCGGATTAGAAACCAGCGACCTAAAACTCTACATTTTGGTCACTTCGAGTCGGGATTCGGGTTTCCGTGCTCGCAAGTATATTCTTGTGTGTTGGTGAACAGTAGTGTAGACATCGGCACACGTCCACGTCGTTTGTAAATACCTTGCCGGATTATAAGTATTTACAGCGGCTGGACAACATCAAAAAACGGGTGTACTCTACAATTATTACGTAGGGATACACGTATTTATTTCGGTTACTATTTTATTTATGTACATCGGGTACTACAAGAAACGTCAACGGGTTTAGGCGTTTTTTCGGATTATTATTAGTGTTTCGGTCGGGCTTGTATTGAGCATTCTCCTGTTTCGGGTTGTGTCGGTTGAAGGTGGTAGAACTCTACGTGGTTCGACTCCGGCAGCACCACCGCCACATCTATTTCTGCCATTACAGCAGTGTTTGGAGCTGCTGTATTTTGGTTTGAAAAAGGTGTGGTAAGGGAGATATACTTAATCGAGGCGTTCCAACTTAGTCCTCAAGAGTAACAGCGCACGTGTGGTCATTTACACCAGGTGGAGGTGGACTGCATGGTCGTTGTCTACTCTATTATTTCGGTCGGTTTTATTTCGGTTTGGATTTTTATTATTGCGGATTATAATTTACATTCGGTAATATTTTGTGCTTTCATATTTGTCAAGTCGGTTGACATATAATTTTGTGACAGCGTTCTATCGGTTTGAATTTAATTTTATTTTTTCTTATTTCATTTTTTTGAAATGGCTCCTAAATCTAAACAAAGGTTGAATAAATTAAAATACGATTTAGCAATTCATAATTTGGATTCTATTTACGATCTTTCTCAGCGGGAACCTAAATCTGAAATAGATAAAAATAATTTTAAAATACGGTATCATGATTTGGATCGTAATTATGAAGAATTTACGTCGATGTTTTTGGAGCTGCAATCGGAATTGGACGAAGGCTCTGATGTGGATTATTCGGACGATTTTAAAAAATATAATGGAATATATTATGATATCAAGAGGAAGTTTTTAGAAATATCATCTTCGGAGACTGAACATGGTTCGGAGTTCAGGTCAATGGATGAAGGTGATAAGCGGAAGCGGGTGGTTTTACCACGGATACAAATTCCTACATTTTCGGGAAAAATAGAAGAATTTGTTTCATTTATGGACTTATTTAATTCTTTGATATGTGAAGATAATGCTTTATCTGATTCGGAGAAAATGTATTACTTATTAGGTTCATTGGCTGGAGAACCAAAGGTTTTATTGCAACACTTATCTATTTCGGGAGATAATTTTTCGGTTGCTATGGATCTATTGAACAATAGATATAATAATAAAAGATTGTTAGCAGATAAACTATTTTATAATTTGTTTTATATTTCACATGTCACCAAACATTTAAGTTCTATTAAATTATTTTTAAATACATTATTAGAAAATACGAAAGCGCTAGAAAAGATGAATTTTCCGGTTGATCAGTGGACTCATTTATTATTTTACATTAGTTTTCAAAAATTAGATAATAGTCTAAAAAAAGGTTTTGAAGAACGGTTTACAGGAAAGGAGTTTCCGGAATTTAAGGATTTAATAAAGTTTTTGGAAAACGAACTTAGGATTTTGGAGTCAAGTGGTGATTCACATCGGACATGTGGCACTACTAAAACTCATGCGGCATTTCAGGAAAGTAGGCAGGTAGGCTGCAAATGTTGTAAAAAGGGAATACATCATCTTTCCAAATGTAATAAATTTTTATCTTTAAGGGTGGGTCTTAGGAAAGACTTTATTAAAGAAAATAAACTATGTTTTAGATGCTTTAACTCTCATAAGATAGCGGACTGTCAATCTTCATGGGTTTGCTTTAAGTGTAAGTCACCTAAGCATCATCATCTTATTCACATGGATTTACCTCACTACCAGACAGCATCGGGCAGTGCAAGGTCGGCGGCGACACCTACTGTGACCGGTAACAGTAGGGCACATGCCTCTAATGTTGTCGCGGATAGGGTGGAAGATAATCCATATACTGCATCTGTTAGCGGATCTAACAGGGCAAATATTACGGTTTCGAATCAAGGTGGTGCTTCATTGACTTCTAACATGATTGAAGGTAACATGTTTAATCGTACGGTTCTTTTGTCTACGGCCATGGTGCATATTAAGGATGAACATGGTCACTATCAAGAAGCGCGTGCGTTATTGGACAACGGTAGTCAAGGTAGTTTTATTTCGGAGAGTTGTGCTAATAGATTAGGTTTAAGACGGTTTAAAACAAATGCTTCTACAGTCACGGGACTGAGTGGCATACCAGTGGATAGTGGTAGAAATGGGGTTAATTTAACGATTCGACCGCGGTTTTCACGTCGACCGTTATTGGTATCTACCGCTACTATTTTGAATAAAATAACTAATCAGTTGCCTAGTTTCAATTTACCTCAAGAGATTTGTAGTCATTACAAAGGACTACCTCTTGCGGATGAATATTTTTACCTTAGTCGGGAGGTTGATATTTTAATCGGTGCGGATTTATTAGGAGAGGTTATGCTCGGGGATATTGTTAAAATAAATAATAATTTGCCTCACGCTATACAAACTATTTTTGGTTATGTATTGTCCGGGCCTTTTTCATACGCGGTAAATAATGATAAAGGTGCCCAGAATATTAACGTTTGCCAAACTTTCACGAATATAAAATCGGATAATTTTGTACATAAGGTTAGGGACACTAACGACAATTCTAGTGCCATTGCGGATTGGAGACATTTGGATCATAAAATTAGTCATCAACGGGATGATACACGGCGATATGCGGTAGGTTCGCCATATTTACCAGATACGTTTACGGTAAATAGTTCCTTTTCATCTGTGAGAAAACGGTTATCTATAATGGAAAGACAACGTACGGTAAATAAATTTCGGAAAAAGATATTAATTTGATTTAGCGGTTTTACGGTTTTATTTTAGTTATATTTTTTATGGCTTTAGTTCTATTATTATTTTTTATTGGGAAAGGTCTATTGTTTTCATTGTAGAATATTTTGTTTTTTGGTCAAATGGATTGACACATTTAATGGTTTCGTTACCTACGGATAGGGTGAATGCCACCGGGCTATTTCAAACGGATTTTGCTTTTCTTTATTTTAAAGATTTTCTTTTATTATTGGGGTTTCGCGGTTAAGGAATCCTAAAGCCTTATGGTGTATATCTTTTTGAGTTTTTCTTTGTTCTTGTGCAAAGGTTGTACAATGAACATTAAGTGTCAACGATTTGACGAAGGAAGCCTTTCTTGTAGCATTAACTACATTTACTTCTCGGCGGAGTCTTTCACATGTCATTTGGTTCGACTGTGGGACAAATTATACAGCTGAAAGAAAACAATAGAGTGAAGAGATGTCAATTGGCGCAAGCTCTTTAATAAAGATTTTGGAGAAGACGGAGTAATATATATCTTCACTTGCTTCAAACTAGAAGTAAAAGGACTTAACCTGGAGGATCACTTAAAATTGGAGATTTAGTTTTATTAAAAGAGAACTTGCCTTTTTTCAAAGTGGAAATTAGTGTGGATTTTGTGTTACTGTCTGAGAAAGATTGTATTATACGGATAAACTGAAAACAACATCGGTTATATTTATTCGGCCTATGGTTAAGTTTTGTAGGCTGCCTTCGGAATAGGGTTGTCACAAACTTGTTTGTGTTAATTTATGTTTATTATATGTTCGGTGTAAGCTTTTATTTTTTGGATTTTGGTTGATAAAGGCTTGGCCTTTCTCGGGCGGGGGTATGTTCAGTATTTAGAACTGGTCGAAATACTGATTAGAAATAAAAGGAGTAAATTCAAAATTTAAAAGGTTGACGTTTCTGTCATAACACACATTGTACAGACAGTCGGTATTCAGATTTCGTCACGGGACGTATCTAATTATATAGTATATTACGGGGGTCCTGGGGACCTATTTGGACGTCGCGAGTGTGTGTGCATCACGGTCGATCGGTCGCCGAAGGGAGCACCGCACAGTTCTACGGTATTTATACATATATTCACCTATACTATTGTCACTAGCGCACAAGGGTTCCAAATTATATTTCGGATTAGAAACCAGCGACCTAAAACTCTACAACTATGGTCTATTACATTACCTATGATTCGGTTTGGACAACTTATTGAAACGTAAACCTCATCTCACGGTATTCCGCAACAGATACAGTTCCAATGCATCGACCGTACGTCACGGTAATCTAGTTATCATCAGTTCACGATAATTATTTATCTCTCCTGTCAAACTACCACTTGCTATAATCAATGACGTCATCTGCAATTGTTATCGAAAATGTAATTATAACGCACTTTACGGCTGACCTATTTTTTAAAACATGATCTACCAGAATGTGAGAAATGATTTATACATTTGGCAAGAATCGTATGTGTTGTCCTATTTAAGGTCAGTTATTCGGAAGTCCATGGGATGCAATGAACATTTAAGTACTTCTTGTTATATATAAAACTAGCTGACCCGGCAAATTTTGTACCGCCTCAAAATCTATTTATCAAATATATTTCATATAAAATATAGCCTGTGTTACTCAAGGATAATGTAACTTTCGAATGGTAAAAGATTTTTAAAATCGGTCCAGTAGTTTTTGAACCTATTCATTACAATCAAACAAACAAACAAAGTTTTCCTCTTTATAATATTAGTATAGAAGTATAGATAACATAACCACTAGAAAGCAAAAAACACAATATTTAAAAAGTTGATTTGATTGAAGTTAAAACACAACACGTAAAACCGAGACGAATCTTTTACTTAAATATTGTGTAGTGTTCCATCACATCCAACTCCACATAGTCACAAGCAAAACCTACTGCATAGTTACTACACTGGCTTTATAAGTTAGCTACAATCAGCACATTTCCTGCGGGAGGGGGACAATTCAGGTGTTTCCGTACGAACGTTTCCCTTGGGAGCAATTTCGGCGTAGCGGTGGTGAAGCAACTTCTAATTTAACCTGAATAATGAATTACCAGCGAAGGTCGAGCTGTACAGTGGTCAGGTTGCCTGTAATATTGCCTTAATAGTACCTTATAATGGATATGAATCGGAGGTTTAATTTATTTATTCATATCGAGCTTTCCCTCGTGTAAACCTCTTAAAACTACTTTACTTTCCATTGCTAAAATCTACCTTTTTGTGACAATTCCGACAAGAGCGGTTAATCCGAAGATTAGACAGACAAATACCGGAAAAAGGATTTTGAGATTTTAGCGGATCGATGAAACATTTTAGATAGCGTAGACTGTAGAAAAAGTAGTATATTGAAGTGATAGTTAAAATTTTATAAATATTTATGTACCTTTTTACATCTACTTTTCCTAGATAATTAATTGTATTTCTAACTGTATCTTTATATACATGATAATTAACACGACTTCATAAAATGTAGATCATAAAAGGTTCCTCAAATATTTCAATGCACTGACAAGCGACGTTAACAATGCAATATTTTTTATGGAGCGCTATAAAATTGTCTTCATAACACAAATTGTCGACAACACTTTGAGACGGGAGTGCCGACTGCCGACACATTTCTGTAAAAGCATTTAAAGTGCTATATAATGTTTGTATCGTTCAGTATTTTTCTTGCCAGTAAAAAAATGAAAATATTATTCCTATGCACCTATCCTATGCTATGTTTATGTAACATTTTTCATAACATTGGACACAGTAAAAAATTGCAATGTAATTTATGCCACAGAACATAATTTTTCGCTCGATACAATGTGGCGTGCATTTTGAAATGCAAAGCCTGTGTGTATTGAAATTCATTTATTTAAATATATTCATATTTTACGCACGTCATACTTCATACATACAATCTACTGTGCGGAATGTGGTTTTTGTACGTACCTATACTATATCGACGTTATTTTACGTCTATATTCTAATATTTCTGTACGCAAATAGAGCTTAAAAACTTAAATGGATTTGGTTCGGCCAAAATACCATCGATATATTAATACAACAAACACCATGTAATGTATAATGTATTGAAGCACTTGATTACGTAAGAAGATAAACCTGATATCAGTTGATACTGCGTGTCCCTGATGAAAAGTGCCTGTTTAGCATAGTTAGTACAACTATTTAATAATCATTCGTCTAAATACCTACTACTGATGTGTATTTTGAAATTACTTATTAAACTTCAATGCTTATTGTAATGTTGGTTACTACTACTTATTGTACAAGGTTCTACCATTACAAGTGGTGAATTTTTCTTATTAGTTACAGATGAAATAAAAAGTACGTATTAAAATTGGCGTTGTAAGTTAATTCTATTCCCGTAAAAAAGGATAAAATTAAATGAGGTTTCATGTATTATTATTAAAAAAATCCTATAACTCTGATCTAATATGAAGAGAAATATGAAAACAGTGTTGTTCAAATGAGTATGATACGAACTGACGCGTCTGCAACTCGTCATCAATCCCCGTTCCCATGAGGTACAAGTTACATCGCACAACGAGGGCCCCGGGCGCACCAGTAGCTACTATAATATTCATGAGCCATACAAACAAACACATTTACTTTTTATACCTCGTGACATCATTCCTACAAAGAAAAATCAATAAAGACGTATTTCAATGTAGCTTTAAACACAATACGTAAACACATTACCACGCCCGGCAACTTTAATTCGACCCCGTATAAAAACATCAAGCTTTATTTACATACAATGGTTGTCTCAAAAATGGTTAATAGTTCTAAGAAAATTCTCTCTTTCATAAGTGCACTTGTAAAGAAGCTAGTTTTTGTAGAACTTTGCGCCTTTGAGCCTGACACTTGAGATATTTCTCGACTGACGTTGCGTAAGAGTAAGGTTTTCCAACGTATAAGGTTTTTTCATCACACACGAGCACATATTTCAATATCATTACTTAGGTATGTTTTTGTACTTTCTATAAGAACGGATAAGGAATTTAATAACATGTAATAAATTGTGTCAGTTCCGCGAAATTTATTATTACGAATTCCATGATCTACAATATAAAAGAGGCGATGCGTTTTGCTTTACCCATTGCCTACTAATTTTATTTCGTTCGTCTAACTCCATTGTCCCTTTTCTGAATAACATACCAGCCGTACAATACAAAACGCGAACCTTTATACGGATGAAAACTTTACCGCCATACACGAACTTTTGTCCGAAAAAAACGCAAATACAGCAAGTGGACGAATGCTTTTAGTTCTGTTGGCTTTGACGAGCTCGAGTTTTTAAATAACTGCACTCGTATGTAACAATGACTTATTTCGTTGATATGCTCTTCCAATTTCGTTTTACGACATTGTGTAGTTTAATAAACTTCACTTGGATACATTTATTCGAATGGCATGTTTTTTTTTGTTTTTGTTTTTGTAATATAGAAGTTTTATTTACATACAAGTGTAATTGGTAGTGGATGGTAATTGGTCACTGAGAGATTGGATTGAAGTCCTACTTGAGGTTACCAAAGATGCTTTACTACCCTCATACATTAGTTGGTAATTATTTTTATATTACACCTTTAGAATCAGTATATAGTAGCGCATAACAAGGTTCTTCTTTGAGAGAAGAAGGTGTGACGGTGGTACTCCTGGAGCCGAACCACTTTTAATTTAGTTCAATGTAATGCATTATAAAATTCAAATGTATCAAAACCAGTTAACTTTACCAAACATCCTTATTGGTATTCGATTTCTATTTTAAAACTACGGTTGGTATTCGCGTAACCGCAAAACACACGGATGTTCTAAGGAAAGACCGCTATTAAATTTGGGCTTTCCCGAAAAGTCCCACGCGTCAAGGAATTAAGATATCAGACACTAAAGTTCCACTTTATTTGACGCTGTCAGTTTACTTTATAGTGTCTTCCATACGATTACAACTGACGTAGTAACCTAATTACGGTTTTATGCCACATTAAATAACTTCAGCTTCCTTTTTATTTTCGCTTGCGTCATCATCATGTGCTGCATTTGGACTTCTGAGTTTTCAGGTCAGAGATAAAAATATAAATTCATTGTTATTATTGTTCAGTGGTACCAAACACCATATAACACAATAATCATTATATTTTGTCTTCAGTGTGATATATTTATTAGTCGCTTAAAAATCATAAATGTAATATTAGAAAAACGTAAATTCGTAGGCAGGTGGCGTTTGATCGGCAGCTGGCAATACTGAACGTGTCATGGCTATGCTGCGTATGGTCAAAATGATCTGCGTTATGTTTTAATGGCGATATTGCGAGCGTGTCTTGGAGAGTCGCAGGGCAATTAGTCGTTAATAGAGACCACCTGTTGGGCAAAACAAGGCGCGCCGAATGTCAGCCATCTCCTGCCTCATATGAAGCAATTATTTAAACCATAAGAACAATACCCAATGTTATTATTACAGCAGGAAGTAATATATAACACAGATAGAATTGTGAGGTGCATCTTAAGGTAATTATTTACCCTTGTTTTCCTATTATTAAATCTATATTTACTTAGCGCATTTCGTTGATATGTCCTTTATAACCAAACTAAAATAATGTTTTATTGTTCCAGTTAGATAAGATCTGCATTTATATATATGTACATATAAGATATTACTTCCATTTTATACATAAAAGACATTCATTACTTTCGCGGTAATCGACCACATGGGTTTATACCTCAAGTAACTCTTAATACTAATAAAATATTTCGTTCCAGTAATTGTATATTAATGGTACCTATACAAGCCGGATGTTTCCATAATACGCTATGCGTGTGCCTAAATAATTCATGTAATATTAGCTACTGAATAATGTATGAGACTTGATTATTATCATCCTATATCTCTAGCCGGAGAATCCCAGTTATTCCACATGGCAGAAAAAACAAAAACTCAAGGTTGCTACCAAAAAATATAATGCCTTAATGAGGTACGTACGACGTACATATAACTAATACATAAATTCCCCAAGGCGTCTTTTCTGAACGCTGACCCCGATAACATACAGATTTTGACAATAAATTCTCGAGGGAAGATTCATTAATCCAAAAGAATTAAGTAATCATAATTCACTTAATGAAATAAGAATTACAAATACATATTTAACAATTACATGTTTTTTTAAGAAATCAAAAATATTTTCAAAGGTAAAATACTAACGGGACAAAACATAAAAGTTGATACAACAAAATGGAGCTATTATTACCCCAACGCTACGAGCATTCGCCGTGTAACGTGTGATAAATAAAAATTGAAAGAAATCAGTTGCCCACACAGTTCTACGAATAGGCCTTTGGTGAGCTTTCAAAGCTCAGTATGAAGCAGATTACGGAACAAGTGGGCTCGTTATGCATTCAGGCGTGGAAGTCGCGGCCGATCGCCCCGCCTCCCCACTTACTTTAGTTATTCACTTTTTCGAGAACACAGTTTTCTACCTCGACGACTTATTCGAAGTGCCGAAAGGATTTCACTGGCAGGAATCCTTTTCACAAAATATATAAGAATATTCAACGAAACACACGATCTACTATTGACACATTATTTCTTATAACAATAAAGAAAAGAAAAAACCTACTGTACACATTTATTTCCATTTTCTCTTCTTTTGTGAAATTTTACCAATATCCAAATTGAAATTCCTACATTTCGTTTGACGAAACCAACGTCATTTAAACGTATTTAATTTAATGAATAACCAAACCACAGTAGATAAATTGCATAATTAAAGTAGTTATACAAGGTAGCTTGCGTTAATAATTTGGCTTCCTGGTTTAAATTCGTTTAACATGGATTTTTAATTACCTCAAGTGTTCGTAACATAATTTTGCGACTTACCGTTTTTATTATATGAATTTTAATATAATTAAATGTGTTCCATTTATTTGCCATATTATTGACTTATGCGTATTAGAATTTAATTATCACTTGCTTAAACGGTGAAAGAAAACCTCTTGAGGAAACCTGCATATCTGAGAAGTCTTAAAAAAAAACGTTTTCAAAAGTATGTGAAGTCTACCAATTCGCACTTGGCCAGCGCGGTGGACTATGGCCTAATCCTTCTTAATCTGAGAGGAGACCTGTGCCCAGCAGTGGGCCATTAATGCGTTGATGATGACGATGATGATGATAGATAGATATTACTAATCCTATCACAATACGATACGACATTATACCTCGTATTGAAAATCCGTTTCCTGTTATTTATACTTCCGAGTTATTTCTTGTGAATAATTCGATAAACCTAACAAGCACATCCTTTTACGTATTCAGTGCTCTCCAATAATCCTATTGCAGACGACATTTCCGATATAACAATATTTCCGATACAAGCCAGCGAAGCAACCTAATTATAGACTAAGGTTTTGTTATTGAACAGACTCTCTACCTTGGGACTTATGAAAGTAATTCAATTTTTTTATTTCCTTTTAAAGTAAACACAATAGCTATGTTATTTGGTTTACTAAGTTTATGTGAACAATACCTGCCTGAAATCAAATGAAATATGTATATGGTTTGTTTGTATGCAACATAGTTTTGCATGAGAGAATAATTTGATGACCAGGTAAATTGCAAAATACTTAAAATAAACGGTGTGACTACTACAATAAATTGACACACATTGTTCGTCGCCATGCCGTATGCTGTCCTATGTATCATCAGTCATAGTACTCGTACCAACGGTTCTCATTCCATTCAGCGGCCTAATTCTCACATACGATTTTGTTGTTCGTTTTGTACACCATTTAATTAATTAACAGAGAAACATTTTAACTATAATTTACATCCTTCGTTACTGTTACTTCATCGAGTATTTATTGCTTGCCATTAATATATTCACGAAGCATTCTAAAAACAAAAACAAAAAAATTCTATGAACGAAGTATAAAAAATACAAACGTTATCTCTCAGAAACTTCGTAGCCAAGTAAATTACTGTTAGCCGGTGACATGTTCCATTATGCGCTACGTAACTAATTTGCTTTTAGTTGCAGGCAGCCGTGGGTGAAGTGCAGTGCGGGTGAGTTTTAAAAGCGAGGGTCGGAAATGTACTGACTAATGCCCCTTTCAAACATAATCTCTTGCCCTTTTGATGTGTTGTGAAAATAATGCAGTCAAACACAACATAGTACTTTGATGGTAGAATAAGCCTGTATAATTTATATAGATAAAAAATTAAAAACATCTAGTAACCTTTTCCATACAACTTTTACATACATGGGTATACCTAATGTATGTTATTATTACGTTCAACAGTAAGTGTGCAATCCGTCCTTTAGAAGAACGACGGCTGGAATTTATCGTATTATGTTTTTTAATTGCTCTTAACTTTTTAATTTCTTTATAGATTTATGAAGTCCACGCAAAGAATTCGTGGGTATTATAGCTAATAATATATATCAATATGTACTGAGATTTGTTGGTATCAATAAATCCTTTTAACACATCGTAGGTTACAATGTTGAACCCGGTGACATTTTCCATTACGTGTCCGATGTTATCGCGCTTTTAGCCGCGGGCGGCTATCGATAAACGGTAGCCTTTGTTAGTGCGGGGAAGTGGTAGACAGATTCGAAATCCGTTTGAAGGCTGCACCATACTAAGTGACTAATGTGGTCGTAACTCAGCCATTAGTTAAGTTTTCACCACAACACAATTCCAAAAATACCAGCTCAAATGTTTGCCTCTTAACATAATTATTATGTGTCGCATTTCATTGAAAAACGCGCATCTGAAAAATCTTCGACTAATGTTATTATTTTGTGTTTGGAAAAATCTAATGTGCATCACATGATTGTTTTTACATACAATTGGAAAGTTTATTCGAGCCATTTAAATAAATTGTCTTTTTAAAGCTCTAGTCCAAACTAATATAGTTCAATGCTTTAATATGCCAAGTTAGCGATTTACATTCAGTAGATACACTCTCAATGCAAAGCGCCAGAACTCATCTAAGTTTACCAATTGAGTATTAACGTTAGGTCAGCACAAAGTTGGGTGACATCGATCCAGCCGTGCAGCTTTAATCTAGTTAGGTTTACCAACGACGTCCATGCCAATGTTCCAACTGCAGGCAATAAACTATTTCTTTGCCAATGATTATTTTTCTCTGTGTGACTGTAATTCGTTACACTACATTCGTTATTTATTTTCATTGGAGCTTTCAGTTTGTTTCAAATTAAAACGAATCAGACTTCCTTATTTTCTGATGCTACATCAAAAGACGCTTCTTAGCCTCACACTAGAAGTCTCAGTGGTGTCGGTGCTGTAGATACCATTACCTCCATAAAGAAGAATACAAGAGTAGCAAGGCCCAGATTAGAAATTAAAATTCGTAATTAAACGCTCATATTTATTCATCTTCAGATATCGAACGTGCCAGATATAAACTGGGAGAGACAAAATAATATTTTTCTCAGGCATGACCCCTGTCTGCGTAGCCGTGTTACGATATATATAAATACGATTATACACATTGCATAGGATAATATTATAAATGTTTTCTTATATACAAACTGTATCTGGCAAGCCGAGGATCTATCCTAGAACACTGTGTGTCAGATTGATATGGTAACAGCTCCACTATATAAATAGTCATATTCCTTTTGTTTGGTGGATTCGATTACCCATTGTCATTTTGTTACAAGAGCATGCAGTCATCCTGTTATTTATTCCTCACTCAAATATTACAATGTAAAACCTCCCGTTAGACCCTTACAGTTCTGCACGTTATTTTTATAACTTAATTAAATGCTTACTACGCTTCAACGCTTTGTACACTTCATAGCCCTTCGTAGCCTTACACTTGAATTCCCTGCGTTGTGGGTTATACTGACACAAAGTCAGGTCCACAAACATCCAGATCCAGCAAGTCCCGTTCTATACGACGAAATTACCTTGGATTAAGCTGAAGAGTTCTCTGCAAGGTACATTGATTTAGGAGCGGAAGAATAAGGATAGAGTGAACAGTGGGCAGCGCGAGTCATATGATCTCATATTGTAGCTCTTACTGTAGAATCTTCACATTGTTTTTATATCTTAACTCAAGTCTTGTTTAGGACGATGTGCAACGCACGTGCACAATATTTTAAAGACTCCTTACTTCCTTGTCAACATGTATTTTAGGTACCACGTTATTTAACAAGTAAAAGTATTATAGATAATCATTTATAGAATAATATTTTACACGTGTTGCAAGCAATTGCTTTTAATTATTTCATAATTAGGCCTTTAGCTAAAAGTAAGCACATTTAATAGATTGGCTTAGTTAAAAAACTAATTTAATTAAACGAACCCCACAAATCCTTACGATCCGCTACGTCATGGCAACTCCAATTCATTTCGCCACAATTCGCCGCACTAACGAGGCTGCCTGGCGGAGTTGCCCCAACAATGTGCAAAATAACTTAGTCGTAAACTGCTCATCGCGAACGAAACCTTATTCATTAGCTTTCGAATACAATGGAGGTACTTTTATTTTTAATAATATTAACTGTAAGCTGTTTAGAGTCGCTGTATTTCTACTTTTTTTCCGGTTGATTAAGACACCAATATAAGATTATAGATATAGAAGCAGATTATAAACAGTGTTGACATCTCTCCGTCTAGGATTCACCATCATTATCACGATACTCTCAGAATGAGATGATTATAGAGCTCATATAGGCCGTAGCGTGGTGCACGCTGCCTAAATGAAATTATGTAGACTTCACACACCTTTAAGAACTTTTTTGTTTTTAGATTATATATCTACCTTCACCGTTTAAGCATTATAAATTCGTGTTTCACACACCCACGTATTCACACTAAAAAAGATATAAATACTTATATACCTACTTGTGCGAGTTACTGAACCGAACGTGAGTATTCACGCTTAATATAATATTGATGATGTTATATCGTCTATTACCGAGGAGGAACAATCTCACCGTAAAATTCGAAATGGTTTTTGCCGTTTCATCCAGTCTCTACGTGAGTGACAGTGATGGCACGAGCTCCATTCGTCCTTCTGCATGCTAAGTACATCAAACGGTCATCGTAACGTGGAACGACGTATTCGATGAACGCTTGGTTTATACGCGGCGCTAATTCGCAGTTGCTTTACGGCGCAATATAATTAGATTGCCGTGCAATAAGCAAATCCATCGAGTCTCGACGCTCCCGTAGCGTTCCTTTGTTGATATTGGAACTCGATCAATCGAGTCTGATTAAATAGTTCCCGAGAGAAAAAATCCAATCGTCCTCTTAAACACTCGATACGGATCGCGATAATCTCCAGTCGTCTTTGTTAAGAGTTAATTAATACAGATTCGTTCGCTGTTTACCGATCGGAAACAACTTCGTGTTCTTAACTGGTTTTATCAGCACCATTCCACATGGCGCTTTGGTAATTTCTTGTTCATCTAGGTTTGAGAAGAGATTTGCATACATAAAACCGGATTACATAAATGTAGTTATAATATACGTAGTGTATTCAATGCTATGCAAAATATTACAATTATGAATAAAACCACCTCATTTACCGTTTTGTACACTATGATTTTAATACTAACGTAGGTAATTCATTTTAAATCAAGTACGAGTATTATGGAAAAAGATGTACCTATCATGTTTCTCAATGATACGGCTAAACATTGATACTTCTGACATTGGATCATAAAACACATATTTTATTAAGACAAATGACTAAAAGGCATCGAGCTTGCCATGAATATTCTATGTCATGAACATGCATTAAAAAATGATTCAAAATTTTTCGACAAACTCAGTATTTTGATATTGCTTACCGGTTTATTAATATCTATGAATAATACCTGTCACTAAAATAGTACAGTGATGAATAACTAAAGCATTCGACACATGATAACATTAGGTTAGTTATTGTCTTTGTAAACATTAATTCAATACCACCATTGACGCATTTTCCCTCTCCCCTGATACTGCGCTAGGAATAATAGAGTCATTAACGAGTTATAATGAGCCTGGAACGAATTTCCGCGGTTAACAAAATTAATTATGTTCTATGGTGTTTAAAATACATATATCTATCCACCGAGTGCTGTAAGTAATAATTTAAAATGATGACTAGCCAGCGAACTTCCTGTAGGTATTAGTATGTGATGGCACAAAAAACGCAACGAAGACGTAAATTTATTAGTACCTACTCATCAAAAAATATTTTATTACAAACTGTATTGTATTTTATTAAATAGCTGCCCGTTTTTACGGATGCGTACTTCCGTTGCTAAATGGCGAAACACCGGGGACTTACAATTCGTCTGTCCGTAAGTTGCAGATAAAATTTACTTGTGATTATGAATGTAACAAAAATTTGTAACACATTTGTGTAATTCATATTCATTTATTTAAATGAAACTGGGATAGCATACCATAAGTGTGAATGGACCATATGAATAAAACATAAACCAAACTTCAAGTTCGGAAGAGTTTCAAAACCAAGAGATGAATAAGAAATGAATTGCGGAATACTCCAGATATTCAACAATCCTGTGGAGACACCCCTGCTTGGGGTGTGCGACGTTATATAGATTGAGAGACATTGCAGTCACGTAGATACCCAACACTGGAAGCCAGAAGTAAATTAAAGTTACTAGAAGTGCCTGTTCAAATTAATTTTGTTATACATGTAAACTTTTTGTTGCCGCTATAATTCCATTAGGGGCTTCAAATATGCCGTGGTAGTTCAACTATAAAAGCAGCGGATAGACGCTAGTATTTCAAATTATTAACCGTGTAGATCGAGTCGTTGTATTTATACCCTTCTAAGATATGAAAAGAAATATTTTTTGTATAAAAAACTGCGCAAAAGATATTAGTTTATACGAAAAGTAAAGTGTTTTTATTCACGTTATGATTCTAATGCAATTTAAACTCTTTACATAAATCCATTATTCAAGTCTGCTACGCATGGATTGTTTTTGTGAAAAAAAACACTGATATTAATGATTACCACAGATAAAGTTTTGTTCCGTAAAGAACATTCAACATAGTTTTGTACATGAGATGGTTATGTATTATATATGGTCCGGAACACTGTATGTATCTATAAACTCTACATAGTTTACTAAATGTGGCCTTAACACTTAAGTAATGTATTCCTTTCTTATAATGATCACGTAGGTGGAGAGGAAGTATTGTTAACATTCGATCCAAAAAGAACGCATGCCCTGACTTGTGCAATATGTAGAAGAGATTGTGTAGAAGAGAAATGTGTAGCGAAGAACGGAGAAACATGGGAAGCTTGTCTCAATATCACAAGCTTTCACGACAATAACTTTTTTAAAAACATTCTCTAGCTTCCCCGATAGAACTTTATGACAGAAGGTATACTAAGAATAACCTTGTTATCTTAGTTATGAAATAGTAAATCTTTAATTAATATCGTAACTTTAAATATAGATACATTCATTATAACTACACTAAAAAATAAAATCAATATAAGGAACAATTTGATCGTTATAGGTATTATCTACAACTCTATCGGCTAGACCGAGTATAAATTAAATGCATGAATTTATTTTTCTGAAAACTGCAATTAACCCATTGTAAATGTATAAATGGAATAATCTGTGGCAATAGAGTATAATCATAAAATATAATAAAGGAAATATTTTATTGGAGACTAACACAAACGCAAATCATTAATTAGTTTCAAAGAAATGAGGAATGTTATTACGGTCTTATTTATTCTACAGAGAATTGCTCATAAATATTTGTAGGAGTATTGTGTACAGACGAAATCAAACAGTTTAGTGAAGACGAACACAAATTCAAGCACGTTTCAGAGAAGCAAAAAAACGTTATTATTTCAAAAATAGGTACTTTCAGTGCGTGGGTAATGAAGATGATTTGCTTATCGTAGATTTCCGCGAATCTAAAATCTATCAAGTAACTTCATCAGGAACCCCATTAGGAATCCCGGGAACTCTGAATAACATTACGTTTTGATAACATTAGTGAGATTCTTTCGGGCGGCTGTGTATGAGTGACGTGACGTCATCAGAGAGGGAATGTTCACAGCTTATCTGTTTTCGGTTCGAAGCGCATTCCTCACTAAACTCCTCCCTATTTTATATTTATAGTCGGTTGGTTTATCGTGGAACTATATGCCGGAACAACTCTTCCACATTACATCGCGTATTATGGTTGAAAAGGTGCGCCTGGGAGTGTTGGGTACATTATAGAGCATCATTCGGTTCTATGTACTTGTGATGATATCGATTCAAGTTAACATTTACATATTGATACGAAAGTATAACATTGATACCAAAATGAACAAACAATGTAATCTAAATTCAATACAATAGATACCCGTCTACTCTATTAGTAGTAGGTATACCTGGTAAACATGATTTTGGTTTTATGGCCGTTTAGTTTTTATGACAAATCTGTGCTGATTATTACATAATACTTATGTGTTTTTCGATGGGGACCTCACTCAAAATAACAAAGAAAAAATTATTAGCAGTAAAAATACAATGTGCACGTGTACTCTTACAAAGTTGTCTTCCGTAGACAAATAGAAACTTGCGAATGAACTGCACCTAACTGTTCCAAGAAACATGGGAATTAATCTTTAGTCGCAGATGCTAGAACAATCCACGCTAGTTGCATTAAGAGTCGATACGTACAGATAACGGCAGTCACGGATCACATGTAGCAATCCGAGCCGGGAGTTTCGACACGGTCGAGTGCCCGCGGGACGGAAACAGACGCTTACGCATTCTTGATGACCCGTGACCGACAATATGATGATGCCGGCCCCTCCATCCGCGACACCGGTAACGAGTTCGCACTCTCCGGCTCCCAATACACCACCATCCGTTACCTACACTACTATACAAATAAATAAACGTCTGTCTCTCATTGTGTGTTTATAACCGCCAAAATCTTAAAACCTGTTTGATCAAAATCAAGGGTCAAAACGTTGTCAACGGAATAAAAGGATATTATTCATGAAACAATCTTGTAAGAACTACTTTGAATACGTACCTACTTCATACAAAGTTTATACAGTATATTAAATTGCGAAGAAATATTATTTGTAATGATGCATTTTATCGTTAGGGATGAATGATCTTTTCTGTTTCAAACGGAGTCATAGAATCTTTAGCACTTGTCTAGTAACAAAGTGTTTGAAGGTGGTAGAACCCTTTGTGGTTCGACTCCGGCGGCACTACCGCCACACCTATTTCTACCTAATAACAGCAGTGTTAGGCACTGTGTGCTGTGTTTCGGTTTGAAGGGTGTGGCAAGGGAGACAGACTTTTCCGATGCATTCCAGCTTAGTCCTCAGGGGTAGCGGCGCATCTGTGGCCGACCTTAGGTGGGAATATCTAATCCTATCTGGGGTTGATTACAGATGTCCATGGGCGGCAGTAGCCACTTACCATCAGTATGCTCGTCTGCTACCCCTATATTATAAAAAAAAAAAAAAAAAAAAAACAAATTTGGAGGGACGAAATGATCTTGGCCCATCGTTAAGGCAACGAGACTATGTAGCGTATTAAAATTTCGTTTTAGTTTCAGACTTTTAATTATTTCTATAAGTGAATATAGTGGCTACTTTTTTTAAGTCAGCCTTTCACAGAAAAGGAATTATTTTTCCAGAAATAACATCAAGAGAGTATTAATATTAAGAAGTTGAAGTCGGCGCGTCTGATATTTGCCTTGGTATGCCAACATATATAAGTACTTAGAAATAAGATAAAAGCGGTTAACACCACACTTCAAAGTGACCGCAACGACGTGACATGACACCACTCAACCGCTTAATATCCATCAGAACATACTTCATACTGTGCAGACAAATGTTTTATAACTTTGAAGAATAAAGCAAAGGAGAATGCCCATTCTTGGTACTGATTTTTCTCATGCGTCAAAATGAAAGTAATATTAAAATTACTTTTTGATTTTTTTAACATAATTTGTCGATCAGAATAGTTTCTTTGAACAGGGGATTCCATTTAAGATAAAATAAGTCGAAATGTTGATTGTTGTTCCTAAAAATTAAAATGGCGGAATTTTATACTCGGAATTCAATAAGATCAATTAGTGTTTTGACTAATGATTTTTCTCATGCATCAAAATGAAAGTAATATTAAAATTATTTTTTGATTTTCTTACATAGTTTGTCGATCAGAATAGTTTCTTTGAACAAGGGGGTTCCATTTAAGATAAAATAAGACGAAATGTTGATTGTTGTTCTTAAAAATTAAAATGGCGGTATTTTATACTCGGAATTCATTATTATAGGTTTTTAGGATTATTTTAGGTTTTTTTACCTACTACCTTTAAAAGTAAATGGATATATGTTAATCGAACTACATTATAGATACCTACTATCAGTTAAAACCGACCATCAATCTATCGTCGGATATTTTCGATTTTGAGGTTATGTAACATTTCGGTAAATAACTTTAGAACCCGGGTGCTGATCTAAAAAATAATTATTGGTGGTAGTATTTGGTTAATTATACATCGTCCACAACAAGTTTCAATTTGATGCAACTCTGGACGGCGGTCCATACTTTCATGGGCATTGTCCTCTCCGTTTATATTTTTCAAAATTTTACTAAGCGCATTTGTATCGCTTTTGCCGTATTACTAATACTAAAGAAAGGTCGTTCTAAAAGAAGGAGTAAAAGAATGCAGACTCCGAAATAAATCAAAAGTCGACAAAAACCAAGGTCCTTCCATTTCAGATCTTGAAAGGACAATGCCCATGAATGTATGGACCGCCGTCCAGAATTGCATCAAATTGAAACTTGTTGTGGACAATGTATAATTAACCAGTTACTATCCCCAATAATTATTTTTTAGATCAGCACCCGGGTTCTGAAGTTATTTGCCGAAATGTAACATAACCTCAAAATCGAAATTACCCGACTTATTGGTTAAGGTAGATCGTTTGATGAACGGTTTTAACTAATAGTAGGTACCCATAATGCAGTTCGATTAACATATTCTATTTACTTTTAATGGTAATAGGTAAGAAACCTAAAATAACCTAAGCATGTTGCTGCATAATGTAAAAAATATATGTAAACGTGAAAAATATATGTAAATACAAATAAACAACAGCTTAAAGAGATTCAGTGGAAAAAAAACACAAATGTTTTCATGGAATTGTTTTATTGGACCCAGTTACAGTTTTGGTACAACACACACAAGTACAACTGTTTCATTATAACACAATTAAAGATGATGATTTTATTCATCGTACTCACACTCATCGAAAAAATTATCTAAATATGGTGCTGGAGCATCAAAGTCATTAAAGCGAGCCCAACTTAGAAACCATACCACAGTCATTACGTGTGCGCAACAACCAACGGTTCGTTTACCAACGAGACAACTGCAATAGTAACCTACTATAGCATCTAGGGTGTTTGCTACAGCATCGTCTTTACTTAATAATAAATATGTGTAATATGTGCGACTGTTCACATGTCGGGATTTAATTCTACCTCTCAATAGATAGTTATTTAAACCCAAGACGAGAGGAACATCATCATCTAATTCATTATTAATTTCGACAGAATACATTCCAGATTGTCGCACATGTTCCCCGTAGTAGGAACGGGCCTGCTTCATTTGATAAGTACCTAGGGCCAACCTCTTTAAATCAGATATTGTGAGTCGTGGAAATCTATCTAAATGAGGATTGTTACTATCGATTGTTTGGAAGCATACTCTCCTTCTATTAATATTTTCTTGCTCTACATATGTTGCCAAATGGTTGACAAGTGAAAGTCTACTTTTAGCAATTGTAACATATTCTAAAGCCTCCGGTGGATTATCTATGACAATATGGAACTTATTTAATAAGGCACAAGAAATTCTAAAATCGTCCTTGAGGTGCATAGCAGCTCTATTATTAAAAACGTGACGAAATAATCTGAAATCTCTTTTTACCCTACCATTCACAACTTCTATAACCCAGCGACACATGGTTACTAAACGAGAACGGTTTGCCTGCTCGGTTGTTAATTGGCGCTCATTTTCAAGAAGAGACTCAGGCATATATGTGACAAATCCATGTCCTTGGAGTTCATTTATGACATCTCGAAAACCTTTATCAACAATAAAAACATCACCTCTTCTAAAAAATGATCTTAAACAAGATTCCTCATTTCTTAAGTTTAGACTAGTTATTGATGCATCATTACTAGTGGCTTTGTATGGACCCAGACATTCTACAATGTAACCATCACAACACACTATCATAAATGGTTTCACTAAATTGTCTAGTTTTTGGAGACTATATGTTTCCTTTTGAAATAAATAATTAGAACTACTTTGGAGAAATACATAAGTAGCATCACAAATTACTATTGCAGGTTTAATATGTGGTGGCATTTCAGGGTTACCAAAAATTCCTTCAGGAATAATCCTATTTCTAAAAGCAACATCTTCTACAGTCATATGATTGAATCCCAAATACAAGGGGACAAAATTATTTACTAAACAATTTCTGACATTTGTCATCAATCGTTCTAATGTAGACCGTGGTTTTTTAAAAAGAGTGGCCAATCTTTCATTGCTGTCACCAGTTCGCAGCTTGACTAGATAAATACACAAAGCTATGATAGCATTTGGTACTTCTTCTGCTAGATTTGGCACACAGTTTAATAATTCATGAAACTGACCCGAGTTCATACCCAGCCAATAATTGCATAAATGAGTCGGCATCGTTGAAATATTAGAAAAATCTAATGTATGACTGTTTGCTCGTTGCATCATATTTAAAATATTGTCAAATTGCCTACCAGTGAAATCTCTTAACTGGGAGGTTAATTCATGCCAAGGACCATTATCTAGGTGGTGCTGGCAGACACGCGCACCAGCTGGGACATAGAACTTATTTTTATATAGTAATAGTTCCTTTAAAGAAGATGGTATAAGTAGTCGTTCAGGTTCAAAACAATTCACAAAAATACAGTGACCAGATGTATTAGCAGCACGTCTATATACTGATGATGTGACTTTTGGTGTAACTTCTGGTACTATATGTGGTCTCAGTGGTGGAAGAGGAGGTGGATCTGGAATACTATTTCCACTCAGCACAAGATCTTCCAGGTGAGGGCGATTGGAGTCATGCTGCTGTTGCCGTTGCACTTCTCTTGTAGCTGACCTCCAACAAGCAGCACACACACGTGTCATTCTTGAAACCTAAAATGTATATAATGTATAAATACAATAATAAGTATTATTTCAAGCTGCATAAGCATATTGTTAATGAGTTGAATTATTTACCAGATGTAGCGGAACCAATCTCAGTAAAATGTTCCTTTCTTGACGATCTTGTACAGAGTATGTCCTACGTGCTCTTAAAATAGAATTTCCACAAGGAAAGCAGACACTCCTATGTCCAAAGGCAGGCAAAGTTAAAACTGTTTCTCTTGTGTTTGCTTGATTTGTGAGAAGTTCAGAACACTCAGTACAAATAATGCTTCCTGGGGACAGCTGAAATAAAAAAATATATATCACAATCTGTTACTTATTTGGAACTATTCTGTATAAAATAATAATTAGCTTAGTACCTGTTACGCGAGGTATTTTTTGGATACCATAATACATAAGATACGCTAAGGGGCCATCCCTTCTTTTAAAAATAATACATACTTCATATTTTTCCTCATTCAGGAATTAATAGAAAGAAAAAATAGAATGTGTCAGGTAGGTGATGCCCGTTCATAAGAGTCAAATAAATTAAGCTCACCTGTGTAGGAGTTATCCATGACTGCAATATGTTGATTATTGAACTAGGCGCTTGTTCCAAAGGATGCCTTCGTTGGTTTCTAGGTATCAAAAAAGAACAATTGATACACCGGTTCCGCCGGTCGAATGTTCTTATCAGCGACACCTCACTCAATGTGTTTGACATTTTTAGGGTATATTCAATTCAACAAGAAGTACACGTTCCCAATAATATAAATGAGCACAGTACTTTACAGTTTATTTCGGTGGAGAGTAAAACTCGATCGACACAACAAAATAGACAATGGCGGCCGGGCACCGATAATGTCATATTGCGCAAGTAGGGATGCAACGATACATCGATGTTTTAAAACATCGAAGTTCGTTCATAAACATCGATGTTAAAACAACATCGATGTTTTAATGTTTATAAATTGTTTGTTTTATGTGTTGTATGTTATGTTTTAACATCGATGTAAAATAACAAGAAAATATAAATATATCGTTCATTACGAACGATGTTCTATTGCAGCGCCATCTCTGTGTAAGCATCCATACTCTTAAGTCACTCGCATGCCTTCGAAATGAAATAAAATAATTTATTATAAAAATAAAGATTTTTATTATTGCAAATGCATTTGAAATTATTCTTACGAGAACCAATCAACAACACGCGATTTGACCATTGCAATACGAAAAATCGATTAAAGCAAAAATTGGGTACCCTTGCCATCAAATTGTCACTTTATAAACAATTATCGATTGTAATGAAATTATTTGCTTAGTCACAACACTAATGGAACTTATTGAATTCAGGGTTTAAAATCCGCCATAGGGATGGCGATTCTTTCCGAAAAAGATCGATTCTTGAATCGATTCGAAAAAAAAAAAGGTCATCAGGAGCAAACAAGTACCTATCCGTCAGCAAAAAATGTCTATAACACATTAACCAACTTCGAAAAGATCGACTTTCGATTTTCTAGGGTGAAGGATCGATTCACTGAATCGATCCATTACAGCAGATCGATTAAAATAATCGATTTTTTGGGCCCAAAAGATCGATTCTTCGATTAATCGATCTCAGATCGCATCCCTAATCCACCATTTAATTTTTTAAGAACAACAATCAACATATCGTCTTATTTTATCTTAAATGGAATCCCCTGTTCAAAACAAAAATTCTGATGGACAAACGACGTAAAAAAAACAATAAATAATTTTAATATTACTTTCATTTTGACGCAGAAGAAAAACCAGTACCAAGAATGGGCATTCTCCTTTTGCATCCCCCTCAAATAACACTTCAATACACGACTTAGATTTTGGCGGGCTCGAGCGCCCTTAAATCCTGCTCCTGAATTCACCACTGTAATATCGTAATAAATAGCAATGTCTTTCTAAAAACTTCTTAGTTTTTAACCCTTTTTGAACCTTCCAAACACAAGCTTCATATTTGTGAAGCAAAAACATGAAATTTGCATATCCCGGTATCCCCTGACTATTCCCGACGTGTCATTGATCTGCGGCTAGTCGTGTGTCACGCATCACTTACTAGCTAAACAGTTCACGGTTTAAACTACATGTGGCGAATCTAATCGCAATCTGTTATTAGCGATTTGTTACAATACGTAATAAACTATAGCGCGTTCATAAACGATTTTAAAAGCGAAGCGACTAATACTCTAAAGAATGATACTCATAATTTACAGCAATGTTATGATATTATAAACTTTGTTTTATTTCGGCTGGTAATACGAAGTAATCACAGAGCAAGCGAAAAGGGAGGAATCAATATCTATGAGAACACAGTATTGAGAGCAATGGCTACTTCTCGTGTGCTAAGGGGTTCGTGTCTACCAGAAAGCAATGGCCATTAGTGATTAGGTATTTTTTTATCTGTAGAAGTTAGTTTATGTATGCGATATAAATTGAAGTGGTTGTTTGTGCCGCAAAATAATTTACATTTTAGTCTTATGATGGTAACTATATGCACCGATTTTTCAATCATAACCGTAGACGTAGGCCTAATTTAGACTTCGTGTTCTGATTACTGAATTCAGGATTTTGCACGGTACATTTCAGACCACAAGTCGGATCGGATAAGACCCATTTCGAGCCGAGATCTAATCAGATTTCTTTCCATCCGTTTTTGATCCAGAGCCACGTCGACGACCACATTGAATTAGATTATTGAGCACCCACTCAAAGCTACACTTCAAATCTAGGTCCCCTCTGTCACAGGATACTGATATTATAGAATAAATATATATAACGTAAAGGAAATATTGTCTGAACATATTTACCCACTAAATGCGGCAAGTAAACACGTCGTCCGACAAGGTAATCACGAATCACGTGCCTAGTAAAATAATAATGATATATAAAATATTTACTAGGAGCGTGTAACTCAGCTCAGAACCGGTTCGAATATACACATCACATTTTTAATGGAATTCAACTAGCAAATTAGCATTCAGTCCACTTTATGGTATGGTATATTAGGACGCTCATGGATCTAACTAACTTCAAATAGGATTGGGGTGCTATATGAGATGGGCTATTGAGATTGGCCATAATTTTGTTACTATTGTTAAGGAATAAGCAGGTATTCCTAATGTAAGACTGGGAGTGTTTACCATATAGAGATAGCTTCCATCATTCTGTACCAACTAAAGCATTTCAGAGAGAATTCATAGAGCAATGTTTAAGTAATGAATGAGTATCTATGAATGCAAATTAAGCTTTCATGTAAACCGGTTCGCAGCTCCGGTTTAAACATTAAAAAGGAAAATAAATGATCTTCTGGGTGTTTATAAAAAGAAACACTTGTTGTAACGAGGAAATTTCGAATTGACTCTTACAAAATAGTAAAAACGACGAGAGATACATACATGCATTTAGAAAGACGAAAGAAGCTCATGTAGTATTTACACTTATGGTATGAATTATCACTTGGAAATCTGAAAGTCAAACTTTAAAATTTAAGGCCCTTTTGATTTTTTTAATTATGTAAGTTAAGACGTCACTTACGAGCTGATACCGATAATAACACATTCATGAGCGTTTTAACAAACAATAACACAATATGGCATCAATAATCCAAAGAAGACACTGAACTTACGAATCAAAATCGATTACCACAGTTTACTAAGTTCCAAGTGCCATAACATTAATATAAATGAAAATTTCACAAAGCTCTAAGCGCCTAAATCCGATCCAGAGTCAAATATCCATAATAATATACATCTAAACACGGCCCCATTAACATTCCGATTGCGACAGGCTCATTCAATCTTCTGTTCTGTAATGGAAATAGCCTGTCACCATTCCACTTTAGTGTTGAAGTTAGCGGCTAGATGTACGCATCCTGAATTTATTTGGTTCTATTTCTGAAACCGTCGTTGGGTGCCTAGAGAAATGTATTTTACTTTGATCAAAATATTATATAATACGCATTTAGTAGTATTCGATACTTATTAATATACATTTACATTTAAGCGTCGATACTTATGAAATGAAAATTCTCGACAAGATTTTAAATTGAAACTAAATCGTAATTAGGTAGGTAAGATTTTTAGATTATAATTCCCTAGAACAAGTACACTATAGTCCACACCTATTCAGAGACAAAAACATGTTCTTAGAAGTATGGTATTTGAAACCATGAAATAAACATGTAGTACAGTTACTTTCGACCATACTTTTGCAGGAACCAATGAATCACGTGACAAATGGTCGGTTCGTTACGGATGTACGATGTCTTCGTATACTCTGGAGTGAGGACTTAAAATGAAGTGTGAAGGTCATCACATTTTTCTTTCTTTTTATAGCAATGGAAACCTCTCGAACGTAACCTCATCATATGTTTCATTCATAATAGATTCATGAAGATGACCATGTGATATACTCGTATGTATAACATGGGGACTTTAGCAATTATTGTCGCCTTTACAATGAATACGGGACATTAGCGGCTCTAAAACCATCATAAATATGATGTCTATAAAGATAATCTGAATGTCGGACATAAGTCAAATATTTCTATAATTATAGTACGCAAAAGTGAGACAATGGTATCGCCGTTGTGGCATAGATTATTGATAAGTGTATAAAATTGAATAAACCAATATTGAACTACTGTGCTGTTTCTGTAATTGGACACACCACTCTGTACCATAGAGTACTGATGACTAAGATAATTGAATATCCTATGTATAATAGTACACTTTAGAGCGAATTAACATCGGTATAGTGTTCTCCAATTAGTAAAGTACCTACATATTATTATTTTAATTACATGTAATTCTATACCAAAGTTGCCAGTATGAATAACATACCAGTACAATTATGCCTATGAAAAAAGTTAATAACTCAAGAAATATTACGTGTAATCAGTTTAAAAATTGTTTATTTTCGAGGGTTGCCATGTACTAAAAGTTGAAAACTTTTAGGTTTTCCTACCACGACAGGAAAGTTCGGCTACGTTCAATTAAAGTTTATAAACTTCACCAGTCAATTTTTGAAAGTTATAACTAATTCAAATTAAGGTGCCTATGAAACATATTTAAAACTTTGCTATGCTAACTTCTGTAATCTTGAAATTTCAGAAAGTTGCCCAGACGTTTACAGAATTAGGACAAAAGAAACTGTCAGAGTAGATGTTAGGAAAATTTTCAAAATAAACATTGGATTAAAATAAGTACCAAAGTTCTGTATACTTTTTAGCTACTGATACTAAACCGCGGAAGATATTGTTTGAACGTGCTTATCCCTAGACGTATCAATCGGATTAAAAACTGTTCCTGAATTCGCACATTATTGCATAAGGTTTTAAGGATAAAATCATGAGTGATTTTATCCTTAAAACCTTTCGTCTTTCAGAACCTTTCAGTATTATCTGCTGTCATACACATGGGAGGGTAGTGAACATTTTATTTTGACAATGACATTTTGACTAAGATTAACTTGATTGAAATCGAGTTTTGATTGAGAGTAAGTGGAAGAACAGAAAGTCCTCAACTTTCTGTTCTTCCACTTACTCTCATTAGGGATAGTGTCACTAGGGATAATGTTGCGGACGTTGTTTTTAAACCAGGGAGAAACTGCGCGTACATTACTGTACTAGTGCACAAGGAGTAAGTATCATATTTACGCGACGTATTACTAATAAACCGGAGACAACGGTGTAGGCAAATAGCGTCTAGTCTTATCGAAATGAGTTCGACAAATATTTTTGGAGTATATTTACGAAAGACATGCTGCTGTAGTTAGCACCTAATTATTACGATGTTAAGTGTAAAATATAATATTATCTCTGGCTCTCCGGATACCAGCGTTATCGATTACGTAATACAGCGTATGTGCCACATTCACAACGTATCAACATACAACTGCTGATAGATATTATTAGAGATGGGTCGAGTTCTAGATTGACTGAGTAACCGAATATCGAGTATTATATGGTATTGCTTTTATCGAACTGAGTAGGTACTCGGCCGAATAACTTGGTTTAGTATCAAACCAGATGGGGCAGAAAATCTTATATTTCTGCATCATGATATATAATGAAGGCATCATTACGAGTATATCATACTCATAGAACATTCAAACAGTTAATTCCAAATATTTGTTGTGTTACATTTTATATAATTTTAAATAAAGAAGATAATGTCGACTTGAAAATACCATAAATATTGTATTATATATTTTTTACAGTTTAGCAAAATATAATACTCGCCAATTGAAGCGAGCTATTTGGCTGAGTGCAAGTACTAAATAAAACACCGAATATGCATATTATAGATTTATAAACCACTAGTCGGCGCATCTCTAGATATTTAATTATTATAAACACGCATACAACGGGCTTAAAATTGTATTTGGATTTAAAGCATTTTACGACATAACCTGGTTATCGGTGTATGTTAGCAAATAAAGCGGAACAAATTGTTGTCGCAGTAGGATCGGCACAGAGCACACGGCACTCAATTCAGACCTCTATCCCCTTGTATAAAACGTTGTATTTGTATGGTCCAGTTGCAACTAGCCCGTGGGAAATGAACGTGCGGCGCGAGATGACGCAGCACACGCCCTGCTCCTTCAAACCTAACATGGCCAGTTATTTTGACTTCACAGCGGGACGGTTGCGAAATATTGCAGCGAAAAATCTTATAGTTATTTGACTGAGCTTTATCAAAAAAAGCCTTCCTTAAGAGTAAGCACTAAGTACCTACCTAAATAATGATAATTTCTGGGCGGTGATATAAATTTCAAAATATCTTTAGATTTTAACGGGCTCCGAAAGGGATACCGTTTCATGTTCGGCTGTATATATTTTCAAGTATGTGTCTGATTTGATTGATCTACTCGTATATACGCAAGCGAGTCATTTTTGTTTTCGTTGGCGGCAGCGGAACAGATATCCAGGAGGTAAGATTATCCCTCCTAAAGCGAAAGATATGGTCACGTTACACAAACCGGACCACAGTCCTAGCATAAGTCGTTAACAGAAAAGGGCAACACACTTTAAGAAGCTGAGACGTATTTTAATTTGTTCAATGTACACTACGGAATGAAATGCTTGCAATTATTTACGCGGGCATATTTTAAAGAACTTAAATAGCATAACAGCGGTTGTGTTAATTAGTAACTTCCGCATTTTAATATATACAATCATGCCGAAATTAAATTGTTTCAATACTGTACGTGTGTACGTGGTACAAGTTTTAGTTGATATCCAGATACCAATGTAACATCTATAATGGGCGTTTTGTTTTATATCTGCCTATAAAATTTAATGTGTTAAGGACTAAAGCAGTCTTTATCCGAAGCTATAATTAGTAAGGCGAAACTATGTAGTAAATTGGATTCTTCTTATGTTTCGGATTGGGTAGACTGAAATGACTCATAGATACAGCCTACTAGATACCACTTGGCTTATACAATAGTAAAAGCCAAGTGGTATCTAGTAGGTACCACTTGGCTTGACTTGTTAGTAATAACTAACACGCTTAAAGTCCATTCATCACTAATGCGTACCTAGTATAATACTTAGAATTGTAAGATTTTATATACATTACTTCAAACCCTACAGCGCGCGAAGTAAACCTTACTGATGTCATAGGTGCCAATAGTGTGCAAATGCTGTTGTAGTCATTTGCATATGAATGAAGCACTACGGCATTACTGGTTTACGTAATTTCTCATTGATTAATGGAAACTACGGAGAATCTAACGCGGCATTATGGTTAATACTACAAACACGTAACATTCAGAAGCATGCAAGGAATTTGAAATACGTATTCCAATAAATAATTTCCAACGGACACCATAAATTTTCCCGTACAAAGGCGATATTTTTCATACTGCGAACGTTTTCTTGAAAACTTATTGCGTAAAAATATAATATTTCTATGAAGAGAACAAGATACCTTCTATTTATTAGCGGTCTCGTCTGACGTGCTTTACAAACGAAAATGTCGTTTTAGAAAAGAATAACATTAACGTATAATTTCTGTAATATGTTTTAAAGTTAAAATATTATTCTTTAAGAAAATATACTATTTACTTTCTTTACTCGAATAACAAATTTATTCAGCTTTTCGCTGATATTCGGAGTATACTGTAGATATATCAGGCTATTTATACATCAAACCTTAAAAAGAAATGACTTTAATGTAATGACTTGCTGGAAACAGTTGAAATTATGTAGTTAGTAGGTATTCCTTGAGAACGTGGCCTAAAGTATCAATTCAATTATCGACTGATTAATTATTTATTGCTAAAACAGAAATAGTAAAGCATTCTATTCGGCAAAGTTCAACAATATCATACCGCAGAATATAATCCGTGAACACGCAAGCATGAGGTAAGCGTTACGGAATACGAAGCGAGCAATTGACCCAAATGCAGATAAAGGCTTAATCCTTCGCCACACCACATAATAGCCACAATATCTTAATGGATCGCTGTACAAACTACACAATCTAATGAGGGGCCGTTCAAACTGGCAACATTGAATTTGGACGCGTCTTTTTTTTAGGTATTCCCAAATTTCAGCTCGAGTCGTTAAAAACTTCTGGGATTTGTAATAAACCCCAACGTGATAAAAAAAAGTTTACATAACCATCAGAGATAACCTGCAAGCATCGTAAAAATGAACTCAAATAATTCATTGTGCATTTTATATAAGTAATTTAAGGACTAAAATACTCAGGACCAAAAAGAATCCTATTTTTTAATCTGATATGTTGCAACAAAAAGTTCTGAAAATGATTGTCCATTAGCTCGACCTAATCTTGGCATTTCTTGACCATATTCGAGCACGTGGGCGGCGCCGTGACTGGACGTATTAATATTACATGATCGCAAAGATGAGTTTGTAGACAAGTTATAGCAGCTAGGTTATGGTCAAGTGGTGTAATCCATTTGCTATACATACCGACAAATACATTTGTCGTAAACTAAGAAGTAATTATTAAAATTGCATTGGTGACTATTGTAATGTGTTTTTCTTGGTGTGGGAATCAATTTCATAAATAAATGTGCGTACGTAAGCAATTGAATAATAACAATTGATAATTAATTGAAAATATAATTAGTAATACTGTGTACGTCACGCGTTAATCAATAACTTATTAATTAATATTTATAAACAGGTAGGCTTCGATCACTAATAAGAACTAGATACACAATCAGCGACAAAAAAATGGCGCGACGAAAAGAGCACCCAAATAGACATTTGGGTGCGCTTTTAGGTTAGAAGCGTTTGAACGTTCGGAGAATAAACATGCCTCAGTGCTCGTTCAAAACTGCAAAAATCACACGTCTAGTACGCTAACAAATGATGGAATATCATATTTTCGGTAAGTATTATTATTATAAGTAGGTAATTGCTATCACTCAATTATAAATACTGCTATTTCGTTCGTAAATAATTTATTTTTAAGTTTTAAAAATTATCAACAAAAATCAACAGAATGTATAAACCATTTAAATTGTAAAGTCTGTTACTAAACGTACAATTCTTACTATTGCAAGCCCACTTGATTTGTTCGGGTTACATGGTGACTCTGTTCTAACTTAAATGGAGACGCTATTGTTTTATATTTTTCTTTAATTTAATTATTATTTTTTCTTTTTTTTTTGTTATATAAAAATATTTGTTTTGTATAATAATTAAACATAGGCAATGAGTAAATAGTAAATGAGTGAAATTAAATTATTAAGTAAATTATTATTTAATATATGTATTTTATGATGTCTTTTCATCCAACTGCCGCGACAATAGTCATAGAATTATTATAATAAAGTCTATTGTCGAAAGATACACTAAAATAAGATTGCTTAACATAGCCAAAAAAGATACGGAAAAAAAATAAAAATCCATCGAAAAGACTGTTTTCCAATAAACTCACTTTATTCAAGGGAATTAATGGCATCCTGTTGATTCCATATTTTTATTTTTACTCGACTGCCAAGGAAGGGTTATGTTTTTTGCACATATCTTGTATGTATCTTTATAAGCGGACTTTAGCTGCACTGCATTTTATTCCCTCGGATCTAACATACGGCTGGGTGAATTTCGACAGTTAAGGTGTCATTATATTCGTCTCAAATATCCAAATGTCCTTAGATAGGTGTTGGAAAAAACTCTAAATTTAAGAAGAAATATACAACGGATTTCTGTCACTACAAAGTAAGCAAGTAATTTAATTAAAATAATCAAAAACCCGACTGCACTATAAAGGCTGAAGTAGAATTTTCAAAAACAGTGAAATAGGCGTTTCATCATTTTTTAGCAAGAAAGCCAAAAAAAATTTTATAATAGGTATCTTCAAAAACAAAAGATGTTCAAACAATATTATCCTATTTTATCTTCGTAGGGCTCATTTACGCTATATAAAGAACCTATGTGTAAAATTCCAGCACGCTAAAGATCCGCGGTTTCCCTTTACGTTGGTGTCTGGCGCAGCAACTTACGCATTTAGTCAGACAGTCACCTCGATGTGTTTACACATGTATATATCATATAATATGTGTGTAATCACCTTTTAATTTCCTTTATTTTGATACCCCACTCCATAGTTTTGATTAACTTTTTTTAAAACGTGTTACTATTTCGGAAAAACATCCACCATTTACGATTTATAGAATATATAACTTCAGTAATTCAAAGTTCTAGTAATTATTTTATATCGTTAGGGATAGAATTTCATTATTTTTATCCAACAAGCCAGATACAAAATTTCATAGTGTTTGCGTCAAAATTGACGGTTGTTCAAATTAACTTTTAACCCTTATTTTGCCCTCTATGGGGTTGATTTTTCGGAAAGGGATAAATAGGTGTGTCTTTATTCCTATCCAGAAAGCCAAATACTAAATTTTACAGTAGTTGCTTCAAAATTAAAGGATTTGAAAAAAACTGTCATCCCCTGTTTTACCCTCTTAGGGGTAGAATTTCCAAAAGACCTTTCTTAGTACTTATTTACGCTATATAGCGAACCCATGTGCAAAATTTCAGAACTCTAAATTAAGCGGTTTTGGCTGTACGTTGATTTCTGAAAAATGAAAAAATCATTTAGTCAGTCAATCAGTCAGTCACCTTGCTATTTTATATATATACAAATTATATGTTTTTATAATCTCCGTTTAATTTCCTTTCATTTGATATCATACTCGATAGGTTCGGTTAACTTTTTTTGAAATATTACTATTTCGCGCCAAAAATCCGCCATCTTGATTTTTTTTTTCTAACACCTATCTAAGGACACTCGGGTCATTGAGACGAATATAATGACACCTTAATTGTCGACATTCATCCAGCCGTTTGTTAGATCCGATCAAATAAATAAAGACAAACATACAAGATACGCGCGAAAAACATAAACCTTCCTTGGCAGTCAGGTAAAAATAATTGAAATAAATGTTGGTTTACTACATATTTATTTAGTCGTGGGCAATATATTTCGTTGGATAACGGCGTAAACAGCTTGTTGATTTTTTAATTAAATTACTTGTATTTGGTTATATTTTAATTTTAAAATTATTATATTTTTATTATAATAAATTGTGACTGCAATTAATTACTTCGACCTAATAAAAATATTAAAAGTAATGACAGTTCGTCTCCACTAATTCCTTGTCCAAGTGACAAACCACGGTCGTCAATTTTTTTTTTTTTTGTTTTTAGCGTCAATTTGACGCCACTTTTTAAGTTCATTTTTGTATGGGATTGTGTATCTAGTTCTTATTAGTGATCGAAGCAGGTAGGTAAACAAAATTATTAAAATTAACATTACCTCATATTATGTTTTTATACTTATCTTTATCATATTATGTTTTTACCTACTTCTAAAATATTTTGCAACTTTACTATTTCGGTTCATAATGGTTATTGTTTATAAAACCAAAACTTGTACTTAATTTAAGGTTTAAGACGTTCCTTTCTCAGCAAAATGTCACTTGACATAAGAATACAACTTAAATCAAAGCGACAAGTTAACTACGGACGGTTCCCCCTGTAGTCTCTAGACTAGAATAGATCCTCAACGGTTACCTCTCCATTTCGTATGAGGCGACTAAAAGGGGGTATTCGGGGTTGCGAGTGGCAAAAATAGGAGCTCGAACTGCTCAACCAGAGATCCCGGGAAAGAGGGCGGGTATGTATGACCGTATACCGTCGTAAGCAAAAATAAAATTGACCACACATATACTTTTATTTTTGCATAATATAAAACTCACAAGCTCTAATTACATTTTGCGTGCTAGGGATTCGTTGGCAGATACGATGAAATATATCTTTTAAATCGAATGAAATATATTTCAAGATTTGCTACTTGTTTAAGTAAATTAAGGTTAAAAATGTTGTGTATGCAACGTTTTAAACAATAAAAATTACAATATAATGAAACATATATAAGAATTTCTACATTAGCAAAGATAGCATACAAATCGTGATCGAAGTTTGATAGTTACCACATTTGAGTCACTGACATAACTTCCCGTTGAAGTAACCCATGAGTCAACGCTATCCGTCAGATAATGATCTTCTAAGAACGCTATGAACTATTATATGGCATTCGGTCACTTGCGGATTTCGTACTTAACAGATCATTGTGTGAATACAGCTAATATTTCATCATTTACTCATTTAATTAACGGATGACGTTCTGAAAAAACTAGCGCATATACAGGATGGCGCAAAATTAATCATCAGCAGCTCTTAAGGAGAATATTCGACTGGAATGGGAAGTGTTATCGGCAGAAATTTTAAGGAAAGTCGTGGAAAATGTGATAAAACTGGCAAAAATATTTGTTCACACTGGTGGAAGACACTTGACAGATATCATCTCTTCTAATTAGCGATAAAAAAGTAACACGTCCTGGTAAAGATTTCTATTACTCAAAATCCCTTTCTTATTCAGTATAAAAGTTATTCAAAAATAAAATAGGATGATTATTTTGTGCCACCCTATATAAAGTTCCCGTTTTACAAGTAAAATAATCAGCAATAGATTAACCACTTTTACGCATATTTTCTGTTAATGATCTCCCAGGAGAAGGTCGGATCTTAAAAGATTATTATCAAATCTTAATGATTTGCAGATTTTTAATTACAGCGACTGGATAGTAAGTAAAAAGTCTAATGAAACTGAAGAATTGACGTCCCCAGAGAAATGGCCATGGAAAAATGAATGTTTTAGGCCAATCAGAAATGTTTTCTGAAAATACCTAAATGCTTATATATTTTGCAAATTATACCATATCGGTGCTGACAACCACAAACTATATAATAAAGGAAAAATATGCCAATCCCTGCGAGATATTTTTGAGTTGTAACCAATTTTTCAGGCAATAGTAAGTGATGGGCGGTCAGCTTTATGTACATTTGGTGGAACTCTACAACAGACTAGTCTTTTACTAATTATTCTTTTCACACATACGTCCAAAACCGTCATCGGGCGCCGAGTGGCCGTTTAAAACTTAATTTAAAGTTAAGTAAAGGCGGCATTGTGTCGGTGTTGTGTTGCGTGTCCAGTCGAAGTAGACTCTAAATCATCATTCGCGTCACGATCGCTCAATGAATACTGTTGTCAGAAGTATCAGCGCGCATGGAGACTTTCCATTGTGTATAAGAATCATTTACTAGTTAAAAGACATCGGACATTAATTCTCCCATTTTCCTTATCTCCTGATTGAAAATAATAAATGGATACTTGTATAAACTATAATATCTTGAAACTTCTACAATAGGTAGGTATTATTGGAATCTGAAAATTTTGAAAGTAAATTTATTCATCAGACATATTCTAAAGCAATCTAAAGTTTTGCCGATAAAGTAAACTTTGGTCTGTGTAACTACTGAATTTCAATATTACTCGTATTTTCCGTTCTATTCAAGCGAATGTTGCGTAAGTTAGAATGGATTTCCTTTCCACATTCCTTTTAACAACATAATCTTACAATCCTGTAATTTCTCTACCTCATTCTTGAGACACTAGTCATGAGTAACTGGCGCGTAATGCAGCCGTTGGACGCGGCGCGCCGCGTGCGCTGTAAATATTAATTAGGACGCGCGGCGTCGCTCTTTGTATTAAATACCCAGTATATAGTATTAGTACACACTAGTTAACGCGCAACTTAGCACGGAACCTCCATTAGCATTAGCTCCACTAGCATTGTCACTACCGACTCGTTTACTTTACGCTTTACACGACATATTGTTCGGATCTTTTGTGCCGGGCGAAACTTCCTTTGTATTTGAAGTGAAGACGTGCCGAGACATTTCCCTGATTAACGATGGAGTAAAGGAGAAACTATAGTAGTTATCTGTTAAAAATTAAGATACGTTTGTAGAACGTATAGCTAAATTGTGACTGATGGAGTCAAAACTTCACATATTATATTCAGTGACAGAAATGTAATCAAACTTATGCACCGATAGTACCAGTTAACTTGAAATGTATACGAACGGACCTGGTTCCGAATTATTGGTGATCACACATTAATCACTGACAGCTGTGATAGCCTAGTGGTTAAGAATCTCGGCCTCTCGATCGAGGCGTCCGAGGTTCAAATCCCAGGCACGCACCTCTGATTTTTCAAAGTTATGTGCGTATTAGAAATTAATTATCACTTGTATAAAACCTGCATACCTGAGAGATTTATAAAAAAAATCTCAAAGGTATGTGAAGTCTACCAATACGCACTTGGCCGGTGCGGTGGACTATGGCCTAATCCTTCTCAATATGAGAGGAGACGCGTGCCCAGCGGTGGGACAGTAATGGGTTGTTGATGATGACACATTAATCGATTCATAGTCGATCGTTAGTTGTTACCACATTAAAACATTGATGCTATCGATTGTTCCTGCCCACGTCCTTCTCTAAATATATTTTAAAAAACCTGACGATGGTTTAGTCATCGATCGATAGTTGCTCGTCATTTTATCCATAGGCATTCCGGTAGATCGGTTTCCTCGAACAGCCAAAGCTGTCACCAATCTGTCAACGTCGATCGTGCATCGATCTAAGATCGATCATTTTTTCAGTGGGCACTCTAAATAGTTTTAAGCTAAAAGTGAATACAGATATTAATGACAACCTAATTACCGTTATACTTAACCTCCTGGGATCTTTCGTCATATATATATTACATAGAAAAGAAAAAAATGTAACAGCACCATCTGTCAATATTTACGAGATCTTTTAGTTTTATTCAATAGATAACATGTTGGTCCACCATTTAAAACTGTGATTAGCTGATAGGATGATACTATTTTGTTGCATTGTGAATTTTAACCAAACGATGGCGTCACGGTCGGAAACAAGTAGTAAGTGAATTTGAGATTTTTGTTCAAATATCGATGTTTTTATAAAAAATATGTATTTTTATCGTTTATAATAAATCATTTTTACTAAATATGAGTCTGAAATGCTTGTAGGTTACATTAAAAATTATGAAATATCGGATGAAAGTTTTATGTCATACTGGTACCACATGAGTTCCCAATTACTACTGTGAATGGAAGAGTCCCAGTGTAATACTCATATGACATAAACATTTTTCTTTCTCGAACTTTATATTTTAATGTTATTCTTGTTTTTTATTACGAGCTTACGCAATTACGAAATATCCGCTATGCTAGACGACTCTAAGCTAGACTTAACTGATGAAGATGACCTAGAAGACGTAACATTACAATGTCATGATGGCAACAATGACTCGTATTCTGGTTTCTCGAATTAGAATTCGAATTCGGTTTATTGAAGTAGAAAGTTGTGCAGGTTTGGATATTTTTATCTGGTCCTCAATTATAATTAATGGAAGGGGCCATCCTAGAGCCTTAAGGATTTACTTTGGGTGAATCGGCAGTCCGCAAAATTTGCGAAATACTTATATCAGATTAACATTTTTATTGTGTTCATTATTTCACTAATACAAAATTGGAAGACTTTTTGAAAGGAGGTTTTCATATAACGATAACTATTCAACTAAAACAGATTTGCAAAGACCTGCGAGTTTTCTAATTAAAAAAGCGACGGGAATATCGAAATCATTAGCTAGGATAAACAGTTCTCACATGGTGGTTGGACAACAAACACACTGGACTGTGTCATTACACTGAATCTGACAGTAATTCGAGTTCGATTGGCAGTTCGAAGACGAAGACATATTAATAGAAGGCTAAAATAAAACCCATGTCAACCGAAAGTTTCCGTTATCATAAAGTACATAATTTAGTCCATTACTCCAACGTTCCAAATAAATGCAGAAAACCAAAATACAGCAACTACAAGAGCATATTGTATTAAATGCAATATATATTTCAATAAAACATAATTGTTTCTTATAATTCAACAAAAAAAAATTTTTTTAATCACCAATTTATACTTTTTGTAACCATATTTTGTGTTCAGTTATCAATTGTGTCATAATAAGAACGTACCGCAAATTTATTAAATAGTATTATTTTTACTTTAAAAAAATATTTATATAATCTGTGTACTGTGACTTTATAACGGAACATATTTTAAGTTTATTTGATGACTGTGATATATGTTAGAAAAAATATACAAGACAACAGACAGTTAAGTTTACTGCTGAATGTGATTGTGAGAATCATTTTTTTAAATTGAGTGTGACTGTTTAAAATTATAGATTAAGATATAATTGTACACAACACAGACAGTATTTTTTTACAATACATTTCTCATATTACCAAAATTTTACATTAATATATATGATTAATGTTCTATGTCATATATATATGACACAAATAATAGTTGTAATTGAGAACTCACGTGTTATATATATGACATTGAGAAAATCCATATTTTCCGACTTACATTTTTTGTTATATTTTTTCCTGTAATTCTGTTACCTATTGTATTGGTCAGGATAAATTTAATTCAAATTCCTAACAACTTTTTTTCCTGGGTCCCAGGAGGTTAAACCTAGATCGCTATTTACACATAACTTTACGATAACACACAACTATACGAGGTCGTTCGTAAAGAGATATATAATATTAGGTCAGAATAACTTCGAAGATGTTTTAACTGCCTACCTCATTATCGGAAACGAAGGTATCTGAAGGTTACCGAAGTATCTGTTAAATTATAATTTACGATGTCAACATTATACCCGAATTTAACATTACGTCAATAATATTATCAAAGTTTCTTTATAGAAATTTCAAATTTCAAAAAAATTGTTTGGGGTTGACAATAAATCTATGTTTTTAAAGATTAAAATGTATGTTGTTAAATTTTGCCGGTAAATTTCGATCTTTGGTATACAAAACACGGATAGATCGATTAATTATTATTAATAAAGAACGTGAGACGCGCGAAAAAGAAGCGTTTGATAAGACGTTTGAATCAGTATCTCAATTTAAACAGACTACCCAATAGAAGAGTTGTAGTACATTACAACGGGTCCGAGTAGGTGCGTCCCGACCAATTTAGCTTAATGTCTAAGTAATAACAGTTAAATGGAAAGGTACATAAATAGCCGGCAAAGTGCTTGCCTTCATTTGCGCATCTCGTGGCACTAAAAGCCCCTTCCCATAGAATACACCCCGAGAACTTGAGTACTATTATGTTCGTAAATTCTGTTCATGTGCTTTAATGATAATTACCTTATAATGATACCATACCATAATTAATTTGCTCCCATAATTCCAATTTCGGTTATTGCCAAACACAGTAAGGCGTTTGCTAAAACGGGTGAGCGTGGAGCGGGCATTCGCTTTGTACGGCCTGGGAGTTGGGACGCCCGCGGGAACCGTCGCGATTCGCGGTATGTATTGGTGAAGCTCCAGCGATTTTGCGAAACAGTATGCAAAAATCGCACGCACATATGGCCCTGCATATACTAGGTATTTTTCAAAACAAAATGCGAGCGTGCACACGCGCCCGTTTTTGCGGATGCCCTAAAACGGTGTAAAATGTTTCCTTACGGAGTTTAGCGCATCAATGCTCAAAATCTGTAGAAATACCGCAAAACTGTAAGAGTAGTGTAATATAGAGACCCAATTTAACGTTTTAACAAAAATAGATGGCTTTAAGGTACTACATTAATTCTGTACCACCCTTGGGCTTAAAGTAAAAGCTTTTAGGACCTAAATAGATTAGAGGTTACTCAAATCCCCTCCCTCATGAAAATTGTTGTTATAGCAACATAGTAACATTTTGAAATAGTTTGTTTATAGTTTTCAACATTATAACAACACATTTAAGTTAAATTCATGTACCTATCTGTGTGTTATTTCGAAATAATACGTTATAATCGGTATTTTCGGGAATTACGAATGACAGGCTAAAGATACAGAATTATGTATGTACACGCACAAACGCGAAATATATAACTAGAAAAAGATAAATGTTTAAGTTATTTGAAGATTTTAATGTATATTTTGTACAAGTTAAACAAATGAAAAAAAAATGTTTTTTTAAACAATGTGATTTCAATATTAATATTATAAAGTCCTAATTCCTCCAGTTTACATACTGTTCTATTCTAATAACATAATTAAGATAATATGCAACACTACATTGCATTTGAATTATAGAAATTTTTAAGCATACATAGTTTATAATATCACCATATCTCACCATAATGTCTCCTTGAAGTAACTACAAATAACCTCACATGAGTTAAATAGTGATAAATGGAACACAAAGAGGCATTCAACTAGACTAATTAATGAGTTCATTATAATCAAATATAACACAAGGAAATAATAGGGACATGATTCATGCTCAAGAGACTAATAGACATTTAATTATCTATAATTGCCTCTTGAAAATCTTCAGTGCAATAGACCATACTTTAACTGCTAGTTATTGTACTGAAGATAGTGTTCTTATAATGAATTGAAATTTTATTCTTGCCAAAATTTTAACAAATATGATTATTTGGACAGGTGGGACCGCATCCTCATAGTAAAATATTACAGGATTTTGCCTAAAAGATATAAAAAGAAAGAGAATTACTAGAATTGTATAGAATGACTGATACTAACAAAATACTGTCATTAATGTCCATAACAAAGTTTTGACTGAACTTTTGTACTTAATATAATTCACAATTTTATTGATTTAGTTTACTCTTTGAAGTTTCAAGCTTATCGATATTTTTTCCTTTCTGAATGAAATTCATGTCAGCCATTGTATAACTTTTCTTCAATAAAATTTACATAACTTACATAAACACATTATATGAAAGTTGTAGGTAAGTAGGAAGATAATATTTATTTATACACTTTAATAGCATACATTCATTTTATCAATGAAAAATCTAGTGTCAAGATAGTGGCTGCTATCAACAGCAGTAAACAAGATATCAGCGTAATTTACTGATAAGGTAGAACTCATATTTTATAACTATTTAATAGTGCCTTGTTTATCAAATATAGGGTTGAAGTCTTGAAACTACATTTATAGAAATATATGAGATACACACTACACATGAGAGATGAAAATGTGATGTAGCTATAAAGCTACATACTAGGTTTCTTTTTTGTAAGTTTGGATGTAGAATCATTAGATGGTTGCCATGGGCATACATAAAAACAAATAATGTACCACCCACACACCGGTAACAGACAAATGAATTCCTCCAAGTCTTCTGCTTTTCCAGTCATTGAATTCTGGGCCCTCTGTGTGGCAGGATGGTGTACTGATAGTTGTGTCACATGGGTTACCTTCTTTTGTCTTCAGAAAATTTCAAGGCTACCAAAACATTAACATGTACATATTTTAAACGCGTAAGGCGAATTCCGCCAATGAGGTGCCAGAAAAGAGCTCATAATGCCATATAATTCATATTTGTTATACGTAATACGATTCGTTAAATATCATAATATATAAAAACATGATATAAATAGACTGGACACATTAGTCTCAGATACTTCGTTTTTTAATGGTACTCAATGAAAACAAATTTATAAGGTACTTACAACTGGGGAGACCGTTAAGTATCAGGTGCCTTTACGTAAATTATTTTAAACGTGTCCGGTTAAACACATTGCATTGCACTCGGAGAAAAATACAGTATATTACCGATTAATCCGGTCACGACTGTTCTACGGAGCGATTATTGTAACTTGCAAACAAATAATACACTGCCTCTAGATTTTCTATTTTGCATGGCTCAATATTACAGCGGCAGATTCAACTGAAACATAACTTCGTAACACAGAACAGAACTCGCGATGAAGTGAATTATCACACTCCTTTGACACAAAAGTAATCGCACGACACTTCACAGAATCCTGGGCTGGGAATATTGCGCACGCATCCGGTCAACGGATGACACAAGCACAAGGTGACATTTAATTATAAAATTGCCAGCTGTAAAAATGTTTCTTATAGGTATCTAACATACGTCTGATAAAATTGTGTTATAATTGACGCGCTAACTTTGTATATTTTTGTTAAAAATCATTTTCGTCTCGTATAATATTATTATAGTATAAATATAAAAGAAATAGCTAAAACAACTAAATAACATAATAATAATTGGGTACTTGACAGTTATAACAATAAAATATGAAATATGTTGGATATGATAGCTTATAAGTAAACATAAATTGTGCAGTATTTCGTTTATTTTTTAATACGTTCTAAGTATTTTAATTTTTAAAAAGAAATTTTCGATTTTTTATCTGTGGATTTTAAATCCCAAAACGGCGACAGTGCTGCCTCAAATGTCATGTGACGTCACTACATCGAAACCAAACAAGACAAATAATAATTAAATCGTTTGCTGTTAGAGTTGGTTGAATTTATGTTGTGAACCGAAATGAAGCCATACTATATTAAAGCTAATAGCGTGAACCTGCTTAAAGAATCTCCATATATGCAGTGCAATAAATCAAAATGGATACAAAAACTTCCGTGAGATAACCTATGGAAATATCAAATAAACAACGTAAATAAATCATTCTTTATATTTACATTTAATCATATCGGACAGTTAAAACATTTCTTAACTGACTTCAGACAGAAGAAAGGTTGTCTTCAAGTGATTATTAAGATTTATTTAAATATACTTATATTCTTATGTGAACTGTTTTAAGGTTATTAATTGGTTATATTTATATTTACAGATCTTCCCGACAATCGTATAGTGACGACGTTATAGAGTATGTGCAGTTTAAGAGGAAGGCAAGCTTGTGTTTCATGAAAAGTAAAAGTTGTCCTGAACACAAGGTACATCAATGAAAATGAAAATGTGATGACTGTCCTGCCTAGAAGAAGTGAGGAGCCAAAAGTTTCGAAAGTGGGCACCAGTCTGAAATACATAAAGTAAAGTACACGGGAAATAGTACTTCTTTACTTGCGTAACCTACCCAACGAGATGAAGGAAGAAAAGTGACCATACAGTTCCTATTATTGCATTGCAATTTAATTCTGAAAATGACAGTGATAAAAATATATATCCATTTGTTACGGAAAATAATTTTAGTAATGAAGAAAAGCAGACACGCAAGCAGCACAAAAATTTAGCTTAGGTGATCTGTAGTAATTATTGTAACTGTAACATATGATAAATATATACAAAAGTTCTACTGTGTGTACTCACTAATAGAACCATATAAACCAAATAAACAAAGAAATTGGTTAATAAAATACTAATATTAGCATATCATGTATTTTTAATTATACAGTCATGTAACTTAATCAGTGCACATGCACCATCAATAATAACACAGTCATGAAATATTTTAATTGTGTCCTATTAATTACAGAATGGGCCCTTAAAATAGAATTCTCATAGACGTCTTATAATTCTATTCTTATCATAGACATCTATATAATATATTAAATATATGAATACTTCCACTTGCTGTTTTGTTTTGATTACGTCCCGTTCCAATGATTTGGAATTGACGAATCACTCGAGAGTTACTAAATTTATTCCTTTTTTTCAATAATACTTCTCTTACATAGATAGTATAAAATGTCATTGCTTGCAAACAGAGGATTTAAACATATAAGAATCTGCAAGTTCTTTAACGTTTATGAGATTTGGGTTTAGGAACTTGTATAAGCAAATTTGTTAGGATATTTAGCGATCGTACTTGAACACATCGTCACTGCACACGCCTTGTAATTTGACATTCTTGCAATTGTACTAATAAAAGTTAAATAATTCCCAAGATTTCCCCTGAAGTATGTGTAGCGTCGAAGTTTATTTCTATATTTTCAATGTTTTGACGTCACGCTACGAAATGACACTTGACCGCCTGTTTTGGCGTAACGTTCCGTTTACCGTAATAAAAATATGTTTTTTATTAATAAATAGCCCTTTTTTCGAAAAAATGATCAATGAAAGGCATATATAATACGTATATGAATTCATTAAAACAGTTTCCCAAAAAGTGTCAAGTAGCCAATTATTCTTGTCTACTGGCTTTATTGTCCCAGGATTTGACAATGCAGTCTAATGTAATGGTATCGATATTATTTATTTACTATGTATGCCTGGTATTAAATTAGCAAGACGTTCTAGATTGGCAAAGACCGTAATATCTGATTCTATATTGTCTCATTGTCGAATACTTTTATTTAAATAAAATTTATATTCAGGGTTTTCCGGTCAATGTAGACTGTCAACAATTTATAATCTGTTATTACATTGTTATTTGCTAAATACTAAATAGTCTGTGAAATCGAATCTTCAATCAAATGAATGATCGTCAAAATACATAACAAATCTGACGTGTTCCTTCTGTTAGTTTTGATAGTATTATTTTTCTTTAAATAATTGATAAGTAACATTTAAATCGCAAAAATGGCAGAAGCGGAGAATTTGGTGAATAGAAAAAGACCTGAGCCCCCGGTTGACGATGCTGCTGCGACCGAACCAGTTTTATCAGAAAGGGAAGCATATTGTAATTCACTGCGAGTTTGGATTCACCGAGTCGAGATATACCGACACCTTTCCAACTGGTTCCCGTACTACTCGATGACGTTCCAAGGGCTGCACAACAACCAATCAAACCAGCCACTCCTGAACAACAACTACCAGTTTCAGGATCAGCCGTTTCCATTTCAGGTACCACCATTCGTACCGAGACCGGCTCCAGTGAATCCACCCCCACAGGAGGCTAACGTTAATCCAGCTGATGGTAAGTGGTCCCTGAGCTTCCTATTGCATTGCTATTATCATCCAATTGCAAAGCTCACATAATATTTATAATATTGTTTATATATTTTTATGATTAATTTTATCAATAGTAAACATTCATTTCATTAAGCAAATAAAGATAGAAACTTAATAGAGGCATTTTTCATTACAATTTTTAACTACCATATTGTCTAACAATATATAAAGTATCCTATTGTTCCAGTGATAAGCAGACACGGTGGTTATGAATATGTAATACCACCACTTCACAAGCGGATTCTTGCCGAGCTTATAGACTTTGTGCTCCTCTTCATTGTTAAAATATTTGTCACACTTTTAGCAGTTGATATATTTGATATAATGTAAGTAATCTGTATTAATTTATTGTAGTAATATACAATATTACATCATAATAAGTTCTGTACTTTTGGGAGTAATCCTTTAAACAAGGTGACTATAAAAGTAGGTGCTTTGAAATTAAAAAAAAATGTTTCACCTCACATATGATCGGCTACTGGTTTGTTTTAATATTTTATCTGTTAAACTGAAATAATACTTACTGCAATGACAACTATTAATAAAATATTATTAATTTTCAGTGATATTAGTAAGTTTGATCTGCAAAGACTAAGTGAAAACTATGAAGATTACCAATTTGCCATTGATCTTACCACAGAGGTTTTGTACCTTGAAATTATATTCAGGATGTTTGTGTGCATTATTGAGGTATATACTGTCCTTTTTAACCTACTAATTCTAATCTCATAGCCATATAAACTTTGAATGTACTGGTATATAACATAATAAGGTAAATAACTTAATACTAACTATCAATATGAGAGTCATAATAATGAGAATTAGTTATAGAGCTAGAATTACTTCCTCATGTCAATTAAGAGTTTTTATTTGTATTTTTAATACGCTTTTATTAGCTTCAGACGTATGTATGTTGGTATGTTAGTATGTAACGGAATCTTTGAACATGATTTTAACCGACTTCAAAACGTCGGATTAACTTGAAATTTGGCACACTTATTAAGGACCGATGACAATTCAATATTTTAAACATTCTGATCCGTTATCCTTACTAGGATAATCAGGATCAGCGATTTTTGTTTTCCTGAGACCCGGAAGGTCTGCGTTAAGACCAATAAAGGAATCTACCAGGCGCGCCGATCGCCTAACCTAACCTAACCTGACCTGACCTGACCTGACCTGACCTGACCTGACCTGACCTGACCTGACCTGACCTGACCTGACCTGACCTGACCTGACCTGACCTGACCTGACCTGACCTGACCTGACCTGACCTGACCAAAAAAAAGACCTGACCTGACCTGACCTGACCTGACCTCAACTTCGACGCGTCGTTGTTAATAGCATCATGAAGCGGTGTCTCATCATCCTTATTCATTCAGCACTTCAACATCTGCACGGAAGGTGGTTTAACAAGATTTCCACTATTTCATTGTTCCCATTTCTTGCTGCCAAATGTAAAGGCATATATGATTTCAGCTCATCGTCATAGTCACAACTTATATTATTAACTCGAGCTGTAAAATTAATTAAACTACTAACAGTTTTAAAATCCCTGCAGGCAGCAGCAACACAAAGAGAAGAAATTCTAGAATTATTTTTGATATTAACATCATCATGCTGTAATATTAAATCGATGATTGGACGACGTCCTTTTGAAATGGCTAGATGTAAAGCAGTTGACCGTTTTTCTCTTGAGTATTGCCATCAGCGCCTGTTTTTAAAAGATGCTCTATCATCCTTTTTCCGTGATTACTTTTATCCAAGATAGAGGACCTGGGATATGGTATAAATTATGAATGAAAGCAGTTAGCATTGGCAATTCGGATGTCATTCAACAACTCCTCTGGGATTTTCACGTTAACAATAAAAATAAACACCAATGTAAAACACCACTTCATACAGCTGTGTTAAACAATGACCCAATATTCATTTTTGCACTGCTAAGCAAAGGTGCTGATGCTGATTCGAAAGATAAACTTATAGAGATAAAAATATTTTTTATTGTAAAAAAAGCGTGGGGTGCTTTTTAAGATATTATACAAATGATAAAATCCTTCTACTCAATATCTATCAATAAAATATTTATAACTACTGACACCATGCACCCCACGCTTTTTTTACAATAAAAAATATTTTTATCTTATTTACACTATTCTTAATTCAAATTTTTAAAAAAATATTTTCTATTTTTTAGTTGGATTTTCTATAAAAAGTGTATTTTTTTAGTTTTTTTAAACTATTATTTATTAATCTCTAAGCTCATGAATAGTCAATAACACAATTTTTTTTATTCCAGGCCTTTTATTTAAGCAAAAATTTCTTCAGGGCAGGAGGAGCTACTCCAGGAAAATCTATAATGGGCTTGCGGGTTGTGACAGCTACAGCTGTGGTACAGGTTGAAGGCCGGCCCAAAGAAACTGTACTTCTGTATCCTGGCACTCCACTCACATTCAGCACATCATTGATACGATCGCTCATTAAAAATTTACTAATCTCCTTGCTGTTCCCAATATGCATTATATTTTTTGTATTCCGATTCAACCGTACTGGTTATGACTTGCTTTGTGGTGTTATTGTTGTTGAAGAAAACATGTTTCCACCAAGGCGAAATGCACCATAAATTTTAATGATTTGATGTGCAAATGACTTCATTTTTTCAAGCAATGAAGGTTGTTACTGTATTTTGCATGTCTAATGCTATGCTTGTTTGGTTGTTACCAAAGGACAGAAGGAAAGACAATTTTAGTGATACCTGATACTGATGTAAGTTCTTTTTCCTAGTTTTCTTTATTAACTGATTCCGTGCGGATGTGGCACAACTGTGGGTGATTTGGCACAACTGTGATGCCATCCGCACGGAATCGGTTAAACTTCATTTTGTCGTCTTTGTAGGTGCCAGCAAAATAAATAATCATATATTATATGGCACAGTTATTGCCACTACAAACAATATATATGTATTTAGGACACTCTTAAATAAATGAGAATAAGTTTATTATTCATGAAAGTAAAGTCTCACATTAGTATACTTTTGGGCTGGTTGATTTTGGTTGTTTAATAATAATATTACTTCATGTCATCTCAACTATTTTTGGGCATTGTAACTATTCACTGAGAATATATATAGGTATTAAAAGTACATTTTGTAATGTTTATCAAATTTAAGTAAGTATTGTAAAATAAATTTCTTTTTAACCTTAGGTTGATTGTGAGTACTATAGACACTTTGCATAAATGCCATATTTTTGTGATTTTCCTTATCCACAGTACAATAATAATTACTTTTTAAACAAGAACTTACTAAAAGATCATATTTGTTGTATATTTTAGCACTATCTAGGCATGCCAACAGTGATAGACCCCTGCTGTGTGATGTAAATCCACATGGTAATTTAAGTTCATTGGACATTCAATATATCAAAATATTGTATTAGTTTCACAATAAACGCCACCAATGCTAAATCATTATTGTAAAGTGCAGGTTTTATTTTAATATTTACATGCATAGCTAAGTAATGATATTGTATATAGTTTATTAAATAGTGTGATAATGTTCTTTGATAAATCGTTAATTTATTGGGCTTAGCCTGTTTTATTGTTTTCCTATGTAGACTAAATTATCATTCCTTTAATGATTAGGTGCAGTAATTCTTAAAAAGGGTATAGTTTCTATACTTCTAAATATTTGAGAAATTTGTGTAAGTACTAATAGTGTATAAAGAAATAAAATCAATAAACCAAATTGATGTCGTGATAAATATATCTTAGCTGTATCGAGCTGTATTTATTAATATACCTTAACATGTATATAATAATACTCTATGATATACCTTAAATACATAATGTACCATTGATCAAATTTACGTGTTTTAATTTTTTTAGGTATGATCATAGTTATATTAGCTTTTAATGAATATGTATATTCTATTAAATTACAAGTGCAGTGATAATTATCTTCAGAGTGTAATCTTTTAGGGCATTAGTATATCAATAGAATTTATTATCTGTTAAAGTTTGGGATTTTAATTCCAATAAATAGCCTTTTTTTCTTTCTTTAAATTTTAAAGTGACTGGTAATGGCAACAATTGAGAACAATTTTCTGGCAACATTACAGCGGACGTACACAGATAATTAAACCATAACAGAAAAATCCGAAAATTACAAACAATATTGGAATAGGTTACAAGTTTATTAAATTTATAACCTATTGAGATATATTCAGTCCACTACTAGTTTTTTAATCGTTATTAGAAGGAGAAATCATCATAAAACGAAATAATGAAATAATATTCAGTTTGGTCAACCGTGTGCTACAGGTTTTTATGGATGCGTTCATGGTGGCACATTCTGAATACATTTTGCGACAAATATTCTTAATTCACATGCTTTAGAATAAATCATGTCAGCACAAAATATAGAAAAAAATCCAAGTTGCGATATTTGAAACGGCAGATATATTTAAAACTGTGGAAATTATTTTTGCTGAGTTGGCTTGTGCGTATCGCCGTCAGTCTGCCGTAACGTGGCGGCGCTGCGCTCGTGTGTGCCGCAGGAGTGGCCCGAACTGTCATTGTTCATGTAGTTTTCTGTGATAAGAATTACTGTGAAATTATAGTTTAGCGTACTTACTAATTAAAAACGATAACGATGTCTGCGTCTGGTGAATTCGGTAACCCTTTACGCAAGTTCAAGCTCGTTTTCCTCGGGGAGCAGAGCGGTAAGTGTTAAGTGAATTGCTGGTAGCTAGGTCGTACATTTTTAATACATAGTTTTTGAATTTACGACACGTAGGTGTATAAATTCGTCTAGACTTGATCGAATTACTGACCTACATAGTAACATCTTGTTGGTTTTTATCGGTAATTACGTATCAGTATAAAAGTAGTTCAGAGATGGTATTACGTTAGCGATGTAGGTAGGTTGGTCCTCGTATCACTGAACTGCTTCGTCGTATTCTCACGCATAAGTTTCCGTTACGATAGGCGATGTTTGAGCGATTGATTGTCCGGAAGGTACATTGACACGGAACCTTTGTTTTCAGTGGGGAAGACGTCGCTGATCACTAGGTTCATGTACGATAGTTTCGACAACACATACCAGGTGAGTCACGCTTTATTTACTGTTGCTTGACATCTCTACTCTTGTACACCTTGCTTCATAACATTACATCATGATGTTAGTCATATTTTTATTTAATACAACTTTGAGTTTCCTATTGGTAAATCATCAATATTTTTTTTACGAACGATAAAAACACAATTCCGTAAAGAAATTACTCTCCAAAACACTCATAAATAAAATTGTAACTTACTGTAGGATATTAAATTTGTACCTGTGCTAATAAACTCAAGGAATTGTTATATCAGAATAAGTGCATTCTTAAAAGTACAAGTTGTTACTAATCAAAATATGTATTTACATCCGAAATAAATTATTATTATTATTTATTATATTATTAAAATCAACTGTATGAGTAAAATTTTCTAAACATTTAATTAACTTGAATGCGAAGTTTATTCATTCATTCATCTTGATGATTTTTTACTTTCCAGCCTTAGGTTTGGAAGCAAATATTAAAAATATATTGGTTTTCTTAGGTGGAAGTCTGGTCATACGGAAAGGTCTTAATAACATAAGAATGAATTCTCACAAACAAAGCAAACAAATGTACTAAATTGTATATAAATTAGTGGAAAACTTGTGGTACTGATTGTTGAAAGGAAATACATTGTAAAATTTATTTATACAGGCAACAATTGGCATTGACTTCCTGTCAAAGACAATGTACCTGGAGGACCGCACAGTGAGGCTGCAGCTGTGGGACACTGCGGGCCAGGAGAGGTTCCGCTCCCTCATACCCTCCTACATTAGGGATTCTACAGTTGCTGTTGTCGTTTATGATATTACCAGTAAGTACTCTTAATTATTTACTAATCAAGTTGAAGTAGTTAGAATAATAATACTTAACAAAATAAATAAGGGTTGTATCTTGGACATCATCTCTTTAAATCTTTTTATTATCTTTTTTCTTGCAACATACAACTGTTGGCAAAAACACCAAGGGTTACAAATTATTGCTATATCTGGAGCTATCTCTGTTTTTTATGTATGGTACTCTTATAAAATATCATAACATTGTTATAAATGATAGTCTCAGTGTCAAGTTTAAATGAACATATTTCTGTACCGAAGATTGGTACAGTTCTTGTCAAATGGAGAACAATTTAAGCCATATACAGTCTACCATGCTAAAAAAATGCATACTGGTAGACTTCACATAATTTATTTGAAATTGCCTAAGAATTGCTTTTATTTTAAGAACTCTCAACTGAGATTTTCTTATAATGTTTCCCTTCGCTGTTCAAATATATATTAATTTCTAATATCTAATATACACATAATTTCGAATTTCATGTCTTGAATCACAATTTCCTAAATATGAATAAAAGGAGATATTGAGAGGTAGAGTTTCTAAGCACTTGGCTATCTGTCAAGTTCATGTAAACTGTGTATAATATGTTACTGCAGGGTTCATTGAAGCCCAAATGTTATGGTGACATTTGTTCACTGGCATTATAACTTTATAAGTAACATTGTGAAATTGACAAGGTATTCTATGTAATGTATATTGCTGTATTTATTAGGTACTTGTTTAAAAAGTTTGTTGTAATTTAGAATGATTTAATCTTTATCATTCCAATGAACACAATCATTCTTAACATACTGTCTATGTGATTGTGTGCTATAGTAAACTAAGGCTCAAGATCTCACAGGATTTTAACATTTCTCGGCACAATACTATTTCTATAATTACGACTTTCGTAATCAATTTTTACCAAATATCAATGAGTACTGCTAACAAAAAGTACTGCTGGTTGCAAAGTATGCATTTGTAATCCTCATATCGCTAATCATTGAAGAAAGAATTACAACTTCGTATTTGTCTTAGGGTCTTTTCCCATAAAATTACTTCAATGAGCAGTTATTCTCGCGTGGTTCGCAAGTAGCATATTTGTAATGAAGCAGGGCTTACAAAAGGTGATCATTTTAGAGGCTATTAGAATTTATTATTTAATTATAATGTATACATAACTAAGTCTTAATTGTTAATAGGTAGGTAGGTATAGGTTACGACTTATTAGAAAAAAACGGAGCTATCGACTAACTACAGCCATTACCGTTAAACGTTAAATCAATTTGATCAGAAATGGCGTGGCTCAATGTAACTGTTGTATGATCAATAGAATCGAAGGCAGACAGACTTAGCTATTCAAAATTAGACCTTAGCATTAGCCAACTTATGTCTAATCGATTTATATTGATTTGGTGTTTTGAGTTGGCTATCATTGGCGTAATGGTGGTCAATTGCCATGTATCAGATTGTCTATGCCTTTATTGCAAATAGTACCAATCCGGGAACAAAGAGTTAATCATGTCGTTGTCCCGTGACGCTATGCGGACGTCTGTTAAAATTTTACTCTTATATTTTTCATCAACGCGATTAAAAAAGTATAATTTCAAAAAAAGAAACGAACCGCGCGGTTGAAATCGCTGAATGTGAAGTGGTTCTAAATGCTTACAGAATGCGTCATCGCGAGAATGATTTAATTGGAAAGGACCGGCCGGCTCGCGACCTACACAGTTTACATAATCGCTGCAAGTGCCATTCTTGTAATAACAGTCGAATAAGGGGAAGGCTGTCGTTCCCGCACGTGGGTGTGCGGGCTTTTGACTTGCTGTGAATGAATTACGAGCACGAGCGTGTGCACTCTTAATTAAAAGAGTGCGTTATTAAATTCCTATTTTCGGTACAAAAAAAAACATTTTAAAACTATGTACAATAATCCTTTTGAACCTATTCACCGGTCGGTTATAGCTGTAATTTACGCTCAGATTTTGGACTTTATACGATATCAAAGTTGAGCTTTTTCAATACAAATTATTTATTATTCGAAGCAATACACAACAGAGACCTCCCGTCGACATAATGTTTTTATAACTGGGACCTAATTTCTTTAGTCGTGGTAACTACCTAACCATAGACATTGAATTAAAATAGGTCGAGTAGCTTTAGCAACTGATAAATAGGTACTTGTTAGATGTTGTGATAGCGGTACGAAATATTTTTTCACTCCTCTTTTCTCGTTTACGCAACGTTAATTTGCTTTATTAAAGCCGTCTATCATCAAGTAAAATCCTTTTAATATAATATAGTAAATCCACTTAGGACTTGTATCTCCCACGAAATACAAAAGGTATCTAATATTTTTGTATGGGATTTGGCATCCCAATCGCTATTAAAAAATATATGCTCTTGAATAGTATACTTTCTAAGATACTGTAAAATAATAAAAAATATATTTACTTTTAGTGGATCATGCTTCATGAATGATAAAAAAAAAACTAAATTAATAGAATTTCGTCTGGAAATAGTTTTCGATTGTTATTATTTAGGCTATCGATTAACACATCTTTTATTACTGGCCGCCGACATTGCTTATTTGTTTCAAAACGGCGATTTTGTTGATATGACAAAAAGGTTAGATTCCCTTTCAAATACCATCTAAGAAATTAACATCGTTAATTGAGCTATTGTATTAAATTCTAGACCCCGTTCATAAACAACAATAGTAGAATATTTCTCACTCGCTTTCTTATTCTGTCTACAATATCGTGCACCGTGCACTACGTCGATTAATCGGACGACTTTCAATCGCGCCGAATGAAAGTTTGGCAGATTTAAGAATAAGAAATACATAAATGGTCCGAGAATAATTTCACTGTTCGTGTAGTATGCACGGATTGCAAGCGGTTAACTTGGTTATCTCAGGTCAGTTACATAATGAATGTGAAATAAATGATCCATGTTTATTTATATTAAGTGTTCGAGAAAGTACATTTTTATAGTTTGTATAGTACATTGTATTGTTGTTAGTTCCCACGTTACAATTAACTAAGTACCCTACGTTCACGACACGATACGCATTGACATAGGTCCTATTTCATATATGATCATACAAAAATCTATTTATGGCTTATATTTTGTAGAAATAAAAGATGTTGTAACAAGTCTTAATAAACTATCAGTACGCTATCAAAAATATTAATGTTATAATGACAGGGCCAAGAGTATTGTCGGTTTACCTAGAATCTCAAGTTGAATCTTGAATAGGGCAAAAATAAATACTAAAACAACGCAATGCCCAATATAATACTACTCAAACTATTACCCTAGGGACGCTACCCTGCGGGGGGAGGATGCCACCGCGCTGCATCACTGCGGCTCGTCGATTGTAGGATAAAAATGTTACGTAAACCCTCCCACAGCCAGCGGTCATTGTTGCCCATTGAACCGGTTCTACAGGCCAATGAACTGTCAAAAACGTATGGAAGTTTTGGCAAAAAACGGTGGACACTTCCTACCATATCCGCACGGCTATTCAGTGTTAATTCATATGTAAAGCGTGGGTATTTTTAAAAACGGCTATTATTATATCGGTTTTTATTGAAGTTCGTGTGTCATGTGACGCTTGGTAAACCTCGTCAAAAAATTTGCCTATCACGTATAAAATTTTACAATTTAGGTAGGCAGAAAGTGACAAAATTCGAATTTTAGTAGTCAATAATTGGGTTGATGATCGTTTAATTGTACTGATATTTTTGGAATATTTAGCCTTTTAGTTGTCTTATAAATATGCTGGAATCGTACAGTCTTATAACACAGATATGCAGCAAAGGTTTCTATCTTTAATCAGATGTCGTTTGTTAAGAAGTAAAAGAACATAAAACAGACTGTGACCCGTTGCGTGCCCACAGTATTGAACTGCGAACCGCAGGTTTTCCCTTACTTACATGTTCCATTCACCCATTCATCATGTCGCATTGGAGACCTACTGTATTGTTCGAGTGCGCCATACAACCGCCACACCTGTTTCTGCCGTATAACGGCTGTATTACGGACGACAACGGCCTAAGAATTTAAATGTAAATGTTGATTAATGTAACTTGTGTATGTAATTAAGACTATGTAAATAAGACATTTTATTGCAATAGATATAAGTCCTACGTAATAAGAATAGATATGTAAGAGTAGGATAGCAATAGAGTGTAAGCATAGAATTGTAAGAGTAAGACAGGCTATGTTAGAAAGGGACGGCAATAGGACGCGGTTGCTGACTGAGCCTGCGCCTGTTGCGGTACCCAAAATAAGTACTTAAGCTCGCCTTTTTGTATGGAAAAATGTGTACGCCTCGGAATAAAAACAAGAAGAAAAGAACTGAAGATTCAAGTTGGAGTTTTATTTGAAAACCCATAATCTACATTGGTCCTTCGAGAAGCCGGATTTAAAGAAGACTCAAGATGAATACGCCGATCGCAATGAACACAAGGGGTCGTGTTCGCTCCGAATCGGGGTACAGCGAGTCAGAAGCAGCCCCGGGCGCTAAGGGTGCGCCAGGGCCATCGCTACACCGAATTTATGAAGATTCTCCGCAGTCGCCGTCGACGGTCGCAGGAAATTCCCAAGAAAAAAGGATGGAGCACTCTCCGCCAGAAGGGGCGAGAGAGACAGCACCAGCGACGTCAACGCGGACGTCCGTCATGGGGCCACCTGCACGACCAGCTAGCACGCCACCAAGGCGTGAAACTTCATCGCCGGTGCGGAGACCTACATCGCCGGTGCGGAGACCTACGTCGCCGGCACACACCGCTCGCAGTAACACTTCAAAGCGAAGCATCGACGCACGTATGAAGATGGCACAATACGAAGCGGAGAAAGAACTCGCGGCTATAGAAGAGAAGCGGCTACTTATGAAAGAAAAGCTAATCAAATCGAGATTAGCCGCCGAAATGACTGCAATCGAAGCCGAATCTGAATATGCGGCGAGCTCATGCAACGAAAGGGTACAAGACTGGGTGGATAGAAGCATGGAACAACCAACGGCGACGAAATACAGGGAAGAACCGGAAGAGGTTCGCCCTCCCGTTAGTAAGCAACGGGGGGAGAACGCGAAATTCCAAGGCATTCAACGGCTAGCCGACACCTTAGAAAAACTAGTCGCCTCAAGACCGTTGCCTCGCCAAACAGCGGAACTACCTATATTCACGGGAGCCGTCGCCGAGTGGCTACCGTATAAGGCCGCCATGGAAGATTCTACAAGACTCTTTAAGTTCTCTCCAACGGAAAATCTCCTTCGACTGCGAAACAGCCTGCGAGGGGAAGCGAGAGAAACCGTGCTGTCACAGCTATTCACCGCATCTAACCCAGATATCATCATGCGCACATTAGAGATGAAATATGGAAGACCGGAATTCATAATAGATCGGGCCATGGAAGAGCTCAAAAAGATCCCGAAATTAGGGAGCGCGAGCACCGATCTGTATGAGTTCGCGGTGAAGATTCAAAATATTGTCTATACGATAAAAAGTATAGATAGAAGAGGCTACCTACGAAACCCGCTACTCGTTCGAGACGTAATGGACAAACTGAGTCCTCATCTCATAAGCAAATGGGCGGAGTACGCAGCCAATAACGAAGCACGCATCATGGAAGATAATGAAATGATAGTACTCTCCGAGTTTTTAATGGCCGAAGCGGACCTTATGATAAGGTACACCCACACAACGAAGCGAAGCGTTCCGGTACCCGTCAGAAGAGAAGTAGCACCAAAGCGGGTTGCTACCAAGGGCGTATACACTGCGGGGGAAAGTCAACCGGAAGAAAGAAAATGCTTCATGTGTCCAACTGGGGGACACTACACTACTGAGTGCGATAAACTCAAAGCACTCGACGTCAACGAGCGATGGAAGTGGGCAAAGGACAACAAGATGTGCTTCAAATGCATGAAAAGGAAGTACAGCAGGTTCACATGCAAAGCCAAGGCCTGCGGAGTCCACGGATGTACCTACCAACATCACGCGCTACTACATAAAGAAAAAGTAACGGAGTCTACGACTACAGTGAGCACTCCGGACGACGGCAGGGAAGACGAAGCAGCCGCGCTGGTAATGAGCGTCACGACAAGGAGGTCGCCTATTACATCAGTACTGCTCAAAACCTGCGAGGTGAAACTCAGCGGTCCACGGGGGGAGGTAAATACGTACGCCCTCCTAGACGAAGGGTCTACTGTGACGCTAATAGACGAAGAATTAGCGAAGCAACTCACTAACGGCGGACCGAATCGACCTCTGAACATAAGGGGTATTAACGATCAGAGAAGGATCGACAGCGAAGCGGTCAAGGTTCGTGTCAAAGGGGTACACGAACAAGAAGCCTACTTAGTGACAGCCCGCACAGTAAAAGGACTACAGCTACATCACCAACGCGTACCGCACAACTTAGAACGGTACAAGCACCTGCGAGTTGTACAAGATAGCATCAGTAAGGGAGAAGCTCGACCTCGCATATTGATAGGTGCCGACAACTGGCATCTAATAATATCGCGACAGCTGCGCGCCGGCAAGAGAAATGAACCCGCCGCGTCGAGAACGAAGTTGGGATGGGTACTGCACGGGTCGGTACCCAGGAAATCGATTTATCAAGACCAGGCGGCCGTACTTCACATCTGCGCGAGCGACGTCCAACTACAGAAGCTCGTCGAGTCACATTTCGACGTGGACTCGCTTGGCGTATCGACTAAAGAAAAAATTAATAAGCATGAGAAGAGAGCCAACGACATTTTCGAAGCGACCGCCACAAGAAAGGACGGCCACTTCGAAGTGGGTCTGCCCTGGAAGATAGATAACCCCACGTTCCCAGATAGCTACGAGTCTGCCCTTAAGAGACTACACACGCTCGAGAAGAGGATGACTAAGGAGCCGGCGTTTAAAAAGGAATACGCGGCTCAGATCGCTAACCTTATACAAAAGGGTTACGCGGTGCAATGCGACGGCAGCGAAAGGGATAGCAACGTAAAATGGTTCCTGCCGCACTTCGCCGTCACCAATCACAACAAGCCGGGAAAAGTTAGAATGGTCTTCGACGCGGCGGCTAAGGTGAAGGGAGTCTGTCTCAATGACTTCCTACTAGAAGGACCCGACCTACTAGCTTCACTCACAAGAATATTGTTCGGGTTCAGAGAAAAGAGAATCGCCGTCACAGCGGACATCGAAGAAATGTTCCTTAGGGTTAAAATCAGACCCGAGGACCAACCGGCACAGATGTTTTTATGGAGGGACAAGCCTACGGACCCTCCGAGAAGATTTAAAATGGTCTCCATGATATTCGGAGCCAGCAGTTCGCCATACCTCGCTCACAGCGTAAGAAACCGCAACGCCGTCGACTATGAAAGTAAATACCCAGAGGCGGCCACGGCGGTCAAGGAGCGACACTACATGGACGATTACCTAGACAGTTTCCCATCTGAAGAGGAGGCTATTAAAATGGTGAACGAAGTTACCTACATCCATCAACAAGCGGACTTCAACTTAAGAAGATGGAACTCAAATAGCAAGAGAGTTTTAGCTAGCATACCCGAAGATAAGAAGTCTGAAAGCGCGAATGTAAAGTTAGCAGCACACCAGAAGGAAAAGACATTGGGGCTGCGCTGGGACCCGAGCTCCGACACCCTCACCTTCAACACTGACATCAAGAGGGTTCCCGATGAGGTGAGACTGCGGTTGAGAGCACCGACTAAACGCGAAACCCTAAGCGCGGTTATGTCGGTGTACGACCCACTGGGGCTTATCAGTCAATATACGATCGTCGGCAAGATGATATTACAACGCTTGTGGCTCAAGAAGGTTGATTGGGACCAGGAATTGCCATCTGAAGACGCTAACCTATTCGACGAGTGGATAAGGCGACTCCCAGATGTCTCAGCACTAGCAATACCGCGGTGCTATAGCTACAACGTAACGCCGGAAACTCACATCGAGTTACACGTGTTTGTCGACGCAAGCGAGCAAGCCTACGCTACGGTGGCCTACTGGAGGATCGCACACGGCGATCACATAGAAACAATACAAGTAATGGCCAAGGCGAAGGTGGCTCCACTGAAGTTACTAACCATTCCGAGACTGGAGCTCCAAGCTGCGTTAATCGGGGCACGAATGGCTAACACTATAGTCAGGGAGCACAGCTGTTGGAAACCCAAACGAGTCATATACTGGAGTGACTCCCGCACCGTCCTTCAGTGGATAAGAAACGAGACGAAAAAATACACGCCGTTCGTCTCACATCGCCTAGCTGAGATCGCCGAGCTCACACATACAGAGGATTGGCGATGGGTGCCTACAACACTCAACGTAGCCGACGATGCGACCAGGCTTCAAACCGACGGGATCGACAGCCGGGACCGGTGGTTCACGGGACCGCAATTCCTACGAGCCACAGAAGAGCACTGGCCTACGGAGAACGGGGAAGGTGAAGAGACCGGGGAGACGTGTTACACCGTCTCAGAAGAGGACTCGGACCGCAACGACTCATTACCCGACATTAGAAGGTTCTCCAGTTACCTGAAGCTTATAAGGGCGACGGCACTTACTCAGCTATTCGTCGAGAAGCTTCGATCTAGAGACAAGACTCTACCATCCCTTTACTCACCTGCTTGTCGAGCATTATCATCGCCGGGCGGGACACGCGAATAACGAACGAGTCGTCAACGAGCTCCGTCAACGATTCATCATACTGCGCTTGAGGCCTACAGTCAAGAAAGTAGCACGAGCGTGTCAATACTGTCGCGTGTACAAGGCGACTCCGACGACACCACCGAAAGGAGACCTACCTAAAGTGAGGTTGGACTCGGGGCACCGCGCCTTCACCTATTGTGGCGTGGACTATTTCGGGCCCCTAACGGTGACTATCGGACGAAGACACGAAAAGAGGTGGTGTGCACTATTTACCTGTCTCACCACAAGGGCCATTCATTTAGAGATCGTCCAGTCGCTCTCTACGGACTCAGCTGTTATGGCGCTGCGAAGGATGGCCGCCAGAAGGGGTTGGCCGCGCGTCATATACTCCGACAACGCCACTAACTTTAGAGGGGCCGACGTCGAACTGAGAAATACATACGGAGCATGGATCGCAGCACTACGGGACTACGGTCTGCAGTACAACACCGACTGGCGTTTCATACCGCCGGGGGCGCCACACATGGGAGGAGCCTGGGAGCGCTTAGTGCGTTCAGTAAAAACCGCACTAAGCACCACGCTCAAAGAAAAGTCGCCAAAAGAAGAGGTACTGCAGACGTTAATCACCGAGGCCGAGTACAGCGTGAACGCGCGACCGCTCACGCACGTCTCCGTGGACCCCGAGGACGAGGAAGCACTAACGCCGAATCACTTCCTCATCGGCTCATCGACGGGGCTACCGCGGACGGGGCCATGCACCGAGGCGGACCGCAGCACGTGGAGAAGGGCGCAGGCACTGGCGGACCAGTTCTGGCAGCGATGGCTGCGAGAGTACCTGCCTACGCTCATTCCGCGGGGGCCGTCCAACGCACAGGCGTCACAACTGCGGGAAGGCGATCTCGTAATTGTGGTCGACTACGCCTTACCCCGCAATACCTGGCCGAGAGGAGTCGTCGAGCGAGTTCACCCGGGACCTGATGGCATCGTCCGGTCTGCAGACGTCCGCACAAAGGGAGGTGTGTTCCAGAGGCCAGCGACGAAGCTTGCCGTCCTTCAGATGGAGGAGGCTTTGAAGAATCTACGCCGGGGGGAGAATATTACGGACGACAACGGCCTAAGAATTTAAATGTAAATGTTGATTAATGTAACTTGTGTATGTAATTAAGACTATGTAAATAAGACATTTTATTGCAATAGATATAAGTCCTACGTAATAAGAATAGATATGTAAGAGTAGGATAGCAATAGAGTGTAAGCATAGAATTGTAAGAGTAAGACAGGCTATGTTAGAAAGGGACGGCAATAGGACGCGGTTGCTGACTGAGCCTGCGCCTGTTGCGGTACCCAAAATAAGTACTTAAGCTCGCCTTTTTGTATGGAAAAATGTGTACGCCTCGGAATAAAAACAAGAAGAAAAGAACTGAAGATTCAAGTTGGAGTTTTATTTGAAAACCCATAATCTACAGGCTGTATAAACTTTGTTTTCTAAAAGTTGTGGCGAGGCAAAAATACTAGACACGAGGCATTTGAACTTTTCTTAGAGATCGACTCATCTGTTATCGATCTTACGTAGAGCTAGTCTTTGGAGTTGGTTACAGGCATCTATAGATTGCGTTGGTTACATATTACGTGACCTGTGTGTTCGTTTGCTTTTTACTATGACATGTTATTTTTGCCAGTCATAGCTGCTTACTCCTGAAACGAAATGCAATATTTGTGTTATAAAGACCTACCAGAGGATTTAAAAATTGATAGTTATAATAGTCTACACTTGCTCTACTCGCGGATCGAAATACTAACCTATCATATTACAATTGTTCAGAACTTCAAGACTGTAGGAAATACTAAATCATAGTGTTGCCTTTCGTTTGACCGATCGTTACTATTACTGCTCCATTAATCCAGCGATCGATCGACAATACTGTCGCTTCGTAGAATTTAAGCTCGCTATTATGTCGTGAGCTTTTATTTTAGAACGTAATATGTGTGCTCGAAGGAACACTCAAAATTTTCTTGACACGTTATATGAACATAATGGACTAAAATATTTTATATATTTACCTTCACATTTCCTTAATGTTCCTTAAAATACTAATATTAGCTAGTATCGCTTATTCTATGAATACGTTATTAACTTAGTTTAATTCGTAACGTCTTTTATATAAATATTTTAAAGGTATCAGGGAAAAAATGGTAGAAAAGCAACATTTTTACATCGAATAATGTGGCAATATAAATAATAAAGAAGGTTTTTCTTAACTTATTTATTTTATAAGAAAATATAAAAGGTTATTAGCTTTGAACATTGCAACGTCGTTCTTTTATATTTTATGAACGCGATCGAAACTGGGAAATAAAAAGATTACAGCACACTGCAGCCGGTTGCATGAAACACTGAAACGCTGAAAGTGTGCCACTGACCTCGGCTTGTCGATTTGCTGAAGGCTGTGTGGATTATTAAAATATTTTTGTTTCATTCTGTACTTATTGCTCTAGTTAAATTAATATCCGTAATCCGATCGCTCAAGTTTTTTGAGATAAAGCACAACTCTGCAAATAACCTACCACTATACTAGATAATGTTATAAATAGAGATCTTTACTAACAAGTTAATATCATTTGAAAATCAGGTTTTTGTTCTTTTTGCTGTACATTTTAGTGTACTTGTTGATAATAGTGGTTTCAAGTGTAGGAGTCTAATTTGAGCATACGGAAGCGTCTTAAAATATTATATTACAAGGACAAAGTAAAATCTATAACACATAAATAAGCAAATAATACGTAGATAATGTGCATTACGTATATTTATTATTATATTGTACAAAAGAAAAAATTGATCATGATGTCATAATCGATCGTAGTTGTTTATTATTTATATTCTAATTTATTAGTCTCAGTCTTAGTGAAATTGTAATTAAGATTAAATCGTTAATTGTATTGTTTGATCATATTACCTATCAACTTTGCAACTAGTAATAAATTCATGTTAATTACTCGCCTGATTGATTTTTTAATCAGCCTGAATACCTTTAAACATTAACAATTTAGTTTGTAAACAATACAAATAACACACGCAGACAATCAAGATACGATATACATACCAGTTAATTAAATGTAACACATTCTCATTTTGCGAAATGCGATTTGTATGTCATCCTAATTTGACCCTTATCACAAAGGACGAGGTTTTGTGGGGGCAATTCAGTCGATGTTGACAAACAAAGCTGGTTTCATTTGTGGCGGATTGACCTTCAGTACCCCGCCAATGCAAATATTTGGTGCATATACACCACCGCCCAGTGCCTTGGCTTATTGGTACTAAATCCTAGTTACGAGCGCCTATCATTCCTTCTTTACCTACTAAACCCATAGCGTTTTGTAGTTACTTTTTTAAACACATGCATACATGCGCCAATTATTAATAACAATTCAATCTATTTTTTTCTTGCAGTGATCGAAATTTGACGATTACTAGACGGTAAAAATTGACAAATGTCGATCCTTTTTTGATAACAGAACTTATAAATAGTTTATTATTATTAATAAAGGTAAATGAGTAAGAATTAACAATTCATATTTACAGGGTTATTTTTTTTTATGATATAAGAGTAGCAGACGAGCATGCAGTCCACCTGATGGTAAGTGGCTATTGCCGCCCATGGACGTCCTACCTGAGATCGGCCACAGATGCGCCGCTACCCCTGAGAAATAAGCTGGAACGCCTCGAAAAAGTCTGTCTCCCTTCAAACCGGAACACGGCAGCGCCTAACACTGCTGTTTTTAGGTAGAAATAGGTGTGGCGGTGGTGCCGCCGGAGTCGAACCACAAAGGGTTCTACCACCTTCAAAATTCTAAATTCTGAATTCTAAATATGTGATTTCGTATACATTCTTGAAGAGTTTCTAATTGCAATAAAATTAACAAATTTCATCATTCAATATTCACTACTATGCATTAAATTGTGTAGGTGTCTCGACAATGAAGTCTTACGGATGTTTTCGTAACTGATTACAAGCAAAAAATAACTCAGTCGCTAAATAGCTAGGCAACTATTGACTGCAAATTATCATAAATCCGGCTATTACCACAAGTTTTCAAACAACATTAACACGTGAAAAGATTTTTTGTAGTAGTAATCATACGAAATTCTCTGAAAATTGCTTATGTGAATCGTATATGGTTATGCGTTCATGGATGGCAGTGACCAGATAAAATTAAGTGGACTGCGCTTTCGTTTGCTACTTTTATTACAGAAAATCTCGTCCTAGTAAAAATGATTCTCGTTTTTAACGTTGCAAGGACTACACGTTCATTTTTACTTGCATTAGATGTCACAGACCTGTGAAGATACATAATCTCGTCAAAGTAAAAGTAATTCTTGTTTTTTACTGAGTTCTTAAAGGAAACTGAGGTTATCTTTTCAACGATTTTATTTTTATATTATTTTTTAATATCGTAAGGACTATACGTTACTTTTAGTAGAGACATAATCTCGTAAAATAAACATGATTCTGTTATAACATCGCTAACTCAAATCATATGTAATCATCTCAAACCGAGCAGACGTCTGTCAAATCAACCTTGGGATTATTTGGCGACGAGGGTCGCGCACCCCTAGATTTGACGCAATCAGTTACGAGGGCGAAGCCTTTCAGGGGTTTCAGCGCATTAAATCTGATCTCGTAATTCCGATTCTAAGATGTCACTTGAAATTACTGTTTGATGGTTGAATGTTAGTTTAATTTGGTAATGGTATGTTAATTAGTTAAAACTCGTTAAGAGGTGGTTAATTTTATAATTGTAATGTTGTTAGTGACCTAATTAAAAACGCATTCGTGTTAGGTAATAAAAAATATAAAATTGTATCTTTTCATCGAAATATTAATTGGTTTGAGTTAAGGGAACTAATTCCTTTCAAGGCATAAATAAGCATTTAGTGGTAGAAAAATTTAGGGTAGAAAAGAATCCTCGTCGTTTAAAATGTATCTGATTTCGAACAGGACTGCAAAACTATTTGGAGTTGATTACTGATGTCCATAGGCGGCACTCATTATCTGACAGATTGTAGGTATACTCTTTTGCTATTTCAGTTTCACAAAAAATAGGTTACAAAGATATAGGCATATTAACTTAATAAATTTCATACGAATTACGAGTATTTAGAGCGTCTCGCCGGACCTCTGCGAATCCTCTTGGCTCAATGCCGCCTGGTTCTGTATATTCTGTGGGCGTTGACGTAAATGCGAAGGTTATATGTTTCTTTCAATATTTTTATCGCAATCCAATTTCACGTAGTAAATAAATCGTTTGTAATTTTAGTCACGTCAGCAAATATAATCTGAAGTTGAAGTATTTACGGTATATAAATATTTTTTATACAAATTGTTATTATATTAAACCATAATTGCCGATAACTTAAATGTAATAAATTTGAAAAAGAAAGGGAATAGATTCCATCTATTTTATATAATTGAAAAGTAATAACATTACTATTTTTAACGAAAGGATAAACAAAATGTTTCGTGCTTAGCAATATCTTTATTGAAGGCGACGTCGATAAGACGATAAAGTTGCTAATTGCTCGTAAAGTCACTGATTCTAAGGTACCATAAAAATGGGTATAACGATTTACATATTTGTATATAACGTTTAGTAATTGTTGAACATCGCCAACAGCAGAGCCGTTAGCGATGCGTTGCCATCCTAAGGGTAGATTTAAAACTGTCTCTTGTAGAGTGGGCTCACATATCAATAACTAAGAAAACATGAAAAATCCTATATCAGTTTCTAAAAAATATGTTTTTTTAAACATGATCTACTATTTAGGTCAGCCGACATGTAACATTACCCTTCCATCGCAACGCAGAATTGCTTCACGCTAGAAATGGGTGTGGCACTGGTCCCTGTTTTGTCGAACCATATCAGTATGGTCAGCCCTACCGCCTAGGGCGCCTAGCAAAGATCAAGCTTCCGCATGATATAAATTCGACTATACCTTTCGTTCAGACTAAAGAACTACTTCAAATATTGTTCATTATGTACATATAAGCAATCGTATTACGGTTTTCTGATTAACTTATAAATTGGTTCAGCAATTCAGCTAACAAGAAATTCTTGCAAGCTAAAAATATGATTACATCGCAGTGGATGGCGAGCGGTAAAACTTGGAACTTTTTATTTCATTTATGCAGAGGCTATAAAAGACCGTTCGTAGCGCCGCTTCAGTTGCTTTTACTTGGATAGACTTAAAGATATTAAGGGTCTTAGCTCTCGTTTACATTTTTATTATTTTTGTGTATCTTATTATTTGTATCATGGATGCAAGGATCCGTAGATCATGATAAAATCGTTATTATGATAGAATGCAGCATTCACACGCAGTACAGTCGACAAATGTTTTATTTATTCAGAAGAAAATGTACGATTAATTTGATAAAATACTGCATTTAAAATTACAGTAAATATAATTTATATTAGTAACCTAAGGGTAGCAAGCGGTTATTTGTCTATCATTATTTTAAGTTGTTTTGTCGATCTTTCGAATTGGTTCAACTGCTATTTGAACCCTTCAGACTTTATTTAAGCCCTAACACCTGAAAGCAATATGAGACTCTGCACTTCACTGGAATATTGATATCATAAAGTAGGTCGAATCCAGACGTAAATCCATAACTTATTCAGACGTAGAACACATGTGACATGTCCCTCATACATAAACGATGCGCCTTCCAGATGCAAATTCATTCCACCAGACGTCGAAGTGGATCGACGATGTTCGCACGGAGCGCGGCTCTGACGTCATCATCATGCTGGTGGGCAACAAGACCGACCTGTCGGACAAGCGGCAGGTGTCCACCGAGGACGGTGACCGCAAGGCGAAGGAGCTGAACGTGATGTTCATAGAGACCAGCGCGAAGGCGGGATATAATGTTAAACAAGTAAGTGGTCTACTCGTTATTGTCGATTGGAATCAGCGTTTGTAGAGAAGGTATAAAATTATAGAGGTTTAGTGTAATCTTACCGAAGCTAAGCCAATACATCGTTCTAAGTCGAGGTACTCGAAGGGTCTACCTTTGCTAAATCGTAAATTACAGTCTTGCATCATACGTCTCGTGTAATCCGACATGTGCACCTACTCCAATATCCGTTCAACATTTAAAGAGGTTACAGTCAAAGTAATTTGGTCAAATAACGAAACTAACTTACTACTTTGATTTGTAGAATAAATAAGCGTGTAAATGTTGTCTGAAAATATTTGCTTTGATGTAATAAGTCCATTATCCGAATACGGATGCGAATGTACGTTTCGTATTAGACGTTGAAAAAACGCTTTCATATTCAACTAATGTATGTTTATTTAATCGGTGATTATCTGATAATTCCAGTTGTTCCGACGAGTGGCGGCCGCGCTGCCCGGCATGGACTCGGCCGAGAGCAAGCCGCCCGAAGACAGTATCCTTTTTCTACACACATATTTCATTCAAATTTTTGAATTGTTACACGTTATTTATAACACATTATGCTACGAAGAGTTTATAAAGGAAACACATTCATATAAACATCCCACGCTCGTCCATACACGCACTCACAGTGTTATTTAAGTATGAAGATTTATTTGTATTGATGTGCTGTATCGCTAATCCGACGCTATCGAAATAACGGCTAATGGAACATTGGAGTGAGCCATTTTAATAATCACGGTGTGCGCGCCATTTTTCACCATTTTTTAAAAATTTTGTGTGAGATTACCAGGGAATTACGTCAAGATTACATTTTTAATATTTCGAGATAATTACATTTTTATACACTTATAAAAAATGACCCCTTATTTTTACTTCTGTAGTCAAATGAAAATTGAACAATAGAGCACTTATAGCAAATGAATATTAGTTAAAGCATTATCTAGTAATATTATAGATATGATATGTTACTAAAACACTTTCCACTGATTAAAGGATAAAAACAAACCGACTATTATCGTCACCAATTCATATAAACATATTTGTTATTAACATTAGCATTTTTATCGAGTGTTTTATCTATAACGTGGCTAATCTCACACGAATCGAATCGGCGTTTTATCGATACACTAGTGCCATCCCCTGGATCCGTTTGTGTGTCGGTGGTGGTCTTTTAACGTGTTAACACCTGTGTTGTAAGTAAACTTAACATTACTAATTTATCTGTGTCATCCTGTAAAAGTAAAACATTGCCTTTATTTCTGTCTTGACTATGCTTTTTAGGTATATACGTCCATGTTATCCATGAAATGCCTGTTTTATATACTATTAGCTGGCTTTATATATTTGCTTTTTAATGCATCCAATAGTAGTTATATGTTTATTAGGATGGCATGTCATATTTACCATTATTGCCATATCTGCATGCTATTTCGAATTATATGTATATTTTATTTTATTTAAATTTCCACTATCGAAAAATTCATAATGAAACATTGCAGAATTACTTGACTATTAAACTCATTATTATTTTTCCGCCTAACTTTTAAGTATAAAATATAACATCACTTTTCTGTACAAAAAGTATATTGTACATTGTGCCATTTGTCACACCTCAACTGCAAAATATTATTACAAATATGGTTACAGTTGTGCAAATAAATATTATCTGAAAAAGTGATGATATAATCATCGAAGAAAGAGTTGCCAGAAAATCAATTTTCGTAATAAACGTAATTATTCTCCTGTTCGCTTCCAAGTTATTTGGGACAGGCGTCACTTGACAGGCAATTGGCGCAATGTTGGTGTCTAATATGATCGCGGTAGCGATTTCACCAACACAGCGTTTGATGCTAAAATAATATTCCTAAAGTCCTTAAATTACAGCAATAATCGCATAATAGCGGTATAATTCTGTAAATAATATTTTCGAAAATCTACCATATTGGTAGTTTCCAAAAAAAAAACTGATATCTGGCAACTCAGTTTCTTCCCATACATCTATCTGTACTGTATTATTTCGTAGCGTTTTTGTTTATTATTTTCCTTAATTTGATATGTGTACAGTGCATGAGGTGATATTGCGACAGGCGCCCGGCGACAGCAAGGAGCCCGAGGGCGGCTGCGCGTGCTAGCCGCCGCCTCGACGCGAGTGGCCACCAATCTACTAGGCTTGAACAGAATTCCCCGAACATTGTGCCCATAAACGCTGGAAAACTGAAAATTAAATAAAATGAAAATGCTCTGGGCATATTTGAATATATCCCAGACGTCCCCAGATATTTTAAAAAGGACAGAAACAGAAGTAAAAAGAACTGCAATTGATATTGCGACGTCGGCGAGATGCTTGGCAGCTTGGCACGCTCTTTTTGGTTAAAATTTATGTTAGTTGAAGTTCTCGCTGCCAGTTTCAAATATTATTTTCTCTAAACTACTTAGTTACTTATTATCTGTATTCTTCAATTATTGTTTTATGGTCCTTTGCGTTGTATAATATTGTTCTTTGGAGATGTCTCTATAGCATAATACGGCAAACATTTGATGGAATGTTAATGTGTTTTCGTATGTGTGGATGTTTTGAGTGATATTAGAATAACATGTCTTCAGTCTGAAAACTCACAATTATAGGACGTTCTATAAAGTCATATATAAAGACGCGGTTTATTACCCATCGAGGTTTGCGTCTCTGTAAAGTCCGTTTAACTTTGATTATTTTTTTATAATTGCAAGGAGTATTGCGGTACTATTGATGGGACATTGCATAGAATGACTGGTTTATCGAGAATGCTTGATACATGGATATTTTTTTCTTTTGTTGTCGAATGCGTTCGCGTGTACGAAAAGCGATATACTGCAATCTGAAGTAGTATTGTCAAGTTTTAAATATTGGCTAGCTGTTAGGAAAGCTTACTTATAAGAACTTTTTCAACTGACCAATACTTTTCTTCGATAATAAAAAACGCCTTAAATTTAAATGTGTAACAGTCAATTAATATGATAAAATCAAATTGTAAAAATTATAAAGTAAATTGGGAAAACTAAATATCTGTTCTTGTACTTAAGCTAGCAATACCTGATTATAGCAATGTTGTAATTGTCTAAATTTGTTTAATATTGATATGCAAAATTATGATAACACAGTATGAGGGGTGCGATTCTTGTCGCTTGTTCTACGAATTCTAGATTATTCTAGATGCTTCTTTAACGGGTTATTTGTTGGTCTACAAGACTGCATTTGGGAAGCCTGCAATGAAAGGTCGTAGGTACTATAGGGTTGTTTGCTTGATGAGATGACGTAGCTGAGATTATTGAGTTTAGTTCTAGAATCTGCTTATCGTGCCTTAGAGGAGTTTTAAGCATATTTTTGTTGACTACAACATACAAATTATGTTCCCATGTATTGTTACGATTCAATGATCTTTTTAAGGCAATTTTTATAATTTTACTAGTTACGTTATGTTAAGTGAGCGGAAAGTGAACGAATTCTTTTTAGTGTCACTGTGGGAGTAGAGATCGTGCGAGTTTAGAATCTCTGACTCGGCATGAGCTACTCTGTGTTGTATATAGCACGCGACCGTGGTGACCTCTGCATAAAAATGATCTCTATATATCCTCAACATTCATATTATAAATCATACATTAAATAATAATTCAAATTATTATATAATTATATAATCTATTTATTTTTACTAGATACTTATCAAAGAACATTGTGGAATTTTTTTATTTCAACATTTTTATTTAAATCAATTTCAGAATACAATAAGTCCCGAGGTCCCGCGGCTTATGTACATTAGTATTATTTATTTACTTTAGTGCTTAAGAATAATTTCTTATGATTCTTATAATCGATCGAGTTTTAACTAGTGAGAATTTCACATATAGGTTTTATTCATATTTATATGACATTTATATTGTATTAATAGAATTGTCATTCCAATGAGCTTTTATAACGACTTATTTTCAACACTCGCATTTTGGCCTTAGACATCTAAATTTATTTAATTAAAAATATAGTTATAATTCATATTACATTATATTAAAATTTCGCAATTAAAAAAATATTTTAAGGCGTAGAATAATAGATAGTTTTTCTTAATTACTTGTTTTTCTACGTTTTATGTGTTATTGATATTATCGCAACGGCAACATTGTTACGAGTAGCAGTGGTTTTTAAATGCAATAATAACCTGCCAATTTATTGGAATATTTAATACAACCAAGTCAACTTGTTTGTTAACATCAACGATTTATTTCTTATTTTTCATAGGAAATGCTTCTCGTAACGTATAGATATTTTACACACACGACTTTCATAATTTTCATTGTGATCGGTTTTGATACGTATAGTTATATAGCTGAATGTAATGTCGACGCGACACACGCTGTTCTTATGACGTTTGTGTAAATACCCGTACTCCGTACCTCACGCTGATTATATTTTGAATAAAACTTTTAAAACACTACTTGCCCGTTTTTCCTTTCAAGTTATTTCCTTCTCTAAAATAATTTACTGCTGTTTGAGTAAAATAGTGATACCTTTTTTGATTATTTATTTTTTAAATAATAGTTTAAATGCTAATATCCAATTTATAGTTTGTTTTAAGTTGTTTTTATTTTTAATTATTATATCTCATAATTTCAAATGGTAAATGTATTTATTAGATTAGACGCATGCATGGAAGTATTATTGTTCGCTATTATGAATTTATAGAAGAATAGTAACTTTATTCGCAATTTTAGTCAAGACGATTCAAAATTTAAATAAAAGTTTATACAATTACTTGTGGCTATGTTAAGTAAATTGAGCTTTAAGAAAATTTTTAACATAACTTATTGTGATGTACCTTAAGGTACGTATAGTGCAGTACCTTACAAAACTTGTAACTTGTATAACATTCTACGTGTGACGTAGTTTCCTTGACCGCGGCAGCAGCGGTGGACCTGCAGACCCAGTCGCCGCTGGGCGCGGAGCAGGAGGGCGGCGAGAGCGGCTGCGTGTGCTGAGCGCGCCGCCACACCGCACATCGCCGTTTCCTCTCACCTCTAGCGTAACGCGAGCGGATGTCGCGTGATCTAGTTCCACTTCGTACTTGTTTAGTGTCTTTGTAGGGGTTTGATGGGAAATATCGAGGAGTCTCAGGCATGGATGGATGGTTTGATGGGTAATGTAACAAATTGAAGGTAGAAAAAGTAGGTCTTTCGGTAAACGTTATATCGTGTAGTTTAAAGTAAGGTACACCATTAGTGTGCTTGGAAATGACCTCTTCCTTCAGGTTTTTGCAGTCTGTCTACAAATGTTTACCTTAAAGCTACTTATTAAACAAAACGAAGATAATCGTTGTACGACGATCGATGTTTACGGCCCTCGAAGACTTCAAGGCCCCTTGATAAGGTGCAGATTTTTTAAGTAGCAATAAAATACAACGAAGCTGGAACTAAGGTTCACGTGACATTCGCCGCGGCGTGTGCTCGGTTTGTTCTGTACCGCAACGCAAGGTCGCAGCCAATGTTTCGTGTCCCCAGCCGCTTGATGTCGTACCCCAGCTAGTCTAGTGCGATGCGTCTTTTCGACACACATACGGTTATGTACTTCAATTTTCAAGCAAGCCTAGAAACGCACAGTCGAACATTATTATCATCTTTTGTGTATTTTTGTGATAATGAAACAGGTTTTGAAAACGTGTATGTATTTGTATGACTTGTACACTTAACAATAAGAGCACATGTGTTGGTTTCTTCCGTTTTCGATGTTTCGTTTTAAAATGTCATGTCATGTGTGTCTATGTTTGATGGAATTGTTCACATGTTGTTGTATTTTACATACGTTTTGTAATTTAAATTTTATTAGGAGATTTGCAAATAATTTTAATTAAATATTGATGCCCTGTACAAATTTGACTGTAAAATGAACTGAAAGTATTGTTGTAACTATACTCAAATCCATAATTCGGGAAAGTTATTTGACAGTAAAATAAGCACAATACTTGACTCGCTACGAGAAGTGAGTGCCGTTTTAAGAACTGACCGGCATTTGTATTTGCCTGTTTATTTACTGTGACTTACATATTAAAATAAATACCATGACTTTTTTATCGTGTAAGGTGGTCAAGTCCATTTTATTGTTCATTATTATTATTATTTAACCACTTTTAAATAAATTAGAGTTGATGGTTTCAAATAAATTGTATAAAAATGAACACAGTATTATGTTCAAATTGGTATTGACGTCATAAAGGTCGTTCGATACTGAAATATTCACACTTGGATATGATTTTTTGTGACGAACTACATAGTTCACGAATTATGGATTTTGTATATGTATTCATAGTTAATTACCAGTTGACTTGAGTAGCATAAATATAACGTAAACTTGAAATAGTCAGTCACATAATGTTGTGAGCAGGGCCAAAAAGACTGAAATCTCTTGTTTAACAGATTTTCTGTTCAGCGTCATTTTTGAAAGTTTATTTATACACGAATGTATACTTTAATGGATCGAATGTGTCAAAAAGGGAACGTGAAGGGGTGTGGTGGAACATTTTCGTACGTTTATATTTTAGATAAATAATAATTTGGAAATGCTATTGTCATCAGTATTATTATTTAAAGCTCGATTGATTGTGGAATTGGAAGGGTGAAATTGGTGGATCGATGGTGCGCTAGTTGGCTAAGCGCTAAGGGGATATCCATACATTACGTAACACGTTTAGAGTGGAAAGGTCACAAAGGGGATAAAGTGTTGATCAGACAGTTGTGAAAGCTATGTGAAGTCACATTTTATTTAAGAAACTTTGAATTGAAATGGAAACAACGCAAATTAGTGCAATAATAACACTGATGATGCACATGAGCATTTTTTTTATAAAAAAGGAGCGTCTTAAAGACGTGCAATATAAATACCAGATTCCTTAGATGTAACAAGGTTGTGAGGAGAGTTTAAGACCGTATATAAATGTGCGACGTAATGTATGGCAGAGCCTTAATGTGAAGAAAGAAGAATTTAATAGTGTGTATTTGTAACGTAACGGTACTGCGTGCAGTTGCTTGGTTGTTAATGCGAAGCACTTATTCTATATTGAAGCATTGTGAAAAGAAGGGCGATCTGAAAGGACTCGTGTGCGTATTATATTACACTACTTAGTGACTTTATTATATTTCTTCCTACATTTTAGATGGTAAATTCAATACACTTTAGACTTCTTATTAAATTATAACAGCGATCATTCGGTGATATTTCGGAATAGCTAGGAATTACATAGACTCACTAGATACAATTTACTTCAATATTAACTTACGTTGAATAGTGAAGATTTAAACAGTATTTAGTTGACTTCTTACGTAGAGGATACATATTACTGATACGCACGTTCTCATATCTAGGTACCACATGTTACATCAGCTGTTTTCGAGTAGATTTTTGAAGGATATTTACATAGATTTGTTTTTTCGATATTGCTAGGGAATCTCGTTAATTCAACGGCACGGCACTGTATCGCCTCGGCCGATATTTTGTACATAGTTTGTTGTATTTGTTTAAATTTTAACGCTTGTACACTGCGATATCTGACAATGATACCTAAGACTATATCTAAGTGAAAAGACGTGTCTATTGCTAAAATCTATCTGTAAGCATAATAGATGATTATTTTAGTTTCAATTTGCAAATTTTATTTGTTTTTATGTTATTGGTAAGACGGGCAAAGCCAAATCGAAGTTTACATTAAAGCATCTCATACACATTGATCAGAACTCATTGAATTTGAAGTCATCTATGGAAGTCATATTGATATTATAGTGCCGCCTTCACTGCCGTTGTACAATCAAATTTAATACATATTTGTACGATGTGATGTTTCAAATTTTCTAGAACTCGTATAGTTCGTCGGAGCGAATGTGGAATGAGATATATTTTAGTATTTTGTATGCAATAATAATATAATATGGTGAATTCATGCGTATTGTTTATGTTCCCTTGCATATGTGCAACGTGCTTTAGCTTCGTCAATAGATACATTGTTTTATGATAATTCGAGATTAGCATAATGTTCCAGATATTAAAGCATTTTAAATATAAAACTTCTTTTATTTTAATATAAGTAATCCCACAGCAAATTTAGCATTTTAAGAACTGGTAAAGTATGGAATTTCAATGTTTATTTACCTTGGATGTTCGTACCAGAACGCAGTGTAGGTACCTAACTATATTCGTACCCACAGACCTGTATTTTTTAGATAAGGTCTGTGTTCGTTCCAAAAGGAAAATACATGGAAAAACCAAGATTCGCGATAGTGTGATAGACAAGTTCTCAAAAAAAGACGACCACACCGTGTGTACGACGACCTTCCCCCCCTTGATTTGTTTCTTTTATTGACATAAATTAGTGCGAAAAAAATGAAACAAATAAGCATTGTAAGGAAATTTATTTACAAATGTTTTAATATCAATTGAATATATTCGCGTAACATTTAAATTGTCTCACCAGTTACATATAAAACAACGCCTTAAGATTTTCATTAACAGATATAGAAAGAACATTCTTGTAAAACTACTTCTTAATTACCTAACATGAATAAGTTTTATAGTACTTAATACATTGGAAGCCTTAAATAAAAGAAACTATTGTAAAGGTAACAGTCTCAGTACAAGTTAATTCCATACTGTTGTATTTACAAATAATACAATTTATTATACATAGTATGAAGAAGTATACTCGTAAACGCAAAATACCTAAAATCTCCCGCGTTACGTTCGCACACGTTGCCGTTAAAAAAATAAAAGGCGGAAGGACCTGTTTCCTGCATATAAGTATCGCGACTGCGTTTATCTCTATCGTGTCGCATTTCAGCGTTCCGGTAGAAGGGTGTGGGCGGCTATGGACCATAGTTCTTAGGAGTCGCAAACTGGAATGTCGCTAACAACCCCCTTTCAAACACAAAGTATATTCGAAGTGACTCGTGATGGCAGGTGTCCACTACTGGGTATTATGTAGGCTCAATTCCTATAAAATGAACCCTTATGTTTGATAGTGTTGTGATTGCAAGTGGCTGTGTGCGAACGGAGTAGTACCAACTGAAATAATAGTTCGAGGTTTTCCCGTAGTCATTCATTCGTTGTAGAAATCTTATAGCAAAATATTATTTTTACAATAATAAGCGTCAGACTTTGTATGACTAATCAGAACAAATATAACTCAACAATGACAAATTCTGTCGACGCTTTTATAAAATTGAAAATATAAATGAATGGAAGTTGATAACGTTGAACTGTTTTGAATTATGTACATATATTTTTTAGAAATAAAGGTTACTTCATGTATATTATATATGTACCTATATCTTACGTATTTAGTGCTCTCTTAACTATGTATTTAATTTTATTTTAATATAAATTTGTTCTGCCACTTACGGGAGAGAAAACTGGAAGTCCTTAATTTTTATGAATACTTAGATATGGCACAGTAAATCCATTTTATGTATTATTTAATACACAAACCAAGTACAATGTACATAGCTAGTATTAGTATTAGCTAAAACATTTACTTGCTTGGCCCACCTTACTTTGATGTCGGCAGAAAAATACGTATTAACATCTTTGTATCGTTAATTGTAAAACAAAAAAAACTTTTAAAGTACTGAAAGTAAAAGTAATATCATACAATTAAAAATAAGAATTAATAATATGATCAATGTAATGAGAGCCAAATTTACTATTATACGTTGATAAATAAAACAAAATGTCATATAGGTATCTACTTATAGGTTTTTGAAAGTGGTAGAACCCTTTGTGGTTCGACTCCGGCACCACCACCGCCACACCTATTTCTACCTAATAACAGCAGTGTTAGGCGCTGCTCTGTTCCGATTTGAAGGGAGACAGACTTTTCCGAGGCGTTCCAGCTTAGTCCTCAGGGGTAGCGGCGCATCTGTGGCCGACCTCAGGTAGGAATATATAATCCTATCTGGGGTTGATTACAGATGTCCATGGACGGCAGTAGCCACTTACCATCAGGTGGACTGCATGCTCGTCTGCTAATCCTATATTATATAAAAAGAAACTTAAATAAATATACAGACCTACCTAAGTAGTAAAAAATTATAATACTTAAATCTAATTACATTTAATTACCTAGACATTTTTGGTTAGATATTCTTGATACATGGGTCCTATATTGACTCTAGTATTTTTTCTTTCCTTTCTTGTACATAACAAGATAGAAATCAAAGTTTGATTTCCTAACATTATTCCTTAGGTATGTTTGAAGATACCTTATACCTACTTAAATATTTACAATTATTCTTGTAAAATTTGAATACCAATCCCTTGGATACAGATACATATATTTAAATTCTATCACATTAAAATTTATCAGAAATTCAACAACAAATTATTGTACCTAAGCTAAGTGCACGGCAGTGCAGAAGCAAAGTTTTAATTGTGGCATATTATCACGTCATTCCTGTTTAGTAACCACTTATTGTTTATATTTTTTATTAAATGTAATTATAGATGAAAGTGTAACAAGGATTTAGAATCAATTTATAAATATTATTATCTACCTATAACAATAGATACATTCATAAAATTGAAAGCTTCCACCTCGGTATTTTAAATCGTGTACAAATATGTAACAACAGTTGTGAAATATTCTGTTTATATGACGAAGGCGTACTTATAATAAGATAGTAACGGAACGTCAGTCATTAATTTTTCCAGTCAGCCGCGCTATGATTTAAAGATTTCCAAAACTCAACACTACAATAATAGATAGTATGTATACTTTTATAACACATAATATCTGTAACAGTAAAATCTTACCACAAAACACACTTACTGCTTTAGATGATCATGTTGTAAATGTCAACTTTTCAATATTCCACATCACATAATTATGTATGTATATCTATTTTTTTATTATAGAGTTACTGCTATTACTTTAAAAACGTTCCCTATGTCTGTGACCATTTGTATTGTAGCTAACAGCCATTGAGTTATTTTCTTCGATGGTACACAACACACAATGCGGTACATTGCGTATTGACGATCTGCTACTAGAGAGTGTAGTGGCTCTACTTGTACATAATGATGACGATCGGGGTCTTCCGGCGCTCCTGTCGGTACACGGCAGGTTGCAGAGTGGCTCCGAGTGTGGTTCGCTGACACACGAAAAGGTTACAGGATGCGTATTTGCGATGCAAACTGATGCCGAACGAGGCCTAGAAGAGCAAATTTCGCTGCACAACTTGGTCTTACACAGTGGTTCCGAACACGGCTTCCCGACGCAAATCGAAGCTGATCGGGGCCGCTGGGCACGTAAATTAGAAAGTATAGGTTCAGAAATAGGCTCACTGTCGCTGCGGAGATCCGAACGAGACTTACTAACACTAACGTCCGAACGTAGTTCACTAACACTAAACGAAACCGAACGGGCCCTGCCGGCCTTCGAGAGGTCCGAGCGCGATGCGCCACTCCTAGACAGGGCCGATCGGGGCTCACTGGCACGGGTCGTGTCCGAACGTGGCTCACTGGCACGGGAAGTGTCCGATCGTGGCTCACCGACGCGGGAGGCGTCCGATGGTGAGCCACGGGCACGGGCGACGCCTGAGCGGGGCTCAGACGTCGAAGAGCAGCGCAATGTTGTGCTGCGAGGCGCGCCGCTAGTAATGGTCGGGCGGCAGCTGCGCGCGGAAGGGGCGCGAGTGCGGCGCGTAGCTGCCGTACGCGCTGTCCTCCGACGACAGCGGCCCGCGCCGCGCGCCCGCGCTGTACACGCTGTCGCGACGCTCCTGCACCGTCGCCGCGCCTGGATACAAATTAATTTTATTATGGTTAATAGTAGTATAATAAGGACATGTTAATTGTAATAATATTGCAAAATAAGCCCCATTAGAGGACGCTTTGGACGAATGTTTAATGTTATACCTATTACTTATGTATTTTCCTTTCTATAAAATCTCTTAATATAATAGTACCTATATTTTATAAAAGAAATAGCTACTGATTTTAATAGAAATGAATTGTTATGAGTTTTAACGTGTCACGACAAAATTTAAAGAGATGCAACTTAAAAAAGAATACATAAAAACATAACTAAACACTACCTACGTAGATCGCGTGATATATAAACATTGTTAAAAAGGTGAAACTGACCGGCGGGTCCGGGTCGCACGCCGTTAGCGGCGCCGTACGCGGGGTCGCGCTGCGCGTTGTGCACGTTCTGCGTGAGCGCGGCGGCGTGCGCGGCGAGCGGCGCGTGCGCGTGCGCCGGCGCGCCGTGCGGCCGCAGCAGCAGCGACTGCGCCGCCACCAGCGCGCCCGCGCCCGCCGCCGCCGTCGCCGACCCCTTGCTGTACACTGACTGGGACCTGAAGACGAAACGACTGTTAGTTCAGAGTCGATTTGCAAATGTCACTGTATTAGTCTGTTCTATGTGAAACTGATGAGGTTTTTTGAATAAGATTTTTATGCACTGCCAATTAGTTAGATTGCACGTACCAATTCGTTAGAGTATTTTTAAGTGATTTTAATATTCATGTCAAAGGAGTATCAAATGTAACACATTTGTTTCCGACTTCGAATAGGATTGCAATCCTGGTTGAGGTGGGTCATAAATGTGGTTACATATACTTTATAGACCTGGGGTAGGAATGCTCAGGCATATATGTCCTCCTTTGTTTAAGATAGAAGAGTAGCAAGAAGATTGCTACTTTACGGTAGACATGTAGGTAGAACATCCTTCCATCTGGTCATCGAGATTTTTATAAGGGTGCATGTGCAATGTAGGTATTGTGTAAGCAGTGCTCGAGTTAGTGCAACTGCTCGGGCCATTTGACCCTCGCAGAGCCGGGCCGCGACGACGGATCGCCGCGGCCCGGGCGACCTCACCGGTTAATTACATTTGAATCGTGGATCCTTCAGACCTGTGCAGCGCGTGTCTGGCCGGCGGGGGTGACCTGCAGTACAGGGATTTAGTGCCGGAGTACAGGGGCTCAGTGTTATCTGGACGGGGGGCCGACGCGGAGCAGTAGGTCGGTGCGTGGCGGTAGTGATGGTGGGAGGGGAACGCCGGCTTGTCCATGTCGTCGAGGTCCCTGGGCGAGGATGCCCGCGAGTTGGAGTTGGCGCGTGGCCGTCGGGAGCCCCACTCGTGCAGGAGTGCGCACGCGATGCCCCCTCCCAGGCCTCCCACCCAGCACACCCAGTGGCTGTCCCATCTGGACAGCACGAAGGACGGGCCTAGAGAACGAGCCGGGTTCAGCGATGGCATCTGGAAAATAACAATGCTAGTTATATTAGCTAAGGTTAATTTAGTAATATGTAATGTTGTCAACTGAAGAAATTCACCTTTTATCGCCTATTTAGGTAATAGTAATTTAGTGATTGATTAATTTGGAACCTACAGGGGGAGACCATGTAGGTATTACATGACACTAAAATATTCCATATCCACAATGACATAGCACTTAATACTCTGAGTGCTCTACATATCTATGTTTAATATTCCGTTCGCTCTACATTTCAAATCAAAGTCTACGTTTTAAATAATTATGTACTTAAATGTATGAACAAAAGTTTGTAGGTTAAAACACTTACGTGCTGTAAAGCTTTTGAAGGAAGGCTTTAAATAAGGACCCATTATCTATAATTGCAGGAACCGTGCTTAAAACGAGCGTGGTGCATCAGAATCCGATAAAAGCAACATATTGGTTTCCCGTTGCCTGAGAAATTCGAGAGATTCCTGATTGAACAATAGTGTTGCGAAAGCTTACAATAGTCTTACAGTGATGTGAGTTACTTCACAGAATTACAGTCTTTGTCTCGATGGATATAAGTGGCATAGTGCCGTGTGTTCCCATGAGAGCTTTACGCAATTTTTTCACCTTTATTCTGGAACGGAAACGAGCGAGCGTTTCGAAAAAACCGCTTTCAATGAAAGGACCCGCCGTAATTACTGCACAGAGCCTACGACAATATAAAGTCTACCTGCGCACCGTCGAACGTGTCCGTATACTTTAAATCTGCTCTATTCGTGGGAAACTAAAAGTTCGTTAATTATATAGGAATGTAAAGGTTGTGGTTGTGGGCCAGTAGCGCGTCCCTTTCAATCTAATTTCAATCAGACCGTAGCTGTAAAACAATCCCATAAAGTTTTACTTTACTTGAGATGTAAGTAAGTACCTATAATCGTGAAATATATATTATTAACTTTAATAATAATTGTACTTAAAACTTTGATTTACTTACTCTATTTATGAGTTCATTTTGTTGTCAGGCAGCTTACATTTAATAAACGTTTATAACTATCAACCACACTAATAGTGCCAATACTTGACATATTTTGGAGTTATTTACCTATGTAAATACGTAAAAAAATAAGATAACGGAACAAAAGAACAAAACGAAACACATATCTAAGTAAATGTTGAAAGAGATCTGTGGTTAAAAGAAATACTTTCTAAATGCAAAATCTAAAATCATTAAATCCATTTCGAAGAAATATTACATACATTACACAACAATTGTTTAAAGTTAATACGTAGGAACCGACATCGTTTAACGTTAGTACATCAAAGTTGCAAATCGATGAAATATATTCCATATCCTGACAGCGTAGAGGTTACGACGTAGGTAACAAAATTTACTGTTCAATAGGCAAGCCATAAATCGAGTTGATAGCCCGTGGCGAAATGTGCAAACCACGTCGCGAGTGCGTCGGATTCCAATAGATATTGGAGGTATCTTTCCTCATCTTACTCGCGTTTTTGTTGAGCCGCACTTTGTTCGACGGACAGATGTTTACAAAAAGAACGGCGCAGCTGTCCGTTAAGGATTCGCTCCACAAAAGGCAGGTAGTGTCGCAGTGAGCGGGTGGGACGGCATTATGTATGAAGAATCACAATGACAGAACATCGCTATTGAAGAAACAGCTCTACTATTGAACTCCGTAATAGATATTTTTTACGGATGTATCAGAATTGTGTATTCAACCTTTCATATATGAGTGCCGAGATATTTCGTATTCTGATTCGCAGATGTCGACCACTCTTTTGTTTGTTGCGACACTAGCGGGTGTGTGACGTAAGAGTTAATTAATGTTAGTGTTATTGATTTGAACCAAGTTGCAGGTGCAGTATTTAACACCTTATATGCAGTGACATAATCACCCTAATTTTGTATGTAAATGAAACTCGGTCCACCTGATGTTTAAAGTAATAATAATGTCTTAACATTTAAATTTAATATTCGGTAATCTTCCAACTCTTTATTTGAGGTTGACATACCGTACCCAGTCAGTGAATATTCTGCCTATTCAGCCAGTTAGGTGGCTATTAATTAACAAAGACTCAACGTCGCCCGGCATGTCACTGCACATAATCGTCTCATGTATTTTGTGCATTACTACATATCTTGGATTCGCGTCTCAGGCCTTAAGATATTCAGTATTGACAAAGTACAGTATTTTCTGTATTTTTAACCATGTTCTCTCGTCCAACTCACACATAACGAAGTTAACTAAGTATTAGGCCCTTGTTATCTTCAAAAGAGAAACTAGTAGCAACCCTTTTTTATATCCTACTGCTGGGCATGGGTGGTTTAATACAACTGGGGGAGACCTGAAACATTCCGTCACGCATATGGAGTAAAGTGCTAAGTGGTAATCCCTTACCGAAACAAAGCTAGCAGCACAGTAGGCAGCCCCGAGCAGTGCTGGCGCGGCGCCGGTCCAGCGTCGCTCCATGGCCGCGAAGTAGGCGGCGGCTACCAGCCCCGACAGCAGCAGCTCGGCGCCGAGCCGCTCCCACGCCGCGCCGCCGCCGCCCGGCAGCGCCGCGGACAGACCGCCCGCGTATCCTGGCACGCTCACGCTGAAACAAGCAAACATACATTTATTTCCTCGTAAAAGAACATGACTATGAACTTTTTCCATGTGAGATAAAATCTATGGATATGTACTAAGAACATTGAACAAATTAAATATATATAATAATATATATATACCTATAGTTATTTATTTTATTCACCAAAATTGTTAGATTATTGTTTTACCTTTTACATACAAATAAATAACATAATATTATGGTGGTATTTTTCACAATAACCTACTTTCATGACCTAAGATACTTAAAATCTGATCTAAGTTTTAAATTTTAAGAGATTAATATAATTATGTTAACAAGTTATGAAAACAAAATTATCTAAATCTAATCACGTCATATTAAAATAATAGTAATGAATTTTGACACTCATAGGCCCACAATAAGATTATTTATGACCCGGATCCAGGATAGATCTATTCGACCGGAAATCGAACCCCCAGCGTGCCAACTTTATGATTATCAATTAAGCAATGCGCAACGCGGGGCGTCAATAATTTGCCAAAACTCTCAAATAAAACAATTTCAAAAGTGTATCAGTATGTAAAGACCTCTATATCTTAACAAAGGAGCGGTCATAACCACTATTAGTGGCTCACCGCACTGCGGGTCGTTATCTTACAAAACTAACAAGACCTTTTCTAACCGAGGGCCCTGTAATATATGGCGTGTACCTTTTATTGTTATTCAATTACATTTTATTTGTTTTGTTTGTAATATTCGATGCATAGGATAATTTTTTTTCATTATATTGATTTATTACACCATTTTTTTTAAGGTGGTAGAAGCCTTTGTGGCTCGACTCCGGCGGCACCACCGCCACACCTATTTCTGCCTAATAACAGCAGTCTTAGGCGCTGCTCTGTTCTGTTTTGAAGGGTGTGGTAAGGTACACATACTTTTCCGAGGTGTTCCAGCTTAGTCCTCAAGGGTAGCGGTGCATCTGTGGCCGACCTCAGATAGGAATAACTAATCATATGTGGGGTTGATTACAGATGTCCATGGGCGGCAGTAGCCGCCACTACAATATAAGAGTAGCAGACGAGCATGCAGTCCACTTACCATCAAGTGGACTGCATGCTCGTCTGCTACTCTTATATTATATAATAAAATGTACTTAAATACACGTATATTTTTCTTTGAAAATGCGTAATTACTTGCCTACTTACTCGGGTTTAAGCAGTACTAGTCGTGAGTATACATTTTATAGATTATTACACCGCATAGTATTGAATAGTTGTAGTAATATATACATAATATGATATTACATAGTTGTAGACAATAGGCAGACAATTGAACAGTGGTTCAGATTTAGTTCTAACAATTTGAATACAAAAGAAACAGTAGAAGTAGAAGGGTACAATAAAGCTTTTTCCTATAAGAGGGTAACTTTGCCAGGGTTACGACTTACGATATATCTATAAAGGATAAAAGGTCTGCTTGCGGTCAAGTGATAATCCTTTTGTCTATAATAAGATCGTGCTAAGTGTGGACGTGGGAATTTCGGGTGAACGGAAACTAACCTTAATTTTCCTAAGCGTTGTGAAGCAATTACCTAGTTAATCTGTCAGTTTTCTGCACATTCACTGATATAAACTATGCACATTAGCATTATAATTTATTAGTTACATTTCTCAGAATTTTAATTTTTATTCTTTAATTTCTAATTCTTAAAATTACCAGTAGATATCTATTCATGTCAATGTTTGATTGACATTCATTACTTTAACAGAAGATTTGCTTTATAAATTGTCCCTGCCCTTATAATGCGCCTCGGACGGACCCCTATAATTCTATTTCTGCGTTAACCTTTACGTAAATATATCTCCCTTAAGAAATCTCATTAAAATGTTTCATCTTATTATAAAGTAAATTCTACTTGAATTTCGATTTTCTCCTCAAGACGTTAATAGCATCGTGATGTTACAAGCTAATTGTTTTTAAAGTTCTAATTATTAACCAGCCGGTAGTGAGATCAATTGGGGTCAAATGTTCTACAACACGCGATATAAGAACAAGAATCGTTGCATCTGCCGGAATGCGTCATTGACCTTCGCTGGCTCAAACAAATTGAAAATGTTGATGAAATACCAGCCTACTTATTTGATATGCAATCATTTATGATTGAATTGCAACTAAACCGGTCGTTAATCCGTTCAAGTTCCGTTATTTTAAAATTCGTATTTAGAAAATCATGTTTATTGATGAAACATGAAATTAACTTTATATTACGTGTGTATCGAGTATCGACTTCTGGAATCTATTCTATTCATATGTTCATTACTTGAAATTCAATTAACATAGTTGAAGCATTGGCACATTTAATATTTATAATGAGTTTTGTAAACCGAAATTATTTTTAATCGTGGTCTAAATATAGAACAAGTCTATTTAAATACATATAGTGAGTTAAGTATACTTATCTAAGTAACATAATGATGAAGTTAGGGTTGTAAACATGTTAACTATCCACCGTTCCACTTAACAATGGTATCGAGATTGTATCAGTTGAATAGTTCGTCATTGCGAGGGGGAACGTTTGTGTCACGGCGCTTTGGCGCTTTTATACCACAACTTGTAAGATCGAGAAATTGTATTATGTATACCTGCACAAATAAATAAGACTTAAATATTTATCGGTTATATCAAAGTTGGTACCTAAAATTTTCTAGGCTCGTATGCCTATTTACGCGGCATCAAATATAAATAGGCCGTTGTTTTTTAAAACTTACTTTTTATTATATTTTCTGTTCTTTGATTTTTACTAAGGCTAATGCACACTTCTGGTGGAATTGCGTTTAATGGAGCTTTTTATGTAATAACTTATCAACGATTAACGACAGATAGAAGTGTGTAACGTTACTAATTACTTATCAAAAATCTGTTATCTTTACTCATATAATCATATGACACAAAATTCTACTGTACTGCCATAGGCATAGTTGTTTCACGTAAATATACTAGACTGCTAGATGTAAGCTTATTTGTATGTGAAATGTGTAAACTGTAAAGTATACAATTACAAATATTAGGTGAAAATGATGTACTTATTTAATAGTGTTATAACAGTCGGACAAAGGTAGAGTTTGTTACATGGGTCTTTGTACTTAAGAAGCGAAAACTAGGCCTCTAGTCCAGTCTCATATAATAGTATGAAGTTTGAAGTGGATCATCCGCCGTGCTCCATTTAACAACGACCATTGAGCGCTCTATCAGATGAATGGAGCGTAATTGTGAAGGACAGTACGGCGTGGAGAACCACCAGCATATATCCGTGACATTCAGAACAAACATTACCTACATTCGTAGCCAGTACCAAAAATGCCTATGCCGAATATGCGATGGATAAATACAAGAAGCAGACTCAAATTGGAAATTCAGCGTAGGATATTGGCATAGCTCAGTTTTCACAGAGTGCAGATCGTTAAACTTCACATTCCTTTGACAACACTATAGATGTAGTTTCATTCCTGTATATAGTTAAAATAAAAAAAAACTACATTATATAAGAAAAGAAAGACGACAAATTATAATCTACTTTTTATTTCAACGCCGTCTAGTGCTCCTGTTTAAGATTTGAAATCATCATGCTCGTTACGTACATTTAAATCGATCTATTATATTCGTTCGATTAAGTCCGTAACTTCTTAAACTGATTCTTTAGAGAGTTGATCTTCTCATTGTTGATTAAAAACATCCGTCGAGGGGAGCTCTGTTCGAATTCAATTAAATATTTCATCAATGAATTTAATGAAGAGCGGACGTCGCTGTCTCGTAGCGGTAAAGCTTGCTTTTCAATGCCTCCAGGAAATGAGACCCCTTTGTTCTTTTTATGCTCGATGCATTTAATACAACTTTAGATAAGCACTCATTAGAACGAGGATAATAAAATGTAATACGAGTACTTTTTCGAGGTTGGACTTTAATTATTAGAAAGTTCGCTAGCCGAAAAATTGTGGTTTAAAGTTTTTTTTTACGAGATCAATTATTAATTAGATAAGTAACAAATAATTTTGCTATTTTATAATTACTCAGTAGAAACATTCAATATTCATGACAAGCAAGTAATTTCAAAGCTCTTCACGGCGGAAGAAGCAAGAAACAATTCAGTTACCCATTTCTGAAATTTTAATTAAGAATAATATCCGTGACACATTTCCCATGACAGACTAAAGTCGTGACAGTAATTTGGCAAGGGAGCAGTCAGATTTTCTGAGGCTCCGGCATGAAGAGTTACTCGTGCATATTTTATGAGTGAATATATTTTGAGGAAGCTCTACACTTTTATCTTAGCTTAAAAGCCGGGAGGCGAATATTTATACAAACAAAATATTAGCTTTTGGTCCTCTCCGTCCTACCCACGTTCTTATCTTAATGCGCAGCTGTAGACGTGACGTGATGGGATAGCGATATGCCTACCCGCACTCTTACGGAGGTAAGTGGTTCAACGATGTGTCGTTTGATCTTAATAATGAAATAATTAACAGGTCAAGATAGGATGATCTGATCCTTGAGCTTGCATTCGATCCAAATAGGAATTGTTACAATCTTGTAACAACTATGTAGCAACTATGTCCTATGGTTTGGTAGCAACTACTTACAATCACATCTCTACATTTATTAAGTACATAATTTCGAATTCATGATTTATATATTTATCCAAGGATAAATACATACCTTCCATTGTTAAGAAAAATCAAATATTATTTAAATTTTAATTAATTTTTATTATACGAGTTTCACAGACCAATACATTTGCTTTTGAATAGCAATCTAAATTCCAATTTCTACCAACTTCAGTCGTTTTCACCCCCGTGTAAAATATTTTTTTAAATCCTTTTCAGTATCCAAACTTTTCCCTAATTGACTAAGGGACCAGGACGCGAGAAAAGTTTTTTCAATTCCCAGTTGTTTTAAGGCTTTCACAAGTTGAACGCAAGAGGAAAACTTGGCGTCTAAGATTTCTCTTCAATTAAGAATGAAAAGTGGACGACTCACATTTCGCCAAAGGCCACGGGTTTTAAAAAATCCGTTAGCTATAATTAGTTTACAAATTTATTGTAACTGGTTAACTTCAAAGTCTCGGATTATTATAAAGTGTACCTAATATGTTTCGATAACAATGTTGCAGGAAAAAAATGATACAAGTAATCATTTTTTCCTGCAACTTTTGTTTTAATAAGCGATCTATCAAAGAACCGGAGTAATATTAAATAGTTTTACAGCACCCATAATACCTACATGAACTTTTTAAAATAAAATTATCACGCACCTAATGTAGGCGCGTGTGGAAATCCAAACCTTACTCGTCAGCGTTAGATAGTCGCTTACAAAACTGTTAGATTTAAATAACACATATGCAAAACTGTGCACCTGCATTAGATAACATCTAATCAAGTTTATTAGGCATACAAATTCTAATATCGGATCTAACGCCATTGTTAAAAGATTACAGCCCTCGACGGTCCCAATTTATGTTTTTATGAATGTTTGCGAACGCGACTAAATTCAGATGAGCGGATTCTGTTTCTCCAGAGAGTTTTTTACAGACTGTTAATTTTGGGGAAAAACGAGATTCTAATTCGAGATACAGGCTTTAGTGAGGGACACTTTCAATTTATTTCTCCTGTCCCAAATCCCTTTCATATACTTTTATCTCGTAATGAAAGTTAAATAGCGTTTGATGAGATTTACTCCGCAAATGCTTACAATATTATTATTTCGAAATCCATCCTTGTATCCATACCAAAGATAAATTTTTACTTGTTACAATCTGCATTACTGCTAATTAATTATTGTCGTCCTCTGCTAATTTAATAATTTTATTTCATTTGCTAACTTTATTGAACCATCTAAATACACAGCGTGCATGATTCACACGAGATATTAAAAACCACAGACCCATAAAATATGGTTTAAATGCAACCAAAATCGTCCCTCGTCCATATTCAGATGTCCCATTCGATATTGGCAGATGATTTTGCATAATTTATGCGCAAGCCGGGGTCAAGTGGGCACAAATGGTTATGGCTGGGGTACATCTTTTATCCATGTTTTGTCAATGGTCAGTAAATTGGTGAACATTCACACCTTATGTCATGATGACTGCACCGATTTTTTTCCACCCTTTTGTCCGCTAAATATCTGCGTACCAAGAGAACAAAGCATCATAACGCAAGCCCTACTATGAACGGGAAATAAAAAATGAACCTTTTTCTATGGGCCGTTTTGATTGTGCTTCATATAAAAGCTGACGTATAACTGACTAGTTCCTCCATTATAGGAAATGCACATTTTTATCACGTGTTAAAAGTTTCCGAAAGACAAATTTAAGGGAACAGATAGTTACCTACCTGCTACATTTAAGAAACATACGGATATTTTTCAAATTTCATTTCAGAATGTTGGATAAAATTTATACAAAAATATCATATTCATTTTGATTTCACGCGGCAAACACTAGACGAATGGTTCAATTTTTAATTTGTACATTCGTGATAGCTGCGGCCCGCGTTGGGTGCGTGTGTTGTATACACATCAGCTATATGAATGAGATTTGTAGATATAAGTATACAGATAAAGTAACGATAGAGCTTCATGTTAAGAAATACATGAAAAGCAGTGACCGCTGGAGAAATATGCTACTTATAGGTAATATTTTCCCATGTCAAGGAGTTTTTACACGAAACAAGCGAATTTATTTCACGCTTGGTAGGGTATTATCCCGAGCGCAACTTATAATGAAATAGGACTACGGCGGTATACATGGAGAAACGCTGTCATATTTTATTATATTAGAGCAATATTCGCTTATTGCTAATAATGTAATATACATTTATAAATATAATATTATTTTAAATGTTACCATATCTTAAAAATATTTAATAATACATATATATAAAAATACCGCGCTTGACAAAGATACATTACTTTTAAATGTAAATAATTGAGTAGTAGTCAGTACCAACCCGCTTCGGGATCATGGCAGAAAGTTGTAAATTAATTCCGTATTTTGCGAAGATCCTCCGTTTCCAGTGAATGCAGCAATGCGGCGACATTGTATTAAGAGCGAAAAATATTCTCTCCATCGATTACTTCTCACTTAGTTATGCAGTCAACTATTTTGCAATTGTTCCATTTATATTGGGACTTTTAAAATTTGTTGAGTACTGTACATTTATGAAATGTTTTAAGTTAGGTATTGTTTTGTTTTGTAAAAAAAAACACAAATTCTTTTTAAATTTGTCAATTATTTTAAGAAAATATATTACAAGCCAAACAAAATTATATTATAAGGGCCCTAAACTAACAAATATAGTAATGGTAACCATAAAACGAGATGAAACAGTTAAAATCCGTTCCCCTATCGTTATTAACGAGCGAACAATTACATTTAATTTACGAACGCATTTTTAAAGTGCCCCAATATGGCCGAATCCCCTCATGCCATATCAACCGCTATCTTTTACGCACAGATAAATAATTCACCGCGACATTTGTTAAAAAAATCGAGAGGGTATCAAAAACTGCCTCTAAAAATTCAATTGTGCTGAAGTGCCACTTGTTAAGCTATGCTATAAACTGGCAATTATTTGGATAACACTGGATTTTGTACCAACACACACCGGATTAGGGTTTATTTTATTTTAAATATGAATTTTAAAGAGACGGCCATCAAGCTTAATGCGTAGGGAAACAAGTGCTGCAATAGAAATATATAATGTTCAGTTGATTTTCTATTATACTCCTATTCGATTTTAAATGAATAATACATTTGTAATCGTGCGGGTTATGCGATTTAAATTTCCGTAACCGATATAGGCAATTTTATGGAAAATAAATGAATATGGAGTATGAAAACGTGAAATGTGAATTAATTGAATTTATTCGTTTGATTTACTGTAATTATGGCATAACGATATTTATATTCTCGAGCATACTATGACGATATAACAGTGAATACAGACAAGACAAAGAAGAAATAATATTAAGTACTCATGAATAACTTTTTTCTGCGTCGCTTTCCACAATATGGCAACCCCGTTAAATAGAGACATCAAATATTTTTTTCACCAAAATCCTTTTTTCGCAAAAATATTGCACTCAGCGGGTGGCGGGCGCGAACTTGTTGCCCTTTGACCCTTTGTTTTGAAAGCCATAAAGAAAACAAAAGTGTTTTAACCCGTAGTTAACCCTTTACGACACATGTTGGCGGGATCCGCACGAAACCGAGAATCGGGCTTGACAATAAATAAAAAACACAATATATTATGTCACCCTTCTCCATAATTATTGGCATATTCTGACCCTTATATTTTAGACGGTAAGACGCATTATACCATCGAGTTTGTCAAGATTTGTATGGAGAAGCAAAATATGGTTGGAGTGTGGTTTTTCTATCTCATTGTAATATCATGGAGTTTTTATTGCGAATGTCTGCGAGCATTTAGTCGGATTGTTAGGCGCGGATGTTCGTCACATATGGTGTTATTTGCGTGTTATGATTTTGTGGGCTGCCACCAATGTGAAAATATTCTTTTATATTGTTACATACTAAATTATGAGCTATTATTTTCCAGAGTTCTCGTAATAAGAATTACTTATTGGAAGTCGAAAACAGCCAACAGATAATATAAAGTGAGCAAATTATAATGATGAGCTAGTACTAACTTACTGGTACTAAGAAACTGAGCTGAGCTGAGTAGGATAACAAAATTCGCGGGCCATTGTTACGTCTCACCTCGTCAGACATGCGATGCTCTAGACGCCTCACTCCACCTGAGTGAGCTCATTGTCGGTGAATACTAAATATCCTTAGCAAAAATGACCAAAGGGTACCTCCACATCACACGTTGCGGCAGACCGCCGGGAATAAGCGCCTTTCCGCTTCACTAATAATTTGATACTGATCCTTAATTATCCTTAGAAATAAAATGATAAAACTTTAATGCTTGTCTGCATCTTTTGCTCTTATTTTCTTAATACGTATGCAATAAGTGTTTGTTTGTTCGTTTCTTTATGTTTATTGCTTAAGGTTATAAAGATTTTTTAATGTTACGGGTATGTACTACGTACCTATATTCAACTTTATTGTAGATATATGTGCTACATGATATACCTATTGTATGCGGTCGATCGATTTTTAAGCAGGCATTATTTTTTGGAGAATAAACTCTATGTATGAAAGTATATAACCTTAATTCGCAAATCAGCCAACTCCACTTTTTGTCAAAATGTTTTTTTTTTTTATTTATTTTAATAGTAAATGATGTTGAACGAAATTAAAATAAATAAAAAAATGGCATTGCGCGAAAAATCCATGGAAATGGATATTGATTGTTTCCTAAGATAGGTACATAAAAGTTGTAGATATCGCATATAGTTTCTAAATTACGATTAATTAGATTACGATTAAAGTGTTATTACAACACACACAAATTACATTTACGTTACAGCCAAGTGAAATGTTTGAACAAAGTGTCTTGCTTATTTTTCTTTGAGCGAGTTTCCCGAAAAATAATGAGCAAAACAAGTGCGCTCTAGTGACGATATCCATCTACATGAAGTGAATATATGGGCAATTACTGCAACCAGAAATGTGTCGCCGTTGCCAAAAAACCGTTTATGCAACGTGAAAGACACTTGCGCTCCACCACTGTAGAATATTATATTGGTATCTGCGGGAACTTAATTAACATTTAAAGGTGGCTATCTGTGCAATATCGATAGTTTCAATCCAAAATAGTTCTATCTGAGTTTGACCCAAATAGTTCCAACTGAGATTGATAATACTCGTAGTAGCTTTATGTGATTCTTGCTTGACTCACGCTTTGCCGCTTTATACAAACAGTCTCTCACAGTTTTATTAATACCGTGATCTCTTTGAAGACTCTTCTTTGTTTCCTTCTTTTTAGACGCGGACAGAAACACTACACTACACAGAAATCTAAACCAATTTCGTCGGCCACCTTACTGACGAACGAACCCTTTGCACATCACTACGGTATTGTTACTAATTCGCCAATTCGTCAATGCTCAAAAATAGTAACCTATCTTGGATTCATAGTTTGATTACTAAGGATTTTGAGTTTCCAAGACTGTTGCTGACAAGCGATTTTTTTCGCGTTTAACATAAAATGACTTTAATAGAAAATATTTTCGCTGCGATAAGGCGACTCCTCAATTTCCTTGTACGGGGCAATAAATATATCCAAATCGGGTTATCGTACCGACGCATTAACTTGAACGATAATACGTTATTTCGTATATTCACACGAGGAGGGTTACAAACTTGTGGAATGGCCGCCGGGTAGTACATTAGAGGGAAATACTACCCCCTGGAGCAGACGGGTAATTCCCCGGAGGAGGCGGAGTTTATGCACGAGAAAATACTTTTGTGCTTATTATCTTTTCCTTCGGGTAAGATAAAGAAGTTTTTATATCTTATCTATCAAATCGAAGATAGTCTTCTGTCTTTTATGTTAATACTGTTTACTGACAATCGCCTATAATAATGTTTAACGAAAGGGGGATATCAGATAAATTACTAATCTTCCTTAAGTTTCACTGGTTATGCAAATAAGTAATGAAACTTATGTAAGTTATGCATACCTATATAAGTTATTAAACTTTGGTACTATATAAACACCCGATGTAGGAACCTACACCTTATGTTCATAAGTGGTAAAAGTTTTTATAGCTTCACACTGCATCACATTGACTAAGTATATGTTTTTGACTTTTAGCGTTGTTCGTGATGTATTCATAGATTAATCCGGGTTTTAAAGCTATCTGCTATCAAGGAAAGCAATTTGTAACAGTTTGGGACTAGTGCGCTCTAGTTTAAAAAGGACTCAATTACAGTCCAAGAATCGCGGGAACGAATAGTGGACTATTAATATACCCACGTCTACTATTTCTATTACTAAAATAATACATGTTGTTAATTTCGACTGGTGAAGTATTGCATGAAGAATTACTGCTACACCAATTTCTGCCGTGAAGCAATCCTCGCGTTTCGGTAGAAGGATTTCGACGATGGTGTCAATCTTAGTTGTCAGGAGTGGCAACGGATCTAAATCAGCTTCAGGTAGCAACCTTGTTTTATACGGAACTAGGCCACATACCATCAAATGAACCGCATGTTTCTTAAAAAAATGTAGTATTAGATGTGTATAAGAAATACCACTTTAATGGAATAGGGTAAATCCCTCGCCGAACCCTGCGCAAAGTATCCCTGAAAAGAGGATTGGTCACATTTGTAGAGACAATTATTATATAACGAACGTTTATATACAAGCTTGTTTTTCAGTTTGTCGTGAGAGGCATGAGAGGAAAATTTTAACACGCGTGCATTCCCTGCCACACGTGTGTGACGTAGTTGACATTTTTCCTACGTAATATGCATCTAAGTAGAAATTTAAGCGGGAATTTTTATACTGTGAATTTTATTGTTTGTAGCCGTATTTATTTATATTGTGCCCTATTCTTTTCTTATTTTTCTACCTACTCACTACCTACTTGTGTAATAAGCAATACCAAAATCAATATATTTATTTTGAATGAGTTTATAATGTATATAAGTTAGATGTACCAACTTTTCATTACTCTTAATACTAGTTTCAATGATACAAAAATAGCTTAAAAGCAATATGACCATCATTTTAAATTATAGTTTTAAATCACTCCATATAAAATGTGGTTGTTATATTCTCGGGGGAGAAAATTAGCATTTAAATATGTTGAATATTCCTGAATATTCAGTAGGATCCCGAGAGGAGACCCGCCACTTTGAATACATACGATAAACTATATTACTGGTCAATATATTTACGGTTCCCAGCTTTAATTACATAATTTAAGTATATAAATTGAAGGTTTCGTAAAGCACATTTTCATTCGCAAAAAAAGATACGAAATTTTCCATTAGGATAGTCGGATATTAATAGGAAATGAAATCTTTCGAAATAATACGTATCCATGTCTGTCTGAGAGCGCTATTTTAGATAAGCTTCAATCTAATGTGATGAGGTCACCGCAGATACTTAGTAGTTCGTCGTTCAAATAGGATTAGGTACGTACATGTTACGTAAAGATATGTTACTCTCGTAAGTTATAAACCCACAGCTGTATAGAAAGATAGATACTAAGAATTTTGCAAAACATTAAGCTACTGAAGTTTGTTTTACTAAGTACAAAGTATATTTCATTTGGCGAACGTTGTGTCATAATTAACTAATTACACTCAGAAGAAAGAGCTGTAGATAATAACAAAGTTGCGTATAAGTGGTAATAAAAGCACACACATTAAAGTGTGATTATCTCAACAAAGCCGCTTTATGACGTTCTTTGAGATGGGCTGCTGGCAACGCGCTGAGACTGCTAAGTGAGTGAGCAAAGACATTTGAGTCAGTATATGTGGAGAAAAGTAAAAGAGATTTTTTTGCCGAAAATCGCTCTGAAAATGTATCACTTACGTACAGAATAAGTCTTATAAAAGAAGATGTGTCGACGTCTTAAAATGTATTCTGATACGCATTACGTAAGAAAGGCTCATCTACCGTCATCTAAATAGAACTGTAATTTTATTGCAGTTAAATCTTTATTTATTGTGTTACCATATAAAATATTGAATTAGTACCTACTTCTTGTCGTCTTAACAGCAGTGATGAAAAAAATAATTTTAATATTATCATAAAACTAAATTAATTAATAAAATAGGTAGTTTGATAATAAAAGACAATTATCACTTACTCACTCACTCACTCACGCGGGTAGTATGCCCCTAAAATCCCAAAAGAAGGTGTAAGAAGGCTGTGATAACGTCTGCTCTTTTATTCGTATAGCACAGAGCTCGTAAGTAAGAGGAAACTCTGTTAGATAAGTAATTGATGTAGTAAAGATAAATATTGTGGTTATTATTTTAAAATACGAAGAGTATTGTGTAAAAGCAATCAAGTAGAAATCGGGTAAATCCTGTAAAATAAATATATACGAGTACGTATAATCGAAATTAAATTTTGTGTGATAAGTTTTGTGACTATAGTTCGTATAAATAAATATGTTTTGTATTGATATTTGATTATATACTAAACTGGGCTAGTTTTAATGGCAATAGGTTATTAAAAAAGCGTGTACTGTGTTTCTTTTATACTTTTACGGAAAATTACTTATTTCTAATTACGTTCATAGTTTCCATTTCAACTTCTAAGTTAATAGATTACACTAATGCGACGAGTGGTTTGAAAATTGCTTTTGGAGAATAGTTGAGAGGTCGAACCGAACTGAAGTCTGGAAGCGGAATAATTCAGTGCGAACTTATCCCATTTGTAGTGGATTCCGTTGCATTAGAATAACCGCATTAGGGCATTGTCACAGTGGGGTTTTGCTTGTAACGAGGCCAACGCGACGACGGTTAGTGGGTCAGAATGTTAAATGTGGTAGAACTCCTTCTGGTTCGACTCATGAGGAACCAGTACCGCGCCTACTCCTGCCTAATAACAGCATTGTTAAACGCTGATACGTTCTGATATCGGTGTGATAGGGGGAGATGTGAGACGTTTCAACTTAGTTCTCAAGGGGAGTAAAGCATCTGTCATCTCTGGCGTACTACAGGTAAGACTGTAATCTGGGGTTGATTACAAATGTTAATGGACGGCAGTGGTTACTTACTGGTGTACTGCACGCTCGTTAGTTGCATCAATATTATAGAAGTGCTATTCTGTAATTTAAGTTAATTTTCTCATGAAATAAAAAGTTTAATAACCTCTAAAGCTCGAAATATCTAATTCATATTTTAAATGTGGTAGTGGCTCTATAGTGGCTCTTTTGAATGTGCAGGAAACTGTTGCGTTTGACAATTTTTGACGCTCCATGTCTCTATGTATGTAAACGTCTTTCATGGGGTTAAAGTCCCGAATGTAGAGTCCCATTGTTTCGAAACACGAATTTCGTCACAACCATCGATATTACAATATATCGAGAATCTAATTCATGCTGGTATTTCACAGAATAGCAGTACTGTAGCACGCAGCATGTGCCCCGAAAGGACGAGATGAAGCGAGCTGTAACGAGCACGCGCGTGTAGAATATTGAGTGAACTCAGCGAAAAGTCGCGGTGTGGAAGCGCGTTCAAAACACATGCATAGAAGCAACTTGTGAAATCGTGACTGTGATAGAACCATTTTTCTGTTCCATGGATAGAACCCTTACAAAGGTACCGTTGATACTTATAAGTTATTTTGTGATAAAGGAGCACTGTTCTTTTTATTAATTCTTAAAAAAAAACAATTCAACTAATACATAGACAATTTGACACACATAAGTATTTTATTGGTTTGTTTAATTAAACCGGCTTGAAAGCAACTTAACCCGAGATTTTAATCATGTCTTACACAAAGTAAAGTTAGATGCAAGATTAAGCTTTAAATTTACGCAAAGAAAGCGCCTGGAAAATATATTTCCGAACTTTAATTTGCTCTTTTATATCCTGTTCCCGAAGCTCAACTTTTCTTCTGTCCCGCGTAACAAATTACGGCGTTCCTATCAAATTCAGTTTCTCTGGAATAATAAAAGTGGAGAGAGTTTTACGACAAGTGAAGGATCGCCTGATATCTTGATCGGGCTATAAACTTGCGATCTAGGATTGATTGACCTCGCCCAGATGAGTTTTCTGCGAACTTGTCCACGCTTTTCGAACAAGTGTCACATTGACATCAATCGCTATTTCTCGTTTTATCTGTATAGTATATAATCTTGTTATTTTTCTTTGTTCATAGAATGAAAATGAATGAAGAAATAATATTAGTCCAATGTTAAATTGATCGTATATTTGAAAAGATGGTTCAAGAACACAATGCATATTGCAAATAGCCCACAAGGAAGCCTGTTAAGCAAGCGGGCAATATATACTATAATAATATATTTTGCAGGTAAGTAATTTTAGATTTAAACTTTTAAAGTCTATTCAGTAAACTACGTATTAATTAAACTGGTGAGCACTTTATACTCGCGGTCCGTTACGCCTACTTTACCTTTACCTTACTTTTTAAATTACAGTTTGGACCTTGAAAAAATAAATATTTCAAATCAATAAATGTCAAGAATTTCTATTTCCGGTTAATCCTGCGCATTTTTCAATAAGACGATTTCAGTGCTTTCATCGCATCTCTCCATACTCACCACCGCGCCACATATCCTACATCAAAATTTATCGGAATTTCCAACGATATGAGAATTAACATTTATTTGCTTGGAATTACTGCGCTGCCTCACAATCGTCGAATATCGCAGTAATTAGCAAAGCGGCGTCGTAATTATCGTCCAAATGGACAACCACATATTGATCACCGAACCCGCTATTATTTGTTACTCACGGATATCCTAGCTATTTGGGGCTTAGTACGTCCACACCGCATATTATATTGTATTTTAAAGATATGTGCGTATATAAGTTGTATTTATATATATTATATGTGTATCAGCAAATATAACCAAGGATAACGTGTAATAAGGAGGATGTTCTGCTTATTGTAAGATATGTGAACCTTTAGAATGCCAATAGTTACTTTTATCCTAGCACTGACGCCAATGCTATTTGCCGATTACCAACGATAATAAGTGTAGAAGTATCTCATAGTGTCAGAATTGCCGCTAACATGAGAACGTTACAAAAATATTTGGATATAAAATATCTAAAAGTAGGTAATTCATGAAAATACCTGTACTATGTTCAATTCGTGAAGTATTTCATAATGTAAAGCAAGATGCATCCGGATAAAGCCAGATAATACCCATACCCACCAACGCACGTTAGTCTTTTACGAATAACTATACATTACAAGTAGGCAAAAAAATCTTTCATACTTTTCTTTACAATTCAGTTTTGATCTATGTGCTAGAGACAAATAAGTTTATATTAACTTTAGATGACTTTGTTTATATTGTGGTACTATAGTTAATATCACTTTTTGGATAAAACCAACACGACATTTCAGTTCCACATTTAGCAGTACGACTATAATAAATGTTGACAGAATCTACATTCGTAATAAAATTAGCGCCTTAATTTATTAGGTCGGTAATAAATTAATTTGTCATAAATAGAGGTTTTAGCGTCCAAATTGTTGTCAAAAACGAAATTCTTGTTAATAAGAATGATTTCAAACTCGATAACAGTCGAAATTGCTTTTACAATTTCAATGATTTCTACTGGAATAGATTCGCTCAGAACCCAATTGAGATTAACCGTATCCTCTCATTTCTACTTGATGAGATTCATTCACTCTTTTTTTATCTGTATTATATACCTTTTTTATTCTTGTAATATGCTTTGTAGATAAAACGATTACTAAACCGAAAATGCGAAAAAGAGATTCACTTGATGTTTAATGCCTTAAATCTGTCAAGGATAAATCAATCGTGAATTTATGAAATAGATCTTAATAAAAGATGGAAGTTTTAAAAAATGCCTTTATTTATTTTACAAAAAAATCAAAATGTAACTAAGGATTCATATGTTCGCGGACACGGGTTTGAAACGTAATAAAAATCCTTGCATTTCAACAAAAAGCATTACATTATCTAATGTACGCTTTAACAAAGCTTATTTATTTTTTATATAAGCTTTATCAAAAGCTCTATTACTCCGTTTGATCTACAAACTAAACAGAAGGTCTTTAAATATTCATATTGTTTCCGGCAAGTGATTTATCATCACCGAATTCGTATTTCTCGGTGACGGTTGATTTGCTTTAACTAGAAAAGTTTTAACGCTGAATGGTGGTGTTTTATTCGCAAGCAGAATGAGTAATGTATCAAATGAAACTATAAAACGTTGCTTTTTAGGTTTCCCTACCCAAATGGTAAAACGGAACCCTATTATTAAGACTCCGCTGTCTGTCCGTCTGGCATAGGACTCTATCTCCTGAACCTTGAAAATAAGTGGGGGTCGCCATAGAAGTAACCGCTATTTTTCGACGTTTTTCGGTTTATCTGTTGAACTGTAATAGGTAGACAGTTCAAATTTTCGATTGCATGTTCTATAATGGTTGTTATAATAACAAAAATAAAAAAAAATGTACCGAACCCTCTGAGTGCTAGTTCGACTTGCATTTGACCATTTATTAAAGAACAATCTTTTACTACACTGTTCACACTCATATATCGGCTCAAGCGAGTTTTGTCTATGACGCTATGTTAGAGTAAGCCGAAAGCTTCGAGAATTCTTTTTATTTCCGACACGAGCTTTTTCGCCACAAAATTTGTAACTCGTGTTGCTCCTTTGATATTCGATTTCTTTGACTTTGAACGATCATGTTCAGTTTCGGTTGCAAATTGGAGTGTATTGTATTACTAGTCTTTTTTGTTCGCGTTTGAAGTTAACTTCTGCTGGATAAACGGAGGACGTATTAAATTCTCAGTAAATTGATAGTAAAACGGTTACAGATATTTAACATTAAAATATCACCGATAAACGTGTAACCATACCGCATACACTTTTTATGTACCTAAATTAGTCTGTTTCAACTCTTTCATCTTGAATTATTTTTTCACAGATATTGAAAGTTTTTTTGAAAAACACTTAATCATACGATTCTTTTACTGATAAAGTAGTTAATAAAAAATATTGGCAAATGAATACACACATATCTTCGATAAACCAGCATCGATAAATCATGTCAAAAGTTCGAACTCTACTGTTTCATACCACTGAACTTAGTATCATTATTACACGCCATTCATATCGGTTATATCAGTTTCCTAGAGACGATCACACCACCCAATATCTCTCAATAAAGTATAACAAACAGTGCAATCACTGATATAGATGTGCCGTGACGAACGATGGTCGTCCATCAATACCGCCGGAAAGAAGGGATCAACCCTTTCAGCGATCCCTTCTAATTGCTCCAACATTAATGATCTGATACTGTTACTCCGAACGTTAGTTTGTATCTACGATCGATATGTTTATGTAACTAAATTCCCTAAAAGCCTACGGTCTAGGTCTAGAGGAACTTTCATTCAGAAGTGTCAATTTCATACGCTTATCTACTTTGACATACTTATCCAGAAACCCTATTCAAAACACAGTTTGTTTTGTACATTTATGTATATTGTATTGCGTATTGTTCTCTGTTAATATTCGAAACATTGTGGTAGAAAGTTGCAATTTATGTACATTGGAACCCCGGAACAGAGAATTATTGCGATTTTTGTAATTTTGTAATTTGTAAATCGTTATTTCTGTTAAAAATTAAATTTAATTATTGTTAAAAATGTTCTAAACGTATTATATCCTTACGTCCAAATGTCCTAATGTCCATTATTATTAAATATGTCGCACGCACATTTTACACATTTTTTTTATAAATATACATTAGAAATTAAGAACCCTAAGGGTTAAGTAACAGAACAATTACAGACTTCAACGCTTACAATATCGAAGGATGGGTGAAAGGGAGGATTCATCCATCAGTTGCCGGAGACGGGCCTTAGACAGAGGGGATCAACCCTTTCCGTGATCCGTACTTACAGACAAATCGATCAGTGATGTAACCATTAATATATACAGACATATACATAATATATTGATTGTATATATCTTTTCAATGGTATATTTGCTACTTATTTACTTTATATTCATAATGCGTAAGTAGGTACTTTATTTTTAAAAAATATTAATTATTATTAAAAAATATTTACCGTGGTAAAACCAAACATTAATTCCAATAAACAATTTATTTTGTTCAAGATGATACTTGAGGTAATAAGATAATAAGTTGCATTGTATACCAGCTAATATCAAATTTTGAACTATTGCGAGAATGAAGTTTAAAATATTGCTTATGTTTATTTTGTTTTTATAAATATACTTAAATATGAACATTCATGTATATAACGCACAAACATTTTAAGAAATTGTAATTATCGTGTTTTTTTAAGATACCTACATCAAGCATACAAAGATCATTATCATAACTCCCCTTTCTAAGAGGTTATGGTCCATGTCAGGGTAGCCCTATATGAATATTTTACACGAATATATCGTACGTTATTCATGAAATTGTTCCTTTTATGTTAATTTTATTATCATTGCTTTAAAAAGTAATGTTAAAACATTCAAAGTAAACTTTGAAAGTAGCTTTTCTTTCGTTATTTTTTTTTACCAAATTGTGAATTTATGATATTCAGTCTAATAACTTCAAGCGAGCAGTTCTTGTAAGGCTTTTGTATATTTCACTGCTGGGGTCGGCACTTTCCCTCCGACCTAGAGCATACTCTACCGTACTCTACATCTTCTGGGTGGGACACTCTGTTTATAATGTTGAGCTATTAAATACATACATACAATATTATTTTTCACGTAGCGAACCAGTAGTAATGAGCTTGCTTTAGTATACCTTCAGAAAGATAGAATCTTCATCTTCATCCTACGGGTTCATAGGGTATATTTATCGACAATTTCAAAAATTGTTACTTGCTAGATAAAGGTATTTATATCATCTAGATTTTGGTGACATATGTCGTCATTGAATAAGGAAACAAAGAAAATAACTAAAGTTGCCATTTCCGTTGTGTGTAAACAAGCGCCGTTGCCAAACCGACTTCAAATAAAATCTCGTTGAGATTTAATCGGTCTCGCGTTTCCTGCAATTAGGTCCGGCTCCAAACTCACCCCTTAGTTTTTTGGTCAACTAACTGTTGTGGCTAATTTGTATCTATGATAAATAGACGGTTTTGCGGAAGCAACCAACCAAAGTGTAGACTAAATTATGAGAACAAATTGCTTTTTGCAATCAAATGTTACATAGAACTCAGGCTTAATAAGGCTAACCACAAATAGTACAAACCATCAAGAGAGGTAGTAAGCGTAAGTAAGTAAATATCAATCTGCAATAGTAAGTTTAAGTTCATTCGATTTTTTGTTTATTTCTGGGCCCCGGAGGCCCTGTTAAGCGGCTGTTAAATTTTTGTGATTCAAGCGACAAAGCCTATTTGAACCGATGTGATATTAAATTAACTAACATACGCATAGCTCCAAACACCAATACTGGACATATATACACATAAATACGGAAAGATAAGCTACATCTATTGAGTCGCTATAGATTGTGCTTCCCTTAGCTATCCAAGGATTGGTTTATGGTTAAATACAGACGACACTATCATCATGGTAGTGGCACAATTATCACGATGTATCCTATAGATATTTGAATATACCTAAAATAAAATACTTCGTTCTTATCAAATTCTTTAAGTAAGCACTTTGCACTTAAATACTTAATATTGTAGATATTAAATTGTTACCTCTAATAATATTATTGCTCTCCTCGTTAAGAAGTTAATTATAATGACTAAAGCAAGCGGATGGCGGGGCGACGCACGCCCTACTTAAACCGTACATCCCACCCGTCTTACACAGTTACACGTATATTTTCTTACGTAATTAAGGCAGAACGTTGTTACGTGATGTATTTCAGATTACAATATATCCTATGTTGTCATGTCTTAATATATCTTGATTAATTGAGTAAATAAAACTTGACGTGTACGTGCAAGGAAGACTGGTCGAAGGGAGACGACCCTTATTTCGTAATGGAAGCAAGAATACTCGTAAAGCCTACGTCAGTGTTTTTCAAACTGTTCGCAACTTCCCCCGGTCGCGACACCACAGTGAAAAAAAAATTAAGATTATCCCTTAACTTGGCAAGTGTACTAGAGGGCACATGAAATTATGATATGAGTTTCGGCATGTGCCCTATAGAGCACGGATCAGTTTATAGATAATACAATAAATAAATATTAAATATCAATGTGTTTTAATAATTTAAGCTGTAGCTCATTTTATAAACATTCATCTGTCAACGTCGTAGTGTTAGTAAAACGTTTCTTTTAAACATTATCCGCCAAAATGTCGAAACGTCAAGTACGGACCTCGCGCCTTACGATAAATTAACTTGTATTTTTTTATTTAGTTGTTTTACATGGTATCTTACACGAAATTTTTATTGTTAAATAGTCAATTAATGATTATATTGCTTTATTTGATCAGCATTCATTATGTATTGTTAGATATTTCGCTGTAAAGTTAACTGTGCCCTGAAGGGTACGCTGCGAACTTTATAGAAAACTTGTTTTGTACCCTGCAGGGTACCATGCCAAATAGGTTTACTTTAATTTATGTGCCCTATAGGTCACATGCTTATTTAACATTGATTATTTTTTGTGCTCTTGACCGTACAAATATACATAGATACATACATTATAACTTTTTTTTAATAAATTGCATTTTGTTTTAGCGTATTATGGATGCTATAATACCTCAAAAAGACTCGGACACAGATTTTGTTTGACGTGACGTTTGTGAGGTTTCTGATGATACTATTTTCATCATTTTGAACAAATATATATTTGAGCAAACGTATTGTGTAAGTGATACCGATTCGTCAAATCTAGATGAGATACCCGAGTCACCCAAAAACATACAATGCACAATCACCTCATTCACATTTTTGAAAAAGAAATCGCCACTACTTTTTCAACCTGCAGTTCAGTACCGACACCAGCAGCATACATATCTATTAACTTATCATCTGTAAATTCAAATAACGAAATATCGTCGTATCAAGATAGCCCATCTCAGGAAGGTGGCGAAGCCCAATCTTCATTGATGGTACTTCACTGCAATAATACCCCACCGTTAGAAACATCAAGTCACTGTCCGTCTGGTGCTAGTGATCTCGAAATGGATAGTGATAATGAAATTACTACGATCGTTCCAAGGAGGTCAAAGAGAAAAATAAGAGCTTCAGCCAAATCTAAGTTTTATAAAAGCTCTATCGCCCAAACCTACAACATCCAAAAACTGTCAAAGTGTAACATCAAAACAAGTAAAGGAAAGAAATAATGATATAAACCCGAAAACGAAAACCAAAACTGTAAATACAAAAGAAACATAAAATTTAAATAGGCGAAAAGATTTATTTTTGCATTAAGTCCATAACACTAGAGAAAATAATTTTACACAAACGGAGAGAACTCGATCACCAATTGAGTATTTTAAATAATTCTTTAGTGACAAAATAATACGAAAAATTCGAGAGCAGAGTTTTCATAGATAATAGATAGACTAATATTATAAAGAGGAATATGTTTATTTGTTTGATTGTAATGAATAGGCTCAAAAACTACCGGACCGATTTTAAAAATTCTTTCACCATTCGAAAGCTACATTATGCAGGAGTAACATAGGCTATATTTTATATGAAATATATTTGATAAATAGATTTTGAGGCGGTACAAAGTTTGCCGGGTCAGGTAGTAATTTATAATTGTGTTAAATTTTACGTTTGATATTTTTGATCTCATAAATGAGGCTGTTTCAGTTAGATAAACTTTAAAAAAAATAAACTAGTAATTACTTTTATTTGTTCAAAGTTAATTCTAGACAAGATTTATCTTTTGAAGTGTTAATTTTTGTTTAAATTTATAAGTTTTGTTGATATATCATGATATTACGTAATTTCCTTTAATAAATGACTTATTTTGTGAATACAAAATATTGTTTTATTGCTATTTTGTATTATAAAACCACGTCAACATTATTGTAGGCAAAAGCGGCAGCCCATATAAATGTGCCTTGCAGGGCACAAATAACAGTGATTACTAATTTATGCGAAATTGGTGATGTACCCTTTGGGGCACTGTTAATATTGTATATAGTAACAAACTAATGTTATAAAAAATATTAATTACATGTATTTAAGCCCCCCTAAAGCTATTTAAAAATAAATAACTTGTTAATTTTCAGTTTTATACTTTGCCAGAATACTGTACCAACGTGTGCTATGCATTTTGCCAAGTTAAGGGTTATAGTATACTGTTCCAAGAGACTTCTCAATAAAATGTTAATTAAAGAAGATATGTATTAAATTAGGTTTTTAAGTAATATATAAAATATATTAGTAATTTAATAAGAAACAGGTTAGGACGGGGGCGAAAATAATTCTTGACATGAAAAAGTTTGAAAAAATCTGCCCTACGTTATTATAAATAGATGATTGTCGAGTGGGCCCTCAATTATTTATCTAATTACTATCACACAAGTTTTCGCTGTGACAGCCTTTAGGATCCTGTGTATTATTAATTAGTTTCTCAACTTTTTAGCCTGCTCCTTCTTATTAAACTTTTAATGATAATTACTACAAGCAAATGTTTCACGTAGCTTATTCTGCAATAAACACGCCATTTTTTCTCGCTGTCTCGTTATGATGATAAATTACACATTGAATTTTAGTTATAAATGAGTATATTTTTTAAATGTTATTAAATCACTATCTCTATAAACATTGTACTATTAATATTTGGAAAACCTTAAAAAAATCCTAATATTGATCGTAAAATAATATACTTAATACAAAAGGAACACCGTAAAATTTTCTCAAAATTTAATTTTCCTCTATAGTCTCTCGTATTTGTACGGTTCCTTTCCGGAATTCCTCTCCACTTGTGAAGGTATTCGGAATACGCCTCATTACGCTCTGAATTCCCTGCGTGTTAGAACGTGGTAAGAAATTGTAAATTATACAAGAGCGGGTACTGTTATAAATATAAGGAATACCATAGATATATAGATACGTGTTGTTTTACAGTATTCTATATATGATTGTGTCTTCAACCCATTATTGTCCCCCACTGGGGACGGGTCCACTTTCGGAGTGCGATGGGTTTTTTAAGAGTCTCAAGCATGTAGATTTCCGCATAATGTTTATTCGACATGATTAACGTTAACAAAGTGATTAATATAATTAACTAATATTTAATGCGCACATAACTTTAAAACATAACTTAATCATCTGGAGGTGTGCCTTGGATTCGAATCCTGATTTGAGAGCCTAACTTAATAAATATTTTATGTACCCAATGGAAAACCTAACATACAGGTAGTTCATCCAATGTAAGTAGTTGCTACAGCCAATCTAAGTAAGATTGCGTCTGAATTAAACCTTATTGATGAATACGTCTTGTTCAAGACAAAGATGGATATCTCGAAGTACGTTTTATCAGTCTTATCTAAGGTCATGCATCCGGGTTACGGTTGCCCAAGATTTGTCCTAATTTGAAGGGCGTTTCAGAGCTGTCTGGGGTTCGTTGAGGAGAACCCCGATTCAATGAATAATAAGTTATTAAAACATTCAATTTCAATTTCATTCAATGATTACTAAGTTATTTGAACGATAAATTATTTAACACATCCATTAAACTCAGAGTACCTACAGGTTCATATTCACCTACATAACTCATATATACCACCGATATATATGAGTATATGATGACACACAAAAAAGTTATACGAGAAATAATTAATTTACGTCTGAGGCAGATCAGTGGCGTTGGTTACGTATTAATTTTTACCACGTGACCGACGAGACCCGCATGGGAACATGACTCTTCATATCCACCTGGATATTACACGATGACACTTCAAACGTAGTGTTAAAGTTGAAAATAGCCTGTTTGACCCATTGTAATATCTAATGTAAGTAGCTGTAGGGGTATTTGTTACATCCTTTCAGTATGAGCACCCTAAGAACATATTAATTTAGTTGATTGTTTAATGCAATAACGATAAATTGCGAGCAGATAATATTCAGTAAAGTTCTGATACTTACTTATTAAAGTCTATATAGGTACTTACTTTTATATATTGCATTTGAAGTAGTTTTAATTGATTCCTTAATTTATAAGGGGAATTTAATACACCAATTCCAATAAAATAGATCAACATATTTTTATCGCTATCCGTATTGTTTTTCCATTGAATTGATTCAATAAAATTCGCATTCCGGTTCTGCGAAACAATCTCGTATAGGAAAACAATGTTATTCCACCGGCACGCAATATTTTCAAACATTTTGTATATTCCTGTATCGTTTTAAAGAGCAACGTTGGAGTATCGACGAAAAATTTGATTATTCGCAACCGTGTGGCTCGTGCTGGTGCTATGACGTCAGACTCGTCAGAAAATAACGTGAAACTCTAGTCACGAAATTCAATTTTTCTAATGGAATCTGTCACTAGGTAATAGAAATGCCAAAACTTATGCAAACTCCACCATATCGCCCTAAGCCCGTTGAAAGAGCCCGTAAAGTTAAATATTGATTGTGCTGTCACGCTGTATGAGGCGCAAAAGGTTCATACTCCACAGACTTTTGTCGTGTGCCTACTATACGCACTTATATAATGTGTTGTGATATAGAAATATCCTGTTTTACTATGTAGTATGACATATTCATAGGCAATATATACTACTTTACTACTAGAAGTTTCAGCTCCTATTAAGTATATGATCTTTAAAAGACTGCTGAAAAAAAGAATATATATATATATATATATATATATATATATATATATATATATATATATATATATATTATGTAGATAACAAGCAATTAGTCCTTAAATTAGTAAGTGGTCCTTACCGTTCATAGACTATACAATTATAACCTACTGCTTTTTAACTAAAGTTAACAAAGTCTGCTAACGTGTTGCTACTTCAGAGAACTAAGTTGGAATGCCTCGTTTAAATGTCTCTTCATAACCTCACCCTGTAAATACCATCATCATCAACCTATTACTGTCCCACTGCTGGGCACGGGTCTCCTCTCATAGTGAGAAGGATTAGGCCATAGTCCACCGCGCTGACCAAGTGCGTATTGGTAGACTTCACATGTATTTGATTTTTTTTCATAAACCTCTCAGGTATGCAGGTTTCCTCACCATGTTTTCCTTCACCGTTTTAGCAAGTGATAATTAATTTCTAATACGCACATAATTTCGAAAAATCAGAGGTGCGTGCCTGAGATTTGAACCTCGGGCCTCTCGATTGAGAGGCCGAGTTTCTTAATCACTAGGCTATCACTGCAGCCGTAAATACCACCGAAGACTAACTATAAAGATTTCTACCACGCACTTCCATTTTCTATTTGTTGCGTGTTGTGGTTTTACATTTCGATCCGTGCTTTCAATTTTAAACTATCTATTTAAAATTACATTCTTCACGTACTTTTACGGAATAAATGTAGAAACTAACGTGGTCCAGCCGCCGAAGCTCACTGTTTTATTCAGCTTGCGCCAAACAAGCGAACCGACGGTTAAAAGTAAAATCTGAAATTGAGATAAACCTTGTTGTGAGAGAAATGAATGCGCATTTGTAAAAGCTTTTTGCTTATAAAATTTAAGTGATTCTATTTTATTCATGGAATTGTAGAGGTTAGCGATATGCGGTAGCTGTTTGTTACAGATCCAATTAAAAAGTATGTTTTGTATTCCTTTTGTAAATATTGAGCTACTTGGGACAGTGCTTCAGATTACCAGCCTGCTTTACTGGGGTTTGATTTCCGGCCCGACAAATATATTTACGAGTAGCTACAAATCGACATCGATGAATATCAATATAAATAAAAAAGGGTATTCTCTAAAATGTTATCATTTATTATTCCGAGAAAAATGTGTCTCTTTCATCATCGTTACTCACTGTTTCTTAATTTCAACAAAAGTGTATCAACATATTCTACAATATCGCACGATTGAACAATCCAATATCAATATTTATAAATATCAAAGACGAAGTTATAACAAAAAGGTCAAAAGTTGTAAGACGAGCAATCCTAGAAGTTCCGTACAATTGCGCAAAGTGCGCGGTCCCACCGGGTCGCGACAGCCGCAAAGAATAAGTTTTTACTTTTTACTTAATCCAATTCACTTACAGCTGCAACATCGCTGCAGGACATTAAGCTTTATTGTTTTTAAACGAGAACGATTCAAAGTTAGAAAATAAAAGGAAAAATAAGCGACAGTGAAAGGATTTTCTGCACAAGGTTCATTTGTTGAAGGTCCATCATTTCAACTGGCGTTACCTAGTATATTAGCATTTAAGGCTGTGTTTAGTATAGTCCTATTCAGGGACAATGCATCTGTGATAGATCTCAAAGGCTTCAATTGTGTCACTTGATTGCGATAGCCACACGTGTGAAGTCAAACTGACCTCACGCTTATTTACTGCTTCAATACATCCTAAAATACACAACAGAAATAAAATAACGCACATAAAAAATGGTAATATCGTATTTCATAAAATGATGTAGGTTTAATGGCGGTTTGCAATAAATTCAAAAGTTTTGACTTCAGCGTCGAGGCGCTCACCGTTGTCGTATAAATAGCACTTCCAAGTTTTCAGTTATTGTGGTATTTTCACTTTTGTGAGTTTTAAAGTTGACACTGTATAATAGAATACACTTTTAATAATGTTTTTAAAGACTAAGTGGCAAGTGATGCACTTTTAAGTGCTTTCGACAACTAAGTAAAGGAGGTTTATAGTAGAAACGTTCTACATTAGTCAATCACGGTCAACTAACATGTATTGATAATAGAAACGTTCTATATTACTCAATCACGGTTAATTAACATATAAATAGGTACATTTAGTAATAATTAAGCACGACATATTTATTAGTACTACATGCTGCCCATACACATATGGAACGTCAACTCGGAGTCAGGTCATCATCAGCATTATTATTGGAGTGATAATAAGAAAATAAAAGTTTATTTCATAATTTATGCATAGACATCAAATACTTCAGTCCAAACAATTTCTTAACAATATTGCGATCCGAAGGCGAGGAAAATTTAAACAATTCGTCAACTAAAAGCCCACGACATTAAAATACCCGCTGAAGTTTATAACCATAAATCTTTCAGGCTTCGGACTTTTAAGTTTTGAGTTCTTGGAACCAAATTTGACACAATAATGTTTCTACAATTTACTCCTAGTTTTCATAAAGGGGTATGCAGTAAAGCAAAGTAAGGGTAAGGGCACCCGTGCAGAAAAAAACTAAAGTACTTTAAAAATATTTAATTGACACTGTACTGTACCCTTACCATGAGTTTTTACGTTTTGACAAATATGACTGTTTTGGTATTTGTTTACGTATTGCTATTTCCAAGTTATGATATAATCCGCTAGGGGCGCTGATTGGAAATTGTATGGGCAAATACCAAAACAGTCATATTTGTCAAAACGTAACAGCTCATAGTAAGGGTACTGAAGTGTGAATAATTTCATGAAACGAACATATTTTCATGAAACGAAGATTCCTTACTAATTACTTCGATACTATTAGGCAAATACATATAATTTTTAGTTCACATTCACAACACAATCTTATTCAATAGAAATTTAGTAATGTACGTACGATCTTATGAAACGAAGTTTGTATAAAGTTTGTATAAGCACGAACCCGTACTATACGGATTTAGGCGACGCCGGATGCATAATCGGATTTAGCCGCGAACATCTCCACAACCGGAGAAGCTCCGCTAACTAGATTATTGCGTTACACGTTAAGATTATTTAGATTAACAACTGTTTTGATACTCGTACTTGCAATTACCAAGATTTACATCTTAAACATAATTTTGAATTCAATTGCCTGTTCACTCCCAAACTACACAATCGGTAAACATATTTCTTATTCATTTGTAAACTTATTTGCTACTAGTTTCTGTTTGTGAATTTATTCACCGGCTATACGATTTTTATGTTAACATTACACATTACTTCACTTACATATACATTACTTTAACTTAAATTCAAAACAGTTGTTCTAGAATCGATTCACAGAGTTTTATACGCTACTGTAATTTCACTTATAAATATTAATGTTATTCTTAAACCAATGTTCTTTCTGAGAGATTTGTTTCATGGAATTATACTTCTTACCTATATATTCGTTTAAATGTCTATTCAAATGTATGACTTCCAACTTGACCATCATGTGGTTTGTAGCCTATCTTGTGGAATTACCCGTTCTTAGCACTAATCTAGTAGATTGAAACAATCATTTATTGCTTGATTGATTGAGATTGTTTTATATCCGTTAAATTAAATAAAGTTTCTACAGCATGACCTACATCGAATGAAGTTTGAATTAAGTTGTTCAAACCAACATACGAAGTTAGGCGAATGCATAATCAGTTTAGCCAACCCAACCGCATACCCGACTGCCTCGGCTGCTAACTAGATTACTGTAATTCTGTAAATACTATGGATATACTGGCGCCTAGAGCAAAACAAATTGAACACGTAACCTTACCCAAAGGAAATAAAATCGTGAACAGTTCGTATTTTTTGTCGCTTAATTACACCAGTTACAAATTGAACACAATAATTTTGCAACACAATTTTAAGTCGTTGCACCATTTGTGGTACTACTCCGGAGACATCACCACTATCATCCCTATCTCCTTTTAATATCATTGTTAAACGCTGCTGTATTCCAGTTTGAAGGTTTTTAAAAGGAGAAGTACATACGAGGTGTTGGTACCAGGTCCTCAAGGGTAGCAACGTATCTGTCAAGACATTTATCCTACCTGTCTACGAGCGGTAGTTTGTATTTTATGTTAGAACTGTTTGCTATTTTTATAATAATTATAAAGAAACTTCCAGTTATAATTTTCACTTCAGTCGTCAATCCAATTAAGTATGTTCCGTTGTGAATATTTTCGGGTTAGAAACTTATGATAAAACTTGTTATTATCTTCCCTTTACTTTGTATGAAACGCAGTCTTAAAAACAAACAACTGAATGAAACAGCAGATTATGCAAAACACCCCTTTTATGGATATTGTTATTTTATAGCACACCGACCAAAATTATACCAAACCTTTTCAAAGACATTTGCAGGTTAATAAAAAGATTTAATATTTAGATAGCAATAGCTCACTAATCTTCGACAATATCTGAATTCTTGCATATTTCGACAAGTGGGTTTATAACACTAGTAAAGTGATTTCCATCAAAATTTACTTTTACAACAATTTAAATTAGAATAAATAATGGTTCTAACACATTTATGTAAATTTTACCTACACACAAAACGTACATACGTATAAATTTATTCAAAAAGGCCCATACACATTTAGGCAAACGAAATAAATAAACTTTTATGTAACATAACACAGTCAGTAACGTAAATAAGATACAGGAGGGTACGTGAATATGCAATAAAAAGAACACAAAATGTTTCCAGGCTTCTGACTTTCAGCCCTGGATATGGGATCTGCGAAATGAATACACCACATTTTATTTGCCCTACTTTACCTCGCAGAGATAAACCGACGTTCATTTGAAGGTTGGAAAAACTAAATTAAAGGCCTTATCAACTTCTCTCACAATCTAGCTGAAGCGCAGGTAATACACACAGGTAAAAGTAATACAATATACTTTTAATAACGACGTACAAAGCAAATAATGTTTTTGAGATGTTATTTTGGTAATCTGAATCAATCAAGTCAAACCAGAAAAAACCCTATTCTAAAAGTATATCGTAACAATTTCTTGGAAAAGGCTGAGTAGCTTTTGGTCTATTAGTCAGACAAATCCTTTGACAAAGTATCTCTCTGGCTATTTGTGCCGAAAATATAATAGTGACCAAGTCATAGTATATAGCCATTATAAACCCATACGTATACCTCTGTGGATCATTCTTAATCATGTAATATTTTAGGAATGTTAATACGAGTATATTGGTAATAAATAAATACATATTATATTTTGTTAAATATGCAAATTGAAAGCTTGTTATTTATTCATGAATGCTTTACTGAACCAAATAGAAAGATAAAACGTTCGTCTGGTTAAGAGAAGATTAAGCTAATAGCCTTAAGTATCGTTTAAGTCTGCAACAGTAATATCAAAGTAGCGTGTTACAGACGAACTTCGCCGTTTTAATAGCTACTCAAAGTTGCTGCAAGCAATTCAGATACGGCGCAGGCACGACTTTAGCGTATTTAGGCCATATTAGAGAGACTTAGCACATGGAGGAACAGAGTTGTATTCCAAACTTGCTATTGCATTGTTTCTATCCAACTTTCCGTATACCGCGTTACAGTTTCAGTTAGTTTAGTCCAGAGCGAGCATACCAAAAGTTGAACTTGCCTGCAGCTACTAAATTAATAGTAGAAAAAGTTTGCTTTACGCCTGGTTTGTGGCTATAAATTGCGAGTTGCGATACACAGTTTGTTTATTTCATATCCAGTTGTTTATTTTTGGGGTGTTCTACATCGAAATAAAGGAAAGTTGTTGCTATCCCTGCTGAAACTGACGTAGTTAATTAAAACTGGAAACAGATATTTCATACGTCTATGTAACTTTGAATAGGTTGAATACATCTAGTCGGATTTCATTTATTTACTTAGTATACTTCGCATTATGCAAGTGAAGCCCTGGTAGTCTTACATTACTGTTTATATTTTGACCAAAATAAGGATTCTCATTCTCATTGTTTTGGAAATTAACAGAAGAAAAAGTTCCAAGTGTTTATTAGTAATAACCCCGTGAAACAATGAGGACAATTTAAGTTTTACTATTATTTTCGTGCCAGAAATACATAAAGGCTCAATTTAATTCCTGGAATTATAGATATGGTACCAGGTTCATTTATTGCTAGTTCTCAACTTTCGGATATTTTGGGCGTCCTAAAATTCTTCACACATTCAAAGGTACCTAAACATATTGCTCATAATTTTACAATGATATCGTGGTTGCAGTAACTAGATCGAAAGAGGCCATCGGCGCGCTTGCTATTATGTTTGTGGTTGTGGTCACGGCACGACACTCGCAGCAGTATTGCTCTGCATAGCTTCAATGACTCTGGTCCAAGGATAAAGCTACTGTATAGACTCCTAATTTATTTATTTATTATTTATTTATTAAAAATAATAATCAAATAACATTCCAGAAACAGGGATGTAAACTAATGTGGCAACCTGAGTTTTCGTTTGCAAATATTGTTATTTAAACTCATACATTTTAGTATGATATCCGTCAAGTAGTAACTTTACTCGTCTATGACTATTATTTTGTTACCCAAACATGCTATGTTTATGCACAATGCCCATCAATCAGTGTGTAGTCTCAGTACCCGTATGCCGCGGCTAAATCCGAGATTTATGAAACACGATTTATTAGAGTTCTATTTCATTTGTCCATCTTTAGTCAGACCACAACTACATTTACTCCGTGTAGTATTGTGTAATCTACGAACTAGTAGTCCAATTAATCCTTTAAAATACAATTGTTCAATCGCTTTTCTCAACTCTTGAGCCAAGAATCAGTGTAGCAATCACACTCTTTATAACAGATTACAGCAGTGCAATCGTAAACGCTTTTTACGATTATAGATTTAGAAATAAAACCAAAAACAGGATAAAAAAAAATTAAAACACGTAAAAAAAATAAAAATTAAAACACGGGTTATAGTTAAGAGTTTTATCTTTAATTGTGTTTATTTATCTAAAGAACACATTCTAATCAAATATCAGATTCATTAGTCGTCACGTATTCAGATTTAATATGTTTTTTTTTTATTTGGTTAATATAAGATAATCAGTGATAGCCTAGTGGTTAAGAAACGCGGCCTCTCGATCGAGGGGTCCGAGGTTCAAATCCCAGGCACGCACCTCTGATTTTCAAATTTACGTGCGTATTAGAAATTAATTATCACTTGCTTAAACGGTGAAGGAAAACATCGTGAGGAAACCTGCATACCTGAGAGATTTATAAAAAAAAATAATCTTAAAGGTATGTGAAGTCTACCAATACGCACTTGGCCAGCGCGGTGGACTATGGCCTAATCCTTCTCATTCTGAGAGGAGACCCGTGCCCAGCAGTGGGACAGTGATGGGTTGATGATGATGATGATGATGATGATATAGATATACTGCATGTAGTAATAATCGCTGAGGAAATCGAAATCCGACAAGGGTCTTATAAAGTCTACCTTTAGCTCTACCCTCGCTAATATGAGACAGAACCGAAGTTGCAATAGATGATCGTCAGAATACGTGGGTACAATCTAGGTACTTTTACTAATAATATTACTTATTTCAATGCTGTAGGTATGTGATTATGTATGTGTCGTAAAAAAATATCATGTGTTTGATAAAATACAATCGCACAAAAGTGATACCAGAAATGTAACGTTAAAAATAACATTCGAATATACCTAAGTTTTAATGGCGTCAAAAAAGTTTACGACACGAATATTTGCGCAACATTTTCAACATTTCAGCTTGCTTGGAACTCATTTGGGTGAGTTGAATGAAATTCTATTTTGGAGGTGCAATATTTCACTCTATAGAAATATATTGAAGGTGATACAACCATTTCTAGTTTGACTCCATATGCACCATGGTCAAACGGCCAAAGTTTTAAGCAGTATCATGAACATGGTTTGAATGTGATTATGAAGAAATAGGTATTTATACGAAGCAATTGAGCTAAGTTTTCAACAGGAGCATCGTATCGGTGACTAGGCCCAGGTAGAACTTCCTTACTATCTGCGGTTAATTACAGATGTCCATGTCCGGCCATTAACCATCGTAAGTTATTTTTATAAATAAAACTATTTGATATTGCACTCTGGAAACAAAGAAGGACTTGATAAAAATACACTGACTTACAGAGTGATAGAAAAATGCGTCCCAAAGCGGGCGTTCATCACTTACGTGGGGGATGGCGCGCCGGGTGCCGCAGACAAGTCTGAATCAAGATGTATTGCTTTGCGGGCCGTAAGCCAGTGCCACTTGCACGACTTGTTTGGGCCATAATGTCTCTCATACGAATATTACATACGGATGAAATCCTACTACTTTGACAATTGTATATATGAATTGTTAATGCTAAAGTAGAAATCATCATGACTACAGTGGCACTTGGGTGGCACCTCTCCTTTATTTATCTGTGCCTTTTAACAGCTTTTCTGACCGCTGCTATCCTAAAATATATATTACTTTAAACATATTACTTTTCAGAAGTACCTACAGTCACGCATTCAATCTACGGAAGCAATCCAATCTTATTCGAGATTGATTAGAGCCGTCGATGGGCGGCAACAAGATCCATTTAAGATCAGGTAGATTGCACGCTCATTCATTTGCTATTTTCATTTTATAATAAATAACATACAATACCTTTAGACACTAAAAACTAAAGTTGTTGTTTTTCAGAGCTCACAATTTACAAAGCTCCTAAATTTAAACAGAGTAGAGTAGACAACACATATTTAACTAAGAGCCAGACAAACACTCGCTCGGGCCGTGAAAAGCGACGTGTATTGTTTTTGAGATACGGTATTTCTTTTGTCCAGTTGTACTGTAGAACACTAATTAAATGCCAAAAGCGCCTATGCCAATGCAAAATCAATACTATGATGATCAGATCGTTTTTTTTTTTAATTTGTAGTTAAAAATAAAAATAAATCAGGGGATGAGGGAATAGTGTACGTACTTCACGCCCTATTTTTACCCGACTGCCAAGGAAGGGTTATGTTTTTCGCGCGTATCTTGTATGTTTGTCTTTCTTTATTTGATCCGATCTTACAAACGGCTGGATAAATTTCGACAGTTAATGTGTCATTATTTTCATCTAAATGACCCGAGTGTCCTTAGATAGGTGTTAGAAAAAAAAAATCAAAAGGGCGATTTTTTGGCGCGAAATAGTAACTCATTTCAAAAAAAAAGTTAACCGAACATATCGAGTGGGGTATCAAATGAAAGTAAATTAAACGTAGATTATAAAAATATATTTGTATATATATAAAACAGCAAGATGGCTGACTGACTGACTAATTAAATGACTTTTTCATTTTTCAGAAATCAACGTACAGCCAAAACCGCTCAACTTAGAGTTCTGAAATTTTGCACATGGGTTTGCTATATAGCGTAAATAAATACTAAGAATTTTTTTTTGGAAATTCCGCCCCTAAGAGGGTAAAATAGGGAAAAACTGTTTTTTTGAAATCCTTTGATTTTGAAGCAACTACTATAAAATTTAGTATTTGGATTTCTGGATATTAACAAAGACACATCTATTTATCCTCACCCGAAAAATTAACCTCGTAGAGGGTAAAATAAGGGTTAAAAGTTCATTTAAACAATCGTCAATTTTGAAGCAAACACTATGAAATTTTTTATTTGGCTTATTGGATAAAAATAATGAAATTCTACCCATTACGAGGTAAAATAATGAACGGAACTTTGAATTACAGAAGTTATATATTTTATGGAGCGTAAATGGTGGATTGTTCTTGCGAAATAGTAACACGTTTTAAAAAAAGTAAACCAAACCTATCGAGTAGGATATCAAAATAAAGGAACTTAAAAGATATTACACATACATTATATAACATATACATATATAAAACACATTGAGATGACTGTCTGGCTAAATGAGTGGTGTTGCTGTGATAAAGATTAACGCAAAGGAAAACCGCTGAACTTTAGAGTGCTCGAAATTTTACTCATAGGCCATTTATATAGCGTAAATGAGCACTACGAGGATAAAATAAGATAATATTGCTTGAATATCTTTTGATTTTGAAGCAGATACCTTCTATGAAACTATGTATTTGGCTTTCTGGATAAAAATAATAAAACGCCTATTTCACCGTTTTTGGAAATTCTACTTTAGCTTTTATAGTGCAGTCGGGTTTTTTGATTTTTTAATTAATTACTTGTTTATTTAATTAAATCTCAAACCTCAACAAGTTAAATTCTAACTTAAAAACAACACGACGTGAACCATAATCATAATATTCATGTAGGTGCATGCATATAATATAAAATTGAATATATGTATAATAATAGGTATTATTTTATTTTTAAATAGTTATTTCTTTAAAATCTGAAGACATGCAACAAGCATATGTGTTTAAAACTTTAGACTTTACTAAGTGTGAACTATGTGTGCTCCTAACGCTTGCTTTTATCCCTCACATCGCAACAATGTAGCAGAGACGGTCTGAATTAAGACATATTGCTCTTCATTTGTACCGTTTGTGCCTACGTACCCAAGTGGCACTCGTACAAACTTGCTTGCCATTGGAAAAGTTTGCGAACTCATGTTTAACCATTTCTGTCTTTGTCGCTTGTATTCAAGTACAGTGTAAACAACAAATCGTTACTGGCCCTACAAAAGGGAACTCTAGAAACTTTGCTCGTGAATTTGTAGTAAACGTTAAAGTTAGATAGTGTAGCGAACCGTTTCCGTTAACGACTCCCTCTGCATTTAGAATTCAATTTTAAAATGTTCTTTACTTCTTGAGAAAAAGTACAATGTAGTTTCCTAAGAGAATAGATCGAGTTTCCTTAATGAAATAGAGAATTAGGATATAATATTACATTTCCGTAAAGTTAGGTGAGTTTATGAACCGAAAAACAAACAATGTTAGACGGCAACCCGACAAATATATACATGTATAGAAATGTTTAAGGGAAAAAATATAAAACTCGAGGTTTATGACAGAAACAAAAGAGATTACCATTATCGTTCTCATTTTTACGAGACAATATGGCAGCGGAGCGGACGAAATGGTATCGTAAAGGTGTTTTAAAAAACTTAACTTTGGAGCTTACATCGCCTCAGCCCTTCGCTACTTCAGTTTTGTTGTAAGAAAAATCGCAAGGGAAAATTGGAAACAAGAAATTTAAGACATTATTTTTTAATATTCATTATCACTTCTATTTTTTATATTATAGGTTTATGAAAAATATTCTTTTCCTAAATTTAATATTAAATTACGTACAATAATATATTATTTGAACAAATACATGAAATTGTCTAACGCATATACACGCTGCCAATCAATTAATATTTTTTTCAAGTACTCACGTGACCTGTAAGTAAAAGAATATTGTATTTATAGAACTGATATTGATATTGTATTTATAAACTTGTATTTATAGAATGGTGGCTAAAATTTCATTTAATTATTTAATTAACGGCGAACAATTAATATAATAATAATAATTGATATATTGATAAATAATAAAATAATATAGAGGTACTTATATTGATAAATAATAAAATAATGTAGAGTTACATTAAAACTGCGAGTACGCAGACGATATCGGAAATTATTATAAAAATATCGTACTAACTATAATGACACCCTTACTTAATCGGCCATGCAGCACCCCACCGTTGTTATTTTTTACTGCAGTGAGAGCAGCTGATAACTTTTTCGACATTCCTAAGTTATACAATTTTAGAACAGAAACAAAAAATGTCGTCGTTGTCGTTAAAACATTTTATACTAATTTCGAATGTACCTATCCTATAGGTTCCAGTTAAAATATTTTTTAAGATGAATAAAATTTAATGGTGTGTAATTTAAAACAATAAAGATACTCGTACACATACTTTTGTTCCTTATTAAAAAGCTTTTGATACTAAAACCAATTAAGTTCATAAGCCTTAACTTTCTATCCGTTACTCTCATTACCATACAACTACAAGTCTCACATTCCACATCCATAATATTGCACAAAAAATCTTGTACGCATCCTGTTCGTTTCGATGAAGCCCTGTGTTGGGCCGAAGCTATGTAAATTTAAATATTCTTCCTCGAATAACTTTATTTTTTACAAACCAAATCAATCATTATTTGCAAAGTACATATTTATCAATATAAGGATAAATATTAAAATAAATCACTTTTATTCCTGTATATACATTCTACTTAAACTTATACTTTATTTCATATTCGTTTTTATAACCTCGCACACATTTTCCCACTTTCCTCACATCTTTTTCCTTTTGCGGTCTTATTGCTCTACTTGAGCACTCTGTTTAAGTTATATTTTAGATACAATTACCATTACATATTGAATTGAGTCTGTATTGTTAGCAATAAATAATTATTCATTGAAACTTAGTATTATACAATAAAATATGTCGCAACCAATAAATAATTGGATTTTGAACCAATTTAAAGATAGTGCGTAAACGAAGTTGGAGTGACGCAGGTTCAACAAGGCATATACATATCGGAGAAAACACAATTAGGACATCAAAGGGACACGTCAGTCAGTAATTCAGTAATAATAAAATAAGTTATCACAGTTAGTCGGTCAAGTATATAGCAAATTAACCATAGCGATCAAACGCGTTAATTAGGTAAACCGACAGTTTCGTAATCGAGATGCAACCGGATCCGTGTCTCACGGTAAACTACCCTCATTCTCGAATACGACTGTCCGCATGTCGCACCATTGTTAAATAAAAGTAACGTCACGGCGTCTACCTGAGGTACAGATAATAAAATTAGCAATCTTATCAAACAACTATATCGATATCCACGACATAGATATAATACAAGAGTAGGTATAATAAATAATTTGTGATATAGATTAGTAGAAATCTAGCAAAATGTGATCATCCATGGACATCTATCTAAAATAGCTTAAATGTAACGTAACCGTGATCGATCGAGTTTGCTCACGCATTAAGCTGAAACTGGTGGGCGAATATTGATACAACTTGGCACTGTAGCGACAGACATTGTTAAATGATAGTGAGAATCCTTTTTATTCCGGACAATGAGGATACAAACGACATGAAACATAATCATAAACCATAAAAATTGACCACGACACACTTAATAAAACTTTATTGAAGACTCTTAGGAGTTATTCCCAAAAATAAACTAAATAATTGTTCAGTAAGTATACTAATTCTACTAACTACTAACCTAATCTAACCTAAACCCTTATCATAATTAACTGTGTAATAATGAATTGATGATGATAATACAATAGTTCCTGCCCAAGCTCTACCTGCTGTTATTTCTTAATCCTCGGTAAAGAACTGAATACGTCAGTACAAAAAACCATTATGAATACATTCTTGTTCCGTTCATTTAAGTTCCAAACTATTGCTTTATCGAGCGGAAGGGAAGCCGCACTGAGCGGAAACTATGCTAATGCGAATATTTCTCTGCGGATGGTACTCGTGGGCTATCGTCACGAAGGTCGTATGGGATGGGAAGGGATTCTTATTAGCTTGTTATTTAAATTCCTTAAGCTTGAATTGATAAGTGAATGTGAAAATATTTTGAGCTGAGGTACCATGAAGTAGCACGAGGCAACATATACGTGAATCACTGTGAAATACTCTTAAATTTGGATTTAAGTGTAATATTATACACTGTAAGATGTTACGTAGGCTTGTCTTTCTCACTGTTCATAAGTGTATTGAGCAGGAATATTAGGATTTTACTTCTACTTTTGTATGTCTTGTACGCCTGATCGCAAGCGAAATTATATAGAGTTATCGGAAAAATAATAGAACGAGGCACTTAATAATATAATGTTATTCAATAGAAATTGGACATTTCACAGTTTTCCTATAAATCCATATGACTGCTCTGCACCAGCCCGGGAATACGAAAGTATTTTTAAAGTGTAATCATTTTAACTTCAAATTTGTAATATTGATTTATTCGTGCCATCTCCCTCTGCCAGGTGGTTACACGTGGTTACGACGGCTCGAGACATTGCACTTTTTGTAACTTAAAGTTCCAAACTCATTGAACAGTTGCCAAATGAACGGAAGCAGATGAAACAAACTTGAAACTCGAACCCAACCACGACTGACGTCACTCAGAGTTATATTTAAAGTGAGGGTCAGATCTATGACGTCAAAGTCCTGTAAATACGGACTGAGTTCGCTAATCAGGGGTTCTTAACCTTTTCGTCGTAATGGAGTATTTAACACATTTTTTGTCTTGCTGCGGATCATCAATCCCTGATCACTTTTTGGTGCCCCACTCACTTTTATTAATCTATGAATCAGAAACATTATTTGCTAGTAAAACACTGGACTAGCAAATGCAGATTCCCAAGAGATGAATTGTAAGTGAAAATTTACAAGTATTTTTTTTAAGTTTATAATCTTGTATCTTGTATGCCGATAATGGGGCGAGCTTATCCCTATATTAATAAAGATACAACAGTCATTATACTTATCTTAAGAGCTTTTAAGGAATAATAAAAGTGAGTTGAATGAACAAGAAGCACAACAACCTTTATTGAAGTCACTTAAAATATGTATATAGTAGTCTACTCCATAGGCAAGTTACTTTTTTGCAAATTCATTACTATTTATGGTGATGTGCGGTTGTAATTAGCACTTACAACCATTATTGGGCGTAAGGGAATTACTTACGAGGCATGCATCAGAGAATTCGCTGCGTACGGGTAATTGGTATGCAGTATGCATCGATAATTCGTATAATTAGTAATGAGAATATGATTCGTATTGTGAGATAAAACTTGTTGGGAAGTATTTGTTTTGTCTTGCGTTTCACTTTATTATTTTCTTTTATGTTTATAAATAAATGTATTCTTATAAGATTCGATTTGTCAAGCAGGAAAAAATCAACGATAAGTCTTGAAGTAGGCTCTATATGTAGTTAGTAAAAGGCACATAAAGCGTTTCTACTTTATTACTAAGCAAATGTCGATGCCTCTTAACTTATATAAAATTAACAGAGTTAACAAACCTTCTTAGCTTATTTTAAGATACTAAAAGTGCGATTACAGCAAAAGTTCGTGAGCGAATCTCATACATTTTGGAGAAGGACATATTAAGAGACCGCATGTATCGGGGCGGGAGCTGTGTTTACGACAGCCATGTATCGTCGCGAACAGCTGCGTAGATCTAATGCGGAATGCCGAGTGCTCACGGGGCTTAAGTTACAAGCGAAGAGCGAGCGGCTCACAAATCTATTCGCTGGCTCCGACGTACCCCGGTTACGTCGAACACATAAATGGGACAGGTTTCTAGATTTAAAAGCGTTCGTGAGTGGAACGGTGCAAGCGTAAAAAACTATTTGTTGGTACATGTCTCTGTTATAGATTTATGTGCCTCTGTTGTTTGTTTCTGGAAGTTGTTTTAAAAATTAAGATTTTATAAAATCAGTGACTGTATAAAATCTTTATATGAACAAATTGTTATAAATATATTTTTTTTTTCAATATTATAAATATTTTATTATTATGATGATGACGTGATTCTGATTTTGCTTTTATCTTTTACAATTTTAGTTTGTGTCCTTTTACGACTTAAATATAATTTTGGTTGTATATTTTAATATTGTATAATCTAACTGTATAATTAGCCGAGAGGGAATTACCCTCTCGTTAACTCCACAACCTGACTATAGCCGTTTATAATGTACGATTTAATAACAGCGCTAATAGCTAATTTAGCTACAGCCTGCTCTCCTTAGGCACCCTACACACTTGCCTTAAAATATTTGTGAAATAGATTTGTACAAGGTTCACACCTATCTTTAAGTAGGCACTTATAATCAATTACAATATTGAATAGATTTGTGATAAGTGTTGTAAATATTTCTAAAAAAATACTACTAATTTATCTCGTAGAAAGGCGTCACAGACGAGGTTTCTAATATAATCGGAGATATGAGTAGTGTTGTAGAAAGTTTTTACATAATTGTATCTCTTGGAATTATGGTCATTACTTAAATCAAGTTCATCACGATTAAATACTGTTTTCATTCCCGTACAGGTCATCTTAATACACAGAATACACACACAAACACAAACAAATTTAAAATTACTTTGGATTTCTATATAAATTGAATGTTCACCTACGTGCTTGCAATATCTACCCTCACATCCCTACAGCCCCAAGCTGAGAATCGGATATTCTATTGACTTGATCAAACATCGGACAAATTGACGAGGACCGAGAACGAAGAGTAGAATCGACTCCAGATAAAATATTCAGGAGCCCATTTGATCTTATTGACTAAACCAATTGGTCTGAATTTTCCTGCTCTGTGTAACGACTGCTACATTAAAAAATAATTACGTAAAATAATGTCACTTTAATTAGAAGTGAACTTTAAGATCCTATCATTCAAAATTAGGTCCAATAATCTTGTGAAAATTAAGAATGTGGGAAGTAAGTAGGTATATTTTACGCCTAACTGACATAAGACGTATGTATGTAGGTAACAAAATATTTGTCCCTGTAGTTTCGGGATCAGAATATGGCTACAGTATCCCTTGCCTGTCGTAAGAGGCGACTAAAAGGGGGCTTCCGGGGTTGCGGGTGGCAAGAGTGGGAGCTCGAACCGCCCGACCAGCGGCCCCGGGAAGGACGGCGGTATGTGTGGTCGCATACCGTCGTACGCACCAGACGGTGTGGCGAGCGCCAAGCTCACCTGGGCGGAACCCGACGGGGCAACGCGCTAAGAGGGCTCCGGTTCCTTTGGAGATCCCGGAGCCCTCTACGCAGAGCCGAGGACGGCCACCGGGTTTTAGTGCGGTAAGAATCCCACATAACCCTACGTAGCTCCCACGACACCGGGTACCTTTTGAAGGTTTCCCCCTCGTAAACAAAAAAAGGTTACAAAATATTAATCTCTTCAATAATAAATCCATGTCTAATATTTTATATCTTTAAATACACCTGCATTTTTAATGCTAGCTATGATAGTGTCTATAGATCGCGCAGTTAATTTCGTCGTAGCGACCTCTTAATGGAATTACCGTTCACTTAATATACCTCGCAGGTACTGATAGTTTATAACGCTTATTAATTTTAAAATATCTACTGTAGGCTTTATAAAAATATACACGTTGAAGGTTGTAGAACTCCTTGTGGTATGTTTTCGAAGGCACCACCAACACACCTATTTCTGCGTAGTAATAACAGTATTATGCGTTGCTGCTTTATTTAAAAGAGTGTGGAAAGGGAGACATACATACCCGAAGGGTTCTAGCTTAATCCTCAAGGATAGCATCTGTGACCAGTAGGTAGGATTCTATTCATAACTAGAGATAGGTAGCTATCCTACCATCACATAGATTACATGCTCTTTTGTAACTTCTATATAATGAAACACAATATTATACAGGCGTCTATGTATGTAGGTCAGTATTTTAGATCGTATCATCCTGAAACGTAACTTATCGACCGCGTTGTTAATTCGAGCCGCAAAAATCAGGCCGACTTCACCATTCGGGCAAGTGTTGCAATACAAATTAAAAAAGAACTGAGCCTCGTAATAGGATTCTACGAAAATAGATTTTGCTTCCAGTAACTACGATCTATCCTACAAATAGAGCGCGTAGACCATTTATAAAAACTGATACTAAAAATCTTTCATAGTTAATTTAACTGTACGATACTAGTGATAGTTTTATAGACGTGTTTCGATATGTAATAAATACGGACTGGTGTAGTTAAGTGCCTCTTTCTACATATTAAGAAAGGAATCATCCTTGAAGTCTTTGTGAAGATATACAAACGATTTATTTTATAGTATATCAAAAAAAGTTACTATGACTGAATTTGAAATGAGAGATTCTTTGGAGGAAGGAATCAAGTACCTACCTAATGCAGAATTATTTTACGCTAAACTGTCTTAGGCAGCCACCCACCCACGCCGTGAAAAAAGGTTCTGGCATGAAATTAGGAGCTTTAAACGCGATAATGGGTATGTTGAATGAGAAGATAGAATTAAAACCTTGACTTACACGAGCTTTGAGGCTTAATGAAGCGTAGAGAAAATATAAAACAAGGCCTGATATGCCAGGTAACTTTTATAAGGTATTTTCGCTTTTATATAGATACCAAATAACTAGGTTTCGCCTGGTGAGAGAAATTGGACTGTTATCATTATAGATTTTTTCACTGATAATAAAGTAAATATCAAACCAACAAAAAAACAATATCGATTGACAAACAGAGGGAAAAAGGAAACTTAACTGTGTATATTGAAGTACACCGAGTTCTAAGAAATACTATCGTAATTATAAACTTTTAATAATTTTTTCCAAATGTTTACTAATCGAAACTAAACCTCATCAATCGTTATCTCAAAACAAAAATAAAAAAACGATCGGGGGTTAGGGGATTAAATCTTTATTTTACAAATATATTTTGTCACCAACATGAAAGTATAAAAAAGTCCATACAACAAGGAGCCCTCAATTGCGGACTCCGGTATTTGCCAGTCTTGCAATCCGTACATTGCCCGATGCCCGCCGACCTTATCGTCAGCCCGCGGCACTTCGGGGTGCTTCGGGGGATTCTAATGAAATTTCCGCGCACGTAATGCCGGGATGGCGTGTGTTGTGCAATTCATCCTTATGATAAGTGTCACACGAATTGAATTTGATGTTTGTGTGGAACAGAATTATTTTTAATACGCCAAATATAAAGCTCTTATTTTCCTTACACGCATAACATAATCGGATAAGGTTACACATGTTCTTTATGGAACGTGTGTATACGGAGATAATAATAGTAAAAATATTTGTGGATTTTCGGAAGAACATTTAAATTATTTACATAATAATTATAACAGTAATGTTTTCGTATGTAGTAAAAATTATCGCCGAATTTGGTGGACGCACAGCCATGCGCCTAGACAGAAACTCACTTATAAAATTAAGTTAAAAATTATTCTAATTATAGTTCAAGGAAAATGTTTCATCTTAAACGTAGAAATGGTATAAATAAACACACCTATATCTTCTACCCCACTGCAGTATGGATCAATTCAGTGCCAACATCTCAGGACTGCGATGAAAATTTCACATTTTCGCTCGCTCTAATTTAGCGCCACTTCAGCTTAATTCAGGATGTGGAGGGGCGTGATAAAGTTTCAGAACAATTGTAATCGTTAGTGCTGCTATTAGTCCCCGTTTTCAAACGTAGGTAGGATACATTTATATTGTAGAGATAAGTCTTAGTTAATGTTATTCTGTACCTTCAGGTACTGAGATATTTGGCAATATTATTTCTACGAAGCCTATGCTTAATTCGGTCTTCTCTTAATTAATTCAAGGAATAAAGGGTGTGAAAATTCCTTTTATCCTATTTTTGCAATGGGGATTTTTAGAAAGTAACATCTAAAACTGTGATAATCATTGTGATTACTCGTATCTTATGATAACATTCTCCAAAATTAATAACAATCGATTTCATGAACTTCCTATAATTTTCATAAAATCACGTTCAACATATGGTGAAGAATTATATAATCCGTTGTCAACTAATTCAATTCCCTGTAATAATAATCAACCCTCGGTACTCCACACCTGGTCCAATACAAATTTTGCAAACATGAATTTCCTAAAATTCCTGTAATTTGCAGCTCCGCTGGGAGATATATCGGACGACTCCGGGGACATACGATAAAGTTTCGTTACAACTGTGCCATTAGTCGTTGGCACGGTATCTGGCTGGAATACCGTAAAATCCAACATTTTTGTATTTCGTCGATATCGTTGTCGACCCATTACTGTCCCACTGTTAGACGTAGGTATGCATATTAACGCTGAAGGAAAAATATTATGAAGAAACTAAGTGTTCTATACAAAAAGTTGTCAATGATGCGTGAAAACTATCAACTTGAACTTGGACAACGAAGATGATCATGGTTGTTAAGGTAAACTTGTTCGTAAACTGTACAATAAAGGGTTGATGATGATGATGTATTCATAGATGTACCGATATCTACACCAAATCCAGTTTGCACAAAAAATATTTCAATCAAAGCATATTTACATCAAAAATGGAGCATTTTTTCATAGTTGGCTATAGACATAACGATTAAAAGTATAATCTATGCTTTCTTTGTTACAAAAAATCCATTATTCCTTAATCCCTCGAATATGAGCATCCATCTCACCGCGGGAAAAAATATTCTCTGGGGTTTAATGAGGTACGAAGATTACATGTATATGTAATGTATTACGAGTATTACGCTACACGTTTGTTCATTAACGATCAATCTATTGTAATGTAACTTGTCTAGGTACATATTTACAGTATCGTACATGCCAGCATTTAAACATGAATGTTATTTAAGTTTGGTGAGATTACTTAATGTACATAAATAAAATAACTGTTATCATACACCTCTCTTATACTGATATTATGTTATATTTTTTGGTATTAGTATAATAATATGGTAAAAGATCCTTTGTAAATAAAGCATTAACATTATACTTTCTCTTTGACTAAAGTACTCCTGTTTTGTTAGTAAACAGCATAGATAAGTAAAGATTACTCACTCCTAACAAGAAAATGTACCCAGTTTTGAGAATTGAAATAGTTGCGTAAAAAAGTTTTGCCACGTCTCCGTGCTAAAATGTCCCTAAAATATTTGAAATAATTATTTATTTAGTATGTAAATTACGCAGTATTAGTTATTCATTCGTAAATTTTCTCTAAAAATGTTTTTATTTGTCAAGAATTCAAAAAAAGAACTTACTAATAAGCCGTTTGTGGCTTCATTCAATTTCAAGGCGGCGAAGTATCTTTACTAATCTATGGTAAACAGTTATTATATTTCTTTTATATTTATTTAAAAAATATTGTATCGTTAAGTAATAATAAAAGCCAAACATTTTCCTAAGTCTATGTTCAATAAAACATCATCTTGATCTTTCTGAATGGATTTACTTCCGAGCCTCCAATAGCTTTACTAACGAGGAATATCCGTATACTTCAGAGAACATAATATCGGAGTTTAATAAAAAGATAAAAATATAGTATCTCGGGGTAATTTCCAGCCTAAAAAGCCCGGAGGCGGTCTGAATAGTACGCGACGTGAATAAAACGGGAATGTAAAAGAATGTTACAAAGACGCTGCCCTGGGAGTTATCCTAGTTACCTCCTTACTTGTCCCACTGTTCACGAGTTTGCAAACACCGAAACTCAAGTCCTGTTTGAAATTTTATTCTTGTCTTTGTAGGTTAGAATCGATTGAACTGATTAGACCCTTTCGCGTGGGTATGAAGCACTGTGGTATAGATTTGTTTTAGCCGGAAATGTCTGAAAGAAATGCTTTAGGTTTTCCGGAATTATCTTTCATTTAAGTCTATTTGGTATTCACTTTTTAAAGATATACTTGTAACCATAAAATTTGAATATAATGACCGTATTGATTATGCTTTTAAAGATTCCGAATGAAAAAACGAAAAATGGAAGATCATCCTCTCTCCACACGAATTTAACTCGTACTGGTCCATTTTTTTAGGATTAACTGAAACTTTTTATATCAGGAAAACATATCAATAGATGGATTAAATATAAATTCTGACATCTGACGGACTGAAAATACCGGAACATTTCCCAAATATATCATTCTTCTCTTTGAAACTGGAATTATAGAAAAAAATGCTTTTGAATGCGACGTGTCAATCATGGTTTGCATACAACTAGCCTGTAAACAAGAATTTTCACAGAAAAATATTTCTCGTTTTATTGAGAATCAAAACCGAATACCATGGATTTGACCATGTCCTTCGCATTGCTTAATCTGATGATGAATAATTGGCGTTTCAATATATTAAGGGTTAATTTACATTTACTGAAAGAATGTACCCGTGTCGTAGTAGGAAAAATAATATTTGCTACAGAAAATATATAGTGAGTAAATTTTTATATCTACCGTCTCTCCTTCATAGGCATTCGTGACGGGTTGTGCCTGTCACAATATATAGAAAATTTGAATTTGCCTGCCACGGCTCGTGTCTGACACGTTTAATGCCTGTAGACATACACAGGACCTTAATACGCCACTTATAGCTTGCCACTCGTTACTCTTAAGCAGTGATACACTTGCTCACAAGATGACATATTTCGTAGCACATGATAAACTGAAGACGCGTTCCTGTTTGTGAGTAGGCACGGCACTAAATCATTGTTATAAAAGTGCTGTTCAACCAGACACCCTGCGACGCTCCCAGATTTATTAGGTAAGACAAGAAAATCGCTTATTCTGTACCGATATTTATTTATATTTGGAAAATATTTCGTACTTTGCTCAGTTGGTACACTAGACATGATTTATAGCAATATAAGTTGTTTGGCAGAAACATTCAATCCACGTTCCTACGCTATTAGTTTCGATTTAAGGATGTCAGTGTCAGTGTAACTCAAATCATTTTGTCTTTTTAGTTTAGCAATTTGATTCACAGTTATTCTTATTGTGTTAGTCAGTTAATGTTAGCTATAACTCTTAGTGTACCTCTGTCAGAATCTCTCCCCATGATTGAGAGAAACTTGAAGGTTAGGAGTCGTAAACTGTAATACACACCTATTAGATCTCAAGTACCTAACATCTGCTGTAGCTAGACACCTTTCATCAAATCCGAATGCGGTAGATGTCAATGTAGAGTAAAGAGTTGAATATAGATAGTAAGTTTAAATAATTTAAAATGATACATATACTCGTATATCTTATTAAGCGCTTCATATCAGAGCACCGTAGTTATTACTCAACTTCCGATTCCGATGGACTTAATATTTGTTTCCTAAAACATGTAAAGGTTGAAATTTCATATACGGTATCAAACTCAGTTATCAGACTAGCACAGACAAGCGTAATATAGATAGTTCTATCAACTTAGGATAAAAGGAGCAAAAATAAAGATATTGTTAGCCATTAACACAGTTACGGCGCCTGAAGTATGTCTAATTACATAAATGATTTCATCTGTCCGTCCCGTCGAGCCCTTCACGAGCTCATTGACCTAAAAGGCGGACATTTCGCATGGCGATGTACATAATAAGTAAGCAGACCATGACGAAACGTAGAACTTCGTTACGGAAGAAAACAAAGTTCTTGGAATAAATGGAGTGAGCTTATCACATAACAGGATTTCTGGAAGAATGTGTGAGCGCGCAAATGCCCTTGTTGTAAAGTTAAACTAAGTTGAAACGCTCTTAGTTTAACTTTGAAAGCTCTTTGCAAGTCTCGTTTGTATCGAGCGTAGAGCTTAATTATCGGTGCCTAAGAAGTTGCGGTTATAACTTTGACACACAAAGGCTGATTATTATCAACGGTTAGGAAGAATAAATAAAGTATCATAGATATTTATACTTGAGTAACAGTGACGGTCGGTAACGTTAATTACAATGCACGAATATTAAAACAATAGAGATGATATTAAACAATATCTTAAACGCAAGTTGACTAAAAATACAAATAGTGACTCTATGGCTCAATTGTTTCAACTTATACAGTACTTTGAAGAAAAATCCAACAAACTTATACGCAAATTTGTCGCAACTTTTAAAATCAGCCAGAAGAAGCTCCGTATAATTATCCGAAATCGACAATTTTGTATAAAGTACAGGAACGATTATGCAAATTAGTTTTGGTAAATCAAACAAGGATCGACCGCGGTTGATATTATGTAAACTGACTGCTAAGGCTGAGGGCTTTAAACTCATTATAAAAGGTTTAAGTACAGTATCGTAAATATTACTTTTTCGCAAGTGTTTAAGGTAATTCGACTTAGAAAGCACTACCACTAAATTTTCTATCTTATAACAACAGTGTAAGTACGCTGCTGTGCTCTACATTGAAAGGTAGGTATGAGGTGCTCCAACTTAGTTCTCAGGGGTAGTAAGTATCTGTGACCTGCATCAGACTTTTATTTTATCTGACTTTGATATGAGCGGTTGTAGCCGCTACCATCAAGTACACTGTATGCTCGTTTACTACCTCTATAATAAAAATTAAAAAAGCTGCATGGAACCAGTACATCAAGTGGATACTCGATGGACATTTGGTCAACTGGATACTTCTATGTTAAATGCAGCGAAATGGAAAATAAATCCCTTAGGTAATCTTAATACTCATTTCAGATCTTGATTACAGATTGCTGCAAGCTTTTTAATAACCTTGCACTCGCAAGCTTTTTCTTATAAAATCTGACCCAATGAACCCAACGTTTAATAAAGCGTCAAGTCCGCAGACCGTCTGGACAGAAATAATGTATTTCACACTGATATAATTAGGAATAATGTAAAAATATAACGACTTTTTCTTTTGTAGAAATATTTGAATGTATTACATTCAATCCACCTGATGGAAATAAATCCCGTAGGATCAAATATACCTACCTGAGGTCGACCTTAGAGGCGCCGCTACCCCTGAAGACTAAGCTGGAACAACTCGGAAAGTATGCTTTTTTATAATATAGGAGTAGCAGACGAGCATGCAGTCCACCTGATGGTAAGAGACTACTGCCGCCTATGGACATATGTAATCAACCCCAGATATATTCCTACCTGATGTCGGCCTCAGATACGCCGCTACCCCTGAGGACTAAATTGGGACGCCTCGCATCCAAAGTCTCTCTTACAGCCTTCAAACCAGAACACAGCAGTGCTTAACACTTCTGTTATTAGATAGAAATAGGTTTGGTAGTGATACAGATAATAATTAAAAAATAATTCAAAACATCCATATAATACTGGGTTTTAACGAATCTTGTTCACTTATTGAGACAAATAAATTCGCAACGTTCTTACTAAGATCACTGCCGAAAGATAAAATATCAGAAATTGATTATCGTACCTTCTGTTCTGGACAGTTGTAATGTTCAAACGAGACAGTTTATATCGCATAAGAGATTCCAATTAACCTGTCAAAAATGTTTACCGTTATAGTATGCAATAAACATCTATTCGAATTAATATAAAAGGCTTGTGGTTAAAGGACGCTGTTACTTTATAAACTTTGAAACACGCATAGAGATTAAACACTTGTAACTACATTTTCCGAGTACTAACCAAAGGCTTATCTAGGGATCGTCGGCGATGCGGGCTTATTTTTAAACGAAACAAAGGAAGAATTAATCACACTGTAACATAAATGAGGCTGTTACAACCAGAGAAGCCTAACTACAAAAGACGATTTACAATATGGAGAAAAGTAAAAGTGTATAGTCCACTCTGAAGTTATTGCGAGGAGGTGTAGTCATACAATTTACTATGGCGACGCGATTCATTTCTATATTCAGACTGGACTAGCAGTTTTACGCGGACTAAACAACATTTTTAAATCACGAAAATACAGGTAAGTCAAAAATCATTAAAATGCAGTTGGGCCGCTCTGGTTCTAGCAGCCTTAAATAGGTGTTTTAAGATAGGTACTAGTATGGGGAAAGCGCTTACTACGTGTTTTTGTACAATATGGATCATTTTTAAATTAGCTTAAGTATTACACGATAAGGGACATTTTTAATATAACTATTATACATAAATTGGTAATCATATAATAATTATAATCATATAATAATTATAAAATATATATATCTACCTTCATTCACGTGAAACTTGCTCCTGCTTAATGGACTTTACACTGAAAATAAATAAAATCCGAGAATTTCCAACGCTTAGGAGTATTTCAAAGTGGTAATCCTGGATTCAGGAAACGTGCAAAGTATGATTCACGCTAAGCCGGTCCAGTTCCGTGCTAAGTATTGAACGCGATACGGACGGCAAAATGGCTCTCCACTTTATATTAATATATATACAATATACAATAAATAAATAATCATAACTTTACAGTATTTTCTCGAAATCTTCACGGGAAATCAAAAAGCAACTGTTTCTTGTAACACGAATTTATAAAACGGCTTACTAGTGTACGTACTTAGCAAAACGTCATATTCACACAAAGCTTGTGTTCAGATTTAGATTACATTTAGTATTTAAATTAGAAATATAATTAACAATTTTGTATGAACAGTCGATTAAGTCATGGAAATGAATTTCATTCGAATACGAGTGCTGCTTGAAAGCTAATAAATCAAAACATTATTAGGTGAAGCGGAATTGAAGATCAATATTAGTCTTACTCAAGGACGTTCGTTCCGGGACCTCCGATGGGAATATACTTACACAAAACTGAACTGTAGTTACCTGATATCTTAGCGGTCATCATCATCACCGCTACTCATTATATATTATGTGTACAGAGTGTAGTAAAACCTTAATCGTTGTAACTTACCCTTTCTTTACTTTTCTTTTTTGAAGTTTTTTGGGTACGGCCCAAAAAGTAAAAACGTCATCTTATTTCTAAGTCTCCTTTATTCGTTCGTCTGTCCTTCTGTTACAGAGCTCCGTGTGCGAGTTCGACTTGTACTAAGTAAATTATTTATAAACCAATATAAGATAAGGCAGACGGGAACCTTATGGAAAGTAGTCAGTCACTATACCCTATAGAAATTTGCAACGCCAAAAGAGTCGACCTTTAGACGAGTTTATTAACAAAACTACTTTTACTTAATTGTACCAAACATTTGTGATTGCTACTTCTATTACACATTACTTTATGGCAATACTAAATGCTAGTGGAAATTAGATGTTCTAACCTAATAACCTAATTTGCTATCCATAATAATCTCGCAGTATTTGGATTGTATTAGACCGGTAATTAACACGCATGAATAGCCGAACAGCAAATGTGGTAGTTCCATCTCATACATAATGCATGTGCATTTATAAACTCTCCAACCTGCCACACAGACATTAAAATCTTTTACTAATTGGTTGATAAACATGAGTATATTTATAAATAGGTTTCAATAAGGTATATTGATTGATTATCACCGATATACCTCGACTTTATCAAAGAAATAAAAAATAGTGCAATCACGGCTGATCATGCAAGCCACCTGAGGATTAGAAAACTAGCTACGTGGATCAGCTACAGGTGTGTTGTTACTCCTTACGCCTCGAATGTCTCTCGCTTACCACCGTTTTTAAATGTGTGGCTTTGATGCCTCCAAAGTTAAACCACGACAGGTCTGCCACTTATAAAGAGTGCCGTATTAATATTTAATTATTATCTGGAGGCACGGCAGTGCCTCCGCCAAGTCGAGCCAAAGCCAAAAAAAGCGGCACGGCCGTAGCATACTTTTCTCGAAGCAATTCGGCCCATTTTCGACCTCCTGTAACTTCGTTGCATATGAAGCTAGAAGCCTGAATTTTCAGGAGCCAAGCAAGCATTGTGTAGACACGGTATATTTCAAATTTCATTCAATTTGAACCTGTAGTTTAAGAATTACAAGTAGTCAAAGTTCGTAATTTTGTCACTCACTCACTGACTGACCGATCATCAAAAGTTTAAGGCACTTCTAGCAGACATAGAAGGTTGAAATTGGGAATACAATTAGTGTTTAGTATATAACTCATGGGAAAACTAAAATATTTTGCAATTTCTGTCCAGTTATCTAGATACACCAACTACATTAAATAACTTTGTATCCTATATAAGTTATATAGGATGACAAAGTTACATTTGCAGTTAATGAATCTGTGTTTCTGTCCGCGAAATGTACGAGTAGTAGGGGAGCCCATGATGTTAAATGGGTAGAAACTCGAGCGTCGATAGGACCTATACGATTGTGTAGATTACACGTTAGAGTGAAAAAAAGGTTGCGTGTAATTTTTCGATTCACCGTGGGAATAGTTTTTAGACGATTCGAAAGATGTAAAAAGCAGAGTCAGACATACTCAAGACGCGGCAGGTTAGTGATAGAGTATATATCTCTGATGCCGGAAATATGTTTATCTGCTGGTTTGGGACAGTCATACGAGAGGTATAGATGGAAAAAAAAGTAACCAGCGCATTAGATTTTCAAAGGGGATATGAAGCTACCTCAGATGAGTCGCCCATTCGAAAAACTGACTATTCGATTCGAAAGACTGTCAGTGACTCTTCGAAGATTATTATACAGGATAAGATTATTATACAGGAAATTCCAACTGATGTTTTACTTATCATAACCCTTCATCTGACGATTTAGTGGAGGGGTTTTTTATACTGACGATTTGAAAAAAAAAATAGAATGAGAATGTATGAAGAATAATGTATTTTCCATAAAATTTGCCTTTTCCTTTAGTTTGAAAGTAATGGTGTATAACAACACCATTACTTTCCAGGGATCCAAGCTAATAAATGGCGCTATCAGATAGTGCATATTTTCTAGCATTATTTCCTTTATATTAAAAAAAATACCGCACTCGAGTATGTCCAGGTATAGATTTTTTTGCAACCTTATTACTCCCTAACGCCGCCCTCAAATCATCAGATTATAAATTTATTGTTTTCAGAATGTAATTAAGCTACTATAGATAATACATTTTTTTATTAATAGTCTGATGGACTTCCCTGGTTGAACCCCCCAAATGGATAGTTTAAGATACTCTATAGGATGTAAGGTATCTCCCATATCTTAATCTGCCGCGTTCGAGTCACTCTCGAAATCCCGTCTTGGGCTTTCCTACTATTATAGGCGACGTCAATTGTTTTTATTCTCGAGACAAAAGACGTTTTCAATTCCAACTTCAATTTAAATTCAATTCAAATAATGGGTGAAGTGCGAATCGAACTCGTACACTGAGGGTTCCGTACCACAAAAACATTTGTTTATTTTATTTTTATTTTTACTAATTGATATTATAGCAGCCATATAATGCATTGTGAACATTTCAACTGTAACATCTATTACGGTTCAATAGATAAAATGAAAAACGCCAAAAAATAGCAGGTCCTTATATATTTGTCCCTGTAGTTCCTGGACTAAAAAAGGGCTTCGATATCCCGTGCCTGTCGTAAAAAGCGACTAAAAGGGGGCTTCCGGAGTTGGGAGTGGCAAGAGGGAGCTCGAACCGTCCAATAAGTGTCCGCGGGAAGGACGGCGGTATGTGTAGTCGCATACCGTCGTGAACAAAGTGTTTGAAGGTGATAGAACCCTTTGTGGTTCGACTCCGGTGGCACCAACGCCACACCTATTTCTACCTAATAACAGCAGCGTTAGGAGTTGCTGTGTTCCGGTTGAAGGGTGTGGTAAGGGAGACAGACTTTTCCGAGGCGTTTCAGCTTAGTCCTCAGGGGTAGCGGCGCATCCGTGGCCGACCTCAGGTAGGAATATTTTATCTTATCTGGGGTTGATTACAGATGTCCATGGGCGGCAGTAGCCACTTACCATCAGGTGGACTGCATGCTCGTCTGCTACTCTTACATTATAAAAAAAAAAAAAAAAACACCGAATAGTTTAGGAGGAGCGAAAACTGTTCTCCCAACGCAGAGCTCGATCGAGGCATCGCGCTTAGAGGACTTCGGTTGCGTTCAGTCGGAGATCCCGGAGTTCTCCGACAAACGTTGAGGACGGCCACCGAAGGATTTTAGTGCGGCTAAAGTCCCACATAACCCGGCGTCACTCCCACGTCGTTGAGTACCTTTTGAGGGTTTCCTCCTCTTCATAAAGAAAAAGAAGGTCTTTGTATGGCAACTCTCCTTTATTTGAAAGTTTTTCTTTTTACTTTTATTACTTGTTGTTAAAGCGGCCACCATTATATATATGCCGTAAAAAAATTTAAGTTTCTATCTATTAAGGATCCAGAAATAGAGCTCTATGTCAGACAGACAAACGGACAGCTTAGAAATAGGGTTCCGTTTTTACTCTTTGGGTATGGAACCCTAAAAAGTTATATAATATCAAAAACATTCCGAATTTCTGACAAATGTCATAAGAAGAAAACTAGATGTTACGGCTAATGTGCCTAAATCAGTTAAAACGCAGATTAGCTTGTCCATTACCTAAAGTACAAAACGAAGATTGTATCAATTTTTACCCCTTGACGTCGACCCATGCATGCTATGATGCGTCGTCGTGTCATGAATTTACGACAAACTTTGTATATTTTCACGAAACAATATCGCTTTGCGGCACGATGTCGCTATGTATCACACTACGTCGTCGTGTCGTAAAAAGGCATGTGTTTTAGTCCTAAGAACAAGTCTGAAAAGATGTTTCAAATTTTAACTACATAGTTAATCTGCATATTTTCTAGCTAATCTTAAGACTGCCTAGTTAATGTGTATGCAAACGTATTCTACAATCTAACGGCAACATACACAAAATACAATAACTGTCGTGAGGTAAAGCAACTGTCACCGTATTATAAAATAATAATAAGTTTGTTTCCAAGGAAACAAGTATTTAGGCAAATTTCGGCCTTATTGCGCATAAATAAATGTCTATGAAAATAAGCTTACATATAAAAATTTACAATGTTTACAATGGAAAATCCCTAATAACTTCTAAAAGGATTACCCTAATTACACAATTCCTTTTGCCCTATCCGTTTTAGACCTAAACCTACCAAATGGCATTAAAGACAAACCAATATATATACGAACAAAAAATCATGTTTTCAACTTACGTAATATTAGGTACCTAACATTTCATCGCAATATTACAAAAATTTAGTTATATTCATTTCAAGTGATTCGAAATAGGAAACTGTTATATAAATCGAGCTTAGATAGCCACTTTATAACATATTCTTGCCATGATCACCAAAAATATCAGCTCCTTGTGGCTTGATAATTGATAGCTATAAAAAAAAACGAAAATCCACAGTTTAATGTTGAATTTAAACAACCGTCCATTGCACAATTAGGGTATTTTTTTGCTCCATTGCTTGTACAAAACAGTTACAAATGCGTGTAAGAAATGAACTGACAGTCGCGCACGAGTCGAGTCGAGTCCCCCCGAGATAACTAGTCGGTAAGTGGTGTCTATGTGTGCGTTACTCCAGCCTACTTTGTATGAAGATTGACTTCTGTTAGTTTTTATTTTGTGGTAATACCTACCCGGAAAAAACGTGGAAACTATTATAAGAAACCTTTTTAATATAAATTATTTGTAATCTATAATATCTATAATAGCTATATATAAAATTATATTGTACGGTGAGTTAAGTTTTAAATAGAAGTGAATAAAAATATAGTCTAGCTGAAAATATGTATTATTAATATACTCTGCAAATAATAATTCTAAAAATAACTACAGTTGAATGCAAAAGACAAATGCAGACTAATAATTTAAGTATGAATTTGTTAGCGGTGAGTAAACTTATTGAAAAAGGATTTACTGTTAATTTCTTGAAAAACGGTTGCACTATTAGTAACTCTATGGATAACATCATCGCAACTGGCCACAACGTACATGGTATATATAAATTTAAACAATTTGTCAAATCACCGATATGATATTTGACAATGTCTAATAAATATTGGCATAGAAGACTAGCCCATATTAATCCGGAATATAAGAATATTATGACCGGGCTTGATGATGTGAACATTACGACGGATATGATGACTAGTAAGAAACCATTTCCAAACCTCTGAACGCGAACGAACGATATACTGGAGATCGTACATACAGATTTATGTGGTCCCATGGAAGCTACTTCACTCAACGGTTCAAGGTACATGTTATTATTTATCGACTATTATTCACGAATGACACATGTTTATTTTCTCAAATATAAGAGTGAGTATTTACGAAATTTCAAAAATATAAAGTGTTGAAATGGGAACTAGCAAGTCGAACAAATGTATGAGATCAGATGGATGAACGAAATTTTGTAATAGAGCTTTCAGTATTTTCTTATCAACAAATGGAATTCTACATCAGAAGGCGATGCTATATACCCGTAAACAAATTGTTGTGGTTGAAACAGCTAATAGAACTATTATTGTAAATGCGAGAAGTTTAAAACGAATGTTATCATTATTAAATAAACATTTCATTTAATTTCATTTCAGAAGTCAGAAGTATATTATAAATTGAACCGAATTTGAGCAAGAGCAGTAAATACTGTGGTTTATATAAAAAACCGGAGTCCGACGAAGTCTGTGAAAGATTACCAATGATTTTTGTCAGATATTCAGAAGAAAGTAAGGGATGTCGATTATTTAAGACGAAGACACGTTAAATCACAATAAATAAATAAATCACAATCAGTAGAGATGTTTTTTCCTGAGGACAATGGGAATAATTTCAGTTGTCAAAATAGTAACTTTTTTAGATTTAATTTATTGTCATGTTCGAATGAAAGTGATGATGAATGGCAAGATTATTTACATAACTACAAAGACTAACTACAAAAATTTAATTGGCTTTAAAAAATCTGTTGTTGAGATTCAACTAGTAGAAGGTACCGGAAAGGAAAAGAGTAGAAATATCTACAAAAAGGAATGAGATGCCATCAAAAACAATGCTTGTAAAAAGATCCAAGTCTCGCCATTCAGTTCTTCTACCGTAAAAAGTTTTGAGATCTATGTAAAACCAAGCCGGTAAATGTATCACAGTCCCTACTTAAGGGACCTTCTGTCTTAAGGTATTATCTCACTATCTAACCTAACAACATCTCATGGGACCATACCAATATTAAAAATCTTTTATGTTCTAAATAAATCGACGTGGCAATCGTACTAATGTTACCTGTGTGATGCGATATGATAAGATGAAAACAAAATGTGACTTGCAGTACGATTGCCACGTTAATTTATTTAGAACATAAAAGATTTTTAATATTGGTATGGTCCCATGAGATGTTGTTAGGTTAGATAGTGAGATAATACCTTAAGACAGAAGGTCCCTTAAGTAGGGACTGTGATACATTTACCGGCTTGGTTTTACATAGATCTCAAAACTTTTTACGGTAGAAGAACTGAATGGCGAGACTTGGATCTTTTTACAAGCATTGTTTTTGATGGCATCATTATTACGTTAAGTACTATGAATTTTAACTTCGAATGAGGGAGCTCTAATGTACTTAACTTATTACATAAATGTTAAATATTTGGCCCTACTTTGGCTTCGTATGTGAAACTTCACAACGTGACTGCGATCTTGGATATTTAGGTGAAACCTAGCTGGCATACTAAAGCGTTTTCCGAAGTTGATTTAAGTCTATCAATTACGAAGTACCAAATACTAATAATATTGCCAGTAAATAGGTAATTCAGATTATTTTTTAACGGACTTTGTAAATCTATTGGGTACGTACACCTATATATTGTTTGAAGTAATAATTCTTTTGGTGGTTGGTTAATACGTTCATTGTGAATGGTGTTAAAATACAATTTCCAGAAAAAGAACCATTTTCATATGGGTTCTAATCATAATATTACTGACACTATCAGATAAATTGGCATTTAAAACATATTTTAGAGCAATTATCAATTAATCGTCGTGAAATTTTCCTCCCAATGTCCGGTTTTTTACTTCTATACATGTAGTTGAATGTTATTACATTTGAGAGACTTAGGAACACCAAAATGTATAATTATTTCACATGAAAAACAATTTCATTGTAATATTTGATTGCGTCCTTATCAGACGAATTATTTGTATGAAATCAATTATGCGTAGTTATTATAAGCAGTGTTTTTCAACCTTTGTCATGACACGATCCCCTCTTCTAGTCTTCTTCTATTATGTTACAAAGGTCAAATCTTGTACAACATTTTTATTTCATTTCATAATTAGGTAACTATTGAGTGTATAAATTATTTTATCTTTAACTGTCCTTTCATTAACATTTTGTTATTTTTTTAACATTGTTCATTTTCTTTCTTTTATAAATTTTAATGACCTTCTTGTAGATGCTTTGCGACCAATGGGATAGCGACACCCGTGAACCACACGTTTACTATCACTGTAAAAAAGTTATTATTTTTTAATGGATTTATTGGCCATCGTATCGAATACCTACTTATTTGATTATAAACAGACCTGCTTAATGTGGTCGGCATTTGAAAACTCTCTGACTCTATCACGAACCACAGAAATTAAAAATATTAAGAATAAAATTTGTATTCTTAAAATATACGAGTAGTTATACTTTTTGACGCGTTTAAAAATAGATCAAAGTGCATAGAAATGTTTAAAAAAAATAAAGAAGTATAACATAACGGAAGTATTATATAAATATATACACGCTTATAAATTTCTGCCGTGTTTTTTTTGTATAATTTCATCACACGAAGTATATTATTGATATGGCGTCTATTCCTTTCCGTCGGTCTCGAGGAAATGAGAACTTTTACGCCATTACAGTATTTTTTCTGTTTTGTAGCACATTTAATTTGGTCGTTATTTGTAGTTGGTATGCCAATATTTTTTTGTTATCATACAAATGAAATATAAGTTTTTAGTTTCACTTATTAGTTCACAGTTTTTCTGTGGTGATGATGTTTATTACTAAACTCCTGATGTTAATTAAATAACTTGTTGTATTTGTGAACTATGAAGAACGAGCCTGAGTAACATCTCACAGGAAAGAAAAAGTTGTATAAGCAACTTTTTCTTTTATATGTTGTAATGTTTACATATTTATTTCTTTTCAGTGATACTTCCCTTGATTTGATCACGAGGAGCAAACGTCAACCGGGTTGTCAGTGAGTAAATAAATGATATACTGTAGTGCTGCAGTGATTAAAAGGTGGTAGAACTAGTATGCTTAGGTAGTGTGAAGCAATTTTCGGTACAAGAATTTGAAGTTAATGAACATACTCAAGTTGAATTTATTTTTTGTTAAGAACAGTAAACAAGTAAGCATCCCATGTAAGCTTAAACCGAAACCTAAACTTTAACGTAAATCCCCACCCCAATCCTTCCAACTGCAACATGAGCGCTAATGTAATAGTTTTTATGTAATATAAAAGTACCCCTGAGAAATTGATGATCAAGTTTTGTATTATATCAGATTGTCCTAAATACTCCAAGTTAAATGAGAAACGGCTCGGTAGAAGTTATCATAAACTATATAAAAAACAGGGATAATGTAATGAGTAATGCCATCTCATTAGTACCCCTTTCATCTCAAAAAAATAAAAATTACAATAATAGATAACCTCTTTAATATACTTTGATTTAATATTGCGTGGTTTTCCAGGAGGAATCAGTGGCAATGTCGAGATGGCACCTGCATCCAATTCCACGGCAAGTGTGATGGCTTTATCGATTGCGCAGATGGCAGTGACGAAACTCATGCTCTTTGCAGATCTACCGTGTAAGTAATCTTTAGAAAAAAGAGTCGGTATATAAATGTGACACACACGCAAAAGGTGAAACTATTACAGAACAAAAAATATTACAAAATGTTTAAATAATATTATTGTAATATAACGCCCCAGTATAACTGTTTACAATTCAAATTTCTTACGCAAATCCTTTTTTCTTTCTCATTGCGCACCTAAAGAAGTTTTTCTTCAAAAAAGCATTTAGGCGCTTGTCAGTAATATAGGTACTTATTTTACTAGCAAACAAGTTATATACTATTCTAAATATTTAGGAAGCATTTATTCGTTTTGGTACCAAATCAAAAATAAAATTTAAAAAATAACTATTTCTTATAGTTGTCCAAGCTACCTCTTCCGTTGCACGTACGGAGCTTGCGTAGATGGTACAGCGGCTTGCAATGGTATCCAGGAATGCGCTGACAATTCAGATGAGTTGCTACCCACGTGTTTGAATGAAACAAGGACTATCAGGTAAATATCACATCTAAATCGTTGTTCTTTTTTCACATTTCAATAATATTATAAGCAAAATTTTTAATTCTTTAATCGCTGAATGATCGATTTTGGCCAAAGGTGTTGAACTTTAGTTTTAAAGGACAATGCCCATGAAAGTATGGACCGCCGTCCAGAGTTGCATCAAATTGAAACTTGTCGTGGACGATGTATAATTAACCAAATACTACCACCAGTATATATTTTTTAACATATTCCATTTACTTTTAAAGGTAGTAGGTAAAAAAACATAAAATAATCCTAAAAACCTAAAATAATGAATTCCAAGTATAAAATACCGCCATTTAAATTTTTAAGAACAACAATCAACATTTCGTCTTATTTTATCTTAAATGGAATCCTCTGTTCAAAGAAACTATTCTGATCGACAAACTATGTAAAAAAAATCAAAAAATAATTTTAATATTACTTTCATTTTGACGCATGAGAAAAATCATTAGTCAAAACACTAATAGATATTATTGAATTCCGAGAATAAAATAGCGCCATTTTAATTTTTAAGAACAGCAATCAACATTTCGTCTAATTTTATCTTAAATGGAATCCCCTGTTCAAAGAAACTATTCTGATCGACAAATTACGTAAAAAAATCAAAAAATAATTTTAATATTACTTTAATTTTGAGGCATGAGAAAAATCAGTACCAAGAATGGGCATTCTCTTTTAGTCCTGTAGTTGAACGACCCACTTCGGCTAATATGTACATACGTTCACATATTAATTTGATAATATTTGGTATGACCAAATATTATCAAATTGGATTCATTGAAATTGTGACTTACCATTCCATTATTAACATTAGTCTGATTTTCATTTTCACTCATGTAGCACATTTTAGTGACTCGAGCCTACGCGATTTTCCCTACGGTTTGAAGTTTTTACTTTGAAAATTACAGTAACAAGTTCAAATGTGACAATGGACATGAGATAGCCGTGACAGATTTGTGTGACGGGGTGACGCACTGCAGCGACGGCTCCGACGAGAACATCCGCGCGTGCGCCGGCAAGACCTGTCCGGCGTACCTGTTCCAGTGCGCGTACGGTGCTTGCGTCGACCATGGCTCTGACTGCAACGGGGTAGGTTAGATTACATGGCTAGGTAGAGTCCGCGCCAAACTTCTAGTCCGCTCTGAAGTTATTGCATCGCACTTGCAGGTGTAATCAGAGAGCCAATCGGGTCGAGCACACATATAAGCATATACTCCGTAGCAACAGTAAGGGCACACTAACGCAGTTACGTAGGGCGAGAGCGGGCGGCGGACAGGTACCGGAGGGGTCCCGCATTTTCTTCGTCCCGCTAATATCTACAATTTGGTGTTGCGACGGGACTCGTTTCTATATTCAGAGCGGACTAGATGTTTGGCGCGGACTCTACAGGGATAAGTTTATAGGTATGCCATATGCGCAGGGATAAGATGAGCTGGATTCAACCAGTTTACTGACTGTGGTAGTTTGTGCGGTCGATCAGGATACTGAGTCTGACAAGGTGAGTGTTCCAGCAGGGTATTGAGTGTAATGGAGGTGTTTTGGCGTCATGAGTATTTGGCCTACTAAGTATTGGCATCAGGAGTATGTGTGAGTTTGTGTGTTCAATCAGCGTACTGACTGCGATTGTGGTAATTCAATTGATTCGAAATCATAGGTTATATTGGTTAAACTGATTTTTAACCGACTTCCCAAAGGAAAAGAGGTTATATAGTAATTCGTTTTGTCGCCACTTTCCAGAAACAAGATTGCGCGGACAGCTCCGACGAGTCCGACGAACTATGCGGTAAGAATTCGACGAATGTTAAAAAACCGACCCTAGGATCGCCTGTTAGGTATTTATTGTTCATTTTACCTATATATTAAAACGACACAAGTAAACGTTTAAATCAAAATGTATTCCTAAATAAATAAATCGGTAATATATTAGCGCTCGTGTTGCGTTGTGTTGTAAGAAGGATCGGATGGGGATTTACGTTTAAGTTTAAATTTAAATTTAATTTTGATTAAGATTTAAGTTTAGATTTAAGTTTAAAACTGGAGTCGTAGAATAATAACATAAGTGTAGACAGACAGAAGTAGACTGTGAGGGTTCTTTTTCAAATAAATCAACCATGTTCCGCTAGTTGGTCGATCAAACAATAGATTAAACGCCCGAATGGCAACTGATTAAGCGACCGGTAAGTAGCTTAAGCGAGAAGATGGTAGCCAATGGGTAGTCAGCCCAGTCATTAATAGTATCATGCTTAACCATAGATTAGTAAAGATACTTCGCCGCCTTGAAATTGAATTAAGCCACAAACGGCTTATTAGTAAGTTCTTTTTTTGAACTCTTGACAAATAAAAACATTTTTAGAGAAAATTTACAAATAAATAACTAATACTGCGTAATTTACATAATAAATAAATAATTATTTCAAATATTTTAGTGACATTTTAGCACGGAGACGTGGCAAAACTTTTTTACGCAACTATTTCAATTCTCAAAACTGGGACATTTTCTTCTAGGAGAAACATTTTCTTGTGAGTAATCTTTCAGGAGTGAGTAATCTTTACTAATCTATGTGCTTAACGTATATAACCAGCATGAGCAAAACGTATGAGTACGCTTATCATTATTTTATTCTAATTTAAACAAATACATTTAAATAGCTCCTTAATTTAGAATATTTAATGAAATTATGATTTTAGATTTAGTTCTAATTTTTGGTCAAAATTCAGAGATGAAATAAATAATAATTTATTCAAAACCATTTAATAAAAAATATTATCTTCATATAAGCGAATTACCAAGAAAATTGGCCATTTAATTTAAATGAATTTTGCCATGAAATATTTTTTCAGTTCCATATCTATCTAAGTATTCGAATACTTGACTGAACAGCTGTTTCGTCATGCAGATTATTTCTTTTTACGCGCGAAAATTAAGAGAATAAATCAGGGAACATTCCAATTTCAAATGGCTGCCAAAACAAAAGCGGGAGCGTTGCCGGTAACAGATAACAAATTGATATTGTGGGAACAAATTGGATATTGGCCGATTCTTTTCGATTCTCGCCAGCGAATTGCCAAAGCCAATATGTCAAAAATGTTTCGCGGAATCCATTTACATGTTTCATTAGTATTTTTTTTTTTGTTTTCAGGTCATGATATAGAGAATGAATAAAAATTAAACAGTAGACTGTTTTAATTATATATAAGTACATATAATATATGTAACACATACACGCACTGCCGAAAAATGTGAACATTTCGGAATTTTATTATGGAGCCCGTCTCCCTCTGCAACTCTACAAGCAATAAGTACATGTTTATGTTTATGATAACAAATAATATAAGCATCAAATTTGCAAAACTGTAGGCATTCTAACAAACGTAATAGTTTTTTTTTTTCCTATTATTATGCATTGCTTTTAAGAGTTTTTATTTAACTTCATTCTAACAAGCACTTAAGCTTACAACCTAAATTAGAAAAGCGAGTTATACCGCTAAATATCCCACTCTACAAGCTCTTTGATCGCGACTACGGCAATGTTGGGACCACATGCGATGCATAAGCGCTGAAAAAATAATTACGGTAGCTGACTTCCAGCCTACTCGTGTCGTTAAGGACTTACGCATATGAATGCGTCCTGTACAGCCGTTTCTTGGCAGGAAATATAAAATAAGACATCTAAAAACTTAATAAAAACTTGTACGTATACATTTACTTTTGTAACATTGATAATTAATATTTTAGTATGGCTTCATTCAAAAAAATACGTTGTAGATTTATGCAAAGTAGAACTATTGACTTACGCATCATATAAGAAGTACTGAGCGTTTTGTAATAATATTTATCGATTTCACATTTTCATACATATACACATTCTAAACCACCAATTTAAGTAAAATTTATAGAAGTAAATAGGTATTTATATACTTTTTCGTCACTTAAAGTAACATTTTACCAATATCACGTCCCACCCACAGAGACACGGGGGACAGCGGGACAAACATGGTCATTACTGACGGAAGTTAGTATATCTATGAGTCCGCAGACAAATCTGCATTTCGAATTTTAAAACGAAAAATTTTAAGTCTTTGAGTGGTAGAATCGTGCTCCGCTTTTTACTGTAGAATCAAATGCACAAATTCCTTTGACAGTATCCAAATTGTATGCGAAAAATCTTAGAAGGATTGAAAATCCTCAATTCGCAACGCTTTCGACTATCCATACTAAATACTAGGAGCTAGGATTACTTTAGCGTTATAAGTGATCCAAAGTAATGTAGGTAGGTAGAACCCTCTGTCCTTCAACTCCGGCAGCACTACCGCTACACCTATTTCTACCTAATAACAGCAGTGTTAAGCGCTGCAGTGTTTTGGTTTAAAGGGTGTGGCGAGGGAGACATACTTTATCTGAGACATTCCAGCTTAGTTCTCAAAGGTAACTCAGGTAGGAAACTAATTTTATCTGGGGTTGATTACAGATATGCGTGGGCGGCAGAAACCACTTACTATCAGATGGACAGCATGCTCGTCTGCATATACGAGTAGAGCTCAGATAGGAAACTAATCTTATCTGGGGTTGATTACAGATATGCATGGGTGGCAGAAACCACTTACTATCTGATGTACAGCATGCTCGTCTGCATATATATAAAAAACTACTGATTTATCTAAAAGCTTTTTCAGTTGTTAGTTCTGTTACATACACACAGATATTTTTAATTAACTAACATTGCTCTGTCGAACACGGCTCCGATGCGAGTAATTATCAGATAATTGATTTAGACCTATCAAAGTCATCCCACCTAGAGAGATGGAAATCGATATCTTCATGTGTCGGGGTTAGCTCAGAGACATGAAGATCGGGGTTACTTTGTAAACAATTCTTGTTAATACTCATTCGTATTTTTTATTAGCAATTATTATTCACGCAAAGAAATACAAGATCTTCTTTACGCTAGAAATTGGCGGGGCACTGGTACCTAAGCAGGCGGATTTTCTAGACATAACACCTTTTAGACAAAGTAACATTACACTGTGATCCACATTATTGTATTGTCTTATTGTTCGTATAAAAATATTAAAGATTACCGTGGAATTTTTCTATTTGAAACTTTTAGCTTAGCTCACTTTGCATTGCATACATTTCACAGCAAAGTTATATTAAATGCATACTCTAATTTAAAACCAGACATAGTGAAAAGGGTCTGTACTGTTTATAATGTAATCCCACCGCCGTAAACGCGAAACCTAGGTGTTATTCATATTAAACGTTCCTTCTAATTATAATTTAAATTAAATTAATACTATGAACCTCATCTTAACTTTGTGTTATGTTTATTACCATGTCATATTCATAAAATCGAATTATAATTTTTTTTTCTATTAATCTGGAAATATGATCAAATATTGCTTTTGCCTTAGGAATAATCTTTCATTTTCTCGTCTAACAATTTTTAAAACTGTATGATATGAATTCTTATTAATATTAATAGAATTACACAAGTTAAAGTGATACGAGTACAATGGTGAAACAATTTCATGGTTAAGTTGACTTGTTTAACTATTCAGATTATTTATACAGTACAGTTTCGCAGAAGTTTTCATATTGTGGCGGAGAAAGTTACGAAGCCTGAGTAAATCTGTTCAATGTCTCAGAAAACCTCCATTAAAGGTCGTGACCGCGCACTTTCATTGTTTTATCATTTTCTACACTCCTACACATTTTCTGAATTTTATGACCAACGAGTACAAGTTATTTAGAAAACTTGTGCAATTTTATTTTAACTAAGTGGTAAGAGCACTAGAAGTAAATCCAGACCATACTACTTCGAAGAAAATAATACCATAATGTTATGATATTAAATATACAAGCAATATTGCTTCCATTTTTAATATTATAGGAAGGAATTCTTTACTCATGTGAGACACGTGAGGCGCGTCAAGCGAACATCATAAATTGTGTTAGGGAATATCTGTACATATTTATATCGTAGCATCCGTATTTTTGTATGTGTACAATCCAAAAATTGTACATAGAGTGATTTTTCAGTACGTTATATTGGTGAACAAGAATCTTTTTGTATATTACACGTATTTCTACCTAATAATAGTAGTGTTAGGCGCTGCTGTGTTCCGGTTTGAAGGGTGTGGTAAGGGAGACAGACTTTTCCGAGGCGTTCCAACTTAGTTCTCAGGGGTAGCGGCGCATCTGTGGCCGACCTCAGGTAGGAATATCTAATCCTATCTGGGATTGATTACAGATGTCCATGGGCGGCAGTAGCCACTTACCATTAGGTGGACTGCATGCTCGTCTGCTATTTTTATATTAAAAAAAAAAAAAAAATATTATTTATCCCAAATTTTCTAGGGGGCAGCAACGCACAGTAAGTATAAAATGGAATGTTAGGTAGTATCGTTGACTTTATAATTATTTCCTTAATTATGTAATGGTAATATCAAATAGAACTACAGCGAAATATTACTGGATACAGGTACTTGTACCCAACATAACTGCCCACTTACTTTTGAAGGTACATCTTGTATCGAATAGCATATAATTATGCTCTCGAATAATATATTCGTGTACGAATAAAAACAAATTGCAACACAACTGACTATGACCTCTTTCAATAGGAAATGGCAAATCGACACCCCTTTTAAATCAGATAAATAATACAACCCTATTGAAAGTTTCCAAGCTCGTAAAAAGCCTCGCAGGAAAGGTAACTAACATAATTATAGAAAGGAAGTTTTAATTGAAGCCAGCAAAATCTGTGAGTCACCTCATAATGTTTTAATTCTAACCGTAATTGGGGTCAAAATTTCTAATTAGTTGTTTAACTGATAATTTTAAATGTAAGGAATAATAAAATTAACAGTCGATGGACTATCAATAATTGCTGGTCAAATTCAAACAAACGGTTTCGTTCATGATTGTAGATTTACATAAACTTTTACTATGTTTATGACACTTTGAAAAATAGTAAATCCGAGACATCAAAGTGCGTCGTGAAGTCCAAAGTCAAAACCGGTCAGATTGAAATAATAACATTGGGAACATGAAAATTTTGGTACATAACAAACATTCTTTGACGATATTCGATAGAAAAGAAAATATTGTAAAAGCAACATAGATAAAATTTTGATAACTAAGTATATAATAACTAGATCATAGTTGCCAGGCTTCAGCATAAATAAAAGTGACATGTCGTCAACGCGGCACTTACGTTGAATAATTCATCAAACGGCGCCTGTTCCGAAATAACAGTTTGGAGCTAACGCGGTTCGCGATATTAAACATTCACCGCTCGGCGCCGGGGGATTATTAAGGATCGTAATTACTGTGACTGGATTTTTTCTGTGGCTGTCGCACGGTGAGGCCCACTGATTTCGCTAATCAGCAAACACGCAATAGACGCCGTGTTCGTCTCTTACCGCTATATTATATGGAGAGATTTTGCGAGATACTGATTGAATTTGCTGATTGGCAACTATTCGCCCACAGATCATTCCGCGCTCATTGAGCTGTATATCTTCTTAGTGATGGAATAAAAACCTAAATGATTCTGAAAGCTAATCTTTTATTGGCCGGAAATTCTTAACTACGTAATACATAATAAATTATTCGAAACTAGACTTCAAGAAAATGAAGAGTAATTAGTATGACAAACGCATATTCCTAAACCTATTCTCGCTAAAAACTTAAAACAAATCTTAGTTCCCACACACTCAGTAACTACAAAACGGGCAACACATGTGATTTAAATCAACAACAGATAGGATATTAAACTGCAATTCCAGTGTAGCAGCTGACACAACCATCACATTGTCTGCTAATTGCCGTTATATTGTTCTCTACAAACTCTACAAAGCTACACGGTTACTCATATATGAAATGAAATTAGACATTAATGAATAGTTTCTGAAATACAACAATGTTACTGATGTTTACATTATCATTTAGTATCTGCAAAGTATGATTTTATTAAGTGGGATATGATGCGAATTAAAAATCACGTGCTTAAAATAAGTGCCACCTTTATTGCGGATATGGTACTTTAGTAAAAAAATGTGGTTCAGAGTACGCTTTTATGACGCAACGTACCCTCGGGCAAACTTTAGAAGAGGTTTTTGTCCAGCTGTGACCATATAGCAACTAAACAACAATGATAATACCGACAGTAGCACATCTCTAGACGTGTCGTCTGATCCAAGATTTCATTTTGGAATTAAACTGTAAGAAAACCAAGTATATTTTTAATCAATTGTTAAATCAAAAGCGCTAAATATCTTGTTTCATCTAATATTCACTACAAATGCTCTTCAATAATACATACGATAACCCATTAATAAACAATGAAACATACAAGGGGTATATTATTCTAGGGAATTGACAGGGACAAGGATATCGAAAATTCATAACACAAGATACAATAGCTCAACATACTGGTGAAATGGGTAATATATTATTTAGTGATATTTCATACATCATGTGATTCACTATCAAAGTTTCTACAAACAAAGATTGGTACCCAAACATCCAGACCCAACAACCAAACAGAAATCTACATAAATTGAATCTCTGAACATCGGATCAGTGTAGCTAAAGTTGCGCCATATCGGTATTCACTAATAATCAGCAACAGTGTAACGTCTGCCTAAATCCAGGCCTCCGACTATAAACAGTGAAATGTATGTAATTAACGATGATATAATAATAAGACAAGAAGACTAAGATTTCACAGCTGCGTCTCGTCAATTATACTATCATGTGTCTTGCTCACAAATTTCAAGTACAGATGTTCCAAGAAGTTTTGCTCACAAGTAAATGAGCCATTCATTTTGGATTACGTCATCAGGATCTAATTTGCTACTGTTTGTTTATATAGCCGTTGATAGATAGCCCACGCTAGGAACCGATACTAAACATTAGTATTTTGTTGTATACGATCACGCAATATTTACGATACTTAGTCGCAAAAAGATATAGTTAAATAAATATATAATCTATATTACTATAGCTTCATATTATATTCATATACTCTATATTACTATAGCTTCATCAACTTCGTCAATTCGATACTATCCCACTGCTGATTATCAGTATCAGAGAGTAGATATATGAGTGTACCATACGGAATTTACGCTCATTGTTTGTATAACAAATATAAAAATAGTAGTAGTAGAATATAAAATAATGCAACAAACAAGTGAGCAAATACATCGCTGAAAATGTTTACTCGAAGTGTCAATAAAACATCATAGTTCCAATAACAAACAACAACAATAAATAAACGTTATGCAAACAAAGTAGAAACACATATAAGAAGTCCAGAAGCTCACACAAACCCACGAGTTTTCGAATGTTTTGTTCCAATGCACACAATCTATTATGGCCGCATGTGTAAATGTGTAAACTTTGTAATAAAATGGGATGCACAAACATGTTTCCCCGCAGTCTTGCGCTGGCGTGGGAACCAGGCCCGCCTCGCTGTTCAGAGCATTGTATTATGACGTGAGTTATCTTACGCAAACTTCACTGTGCACAAGCTGCGAAAACTTAATTTCAACATAAAGTTATAATAGAAACATATTGTGTTGGTTCTGCTGGTACTTGTGTTGTTCGTGAGAAACAATGTTATTTAGTTTTGAATAGTAAAATATGTATATTTTTAGTTTTGTGACACAGCATTCAAGAATAAATACAACACTTTGTAAAGAACGATCTAAGCGTTTCTTTATACTTTGTATTGTTAAGTATAGGTATGTTTGGAAAATAAAATCGCTGTATATATTTTTGGAAAATAATAGGATAATCCTCGATAAGCATCCCTATTGTGTGGGCCACCACGTGGGCGAGCAAAGTTTCTCACGGGCGTGTCCTCTGCTCTATTAACGCTGTAGCCTACTCAAAGCAAATAATATTCTTGCTTTACTGACTATTAATGGACAGTTAAGTGGCAAACGAGCTGCCCATCGTTAAATCAAGTTTGTTGAAACAAGTGCTAATCAAACATTATTACTTAGAATGAGGTGGAAAACAAGCAAACTTTAGAACAAAACGTTGAAAATTATTATAAAACACGTTCCATATAGATTTGAAAATGTATTGATTATTTTATAACGTCTACCGATATATTTTCGTTATGTATTAACTTTTTAAAAGAAGTTACTCTCAAGATATATTGTTATTTGCCACTTGCCACACCGATTGCTTTGGTTGGTCCCTGGTGTACTCAAACTTGTAAAAGATAATGTTGCGTTGTTTTCTAGGTGGCGAATGAAAAATATAAGAAATCAAACATTAATATTTCGATTAATAACTTATTACTCTACACTTAAACAATACTGCATGATTTTTTTACACGTTGTAATATTAATGGTCATATCAGCTATTGTTACTATTTTTGTAATGTGTTACTTATTTATTGTAATGGAAGCAGCAAACGAGCACTTCTATTCCTTTTCATCAACCCATTAATGTCCAAATGCTGGACTCTGATCTCAACTCAGATTAAGAAGGATCCTTATACTGTGACGCTGGCCAATCCATACCATATCATGATGTTTTCCTTCGCCGTTTAAGCAAATGATAATTGATTTGTAATACGCACATAACTTTGAAAAATCAGAGGTGCGTGCCATATGAACCTCGGACCCCTCGATCAAGATGCCGACTTTCCTAACGTATCCCTGCTATTTACTTCTATATCTGAAAATAGCTATTCCTTTTGCATAGTTCTATTTGAAAATAACTTGGAAAAGATTGTAAGCAACTGTAATTAATGGTAATGTCGTGAAGTATGTCAGCGGCAACGTGTTTGCAGTCGCAGATCGCCCGTGGGAACCGACCGCGGGGAGATCGGTGGTGGACCAATCAATACCGTTACATATGCAGATCGTAACGCGAATCCTGTTTTTACCACGTTGTCTTTTTGTTTTATTTAACTCGTGCTGGCTGGACTGCAGTTTATTGAATAAGTTAAATGTTTATGTATTCCCAATTAAAAGTACGGTGTAATCTGTCATAAACGCGTGTACCTAACATTTATAAATGAAACAACTAGAATGACAATAAAATTCAATATAACAAAATCAGAATACGTAAATCGAAATAATAAAAAATAATGAAATAATTTGATGAACACGTTTTGATTTTTCCCATTTTATTGGCAATACTGGGCCTTTAAGGAAACGTTCACATTACATTATTTCTTTCTCTTTAAATTGTGTATCCTCTTGGATTTTATATACTTACTGTTACTTATATCCTGACAACGTGTAAGAAATCTTAACAGATAATTAATAAAGTTCCCAAATAATAATTAGGTAATTTTATCTGAGTGTTTAATATAAGCAATCTTTACGAACGTGAAAACTTGGTGAAGTTTAATTATCGTTTCCGTCAATGATGCGAAGTTCTCGTGAATTCTCGGTAAAATTTTGTTTTTTGAACTTCACACGGAAAATTAAAAAGGTTTCCTGTCAATTAATATGTAGGTGCAGGTGGAAGAGTACTTTAAGATAATAACTAGTTCTGTTTCAAATCAGTTATTTATAAGTGCTGTAGTAGCTAGTATGTAGGTTTGTGTTATCCCAATTCAGGCCTTACGAGAAACAAAGCTTCTGTGATTGATTGATATATGTGCTTTGTGCAGTCTTGGTGATGACTAAATTATGTATGTAACGTTAACTATGTAATTAAAATAAGTAAAATGTAGTTACGAAAAACATGAATTCTGACTGCATTAGCGCTTAAAGCATTTTACGAGTGGTTTTAAGTTTAGGGTAATACATCAGTAACGATATAAGTTCACTGACCCATTTAGGACTTTTTCTATATTTTTGGATCCTATATAGGTCGTATAAATGTCACGAGCCTGCAATTAACTACAGTTGGACTGCAATTCCGTTCGATATTTGTAGAAAAATGATTAATACTTTTGAAAGGACCTTTGAAATCTATAACAATAGATACCGTCAGAAGCGAAGAAACATTTTTTGCGCAGGGAACCTGATTACACTCTTCCCGGAGACTGTAGCTAGCAAAGCATTCTCTCTCATTAAAATTCTGTAATGAAACTTTTCTATGACAATAGAACTTCTTTAGAGATAAATGAGAAAATATTAAATGAAAACGAAAAATCCCTTTCGCTGACTTTTAATATTTTCACAAGCAATAAGCCCTGAGTATCTACTTCAACGGCTACTTACCTTGGGTGCTCTCGTTGACTCGCAAAGTGATTCAAAGAGCAGCAAAATAATATCTCTATTTCCTAGTCTAGCGATTCATGTCATCGCGATTAAGGTGAAGGAAAACATTGTAAGGAAACCTGCACCTCTGAGCAATCTTATAACAAATAAAACAAACGTATAAACAAAGTATAGAAATATAACAAACAAGTTCTAAAGGTTATATACCCTTTATAGGGGATATCATATGATATTCACCAATCCCCACTTGGACAACGCAGTAGGCTCTCGTCTTAACGCCTCTTACTCTGAGAGCAAACTCCTTCCCAACAGTGCGACAGTAATAGATTGACGATAATATCATTGACCTAATGAAACCACCACATTGAAAAGCTAAGCTAGTGTTGGGCAATACGTAAGTACGCACGTGTCCAATGTCCATGTAGAAAATAAGTTTATTTATTTTTTAAAACGTAAATTCCAATTATTTAATATAAGACACCTGCATGCTCCTCTATACATGATATTGTGATCCACTACACAAGATCGATCGAAAATGAAATCCTCTTATATAAAGACGAAACAAATCAAATTTCCGGAAAGTCAACGGATTCAAAACAACCTTCAATCTTCGAACATCCGTCACACCGGAACTAAAAACAAGTACAGAGTACAGATATAACACAATCTAAAACTTTGACATTTACATACGATCTCTCTACATCTGTGTGATCGAGCATGCTCACTTTTCAACTATTGAGTTGTTTGTTAGCAAATCCTATTACATTTATATATCGTTTCAAAAGTTACCCGAAATTATTCTCCTCAATTTTTATGTCGGAATTGGTTTAGTTAAGTCATAAAATATTCCTCCTTTTTATAAGATTGGAATAAAAAACCTGAACTAAATACTCTCTTTAAAATTGTAATAAGTATCGTGATGGAAAACGTATTAATTACAAAACAATTGATCTATAAAAGACTGTATCACTATGGACCAGATCAAAACCACGAAAACTTGGAAAAGCGAATAAATTGCGCAATGACAAAGTAAGTTGGAATAAGTTTCAGCATTCAAAGTTTCTTGAATGAACTCAATTATAAATCGCGGCGAAGTTGGGACATAAACTATAAAGTTCATAAAGACGTGAGTCTACAAGGCTTATTCCAAACCAAATGAACTAATTGCGATCTCGTAAGCGTCGTTTCAACTAAAAATTAAGAAAATTTAATGATAATATCAGAATGAAACTGATAAGATATATTTTACGGAATCTTTAGTTGGGATAAAATAACGTTTTCATTAACTAAATAAGAAATGTTAATTCCTTACTTGGATGACATAATAGATGAGACTATTATTATACTTTCTAGACAACGTTTTTTCCTAAAAACATACGCAAAATGTAATTATATATTTATTAATGTCTGAACCAAATAATTTTCGGTAAACATTTGCTAAGGATCCTTGGTATTGTTTTACCAGAAGGGTTTACATAGTCTTAGAAATGTCTCTAGAACTACGCCGGGATATTTTAGTACGGACTTGCCATTAGTTACTGTCTGGTGTAGACTAATTTGGGATTTAATTTATTAGCGAGGTTTGACAAGGTTCTTCTTACTAAAGACATTGTAAAGGGAATTTCGGCAATTTGTTTTATGATATTATTATTTTGAGAGCAGCGAATAATCATTTATCTTAACAAAATTATATAAAATGTTACTTTTGGTAGTATTCTCTGGGTAGTACCCATTAAGAAAATTGACAATGCTTTATTAACTATACGTTATACATATGTTTATCTACTATGAAACACATATACAGCATATAGTATAAATCACTTTTGAAATGTATTGAAAACAAATACGCTTTTACGTTACCTATTACAATAACAGGCTTCAGGTCTCAAATATAAACTATATTTAAATTTCAGCATGCGCACTGCTAATATAACAATCGAGAACAAAGGCTGTATCGATCCTACACTACTGTAATAAATTTAGCGCCATAGCACACAAAACAAAGCAGCACTGCTCCATTCCACCTCCACTAGAAGCATCCGCTAATGTATTTTTGTACGAACACTAACTGCAACTTTTGAATTAGCAGTTTTTAAACTATCTTAAAAAATGCTGGTAAAGTTTAGTAGTAAACGGGTATTCGTTTTTTCGACGAGAAAAAACGATCAGCGCTTAACAAAATATTTATAGAGTCAATGTAAACTCTTCAATTTTTAAGTAACTAACTTTGAGTATAACTTAGAGTAACTTTGACGTGACTTTGTGTGTCCCGACACTAATATTTTTATATTAAAACTATTAGGGACTTGTGTATTTTTGCAATACAGCCGACGAATACTTAAATGATATATAACGTCTAATTGCTTCCTTTATTTTATTTTCTCTCTTATTTATTACTATTATGTAATCGGATATTATAGTTTAATATAAATCACACAACAAATTTCAATATTAATTGGCTTAATCCTATTACATCCCCTAAGACTCGAAGGCTTGACGGCTATTAAGTGGTTTTCCGGACAAAGGACGAGGCTCTAGATAGCGCGTGGTGAAGCAAGACCCATTGGTAATTAAACCATTTCATAGGAAATTGAACAGAATAGAAACGTATTCTACGTAAACATAATCACATCTCAAACCTATTGTTCAAAACATTAAAACAACTTCAAAAAAAAAACAAAGCCTCCGTTATTAAAATATTTAGAGTTTAAAGCACTAAACAAACAAAACTTTATGGTAAATTATAATCACGTCGCGAAATTTCATAAAAACGTGAATTCGTGAATAAAAATATACAATAGGGGTATTGTAAAATACAGGAATTCATAATGGTACGAGTATGAACAGGTTTAAGCGGTGTGCAGTTTTCCACTCGGACGTATCTCAGCGCAACCTAAATACGTAACTTTTTAGGGCAGCGCGAAATAATTATATTACAGAAAATAGAGCTGCCCCTCTTACAGCTCCTACACACTTATAGCTCAGAATAGCAAAAGATTTTAATAATACTCTCTGAATAAAATATATTTTATGTTTTAAAAGATAGACGCATTTCTTCTAAGGATGTGTTTTACTAACTCATTTCGTTCGCCATACATTTCAGAACTAATCCCAAGATGAAGAAAAAATATTTAAATAATTTATTAAAAAAATATAAGTTTTGACCTGACCAGAACAATTTTATTATTCTGAATTTCACGGCGTTACGTGCTTTTTGCTTCGAGTTAAAAATTTAGTAGTTTTGAGTCCGCAAAAAGCTGAAAAGTGAATAAAGTTCGTGCAAAATGAAAAGTTTCATTAGTGCACGCAGGACAAAAGCCTCCTGCACTAATACAGCGAGCGAAGGAGGTCGCCGGGTCATCTCCACGCTTACGAATGACCTAACGAATGAAAGGTTAATAATGAAGCGTTGATATTTAAAAATGGAAAACCTATTCTATTTTAATTAGATGGGGGAATAGAATATTTAATACAAATAGAGGCTAATGCCTTATAACTGACACGCTATAGGACATTCTTCAAAATTTACCTATAATAGAAAATGATGTCTCGTGAAAAATAAACTATTTTTTTTTGCATAGATGACGAAATACAATATTTTAGATGAATATCTTTAAGTTACACAAAAAGTGACATAACTCTTAACAAAAGTTGAAAATCTCAAAACATTAAAGTTCTTCAGAAATCGTGTTTTTGAATTCGGATATCAAATAACACTATACTTTTACTGACGGAATCAAATTCCTACAGCGAGATTACCAGTATTTTTCCCTTTAATCAACAATAATATTTTTGTTTGTACTGTTTTGATAATAAAGAGATTTTCTCAAATTATTTGTTTGGAAGAATTAAAATCACAGGACCGGTCCTCGACAAATAAGACAACGTAATTTCCAGATCGCTCGCGGCGCTGAAAATTTCTTCTCTTTATTTGATTCTACGTAGGGTTGCTATCAGAAGCGGCCATTAAAAACTTTCTTTGTAGTGTTGCATTTAAAATAAAATAAAAAATGGTACAATGACGTTAAAAGGTGAAATTATTTTAGTAGAAAATTATAGTAGGGCAATAAAATTTACGCATAACTTTGAATTTTCTTATGGTGAAGCAAATCTCACTCTCATTCTGTGGGGTTTCCTCTTAAAATAAAAACATTTGGGTTATTTTATAGTCTACCAAGCTGGCCGAGTTTTAATATAATGATAGATAGATAGATTCACAAAGTTTTATTTTATCGTTAACGCAAATAACAAGTGTACTAGGTACAGATCCTGAGTTTCTGAAGTGAGTACATACCCCTGAATCACATGCCATGCATATCACACTCACTGCTCTCTAAAACATCTCTATCCCCACCGGAACAGAATAAATTGGAGGACCACGCTCAAAGCTTTCCAAACAGGGAACCTGTGACCGACACATAAATAAATAAGCTTTATTTACATAACATCACACTTAAAAAAAATATTATTTCACAAGTACCTAAGTACTTTCTTCAGGCGCTACTTTAGACTTTAAAAATGATAGATTTAATTATGATATTTACCAAATAATGCGCTTTCAGAATAAGGCCAATTGCCAAGAAGTCCTTTAATTACGACAGGTCAACTAAATAATCGGCTTAACTACTCGGCTACTAATCTATTAACTCTGCTTTGATACGAAGTACATGGAAATCCCCAATCTTTGATTTAACTTGCGCTTTAGTAACAGGCACAGAGATTTCACGCGAACACAATGCATCGAGACGGATAAATGGGAACTAATAATAGCCTCAGCTTTACTAATATTATCTGTATTTCAATTACAGTAGGCAAGGCGTTATATTTGTTGAGGGAGGGTAAAAATACCGCTTCATTAATTATGTCTAAATAAATGTTATTACTGTGAATAAAAACTGATTAGCAACAGCATCTATGATATTTCACAAGACAAAGTATACCTCGACCAAGAAAAAATGATAACATTAAAATTCTGCAGTTTATACATATCTAACAATATCCTACAGAAAATGCCAAAAACTGCTACATTGTTATTTTCCATAAACCCAGACACTTTATTTTGACAGAGATTCTATTTATCTCCCTCAAGGGATACATTTTCAAAAATCCTTTCTTAGGAATGGAATATGAGGAAATCTTATGCACAATTTCATGCTTCTCTACCCGCCGGTTAAAACTGAACATTGTCTGTCAGTCAGTTATTGTGAGTATTATAAGATTTATAAGGTAACATCAAATTCTTTGAATCCTTCTATAAAAACGTTTTTTTTTGTTACAAAAATAACAGAAAACGAATATTCTCTTAACACGTATTTAAGGAAAAAAAGTAAAGGTGAAAGCAACCCTGTGATAATCCCATGAGTATTTCATAGATTTTATAACTTACCTTAACCTAAGGGTCGGAACATTCCTTTGTATACCTTGAGATTTTCATTTAAGCGAATGTACCTTTAGCAAGTTTTCTTTTCTCGTAGAAAAACTGGGCACAAATGTTTACAATACTAAAGTAAGTGAATTAAAACAAGTAGGTAAAGTAAATTGTGTATTTATGCTTCGAGTAGATTTAAAGGAACTTTGATTCACCACCCATCTAGCTAAGAAGATATATCATCTAACTAAGAAAATGTAACCTTAAGAATTAAAATCATTCATTATAATGAAATATTATATCAAAAATGATAAGCTATTACGTATACAATATGCGTAGGAAGTTAATTAAGAGCGATAGAGTTATAGTTTGAATCTTATCGGTGATAGTTATTACTATCGATTTGCAGCAACTGCCCAGGAAAGAAATTCATCGTTACAACTAACATTTTTCAAGTAACAGGTGCATCGAATTGATAAAATATTGCACTCGATTGCCAAGTATTTATATTTTTCATTTAAAAAATCATCAAAACTGCATGCACTAATTGAACAAAAACAATTATTGAATCGCTAGAAATATTTCATAGAATAAAAACATATTGCATGCATCAACATGGGTTTATGTTGCACGGTTGAAATAACCTAAGGAACAAGGAAGTTTTCTCGTAAAATTTCCTCGTCAACGTGCTTGTACGACTTGGTCGTAGCTAGTACTCAGAAGTGCCACTTTTAGTTCCTTTAACGACTTAACTTGAGCATATCTAACTTCTAGCTAACATGAAAGCAGACCGTGACGTGGCGTTTTGTTGCATAGGATGAAAATTTTGGTTTAAATAGAAAAGTGAACTAAGAAAATTTTTCATTAAAATATTAAATTCTGTAGCGTCGTCTTTATAATTATAAAAAGGAATCAACTTATCGTTTAAGGGATGTTATAAAGCAGCAAAATAGAATGTGTCCTTAAAAAAGGAATAGAGTTACATTTGCAATGGATAACTTAAAAATTCTACACGCAAAAATTACATCAAGAAATCCTTTAGTTGTTAATATATTATAACAGGACAGATAAGGGAACACAGACAATCAAAAAATCCTGTACTTATGAATAGTATGTTTTTTCATCATAAAATTCACAAAATTGTACGAGTACATCTCCAATAAAAACTTAATCTGCGAAACTTAGATAGAAATTCGTAATTACATGTACTTTTAAACAAAGTCTAAAACAAGAGGGTCTATAGAAAATTAACCAAACTGAGAATAATAGAGGCGCGATGAATAGACAATATCAAATTTGCAACAATGAAACCCAAACAATGCTCCGGCACAACTTCCAATGACCGCCTCGCAAAGTTCTTAATTAAATAATCAAACTTCAAGGTATTATTGAATTGGCCGATCAAACTTTAATTATAACAGTGCATTCAACCATCTGTAAATGCAGGCCTCATTTAGTTAAGATCTATTGGTATCGGATCAAATCAATCAATTTTGTTTGTGAATAACATTATTGACGGTTTTTAAACATTATTTTAACGTGCTCTACCATTGAGAGACTTACAAAATATCTCTTTGCAATCTTAAAGATGTGCCTTATAATAATAGCTTTTGAAAATAAAACAAAACCAAATCCAGTTTCCGAGGAAAATTTTCTTTACATCTTTACATATTATTCCTAGTATCTCATCATTTATATGTCTATGTATCTTCTTTGATCCCGCTTGCAAGGCAAATATTAAGAAGTGTTCACTTCTAATGGTTTCTACAAAAAATATTCTATTGCAGCCTCTACACCAATCATAACTGCCTAGGACTATTCAAATTCTGTTCTACTCATAGGTAGCTAGCTTACTCTTTCACAAAACACCATACAACACACAACACTGAAAAGAGCGTTACTTTGCTATAAAAATGGCATATAACACTTATATTATACGAAACACGCATTAAAGTAGGATTCTGCATCCGTAATGAAGCTTTATATAAACAAAGTGGCGGCGTAAAGGCAATATAAAGCAAGGTTAAATCTGATGAGCTTTTTACACGGTCATTGGAAATCGTATTAAGCCGCTTTTGACGCTGCCGTTTACCGGTTTATAAGTTTTAACACAAAGAAAAATTATATCCATACAGAATTTAATCATAAAGTGAAAAATATGCTCATATTTTAACGGACGGGCGAACGAAAAATGATAGACGGGAAACGTCCTTATTTAAAATGCATGGAAAAATCGACTTAATTTTAGAAATCGGGGATATTCTCTCTCTAGAAAGCATATGATTAAAACTCTTCGCTAATTTATAACGTAACTAAAAAAAAACAAACTTATAGAGCCAATCACCAGAAATCAAATGTAACAGTTAACTATATTTTTACGTTTAACGTTAGCATACTCATTCTCCTTCTTCCTTCATACTAATTCTTCCTGGTTTCTCTGGACTGTTTTTAATGCACACTTTCAGTTCCGTGTATCATTTGGAACTCTCATTATTCGTATAATATATTAATACTCGTACATTACCTTCAATATAACGGAACAAAAATCAATTTATGTTACGTCAAAATAATCTCGGTAATGAAAACATATTCGTAATTCACACGTTACAATCTATAATCTGTATGTATATTCCTTGATCCGCGTGACATTCCCGCGAAATTCTACCAATAAACACAAAGGAACCATCGATCAATGTCGTTTTTATATTAATGATGTATTACGTAAACGTATTCAGCCAATACTTTCTCTGAAAATTTGCATACAAAGTAGGATATGGACGTTGTTATTTGGTATATACATGCGCCAAACAGTAAACTGTAAATAAACTATATTGTAAAACAAATCGGTGCTCTACGTAATTTTACAAACCAATAAAATAAAAATAAAAAAATACTTTGTTTCTGTAATAAATTTGCTTTGAATGGGATTAACGACTAAAGTAAAACAATAAGGAGTAATAAATTCAGAGTAGATTACTGATGAATTTAAATGAATTGTTTTACTAATCACTAAGAGCGTAAAATCTGTGCGTAGTCCCTACAATATTACATTGAAATATATAATGACTTACAAAAGAAGTCCACAAACTTAAAACCGGCAATATCCTTTCTGTTCCGTTCCCCAAAAGCATTAAAAAGTGGAGCAATTAAAAATTCTTTCTCTCTTGCATTTTAGTACCTTGCTATAAAGTCTATTTTACATTACCGGGTGCATTAACTCTGTAAAGGATGATCTACACGTGCGCACGCAACCTGCACGTGCGTCGAGCATCGCGCACCATCTGCCGGGCAGTGCCGGGTTCACTGCACCGGGTATCAGACCCTTAAGTCGACGAAAGGATCTCGACACCAATATTGATTTACGTTGAAATTACGATATCAGTATGAACTTGTTTATAATATCATGTAACTTGCTTATGAAACAAGCGTGTAAAACATTTTCCAGATATATTATAAACCAACCCAAGGGCTGGCACAGAATATAACCCTACCATTGTATGAGAAAAGTAGGAGAAACTTCTCAAACATCTCGTAACATGTTGTTTAAATTCTATGTCTACATATTTGCTCAGATGGGAACCAAATATTGAATTGTTCGCATAGCAGGCCAAAAGCTACTAAAACAACAATTTATAGTGACAACCTTAACTTTATTATTCTTTATACATCGCTTTCGTCATGATCACTATGTTCAATCCATTGCTGTCCCACTTCTGGCTATCTCATCTCACAATAAGAATAGGGAACATTGGTTTACATACGAGTACCTTTGAATTTTTTTGTAGAAATCTCTACGGCATTAAGATTTCCATATGACAATATTTCTAAATATTCAATTCAAATAAATTCAAATGTGCCTGATATTTGAATCACAGAACTACAAACATAGAGTCCCTCTAGACTATTTTTCCATGCAGTAAGACTAAGTAGTAACTGACAAGATGTATAATTCACAACGGATTTACGTAACCGCAGTGGCGTTATTGTTACTGCTACTATTTGAACATTCCAGGTTATCACAAAGGAGTCAAATGGGCGTGTAACGATGTAGAGATTCTATTAGGTTAGAGCGTCTGAAAGGAAACATACTCTAGAACATGAATGAATTTTACATGAGCTAGGCAGGTACATGCTTGATTTACTATTTAGAAATTATTAATATTTACGTAGTGAATTTTATGCAATTTGATTTACCTGCATTTTAATCTCTTACATATTTAGCCTATATGTATACTAAATATAATTTTATCCCAGACGCTTTTGAAATATTTTTTGATTTATAGACAAATGCCTACAACATTCGTATATAATCTTTGATAAGTAATCTATGTTTACAACATATAACTCTACTAATTTCAGAAAGTTTTTCGTTATTGTGAGCAATTATAAGCTTTCAAACAACATAATTATTACTACTGAATTATATTGCCTACAACAGAAAGCTCTACTATTTTCAAATTACATGCTTCCTAACTTTATGCGCAAACCCTCAGCGACTCTACATCCGCTGTCCGTAATACAATATCTTCTGGGTTTGTTATTCCTCACGGGCCATGCAATATAGCTCCCGGCGGGTATCATCATTTCCATGAGAGTAACTCCCCTTTGTTCTAAAGCAGTGCGCAAGTAACATAAGCTTGAGCTTCAACAAAGTTGATGTCATAACTATAATATAAGCCTATACGAGTACATAGAATAGTTTGAAATAATATTTTTGATTCTGGTTTCAATATTTTCATATTTTCTATTTGTGAGTATTCTTCTTATATACAAACTGTTACTATGTAAAAAGTAAACGTATTTATGTTAACATATATATTTCTATTCTATTAAATACTTAAGATAATAAAAAACAACGTTTCAGAAATACAACAAATCTATGAATGGATCAATGCTTTTTCTTCACGTACTGTTGTCTGCATTATAATTCTTTTATTTTAAATTCACCTCAAAGTAAAACAGCAGCCCTCACAAACATACGAGTAAGTAACACTAAACGTGATAAAAACGTGACAAAAATGAGTGACATGTAAATTAACTCGTATAAATAAAAATCTGAAAAAGCGATGAGATATTACGTACGATCGGTAGACACAGCCTCCTTATCTAAATCGATCATCATTTGTCACCCGGAGACAGGCATGGAACGATACTTTCAGCAAGGCGTCGAAAAGATAACGAAAGTTCAATTTAATTGTTTGATTAATATTATTTTGTAAGATTATGGTACGAATGAGGTTTGTTGTTGAAAATGGTAAGACTAACATAACTTGTAAGCGTTTTAAAATAGAAGTAATTCATTATTTGTGAACTTGTGATGTTCTAGAATAAAGTATGCTATAATTTATTACTACGAAGAGTGAACCAAAGTTATTCTGTACAAGAAGTAGGTTAAATTATGCTCGAGGCCTACTTCGATACGGTACTCTCCTAGTCTTCTAATTAATCAAATTATCATTATGTAACGTATGTTACCTACATGTGTCACATATACTATATTTTTTACGAAGCAATTTGTGACGTGCATCAATACGCCTCAAAATAATTGTACAGAAACTTTTTAAAATTAAAATATACAAAAAGAATTCGTTGTTACCAGGTATCCCGATGGATTTTTATTCACAATCGCATTGTAATTTTTCACCACTCAAATTGTGCCGCCCTGAATAACTCAGTTCCGAATGAAAGCGGTATTTCGGAGAACACCATAGCAATTATTACTTAACAGGATCGCAACGGAACGTGATCCACGAAATGGAAAATAAAACCTTATTTTTTATCATATTTTTTAGTCATGGAATGGCATGACATATATTATGAAAAATGGGTTTAAATATCAATTTAAAAAGACAGAGAATTGTTGATTAAAGGCAAGAACAATGTTTATTCCTCTACTAACTAAAACATTGACAATAAATCAACTAAAAACATTATATTGCTTTCTTTTAAACTAAAACTTGCTTGACCCTAAAAGTACGTCATGTCTACACTAATATTATTTGCTTCGACTATTTGTTGAAACAGTTGAAAGTAGTAGAGTGCGTGTTCCGAATGAGATTGGGCACTTCAGAGACTCTACCTGCCCGTTTACTTAACTGTCCCTGAGAGCCAATTGTACACACTTTTTTTATTTTAGTTATAAAGATGCGGTAAAAAAGAAAATTAAATTATTAAATACAGGTTTGTAACTAAAATAGATTTAAGGGTTTATACACGCACCCTTTATGGTTACAAATATCTTAGTGACAAAACCTGTGTTAATATATAACACAGTATAAATAGTAGTATTTTGAAGGTGGTAGAACCCTTTGTGGTTCGACTCCGGCGGTACCACCGCCACACCTATTTCTACCTAATAACAGCAGTGTTAGGCGCTGCTGTGTTCCGGTTTGAAGGGTATGGTAAGGGAGACAGACATTTCCGAGGCATTCCAGCTTAGTCCTCAGGGTTAGCGGCGCATTTGTGGCCGACCTCAGGTAGGAATATCTAATCCTATCTGGGGTTAATTACAGATGTCCATGGGCGGCAGTAGCCACTTACCATCAGGTGGACTGTATGCTCGTCTGCTACTCCTGTATTATAAAAAAAAAAACTAAAGAGCGAAGGAAAACAAAAAAGTGCGCTTTTAATTCTACGCACGCCCGCAGCATACAGTATTAAGCTCGTAATAATTGTCTGTTTTGCATAATATTATGCTTTAATAAACCAATTTTAATTTCAGCACAAATATTCCTATTTTAAAGTAAAATACGGAAACAAACAGGAAACAGCGCGGCTCATTTCGCTATTTGCGAACTTTGTTGGCACACATTATTGCGCAACAACACTGGCTACGCAACAAAGCTAAGAATAAAATATTTTGAAATTGGAATCCTTTATACCATTTTTATTTTCTTTTGGTATAACAGAACACTTTCATATTAGCGATACGTTGCGGTCGAATTCTCGAATCAGTGGTTCGAGCCATCGAACACGTTAGCCGCTTCGCTGTCACATTACTACGTGTCAACGCAACGTTAGCGGTAAAAATAAAATATTTGAAATTGGAATCTTCGTTTTCGGATGTATTATTGTTCTGTGACGAAAATAACATTTTCGATTGGTGCAAAACTCCGAATCAGTGGCTTATAACAATGAACATTTCAGCCCTACAACTAAGAGATGTCTAATATTGTCTAATCAATAAAAGTTACAAAAAGAATCAATGTGTTTGTAAGACGATTCTTACTATATTAATTTGGTACATTCATTGTAGTTTGTAATAAATTTCTATAAAGTTATTCTTTGCCAAAAATTGCCTAACGTTTTGTATTTTATGTTATCAAGATTATCGCTTGATTGCTTCCTAGTTATTTCGTAGCAATAAGATAAAATGGAATATATTGTACGTAGTACGTTGACGCAAAATTGTTAAGTCGCGTGAAAAACATTTTTTGTTGAAATAATATTATGAGGCCAGAGTTGAGATAAAATGAGGGCTATTGAGCCTGTGGTGAGACAGATTAGAGATGCTTATAGACAGTGACTACTTAACACCAGATGGTCACCATGATCGTATGCAACGTATTTTACTTATCTTATATGTATATTCCAATTATTTAATTATAGTATTATTTTAATTAATTATTTTGTGTTATATTCATGATGTATTATTTTTATAATAATAAGTGCCAATTTATATAGTCATTGGCTGTAGGGGTTAAACGATTGTGTGCATTAGCATAAAAAAAGAAAAAGAATGCGCTTGACGCTAGACTTGTATTTTACGCGGGAATAATAAAAGTTGTAAATTGGGCCAAGAAAATAGTTTGGTATTAATGTGTAGTATTGTATCTACCTTTATTCCTCATTAGTAAATAACACAAGCCATTATCGGTATAATATATCCTGCGGTACTAAATCAAAATAAATGCCACAAATGGTTTGCAATGAATAATGAAGCGAGGTATTTAATTTCCGGATACATGTTTAAAACAATTATATTGCATGCACTTAAAATTTAATGAATAACCTCAACTGTTTCATTATTAACCAGTTTGGAATGTGTTTCGGTCAATTTGTCATTTATGTATTATAAATATAGATTTTAATCAACATTTTAATTTGCAATTAAAAGATCTAATAGGATTACTTAGTATGCATTGCAAATTATACTGTAAAAAGTACTATAACTACAAATTATCTAACAATCATTCCTGCTCAAAATAACATCCCAGGCTCTTCTGTACCACATCCACAACAACAACAGAAAATGTAATTAATTACACTTGGTAGGTATTGCGAACAAATAAATCTACTTAAGCCAAGCTTAAGCTTATTTATTGGAGTCACAATAATTCACAGTGTGCTTCAATTAACCGACAACTGTTTAACTGAAAATGTACTTTATTACATAAACGAATGCCTCTTTATAAAAGCAATGTCAGAAATATACTGCGAATTAAATACTACACTATTATGTAAATAAAGCAATGGTTGACGTCCTTTCTTTTTCGAATTATGAACGCATTAGAAATTAATAATTTACCACTTGCTTTAATGATAAGGAAAACGTCGTGACGACCACGCAACACGCCTTAGAGTTCATATAAAATAAAAGATGTCAAAAGACTTGTACTGGGCTGGAGTGGATGACTATGTCCTACGCCTTTTCTGAAAAAAGAGTGGCACAGTAATGGGCTGAAGAATGCACTGTGAGATTTTGTCGCAAATATTACTTTAAAAAAAAATTTTTAACAAAAAAATAAAACCGACTTCTATGTCACTACAAAGTAAAAAATAATTGAAATAAATGTTGGTTTAGTACATATTTCTGAAGTCGGCGCTCAATATATTTCGTTTGATAACAGCGTGTCCAATATGAGCGCCGACTTCAGAAATATGTACTAAACCAACATTTATTTCAATTATTTTTTACTTTGTAGTGACATAGAAGTCGGTTTTATTTTTTTGTTAAAAAATTTTTTTTCACCCTTTTTAGTGATGATATGCTAACGTTTGTATTAATATTATGTAAAATTGTATAAGTGTGATCATGAATAAAGGTAAGGTCTGAATAGATACGGATTGGACCCACCCGCTCGCAGGGCGCTGCCGCGCCCTTCTCGCTTAGTTTTATATTGTCTTATATGTTCCAACCTAACCTAACCAATTCAATACGAAACACTATGCGAAGCTTTATGAGATACTAATTATTGGCTAGGTTAGGTAGGAACAGATAAGTAAATAAATCAAACTAGGTGGTAAAACTCTGCGAGTGAACCGGTCCAATTTACCTTAATTCAATAGTTAAGAAAATAAAAAGGAGTTGATGGTCAAATTTTTCATTATATATTTCTGTCTAGCTACTTCATTACAACAAATGTCTAATCTATATACTTTACATGGAAGGCACATCTGCATCATCAGGATTGAAGAATTGAAGGTCATATCTTCCATCATATGTCTCTACTCAAAGACCTTATCATATATTCGTAAGCTCCAAATGCCTAAGTTGTACGATTGAGGCAGGAGGCACTTCTGCATTATCAGAGTTGAAGAGTAGAAGGTCAAATTTTCCATCATATATCTCTACCTATCAACCTTATTGAATATTCATAAGCATCAAATGTCTAACTTGTATGGCTGAGGCAGGAGGCACCTCTGCATTATCAGAGTTGAAGAGTGGAAGGTCAAATTTTCCATCATATATCTCAACTTATCGACTTTATTAAATATCCATAAGTTCCAAATGCCTAACTTGTATGGTTGAGGCAGGAGGCACTTCTGCATTACCAGGGTTGAAGAGTTGAAGGTCAAATTTTCCATCATATCATGATAACCTAGACACTCAATGTTCATTTTAAGTTTCATGAGAATTGAGTGGGCAGAAGGTAAGTTGTCATAAAATATGTAAAAAGCAGGGGTAGTGAAGATGAGTTCCACCCCCTAACTTAAATTCTAATCATCAGAGCGTATTAATGTTAAGGTAGGAAAGTACCGCAACGAAACACCTTTTCATATGAAAAAAAGAAAATTAAAATTGGTTAAGAAATACTCGACTTATTCAAGTTTATATGAAATCGGGTTTTTCCAATTTTCCGGGAAAACTGGCGGAAATTTTCAAATTTCCTCGAAATGGGACCCCCTGTGAAACTAGCCGCATACAATGGTGTATGAATCATGTCGATCAGTCGCGGCATCGCGAAAAAATCGCCGAACAAACATAAAAAAAAAAAAAAAAAAATATATATACGGTCGAATTGAGTAACCTCCTCCTTTTTCGAAGTCGGTTAAAAGAAAGTATTGTAAAAATAATAAATTCTATTATTGAAAATATGATTTTATTACCTCCAGGATAATAGCTATTATTATTAAGTTTGACCAAAGCTATAAAAAGTATAATAAAGGAGGTAAACAAGCAACGGTTGAAAAGGCGAGGTAACATCTCATTATAACGGATTTGGGCTGATCCCGAGGGATTTCTTATTATACGGGGATCGGAACGTAAACCGTTATTTTTGTTTTTTACCTGCGCGAAAACTTTAAGTAGAGATTAGCTGGCTTAACTTGGCTTTATGACGAAGGAAAACAATCAGATATGTATAATAAAACAAAATTTTATGAATTATGACGCAGATTTCTTAAAAAAAATGCGGAGTATCTAATTTATCTATACGGCACGTGCAGGCCCGATGGCCCGATAGGCATCGTATAAGCTTCGTTTACATAAAACGCCAGTTGGTTAAAAATACCAATGAAAGCGTTTTTAAATCGAGAACATAGCCTTGCAAACCCGATGCAATTTTACAAAATCAGAGAATAGCCAGCTGTCGATGGACAATTATCGATTTTCTCCCAACAAAAAAGCGAAAGGGTTACTTAGTATCGATTTTGCTTTCAACCCATGTCTATCCAAGGAAAGCTGTCCTTGAATAGACTTATACGTAACATAACAATCCTGTTTATCTGTAAATGCACAATTATATCGGTACTAGTTAACGTTTTCATACATATTTGGATTTTTCACACGCCTTTTAATGTAGCGGCAAACAGCAGATGGACTGACAAAACAGGTATTGCGAGTGTAACTCGCGCATAACCTGTTCTTGTTCAGAAATCTCCATAATTTCTCTCGATAGCCAAGTAAAGATGCTCTATGCCAAGTATGCCCATAAATTTGGTCAAATCGAAGTCACTCAAGAATTTGATGCTTGACATGAATGTATAGGACCAATATCAACAAACATGAAAGAATATCAGATAACGGTGAAATGTTTATTTTTGATGTTATGTGGAAGTAAATAATGGCTATCAACGATTTTTTTGGGTTTCCTCTGTGATTTGATGACGCTCGGGTTTCAACCGATATAACAGTCGGGCATGTGACACTCGGACATGTGACATTTGGGATTGCCTTGATAAATATTCGAGAAAAAAAGAATTATTACATCTCGGCTTACAAAATCCTACGTATTACGAATACGTCGTAGAAATACTCTTACACTAATTTTACTTCAAATAAAATTTAAACTCATTTGCATCAATTTGTCATATCGCCAGATATGAACGAAAATTCATAAAATGACTCAAGCTGGCAATTTAAAAAAGCAGAAACGTAACAAATATAGAAATATTACATGAACATTAAGTTCATACACTTTGTTTCACATCATTCACTCATTCGTTCGTTTCGCGATATACATTTAATTTCGTTTATGTCACTCACTTGTCTCTTTTGTAACGTATGTATGCTTGGTGTTCAACGGCGTGTTATATATTACATTTTTTTGCTTAACTTGCCATATTTCTATACTAGGTAAGTAGGTACTACGTATTTATCAATGAGTAAGTAGGTATATTTAGGCGTAATCGTGAAAGTCCATTTTGAAATTATAAATGTTAACGTGTCTACATATTATATTAAACAGCTGTAGGTACCTTTCTTTTTTTTCTTTTCGTGGGGGAAACCTTCAAAAGGTACGACGATGTGGGAGCGATGACGGGTTATGTGGGATTTTACCGCACTAAAACCCCCGGTGACCGTCCTCAACGCTTGTTAGAGAACTCCGACGGAACACAACCGGTGTCCTCCAAGCGCGATGCCCGGATTGGGCTCGCTTGCTGGACGGTTCGAGCTTCCACTCTTGCCGCCCGCAACCCCGGAAGCCCCCTTTTAGTCGCCTCTTACGACAGGCAGGGGATACCGTAGCCCTATTCTAGATATTTATTTAAAGTTTTTTGTTAGGCATTCGAAATTTTGTCCCTGTAGTTCCGGGACCAGAATAGGGCTACGGTATCCCCTGCCTGTCGTAAGAGGCGACTAAAAGGGGCTTCCGGGGTTGCGGGCGGCAAGAGTGGGAGCTCGAACTGCCCGGCTAGTGACCCCGGGAAGGACGGCGGTATGTGTGGTCGCATACCGTCGTGCCCACCAGACGGTGTGGTGAGCATCAAGCTCACCTGGGCAGAGCCCGATGGGGCAACGCGCTAAGAGGACTCCGGTTGCGTTCCTTTGGAGATCCCGGAGTCCTCTACCAAGCGCCGAGGACGGCCACCGGGGGGGTTTTAGTGCGGTAAGAATCCCACATAACTCCGTGCCGCTCCCACGGCATAGGGTACCTTTTGAAGGTTTCCCCCTCGTAAACAAAAAAAAAAGGGCATTCGAAATTTGTCATGCTAATTTAAGTAAAATAATTAAAACTCAGACAAAATTTCAGTTTAATAAATACAGTTCCGTAAACAGACGATGACCTATTTTTTGGTAGAACTTATCGTACGTGTCTTTTGGGACAACTAAATGTTATGAAATCTTCAGAACAGTCGTTTATATCGACGACAATAAGAGGACGAAACAGATTCAACCCAATGGCCATACAAACGCCATGTGATACTCATTTGTAGAACATTGTTTGTTACTTTTTCCTTTTTCCTGGCAGAGAACAGTTTGGGATTCTATTTTTTTTTTTTTTTTTTATAATATAGGAGTAGCAGACGAGCATGCAGTCCACCTGATGGTAAGTGGCTACTGCCGCCCATGGACATCTGTAATCAACCCCAGATAGGATTAGATATTCCTACCTGAGGTCGGCCACAGATGCGCCGCTACCCCTGAGGACTAAGCTGGAACGCCTCGGAAGAGTCTATCTCCCTTACCACACCCTTCAAACCGGAACACAGCAGCGCCTAACACTGCTGTTATTAGGTAGGTCTTTGACCTTCGCAAAGTTACAGCTAACTAAATTAAATAACAAAAGAGAATTATGAACAATGTGTAGTTATTTGTACACTTTATTATGTACCATTGTTGCTAGATTCTTGTTAACATTTGAAGCTTAACAACAATGTGTAGTATTAGCTAACTGCACATTTGCTTTTGTACTTGCTTAATCCGTGAGTATATTTACGTAAAGAGTTTCTTGAATGCAACAAGAAGTTTTAAGTTCTTAAAAATATAATCGCCTCTTCCACCTACGTGCAACATGTGGCATGAACTTCAACGCTAAGACACGGGCTCTACAAAAAAGATAAAAGAAAGAAAGAGAAAAATACTCTTCAGCGAAAATAATAGATTGGCGACTCTACGGATGTAACACATTGTTACAGACGATGATGAATATTTGCCATTACGATATGATGTGACCTGTCTGTTTTATTATTGGACATTTTAATAGAAGAATAGATATACTTACTTTTCAATACAGTATTGATAGAGTAACTTTTCTGTAGTAAGAAGATCTTAAGATTTCAACCTTAAGACTTAAAAATGCTTAATAAGTGTAACTGTTAACCAATGCATTTATTCTGTAGTTGAAGAAGGTTTCATCGCCAAAAACCTTATTTGAGTACACTAACCTTATTTAATACACGTTTGTTGATATAATTCGTATGTTTATGACACTTTCGAGAAATGTCAGTCGCACCTGGAGGCAGGGGAATACAATGCTTATTATTCGAGTAGAATAGACAAGTTGACGTGTATACTTGTGCAGGCTTATAAATTCTATTCACTGACATTCGGTTGCTAGTTTAGTTTAAGTAGCGTTCCCAAACTTCGAGGTCTGACTATGTTAGAAATGAAATTATTCTTACAATACATGATAGATCTAGCAATTCATTACATTATTAAAAGAATTGTTTTAAATCGAAAAATGAACTGTAAGATAATATTTTACCGACTAGTGGAGTAGGTACTAAGACTTTAAAATACATACTTAAAATAGTATCAAGTTCTAATTTGTCTCAGTTGGACTTACGTAGACGATTTTGGAGAAGCTCAAGCCCTTTAGTCTAAGCCCTTGTTGTACTTACTGCCTATCTTTCCCATTGCGTATCTGCTTAGCGTGTTTTTGGCATACGTAGAAATAATTAAAAAATAGTATTTCGGTGTAGAAACGTGCAAATTAAAATTACTAACTTACAAACTAACAAAGATTATGAAGTCATATACAGACATTAGCAGGATTTGTATAAATACCTTTATAATTTTTCACTTACCCGTATATAGCAGCGGCGCCCGCGATGGCCCCGCCGCACTGCGCGGCGACATAGAGCGCCGCACGCAGCGGCGACACCCGCCGCCGCACGCACAGCGCCGCTGATACCGCCGGGTTCACATGTGCACCTGTGACAACAGACAAAATTATTGCCATAGACCATACTCTAAGTGATCACCAAAATTTAGCAGAAGGAACAGGTAGACACTGGCATCAAACAAGAATTTTACCTTTACGGCAAACTTACTAGTCTTTACCTAATGCCTAATTACCTTTTTTTATAATGTAGGAGTAGCAGACGAGCAAGCAGTCAACCTGAAAGAGGCTACTGCTACCCTCTATAATAAACCTCTGATAGGATTAGATTTCTACCTGAGGTCGGCCACAGGTGCGTCGCTACCCCTGAGATCTAAGCTGGAACGCCTCAGAAAAGTATGTAAGGTGTCTCCCTTACTTCTACTACTTTCTACCAAACCAAAACACAGCAGCGCTTAACACTACTGATATTATACAGAAATAGGTGTGCCTGTGGTGCCCCCGGAGTCGAACCACAAAAGGTCCTTACACCTTCAATATACAACGATAGTCTCAGACTTGGGGTTGACTAATCAGAAATGCTTTAAAAATGTATATAAGGACAAATCGTATTCGTTAATTTTATAACATCGATCGGCATTGAACTAATATACTAAGTACCTAGTAAGTTACAATGGGAAAGAAATTCCTTGTATTATACAATAGCTATTCTCAACTGCGATTTGTGACAAAAAAATCGGTACCTGCGCTACGCCCCCGCGAGATAAATATAATAGGAGCCGTCAATGCTCCCCCTCGATTACGTTTCACAATAACAGGTAACAGCACCCATTACATTGAGGCCGACGTTCAGAATAGCAAATTCCAGACGGATGAAATCTTAGTTCGGCCGCAATAAACCAACCGTGACAAGAATTTGTCGGGTAACAATATCAAGAGAATTTTATTAAAGAAAGAGCTTCATTCTCCTCGGTGGTAATAAATCTTCGCTTAAACGCCAGAATTCTTATAAGTACAAGAATTTATTCCCGTAATTTGTAAGCAACTCGCGTAAATTACCATTTGTTGGCAATAATTGGCAGCTGGATAAATGAAAAGTGTTTTAATATTTCACATTTTACACCACGGTTATTATAGAGAACAATAGAGGTTTTTAAGGTCAATGTCGCCGCCCCCGCGTTCCAGACCTCTGTTAATGTGAACGCTCCTCGTTCAAATAATGAACAATGAAATGAAACAGAGCTCATTAGCATCGTATGTACATACGGTGCCACATTAATAATATGCTCTACATAAAACTAAACAGCACTGTTTTAGCTGCAAATGCATAAAGCTTAAAAATTATAGTGGTAGAATCTTTAGTGGAACGCGTCAGGTGGTACAACCGAGGCATGCCATCGCAGAGGTAGCAACGCACATGGGATTGGCCTCAGGTAAGACTTGTATCCTATTTGTAGTTCACTACAGATGGCCATGGAAGACAGTGGCAGTGGTGGTGGCATAAACAGGCGGACTGCATACTCGTTTTCTTCTTTGAATTCATAAAAAAGTACTAAAAGACAGGTGAGTGCTAATGCAGGGAGAGCGCTCTATGTCCTAGTTAATAAAAGGAAGCGAAACTTGGTGGCAAAAGAATTCCAACCGTGTTTATAACAATGGTGAGCTACATTTATTTACTATTCAAATGAAGAGAATATCATATTTTTGCCTTAATAATTGCCTCGATAGAATGAAGGTTAATAAACATACTTCATAAACGTGCTAACTTTAAGTCATTAAACGAACCACACAATCGCTAGCACACTGCTTAAATAGTAGTTATTATGTAACCACTGCTGCTACGAACTAACCACGAGCTTCAAAGCTTATTTGTTACCTCTTATTTCATTAAAGTATATTATTGTACAAAACACAAAACTAAACATGTGTTAACCGTCGACAATAACAATCCACAATGCGATATATTTGTGTGTGCTCCCCTTAAAACAATCTGCATTTTGTAAGTTAAGGAAGATGAGGTCGTTATTTATAGTTAACGGTTATTTTGGTATAGTGCTTCATTCGCTAAAATTGAAACGACCTAGATAAGTTTAAATGTCATGCCACATTCAAATATAGAAATGTTGGAAACGGATTGCATATGCAGGCATCGATTGTCAGTCCCAGACCTATCTTAAAATAGGGATGTCCAGCCATTAATGAAATTAGGGCAGTGAGAGCCCGCGGGTGAATTTAAAGATTTATAGCCAACTCGCGAACATTAATAGTGCCGACAATTAGGGCGGCGGCACACTTATAGTGTAGGTTTTATTGCTTGCCATCAAAATATTTTTTTTTAAATGTTTTTTACATCTGTTAGTTTATTTTTAGGTTCAATACTTTTATTGGTCAAGTTATGAACAACATTAAAAGTATTTTATGACAAAAATATGAGAATAATTACTGAATTCCACAATAATAAGAGCCATCCATCTAGGGTCCATTCTTGAAAATATTAACAATTCAGAAGTGAAAAGATTACCCTAATTCGTTCTAGAGCTCTTATAAATTAACATTGACAGGATTTTTCTCACATTATCTTAATCTTTATTCCTTTTAGCACACAGTCACACATGTGTATACACCCTAATATTTATTAGTATATTTAACACATGATTATCCGTGTGTATATTCCCTTACCATCCCACGAACATTAAGCAAATAGAGAATTAGTGGTCGATTGTAGAGAAGAGGCGTTCAGTTACGCGTATTGTCGTCATGGCATAATTTAAAACTTCATTGTTCCGTGAGATGATAGCCGCTCCAGTTATGACGGGTTAAAGGGTGAAGGGCGAACAGGAACACGTGTTAGGGCCTTAGGGTGGCACAGTGAAATTGTAACCTTAATAAATTTTAATAATGAATAAGAAATATGAAAGTACTTATAAAATAAGTATTTAATACTTATAAAATAAGTACTAAACGTTTATTTTAATATAATACTAACACCTTTAGGTATAATTATAGGTATTAATAATCGTAGAGGCGTCTTATTTGTAACGTAAAGGTTTTGTTTTTGTATTTTCAGATCTAATCCATCGATACCGAAACTTTTGATCGATACTAAATTTCATTATTATGAATTTTAATACATGGTATATGTGTATAACGTAGACTGCAATTCACATAAACACATAAGAACAGTGGCATTTATCTTATTATGAGCATCGAATGCTTTGTAATTTTGTTTAATAATATTACAATATATAGACAAGAATATTAAAGTAGATATATAAGCTTCTGTCCTTTACTAAATTGGAAATTGTTTATTACTTCCAAATAGGAAATATTCTACTTAATGCTACATTACTGAAATGAATGCAATGTATTTAATAAAGCGTTGAGTTCGTCGAAATTGCGCGCTGGCCATACAACTGAACTGTTGTTGTAATTCTGCGTTTACATTTTGCCATACAATTAATATTTCGTTTCATGGAGTGCATTGATTAAGCACTGGATTATTTTATTATGTAATTTATTTCCTCTAACAAAGAAAACGGCCATTTGTAATTGTACGAAGTCATCATGATATAAAAAAAAATCTAGTTCCTTCAAAGTGATAATAGATAATTTCTTTTATTTCCTATGCAATGTCATATTAAAGGTTACCGACCTATTGAAACTGATTGAAATAATGCTCCTAAGCGCTCTACATTCGATAGTCTGGTGGACACTTGCTACTATAAGATAAGTTTTACTGCTAGCTCCGATTTATATTATGTTAATGTTTGTGTTTATTTATATTATGTTAGTGAATATTTAGTTTATGTTTATCGTTGCTTAAGTACATCCACCAGCCACATCTTACCTTCCTAATTGGGAAATTTTCACCGCGTCTATTCATCAACATCTTTCTTATACATATGTATATGGATTTTTCACCTGTCCAGGGTTACAAACATTCTCTGTTGAGACGACACCTGTTAACTCAGCTTTACTGACATTCATAATAAACATGTGTTTAATTAACAGTTTTTTAAGTCACGTAGGTGTTGTGTAAGTTCAACTTTTTTGGAAGAATGCTACTGAAGTAGCCACAATGGTCAGGTGGTAGAATGCTATGGTGGTGCCGGCGCAGCAGCGTGAAGCAGCTCATGCGTTTCGATGGAAACGTGTGTATGCCGGTTGACTTGCATATGAGGATAATATCTTAGACCTCAGAAGTGGCAACATATCTGTAATCAGCTCCAGCTCTGTTTTATTTGAAGTTGGTTCATGTTCATGGAGCGCAATGGTCATTTACCATCAGGTGGATTTCGTGCTTGTTTACTATTTAACATTAATAACTCAAAAGTAAATATAAAATAAAAATATGAAATCTTAACAGTTCAAATGTCAAATATATCATATAGTATCTACCCAAAGCAATTTTAACAGGCCCCAGTTGATCCTAAAAATATACCAACCTTTTCATAAAAAGCCGTTCCGCACACGAAACTTTTTTCCTACCCAAGGAGGATCCCAACCACAAAAAGAGCCCATAATTTTAAACATCTGTTCTGTTACGAAGCAAGCGATAACTAATCTCGCTACTCGACTATCACGAGAAATAAATTATAAAATGATGGGTAATATTATCCGCTAGGCAACCCTAGTAATTGCAAGGTTGTTACGGGCGCCTCGCACCTTGCATTTTAAATTATACTGCAAGCAGGTAGCACACGTGGACTGACTGCTTTAGCCTTTTTTCTTTTTTACGATGCAGTATATTTTAGCGTGCGCTTAATACATTGATCTTATCCAAATCATTACAATATGAAACGCATCCTTGACTTTACAAATGTTTACAAATATCTGAATCGCTGTACCAATACTTTGTGTAACATAAAAATAACATAGATATTACTATATGTTAGAAGCATGTGTTCTCACCGGATATATGAGCGAAGCACAAAGTCAGAGTCGCAATAGCACAGCCGGAAGCGAGAGCCGTCGACAGCAGCACAGCTGAAGCTGAAGCGCCCACGCCCGCCCCGCCGGCCGCTCCACACACTATGAAGACATACAGAAAGGATGCGGCACACTCCGCAACAACAGCCTTCCACAGTGATAAGGTCCGCACTTCCAGCCTAGCCGGCACTCTACCGGCCAATCCTGTGTCACTATTTGAATTCGCATCTCTTTTCAAGCACTCCAACTTTTCGAACAAAGTAATGATGTGCTGCTCGAGGCTCTCGTCCGGGATGTTAAACGTTTGCTCACCCATTTTTATAAAAAAAGCAACTAGACACACATCGTTTTCCGCGCGAAACTACGATCGGACCCGCTCGTCGAAAGTGACGAAACCACCTACGCGCCGCGACGATTTGTGGGCGAGTGAACCGGCGCGCTAAGTGAATGAATGAAAACTGAATGGAGCGGGGGCGCCGCACATGTCCCGCCACTTGTTACGCCCCCGCCCCCGGGACCTGCATATCCAGGGGTGTAATCAAATCACCAACTTGGCGCAACACTACAATGCAATTTAATTGTGAACAAAAAATAATTCCCTTAGCAGGGTAAGCAGGTTTTTTAAGGGAGGTCGCTTGCCTCTAAATATGTTGAGGGGGTGAGCTTTTATTGTATAACATGTATCCAACCTTATACTTTTTAAGCGACGCTACTACACTAGACAATACCGTATAAAATGATCTCACATTAAAATATAAACCGCAATGTAGAGCCACCTAGTATTCTGTTCATACATACCTAATGCACCTACTTGAATTGATTTGTAAATACTCGTAGTTAGGTCAACAGTGCAGACCTTTCCTTAACGATATCAATCAAATCACTGTTTTGTGTAAAATGTGTCGTAAGTATTACATACACACCTGACGGAAGTAGAAAACGGGTGTGCACTGTGCAGTACAATATACGTTTTTATGTATATAATAGATAATATTACGAGCATGCAACCAACCTTATAACAAGTCACTACATGAAGATTAGGTAAATTAGGTATTACAATGTGTAGGTATGTCTCTCTATAGCTCGTTATAGACAGGATTTTCGGGCCGACTACATTTTATATAAACAAATTTTCAATTTTAAGTGCATGTCGTATTAATAAGCCTATCAATTTAAACAACAATTGCCTTGTGTACGTATAACCGATCAAACTGAACGACAAGCTCGCTCCGAACCTCTTTGAACATGACCCACTTATCAACAGTACCTAGATATGCACTTGGTTAGTTGGACTATCCCACGTCAGGTATGTACCTAAAGAGTTTTATTCACAAGCATGATACGATGTAGAACCAACAGTATGAACCACCTCTGCGAATACGCCCCTTGTACTAATTCAGATGATGTGGAAGTAGGAAACAATAAATATACCATTATTTGGAGTGGTCTTCTGTAAAATGTAAATTACAGGAACGTAGCCAAAATAAATTATTAATACATCTTCAATACATTTGACAACTACGACGCTAGGGATAAAATACACAAGCGACTCTACCACAAGATTTTCTTTTATGATCATAACATTATTCCGTTGAACTTTTACGCAAGGAACATTTACGCAAAAGTAGATTACATACTTTCTAGTAGCAGAGACTACATTTTACTCCAAACTCGGTATGAGTTTGGAGTAAAATAGAAATGAAAGAAAAAACTTCACGGAAAAATGCATTCTAGCACACACTTGTGTGATTGTGTGTGACTTTGCGTGTCATAGCAGTTTTCGTCGATTTCGTGAATTTTACGTGATTTACGTCATCGAATAAATTATCTGACGTATATGAAATATAATGGCTTATCAATTTCCTCAACGCGTAATATCTTAGATCATCATTCATCTACCGACTCATTCGAAATTCTGCTTTGTAATGGATCCCAAACGGTATGATTTAATGTTGCTTTGTTTTATGTTTATTTTATATTTCTTATATGTATTTCATTATTCAAAATTTTGTAGTGCAAGTCTGTATGTATGTAACTCGGTAGGTATAATTATATTAACAAATGTTTGAAATTTGGTAGGATTAAGAAACCTTTCGTTGAATTCATAAATCAACGGTTCCATACGAGATATTAAAGAGCAAAAGATATTAGTATTAAGCGTTTAATAACACCCGTACTTTCCAGACAACGCCACTATAATCACTTTGTGAGCGATGTTTGCAGCTGCTAAGTGTTTTCACACAGATGTTGTAAGTGGAATCCTATTTAAAATTAGTAGTTAGCCATTTTTTCATTTTGTATTCAAGTTAGGGCGTAGGAAATTAAGTAAACATAGATTATATCAGTATTTTTATTAAGTATACATTAAGTGTCAAATGGAATTTTTCATCAAATTAATAAACTCATCGATATTTCTAAATTTCAGGAGTTTACATACAACTTTCGAATAAGCGTCAAATTTCAGCTATAAAATAGGTAGTCCGTAGCTTCTGGTGCTGAAATTGTAAAATTAAATCAATAATTACAATATTTTTACATAGTAAACAGCACTAAAGATGAACAGCATATAAGCCTATATACAAAACTCTAAAGTGCATGTGTATCAAAAGTGCAACAAGAAATAAAATAAACACACTAATTAATGAAACCTTTGAGTAGGTTATAACATTATTATTCTTTCATGAATCAAACAATACAAAGAAAGCAGCTTTATATTTATTCCATTTAAGAATATTGTAACATTTTCGTAGGAAAAAATATAACAACATTATTACGAATCCTTAGATAGCTTAGTAGTTGAAACTCATCCTCTCATTAGGAGTTTGAGATTTAAATATCGACACGCATATCTATTTTTTCATAGTTATGTGCATCTTAGTTCATTGTAACTTGAATGACGATAAATGAAAATATTATAAGAAAGAATACACGCCTGAGAGTTCTGAAAAATAAATGTTTTGAGGACCTGTGAGGTCTACCAATTCGCATTTGACCAGCGCGGTGGACTATGGCGTCTATGGCCTAAACCGGTCTCACCGACCGCACTATGTTGTTATTATAATTTAGAAGACAGTGTCATCTAGTGGAAACTTTGTAAAGTTAAAACTTTCAATAAGTAACTCATAGATGACGCTGATTACTAAAATACAATAGTGATTTATAGAAGAACCAGAAGAAATAAAAACTCGATATTGCCAGTGACATTACGATTATAATTCACAAGTAAGTACTCACACATTATTTGCTCTATTTAGCACAACATTATTTTCAATATATTGTTATATCAAATATATGGTCTGTGATGATTTTTCTATTGGCCCATATCATTGGAATCCAAATCGACGTTTCTTTATTTTAAAACTATAAGTGACAGCTGCAGTGTTAATTGCGCCCTCTGTTGCTGAGTAAAAAAAACTCGTCGTAATGGTGGTAGCTGTCGTATAATGACTGAGTGCTTCTATTTTTATTTGTATTTTATAATTAATTAGATTTAATCGCATTATTTAATATTGTGGCTGCCGCCATATCATGCTTTCTTATGTCGGGCCTAGCTAAAACGCCACATCTGGCCGAGGAGGGTGGTAATCAGTGTAAAAAACGTTCACATCAACCTAGCGACCAGTGCAGTAAAAGAGCAAAATTTGACGATATGAGTGCCAATCAAAAGAAATCCAATTTCTCGCTGCTCAACCCAAACTCGAACGGAACCATAAAGATGACGTCTTCATCGATGAACAAGCCGGGCGCGACGACAAAGAAACTAGTTATAAAGAACTTTAAAAGTATGTTTACGGTTTTAGTCGTCATGTCATAACCTTATTGACATCTGCTAACGAGTGCGTGTGTTGCAGGCAAACCGAACCTGCCAGAGAACTACCAGGAGACGACATGGAGCAAGCTGCGGGAGGCGGTCATCGCCATCCAGACCTCGAAGGCGATCGCCTATTCCCTGGAGGAGTTGTACCAAGCAGTAGAGAATATGTGCAGTCACAAGGTTGGTAGCAATTTTAGGTCGCATCTTTGACCTTTACCTTTATCCTTATCTTCTCTGATATTCAATGCAAAATTATTCATTTATCAATGTTTTCATGCAATGCTATTGGTTCTTTTGTATAAGTGCAATAGATGATAGCAATGTACTAGGCATTTGAGTTTCTTACCGCATTTGGATACAATTATTCTGTTTTATTCAATTAAAAAATATTATTTGGTAAACAAAGATTTTCTTAGAATTATAAATGTATTATGTTATATTCTTGAACCTTGATTAATAAAGAGTAGCTATTGATTTTTATTAAAACTAAATGATGAAAGATTTTAAGTACACATCGTTTTTATTTGGTAAGAATGCAATATTTTTTTTTATAATTATTTTAAAACTGCATGTTTATAAACTATCTTTCCGTAACATGTCTCTACCTGCTCCAAAATGATAGTAGCAAGACTGTCTAGACAAATCATGTCATATTTGATTAAGTTTATTACAGTTAAAACCAATTATAAACAATCCAATTAAAGGATTAATTACTAGACTGGTATAATCACAAAGATTCAACAATAGTAACAAAGTAACATAAAAAGATCCCTTATTAGTTTTTACTATGCCACCACCACCAATTTTTGACTTCTGATATCATTAATAAGGGCTGCTTGAAAACATTTACATGAGGTATTTTGACTAAATCTTCAGATTAGCTATCACATCTATGATCATGCAACAAATACAACACAAAAAAACTAGTGGGGAATGCTATACTACATTGTTACTACATTATAGAAAATTACCATAATAGTGCAATAAAATCAAATCATTTTTTTTTTATTCAAAGTAGGTTTAAACAACTACCACCACTACACAAGGTGTTTCGTTCAATACTTCTAGAAAGAAAAACAGCAACACATTGAATGTCATAAAAGAAAATGTAGCAATGAAAGTCAGATTTCAGAACTCCTTATTTATTTATATTTCTAGACAGATACTCAAAGGTATCCTTCAATAAAACCCTAACATATCACTGTTCCACCATAAACAGTTTTGTATGAAACTGGTTACTGCATGCTTGTTTGCTAGTTGCTACTACTTATTTAAAAATAGAAAATAAGACTTTAAATAAATTTTCAGATGGCTTCACAACTATATGTAAACCTGACAAACCTGGTGGAGGCTCATGTGAAGGCTAACATAGAGCAGTTCCTCTCAGAGAGCATGGACCGCCAGGTGTTCCTCAAGCGGATGGACGACTGCTGGCGGGCACACTGCCGCCAGATGATCATGATCCGCAGCATATTCCTATACCTAGACAGAACTTATGTATTGCAAAATCCAAGCATACACTCTATATGGTACTATAATTTACATTTTAATGTGATATGGGAGACTGGTGGAGTGTTTGGTAGATTTCAATTTGGCTAGAAAAGACACATTTAACTGTGACTTGAATTAAAGTGCAAATTGTTTATTATTAACTCGCTTCAAAAACAGATTTTTAACTGATTGAGATATAAGAGAATTGTGATGTTTTATAGTATCAGAAATCTATTTCCTTCTTCAATGTCTCTATTACATTTATTTTATATTCATTTATACATCAAAGGATTATACTACAATAACTTTTTGTCTTAAATTTAAATTTACCAGATCCTAACTCTGTCATAAGCAAGGTATACTCAATATCTTCACATATTGTTCTGGTTTACAGGGACATGGGCCTAGACCTGTTCCGACACCACATAGCAATGAACACATTAGTGCAGACGCGCACAGTCGACGGTCTGCTACTCCTAATAGAACGAGAGCGCGGCGGCGACTCTGTGGATATTTCCCTGCTCAAAAGTTTGCTGCGTATGCTTTCCGATCTACAAATATACCAAGATGCGTTTGAACACAAGTAAATGATTCTTTATTTTGTTATTTTATTCTGTTATAGTTGTCACGCTGTGTGTCTGTTGTGTCAGTGTTCTGCAAATTCTAACAAATGATGCTATATATCAAATGATTTTTTTTAGCTTTAAACTATGCTATATTATTTGTCTGGATCTCAACAGTCAAGGTAACAATCAATTTTTAGGATATGAACTTGAGTGCATCATTTGATATATTTTTGTTAGTTATTTTTATTGCCTGTTTTTGTAGTTTCATTTGAAACATTATTATAGTCTTGATAACTGTTTACTCTAAGTTTTAACTATTGTACTAGATGTAATATTGATGGTATCCAGATGATTTAAGGTTTATTTTCCCTGCTTGTTACATTAATTTCCAGTGAACTTCGTTGTTCAAATATTAGTGATGTTAACACATTGCAATGTAATTCCAGATTCCTGTTAGCCACTGAGAGACTTTACGCGGCGGAGGGGCAGCGATTAATGCGCGAGTTGGCGGTGCCACAGTACTTGGCGCACGTGGAGAAACGGCTACGCGAGGAGAACGAACGCTTATTGCACTACCTGGATCCCTCTACTAAGTAAGGATGATCATTTTGTATGTAATAATTTCCCAATTATGTATATGGTTTAAATTAAATCTATAACCATAATAATATAAGACTTAGAAACAACCTAGCAAGCTTTTATCTGTTTTATTCTTAGATGTTTTTGAGGTTTAAAATAGATAATACCTTATAAGCCAGATTTTGCTATATTGTGTTTGGTGGAAATCTTGTAGGAACCTGTACATTTAGACAGATACAAATGACAAATTAAGTTTGTATAGTTCAAATATATTGCACTTATATTACTTACATACTTTATAAGCTATTTATTATAATTTATAAAATAAAAAAGTATTTCATATGATATATCTAATAACATTTTCACAGCATACAATAATTTGTTTAAAAAAAAATAAAGTTGTCTATATAATCTATTTACCCATTTTTCACCAGATGGCAATTAATCCACACGATCGAGCGTCAACTATTGAGCGAGCATTTGACAGGCATCCTGAGCAAGGGTCTGGAGTCGCTAATGGACGGCCCGCGGCTCGCTGATCTCACCACGCTCTACAGCCTCTTTAGTCGCGTCAAGGACGGCCTCAATGAACTCTGCAATCACTTCAATGCTTATATAAAGGTAAAACAACAGTTTTATAAACATGTCTCTTATTAAGTAGTCTATAAGATTATATCAAGTAAACTGCCCCCTATATTAGCATTACAAATTCGTAATTCGTAACGTAGATGAATAATATTCAATTGGAATTATTCACCCTATCTTTGGTGCCAAAGAATGTGCATTCTTTGCTTCAAGAATGTACTCATACCCAATCCGAATTGCAATCGACACTCCTATCGTAGTAAACATTCATTTAACATATGCCAATTGTAAAAAAAGATTTCCACTAGAAATCGGGTTTAATAATGTTTTGTTGTCTCTTATCTGATATCTTTTTTTTACTTTTATTTATTAGGCATCTTAAAAGATGCTTGACCTCAGTCAATTGTCTTTAACTCCTCAAAACTTCCCTTTAAGAACACGGTGCATAAATGTGGTAGAACCCTCTGTGGTTCGACAGCGGCACCATCACCATACCTATTTCTGCCGATCAACAGCAGTGATAAGAGCTACTGTCTTCTGGTTTGAAGGGTGTGGCAAAGAAGACATACTTATCTGAGGTGTGCCAGCTTAGACTTCAGGGGCACCAGCGCATTTGTGGACAAGCTTAGATAGGAATCTAATCTTATCTGGGGTTGATTACAGATGTCAGTAGTAGCCACTTACCATCACGTGGACTGCATGCTCGTCTGCTACTCTTACATTATAAAAAAATGTAAGGTATCCCTATAGGAACGCGTGTAAATTATCTACGCATGCACATTACAGAAAAAAGGTCGCACGATAGTGATCGAGCCGGAGCGCGACAAGACGATGGTGGCGGAGCTGCTGGACTTCAAGGAGCAGCTCGACCACGTGGTCGGCGCGTGCTTCCAGCGCAACGACCGCTTCCTGTACTCCATGCGCGAGGCATTCGAGTACTTTATCAACCAGCGCCAGAATAAGCCTGCGGAACTTATTGGTAAATTTGCAGTACCACAACTACATATGTGTCATATGACGTTATGTAGTCAAATTGTAATCTGAATGATCTTAATACTTGAATGCTTTCAATGGTAACAAATAACAATTATACCTTACAACAATTATTACAATTTGAAGGTGCACTATTTCTTTTATGCCATATGACCTTATGACATGAACTGTTGTCAATTATTATGTAAAGTAATTAATTGTCATGTTTGTACTTGATTTCTCCTATAAATGAGGACAATGTCGATAATTACCTCGTTCAGTCAGTCCAAGCGTAAATAAATAAATGATGTGTATTAATGTGATTCAATTCTAAATTTCCAGCCAAATTCGTGGACGTGAAGCTGCGCGCTGGCAACAAGGAGGCGACTGAGGAGGAACTAGAAAGGCTGCTCGACAAGATAATGGTCCTGTTCAGGTTCATCCACGGCAAGGACGTGTTCGAGGCGTTCTACAAGAAGGACCTCGCGAAGCGGCTGCTAGTCGGCAAGTCCGCGTCAGTCGACGCCGAGAAGTCGATGCTGAGTAAGCTGAAGCAGGAGTGCGGCGGCGGCTTCACTTGCAAGCTGGAAGGCATGTTCAAGGATATGGAACTGTCGAAGGATATCAATATAACGTATAAACAGGTAGGTGAATTGAAATTTAAGATGATTTTTCTTATTTTTTTACTATTATAAAGTTATTGTAGTATTGATTAAGAGTTAGTTTTGTTGGAATCTACTTGTATTAATTGCAACTGTTATTTTTATGTTACTTAAATGCTTTGATATCATTTGTCTCTTAATTATAGTCTAAAAGTAATAATATTATAGTAGTGTAATTTTTTTGTTACAACAACATAAAATGGTCATGCAAACTGCTGTAATCAAGTTTCTATCTACATAGCCAAGTACACCAAACTGTAAATTTTGTATGCATAAAAGAGTCAGAATATAAGACAAGTATTTATACAAAAATATGATATTAAAGTAATTCTTAAGGCATTTATAGTCCACGTAAACCTGCTAATCCGCTCTGAATATCGCGTCGCCATAGCTAATTGTATGACTACATCTGCTCGCAACAACTTCAGAGCGGACTAGCAGTTTGACTCTGCCTATATGATACAAACTTACATTTATCGAATGACATGTTGCAAATGACACATTATATTTATCGACTTATCGATGCCATTGCAGCACCTAGCGGCGTCGCAGGAGGGCGGCGGGCTGGATCTGTCCGTGTACATCCTGACGATGGGGTTCTGGCCGACGTACCCGCCGGTGGAGGTGCGGCTGCCGGCCGAGCTCACGCGCCACCAGGACCACTTCGCCAAGTTCTACCTCGCCAAGCACTCCGGCCGCAAGCTGCAGTGGCAGGCCACGCTCGGACACTGCGTACTGCGAGCACACTTTTCACAGGTAGCAATCATTCCAACTTATTCACATCAGACCATAGATAAGTAAAGATTACTCACTCCTAACAAGAAAAATTAACCAGTTTTGACTATTGAAATTGTCACTCATCTATTTTAGTGTTTGAAAAATATTCATAAAATGTAGTTTTTAGAGCATTTACGAATGATACGATATTTCTCTGCACTGTTTCTTCGATTTCGTGTTTTTGCACCACGTAACTGCGCATATCGGCATTGTTCCGCGTAAATTACACCATGACAGCCATTAAATGGCTCACAGAATTGTCAGCCATTTAAGCCTTCAATTGAAGGAAGCCATTAAATGGCTAAGTATAGAAATCTCACCGCCTTGTAATTACAAGGCGGTGAGATTTCTATACTTATCTATGCATCAGAGAGACTAATTCTTAATTTGAGTCAACGAAGCAGGCTCTTGTTGTATTGAAAGGCATCTTGATGTTTTGAAGTCTTTATTATTACTGACTAATACTAAGCTTAAGCTAACTTATATAACTAAGAGTCTTACACACACTACAAGTGTTACTTATTTTCATTGATTATTTATTAACAGTGATTCACTTTTTTTTTCTTATCATTATTATATGTGGATTGATCTACTTATTCTCTACATATACACCATTATATATTTTATCTACACTAATATTATAAAGAGGAAAACTTTGTTTGTTTAGTTGTAATGAATAGGCTCAAAAACTACTGGACCGATTTAAAAAATCTTTCACCATTCGAAAGCTACATTATCCACGAGTAACATAGGCTATATTTTATATGAAATATATTTGGTAAATAGATTTTGAGGCGGTACAAAGAGTACCGGGTCAGCAAGTTTTATTATATAGAAATGAATTATATTAACTGTTGTTTATGTTTTATTTTCCAGGGTAACAAAGAATTACAGGTGTCACTATTTCAAGCACTAGTATTATTACTTTTCAATGACGGCGATAATCTCTCTTTTGAAGAAATTAAAACCGCAACAAATATAGAGGTAACCAATTTTAATATCGCTAAATATTCCATAAAATTACGCAAGGCAATTTTACTTATTTAATTAAAAGACTTATTTAAAGCATTAGCTTCATCTAAAGCATTAGTCATAAAAAATAATTATATTTTTTATGACTGTCTGTGTTTAAATGATTACAAGTCATAAAAAATAATTATATTTTTATGACTTGTAATCATTTAAACACAGACCCGTATTGTACCTTGAAACTTGTAAGAAGAACATACAAAAATTGGCCTTTTTTATCTTACGTCTTAATTCATCTGTGATTACCTTTTACTTATGATAGATAGACGAACGGATGGCATTAGCTTACATCCTGTACGAAACTTTAAACACAGTGTATAGTCCGCGTAAAGCTGCTAGTCCGCTTTGAATATAGAAATGTATCGCGTCGCATAGCAAATTATATGCTCTACTAAACCTGCTCGCAACAACTTCAGAGCTGACTAGCAGCAGTTTGGTGCGGACTTTACGTACGTATCGCAAATTAAGAATAAGAATATTCATAACAAATTTCACTTACAAAAGTTTGTAAAGCAAAAACTTAGGTGGTAGAACCCTTTGTGGTTCGACTTTTCGAAGGTGGTAGAACTCTTTGTGGTTCGACTCCGGCGGCCACACCTATTTCTACCTAATAACAGCAATGTTAGGCGCTGCTGTGTTCCGGTTAGAAGGGTGTGGTAAGGGAGACAGACTTTTCCGAGGCGTTCCAGCTTAGTCCTCAGGGGTAGCGGCGCATCTGTGGCCGACCTCAGGTAGGAATATCTAATCCTATCTGAGGTTGATTACAGATGTCCATGGGCGGCAGTAGTCACTTACCATCAGGTGGACTGCATGCTCGTCTGCTACTCCTATATTATACAAAAAAAAATTAAAAGTGTTGTGTGTTTTTAGGAGGGTGAGTTGCGTCGCACGCTGCAGTCGCTGGCGTGCGGCAAGGCGCGCGTGCTGGCCAAGTCGCCGCGCGGCCGCGAGGTGGACGACGCCGACCACTTCGCGTTCAACGCGGACTTCACCAACAAGCTCTTCAGGATCAAGATCAACCAGATACAGATGAAGGAGACGGTCTGTTGCTCACTTGTTATGTTTATGATCGCATCATGTTTTGTGTTAATTTCATTTGAAAATAACACTAGTAATAGTAGGTAGAGTATAAATGTTCTTACGCCGTACGGTAATATTTAAAAAAAAATGATGAAACATATTTTATGTCTAAACAATTTAAGCTGTGGGACCTATTTAGCAACTTACAATTTATAATACACATTTATATCACGCTGACATGCATTATAGCAGCATTGTACAAATGCTCCAAAATGTCGTTATAGAAGAAAGTATAATGACCTCTTCCACAGCAATGGAATATAAAACCAATAGCAGTCATAAGCGACACTTCATTCACATACGAATAATACTACAATAAAACGATATTTTCAAAGTACACAAAAAATAACTTAGATATTTTAAGGGCCGACATTGCAAAACTGAGTTATAAATAATAAAAGTAATGTTTCCTTGACCACCAGAGCGAGGAGCAGAAGGCGACAGAGGAGCGCGTGTTCCAAGACCGGCAGTACCAGATCGACGCAGCCATTGTGCGCGTCATGAAGATGCGCAAGGCCCTCTCGCACAACCTGCTCATCTCCGAGCTGTACAACCAGCTCAAGTTCCCCGTCAAGGTACAACTGCATCACTGTCACACTGTCTTAATAGTAGTATTAAAACTGGGCGGACCGAATGTTGAACCGCTGCCTCACGGCAGCTAACAACACCGCTGGGCAGTGTACCCACTGAGGAGATTGGCCGGGTAAGGAGGGATTCCTCGAGGCCCGTAAACCCTGCGCCACGCGGCGAAGTCACGCCGCGGTTTAGGACGACCGATATCGTATCGTAAAACTGGGCACCACTCCTTCTTTATACGAATTACGAATAATGTAGAGGCTACAATACAAATATAATACATAGCATATTCTAGCAGATTTTATCATTAGTGACAGTAGTACCCGTATTACTCAAATTTCATATACGTGCATCTGTTTTAAACTAAAATAACATTAACGTAATTAGCATGTTCTTATTATTTGTTTATTAACTTTAAGTAACGACTCTAACTATACGTTCACTGTTTTCGTCCGCAGCCCGCCGACCTAAAGAAGCGCATAGAGTCACTGATCGATCGCGATTACATGGAGCGCGACAAGGACAACCCCAACCAGTACAACTACGTGGCGTAGAGCCGCGCCGCCGCTCGACACCCCACACCAAATAACACGCGTCGGGCCCCAGCTGACTGTACCCATCAAAATGAATTTCCACCTCAAACTAAGGGCACGAGGGATGGAACGTTTCATACGAATGAAATTTTACTCGTTGCTCATCATTGATGCAATAATCGATACATAAAATTGTGCAGTGGTTCCATTAATGTAAGATTTTCTCTTAAACGGCTAGAGCTTTCGTTTACGGTTTTAATGTTATTTTTTGTGAAATTTTCGTATCGTAAGTGATAACTGCCTTCGACTAATGTACTATCTTTGTAATGGGTAAAACGATTTTTATGAAATAGTTTCAACTTTGAGTGTAGAAAGTTAGCAGCGTCTCTTTTTACGCTTTGGGTCGGGCCGAGGCCCAATGGCCCAATAAAGAGATGTATTCCTTCTCCCTGGCCCGAATCTGGCTCCGCTATACATGATAATGTTATAAATAAAACTTAAATATAACCCACACTAGAGAAGTAACGTGTGATATTAGACAATGGATGTCCCTCCTACGAAACGAGTTTCAACCTATCTCCCAGATAATTTTGTAGATATGTGAATAGCTATGCTATGCACGTATGTACAAAATATCATTAAGATTATTCGTAATAATATTACGTAGGACGCATTATCGTTGGCTTGCTATTTCCATATACACGAGGTGACCAAGTAAACTCTTAATGAGAAGTAAATGATTAGGCTAATTGACTGATGTAATACTTTAAAGTGTATGTCTTGCATTTCGAGTCTACTTAATTACTTCATGTATATTCCAGAACATTTCATAAATAATTGCTGTACATTTTATGTGTAACATAAGTTCAGAGTTGAGTTCGATAGCTTTATGGTAATTGCTAGCACTATATTTGCTATATTGCTAGCGTTCTAAATTTAGAGTATAAGCCTAATTTACGATTTAAGTTTATTAAATAAATCTATCCAGAAATAATTTAGCCTTTACATCATTATGTAAATTACTAGGTTGTTTTTGTGTTGTCCGGTTGTCAGTTTCAGGAGGGATCGCAATTAAAACTATTTATAATTTTCAACAGTTGTTTTATTTACATTTAACCTAACAAACAAGATTCATTCTAAATACGTCTCAGATTCTATATTTTACAATAATACTATCTAAAATCACGTTTGTAATAAATCGAATGTTTATTATAATAATTAAGTATTTGTAAATCAGTTTTTAGATAAAAAATACGATACCATAAATTTTCTGATTTTCTATTGTTTTACTAAAAGGGTGGAAGACATAAAATTTAATTAAATGAATATTTTATTAAATTCCTTCAATCTTTTTTTGTATTTTGATTAAAATAAATTACATAATCAATATATCGACGATGTTGACTCCCATCTAATTTTTTTTACGCAAAATCGATTTTTGCATATTTGAATTTAAAATGACGTATCATAGGTCGGTCTTAAGACACTGGTGTCTTAAGCTTAAGGACCTGGGTCCTTAGGTTGAAAATTGAGCAAAATATTAAAGTGTAAAAGTCGCGCAGTAACCAATGAGGTGACTGAAGCGGTGCTGCCACGTTCCATGTCTTTTTAAAGTAGCGTTTCTTCTTATGTAAAGTAGCGTTTTTTGAGTTACGAGTTATTGCCAATTCGTCGTCGATATTACAAATGGACTCACGAGCACGAGCAAATTTAAATTCGAATATTAATTATGTAAAAGTCGGAGTCTAAGTTAGTGATTGAAATGTTAACATCTTGTACATGTAAACAATAAATAGCACCCAAATCTTAGAAGAACATTATATTCAAATATAAGGTTTTAAAATATTGTCTATTACTCAATGAAGATTTAAAAATTTTTGTGAAATGTATGTGCTACTCACGACTCACGACACATTTAAAAACGACATCCGTAAAATTCAACATTAGGAAGCCCGATTAGAGATAAATTATAAAGTTGTCAACGAAAACACTTCACTGTCAACGCAGCCTAATACTACAATAAGCTCATTATTTTTCCAACTGTACACAAAACTATCGTTCTACAACCACGGCGTACATTACCTATCTTACACAATCTAGGTTTGAATTTACAACACATTTAAGGAGAATTCGTCCTATTTTATTTGTCAATAATTCTGAATACTCTGTCGAGATTGTCCTTATGGTAGTCCAGCTCCTCCGCCAGGGCTAAGGCTAAGTTGTTTGGGGTAATTTCTATGCCTAAGTATTCTTGAAGTATTTCCTGAAAACGCAAAAATATGTAAAAAGTAAGTGAACAGCTATGTTGTTCATAATATAACAATGTTAACCGAAGCTTGCAAGATACTAATTGCCCATAAATGACAGCAAGTATTGACCTTTGTTGAAGAGTTATCGTTATTATATTATTTAGTTCAATGCAGGCTTGTAAGTTTTCTCATGATGTTTTCCTTTGCCGTTAAATTAAGCGAAAACAATTTATAATTTGGGACAAATGAGAGATGTCTTGTCTGAGATTTAATCCTAAATGTGTGGGAATTCGTGCTAGACTGCTATATTAAGCTATCTTTGTTTAATAGACTATCGCTGTTATATTAACATATTGTTTTCATATTATGATACGGTTATATTAGACTGTTACCGATATATTTGATTATAACTGATACATTACAATCACCTCTGTTGTACCAGAGCATAAATGTTATATCTATCACTGTTATTTTAGGACAATTAAGCTGTTAATGTTATGCATAGATTAGTAAAAATCACTCACTCCTAATAAGAAAATGTACTCAGTTTTGAGAATTGAAATAGTTGCGTAAAAAAAATTTTGCCACGTCTCCGTGCTAAAATGTCCCTAAAATATTTGAAATAATTATTTATTTTTTATGTTAATTACGCAATATTAGTTATTTATTTGTAAATTTTCTCTAAAATTGTTTTTATTTGTCAAGAATTAAAAAAAAGAACTTACTAATAAGCCGTTTGTGGCTTCATTCAATTTCAAGGCGACGAAGTATCTTTACTAATCTATGATGCTATGTTATGCTAACACCGCTATTAATTAAGCTATTATATCGTATTACCTGTGGGGGCCGCGCGCCGCCGTGCCGCAGCACGCCGCGCCGCAGCGCGGTGCCGGCCGCGCGGCTGAGCGGCGCGGCCTCGAAGTGCCGCTTCCACACGCTCCAGGCCAGCGCGCGCGATATCAGGTACGAGTAGTACTTTGCGCCGTAACCGATGAGGTGACTGAAGCGGTGCTGCCACGCCTGCGGATAATATACAATAGTACATATGTACGTTCCGTGGGAATTCAATCAGACTCAATCTAACACTTAGGAAACATGTATTAACATTACTACTCTGAACTGAAACAGGATGCCTTAAGTTATATATCTGCCTTCCGAATGTCAAAAATGAACACCACACTGCAGCAATAAAACAGAGGCTCCGACACTAACATTTTAGCCTACTAAAGATCGAAATATAACAATGTCTATCTAGGTATGCTCTCCATTCAGTGCAGAAAGTATGGTATATATTATAATCATTAATGTTTTCATACTTGACATTTAACAAAATTTAAAGCACCTTAACTTAAATTATAATGCTTACCGTATTCTCAACGTATGGTAACCCATAATACTGTTTCTGAACTTTCTTAAGTACATCCGTAGTTTGGCCGACGTGCGCCGCATTAGGTCCATGATACTGCTGGTCTAATGCTGAGTAGAACACCTTAAAAATATCATAATGATCAATTCTATGAAATTTATATATTTTTAAGTTTAATTTAATAATGTTTTACAATCATAGCACCACACTAATATACAATTCTATTTCAGGGATTACATAGGGTCGCAATCTGGAGGCACGGCAGTGCCTCCGCCAAGTCGAGCCAAAAAAAGATTTATTTATTTATTTTCTGTATGTCAGATCTAGTTAGTGTAAGTGGCCTCGGCCGTTCTTTATTAGATCAATAAAATAAATTTATTAGTCTGACATATTTACCTGTAATTGCATTTCACTTGCACCAAACAAGTATTTCGAAGCGCATAATCTTTGTAGCATGTCTTCGGGCATTGGCTCTCGTGTTTGAAAGTGACGGGCAAACCGGCGAATTACCTGTAAAAGTTAATCAAACCAGATTACTTGATTGCGTCAGTTTTGAAATAAAATAAAAAAACTATGGATATTAAAAAAAATCCTGTGGATACAGAAATACAAAAATAACTGAATATTCCCCTTATAATGTTGTCTAGATGTATTACTTTTGACCTTTTATATGAGACTGCTGCTTTTCAGATTACAGCTTAGAAAAAATATTTTATATTCGTGTAAATGCGAGCGCGTTCTTGCTTACTTGCTTGTGTGTCTATGCGTTTATGAATGCGTGTATCATTGCGTTTTTATGTATTTAAGCATGCGTACGTATACACATGCGATCATATGAGTGTTTGCGCAGCGGGCGCTGAAGCTTTTGTTTGTATGCGTATGTGTGCATATATGTGCCTTTACTTGTGTGTTAGTATGTTTGCCCGCGCTCATGTACGTGCATATCCACTCGCGCTCACCTGCGGACTGGCGGCGAAGTACTCGAGCAGCACTGAGGGCAGCTCGGCGAGGTCGGTGGCGCAGCGCGTGCCGGCCACGTGCTGGTGGCGCGCGCGGCCCAGCATGGAGTGCAGCGCGTGGCCCGCCTCGTGGAACAGGTTGTCCACGGCGCCCGCGCACAGCAGCGCCGGGCCCGACCGGTGACCGCCGTGCAGCGACAGCATTATCACCACTATGGGGTTCTGCAACCGCATCGCAACATTCGAATTTTATTAGACTTTTTCAAGCATGTTTAAAGACAATAAAAACATCTATAAACTAAAATCTACTAAAAATCAATCGATCCAACAAAGATAGTCTACCAAGCTAGTTGGTCCAATTATTCGGCCAACAAATCTACGGACAAGTCGCCCAATCAGTCATTAAAATAAGTCAGCTAACCAATCGACTAAAAACTCGGATATATCATTAATTGTTGAAGTTATTCGGACAAGTCGCCCAACCAGTCATTAAAATAAGTCAGCTAACCAATCGACTCAAAACTCGGATACATCATTAATTGTTGAAATTATTATATCTCTCACCTGATATGTTCCATCAGGAAGCAGCTTCCCGCCTTGGATTGTGAAGTGGCAATCTTGATGTGGTTTGCCGGGTCGCTCGTATAAATCGCAATATATGTATCCTAGTAATCCCTCCGTTTCATGAACAACCGCCAATTTGTAAACATCAGGCGCCCATGATTCACCTGCAAAAGAGAAATGTTGAAATAACTATAAATTTAAATACACTTTTTTCTATAATATACGAGTAAGAAAGGAGCATGTAGTCCGCCTGATGGTAAGTGGCTACAACCGCCCATGGACATCTGTAATTAACCCCAGATAGGATTAGATATTCTTACCTGAAGTCGGCCACACATACGCCACTACCCCTGAGGATTAAGCTGGAACGCCTCAGAAAAGTATGTCTCACTTACCACACCAATCTTAGTTATACACTGAATAATAAAGATACAAGCAATAGCAGAATAATTTCTTTAATTACCAATCAATGAGTCAATACAACAAAAATCATAAACCTTTGAACAAGATTTAATATATAAATTTACCCGGTAACATTTCCTCAGATTTCAATGTGATGCCATACAACTCCTGGCAGAGCATGTTGAGGCCTTCCATACAGCCGCCCAGCGAGAAGTATGGGCTGAAGTCCGAGTTGGCGACGTTCAGCAGCTGCGTCTTCGCCTTGTGCGTGAAGTATGGTGTGTCCCAGCACATTAGTTTATCCTGGGAATTGAGGTTATGTCAAAATTTACCCGTTAGTCAATTAATCTCAACCAATTGTTGCCTAGTCAAGTTTAAAATTCGACAAATTAATATATTGCCTAGGAAATTTATCAAATTTTGTTTTGACCACACTTAGTTAACATTGATTTATTACTAACTATTGTTTGTGACAGGATATGATTACCTGATATGGTGTTTCTATCCGTTTCATTTTGAGCATAGATTCAAAGTCAATATTGGCCCGGTCGTGTAGATTGTCAGACAGAATGTCTAGGAACTTGCCGACGTTGGTCGCAGTCTCCATAGTACTTGCTTTAATGGCTCTGAAACAATAGTAAGCAATTTTCTTTTATATACCTTAAGGCTCCTTCCCACTGGCATTTTTACAATGTAGGCGTAAAAAGTATCCGCAGCGCCGACGCCAAAAGTAAGCAACGCGTGCATTGCGTCACGTGTGACTATTCGATTGGTTTGCGAATTGGTTAGTCGACTTATTTGTCAATTGCTTGGCTGGTTTTTAGTAGATTGATTGGCTTATGGGTCGGACAACTGGTAGGCTGACTGACTGATCAATCGATTGGCTGATTAGTTGGCCGACGTATTGGTAAATTGGTTGCCCGATTGTTTGGCTGACTAATTGTCCAAATCTTCTGGTGTTGCTGTTTATAAGCTATGTTGACTACTTTCAAAAAGGTAACCCATCTACCTTATCGCTAGGTTAAACTATAAAAAACATGCATATATCTGTTGGGTGTTTGCACTGCTTATAATTAATATAATTTATAATTAATATAAATTAATTATTAATATAGCAATTTAAACTAACACGTCTGTATTTACGTGCGACCTTCATCAACATGCCACTCACCTATCCGCATAGCTGTTGAACCCGCACACCTCGGCAAGCTCGTGCCTGGCCCGCAGCGTGGTGGTGAGCAGCTGCTCCTGCTGCTCGTCGGGCGCGAGGTACAGGCGGTAGGCCGCCTCGCGCGCCGCCGCCTCGCCGCACTCCGCGTACACGCCGCTCACTATCACGCTGTCGCCTTCGGTACTGAAACTGGTTGGGGAGAATTATTTTATATGATAGTCATAGATTAAATGGCTTAAACGGCTGACAATTCTGCCAGCCATTTCTATATAAGAGTGATTTATATAATTATCAAATTGAAATGGAACTTTCACTTAATACCTTTTACCATTAATTGTTACTATTGTCGGACTGAATCTCCACATAGATTGATCAGTACTACAGTTACTCTATCTAGTAGAACAGACTAAAAACATAAGCATCAAATCAACCTTCGAGAACAATAACTTACAATTGCCTAACGTTCTGCGGGACGGCATCCCTCGGCACCCTCCTCGGTTTAGCCGCACCCGCCATGAACCGCTGGCCGGTCTGCAGGATGAGGTCGTTGAGGCGCACGACGCGGCGCCGCGGGCCCTCCGCCAGCTGGATGCCGCTCTGCTCGAAGTCAAACAGGAACAGCCGCGCCAGGTGCTGGTCGCCGGACGTGCCTCGCTCTACAGAGTCGCGTAATGCTTCGTAGAGACCTTTGTGGGTGTTTAATCTGGAATATATTTATGATTTACGATGGTTTATCCAGCGCTCTAGCTCGTGAAGCGCCCGTGTGCAATGATACCCTGGGGCCCCCTAGGCCTGACCCCTGAAATAAGGTTTATTTTGAGTTGAAACAAAATGTTCGAAATAGAAGCCGTCTATAGGACGCTCGCGTTTGATAACTGCCGCCACCGCGATGGCTGGCCGCTTCTGTCATATCATTATTGTACCTTGATGGTCCAAGACGATGCTCTTAGCCGTCTCAGGGAGCGCAGCGGCGCCCGCTAAGACGGCGGCGCCCGTGTGCATTGCTCACCCTGCACTATAGGTTAAGCCGCCCCTGGGTTTATCATTAAGTACCATTAATTTTTAATATTTAGTTTGCAGCGCGCACACAACCTCAAAGTTTGTATAAATCATAACAGATCTACAAGGTTATGCAATGACGGCGAGATCGAGTCTGTGTTCGAATTCGAGAATCGAGAATCTGACTGTTTGAAGTTTTGATCAATTTTAATTGGAGTAGCTGTATTATACTCCCAGCGCACCACAATCCAGCATTTCGAACATAAAATGATTGCAGTAAAGGATTAAGTTTCACGAATTTATAACATTTTCATTTAATAGAAAACAAACAATGAATTATAATTACTTTTCTACAACTCCACTAACGCTGATACAGGCATCTTCTGCAGCGTTCGCAAAATGTGGTTGAGGGTGCGCAATCCTTACAAATTCCGCTAAGTCCGCCACTTTGCACAATGTGTCTGACAGCTCATCAAAAATCTCTACCATAGGCCGTGTTGGGTTGGAAGTGGCCTCTTCTATCAAGCGGTCTGTAGCTGCTATGGCTTGCTCTTTCAAAGTGTAAAACCCTTCAAAACTTGTGAGTTCTGGCTTATTAAATAATCCCTGAAATTTGAAAAAAATAAAAAAATCTAACATGATAAATTTTGAAGAAATGATGGTCAAGTTAACTAATGCAGGTACTTGTTGTGCTATGCTCACACGAACAAATGCAATTTGAGAATGTAGAATATTAATTCAATCTAGAAAAAAGATCTAATTAAAATCTAGACACAACAACAATTACCTAGGCCTATGTCACACTCAATGTCGCACTTAAAAGTATAGGTATGCAAAAAGATAAGTGTTTATTATGCATGCATTTATTTACATGTATTATATATAGGCAGCCTAAGATAACCAACTTATACCTATATAAATAGCAATGCTGAGATGATACAGCAAAATTAATGTGCAGGTTGTTTTATTTATTGACATAAATGAGATAAGAAAACACAAATATGAAGCTGAAAAAATAGATACTTGTCTTATGTAAAAGGTACAATTGAACAAAATGATCTATTTTTCTTTGTATTTAGTTATAATAACTATCTTAGTTATCATAGATTTTGTATACTCACAGTCCTTTCTCTTAGAGAATCGAAGATAGGTCGGGAGGTGGGTCTAGTATTGAATGCTGTAGCCAAAGGTGACCATGTGCTGACACCACGCACACGCCTCCGCCCCTGCCTTAGCACCCACAACGGCCGTAACATCTTTAAGTTTACATACACCTGGAATATAACATTTTTCAATAAAAATTATGTAGTAAATTACACAAAAACAGGTCCAGATAATTGTAAACTTAAACACCTACCAACCTACTACTCATTGTCCAAAGTGACAGATAGTAGTATTAAAAAAAAAAAAAGAAAAAAAAAAGATAATTGTAAACCCCTATAAATTTTAAACATTTATTTTTTTATAATTAATAGTTACAATTACAAAACAGGAGTTTCTACTATACTTTACATTATACATGAAATAGAGCAATTGAAAATGATATACAAGGGTTATTTTGTCTGTTGAAACCCGCTATATATTGCTTTATACAATAGCAGTAATACAATTAAACAGATCCGAATTATGTACATTTCTATTGTAACTTTTGCACTTCAGACGTAAACTTCTGTTTCTTTGCACGGTAGAGGTGTTATTATGAAACAACATGTAACAACTAATATCGCAAAATGAAAATCATGATTTTTAAATAGTAAACAATCTTTGCACAGGCCATAAATCTGAATAAAGAACTAATTTTATCGATACACCAACATTGTGCTTTACATTAGCTTTTAGCTACGTAAATTTAATATTAAATCTGTGTTTTAACATACCAATTCCTTGACAATAGAGACTTAACTCAACTATAGTATTCAGTTCTAAAAAAGTTATTTTTCCCTTTCTCTTCCTATTTATACTTTACTTTCGAAATAAAATTCCTCTTAAAAGTTCGCCTTGCCTTTCCTTTGCACAATTTTTGACAGTGACTGAGTAAAACAGATGATTGAACTGACATTGACATTTTAACTTTAACTTAGGCTCAAAACAAGCTCAGAAATAAAAAGTATAAAGCCACTCAAGTACTCCGTTTATGAAAGGAAATTAAAAATATATCAAAAAGCCTTTAAAGCTCAGCAGCTCTTGACATTATTATAAATAAATTACTCTAAAATTTAAATAATATATTGTGCCCACTTACAAATGTAATCTATTTTTTACTGAATTATTTACACACTTATAAATAAAAGCAACTTTCCAGTAGGTACAAATTAGGGTGAGCACTAGCTCAATTGAATAAAATTTTAGTTACTTAAATACTAATTTAAGTAACTAAAATTTTATTCAAATAGTTGTAATTTTAACAACCTTTGCAATATCAAAACGCAAAAATGTACTCTTCTCTATTTAAAAAAAAGAAATAGTGAATGTCAAGTTGTGCTATTTTTATATTCTGTAGTTTCATCAAAAACCAGTCGCTGCAGATGTAAAAACAAACTTATCATTGATCATATTAGATAACGCAATAGCGAATTCATCCACACTTGTAATCTCACAAATAACTACGTAAGTTTCGTTGTTACACTTATAACCCCAGTCCGCAGTTGGTAATACGTGCCTAGATAGGATCGGCATTCGTCGCCTGAAATTATGAATAGGGCGATTAGAAAATGTTGGCGCGACTCAGCTTCTTTGATAGTGTTAGCTAAGCGATATCGAGAGCCTGAGTCGAGTGTTTGCTCTGCCGGTAATTACGACATCTTATTGCAGACTCGTACGAGTCGCGCGTCGTTCCCGAACAGTGTAGTGTTCCCCGGCGGGCTGTGCGAGGCGGCCGACGGCGCCGACCGTTGGTTGCGACTTTTCGCTGAGTTCGGCTACTCTCAGCGCGACTTCGACGCCCTACATCGCGCCGGAGCACCCATCACACCGATTTTCGGAAACAACCCTGTACAAAGGTATAGTTCAGCGATTTCGCGTGCACTTGAAGATAACCAGATTGCTAGAACTGAGTTGTTAGAAATTACTGTGACATACTTTAATCTCTGTCATAACTTATTAGTAATCATTATCATGCTATTTTGCAAGTCATATTATATAGAAGCATATTTGTAGAATAAAAATGGTAACATATGTTTTGTTTGCAATATTTGCCTTCCTAAAATGATTTAAAAAATATGTTAAGGGTTGAATATTAGTTGGTACTAATTAATGTTTGTACTGTGTAATATGATCTGAAACCCGGAAGGTTGTGAGTTCAATTCTTAGTGGGGCAGACAAGTAATTGTTGAATTTTAATTACTGTGTTGGGTCACCATGCTTGTTTACTTTACTTTATTTCTGTTTGTGGCACCCATATTATTAGGCATAGGAGGTATTAAAGCAGTTTTTTTGAGTATATGCTACACATTGTATATTTTCCTGTGTTCTCTACTCAGTGAAGTATTTCGTTGACGTGTTGAAAGTCTAAATCTCATTCTTCAGGCATATTGCTTTACGGATAACTGCTATACGGGAGACCTTTGAAGAGTTGGGGCTCCTGCTCTGTAGTACTGAAAATAGGAACAATCGGGATGGATTGTGGGCTAGTGTTGTAAAAGATGTTGATCTAAAATACTGGCAAAGTCAGGTGAGAGATATTGGGGAATGGGTGCTTTCTCATTTGAATTCAATCTCATGTTCAATTGTTTGGGTCCTCGCATCTCACTCAGATGAATGTATTGATGTCATATGTATTAACGCTAGAAAATTCTAACCAAATTTTGTTATTTCCTCATCTGTCTGAAAATATTATTCATTTCCAATTTAATTTTGTATCATAACTTGTAGCATACATTTAATTTCCTCATGTAATGAAATAAACTTTCTATTATGTTTCATACATTTTAACACAATCTAATTAATTCTCACAAAAAAGAGTTTCTCTAAGGTACTAAAACACAAATTATACATTTCTAATCTCTAATACTTCAACTAATTTTAATTAACATATTACATTTAAGTTAGTTAGTGGTACTATTTGCTTTTTAAATACTGATAACCCTGTTTAATTTTTTTAGTTTGCTTATGCCTAGTTATTCCATTTCAGTATTTTAAACCATGTTTTATTAATATATAGTATTTTTTATCCTTTTTCTAAAAGGAAAATGTGTGTTATGCTGTGCTGTTGGAAGGAATTGGAGGAGGCCTATGCCAAAAGGCACACCGAGCTTAGGGACTTCCTGTAACCCTAGGTTTAGGAATAAAAAGGCTATAATAATAAAAATAATAATAATAAAGATTTAAACTTTAATTTCTATTGTAGGTGACCAAGGATCCCCAAGAGCTCTTCAGTCTCTGCAAGGAGTACAATTGTTACCCAGATATATGGTCGCTACACCATTGGAGTAACTGGCTGACACCTGCAAGAGTTCCCAAGCGTTTTGAAACTGCATTTTTTATAACTGCCCTGGAAACAAAACTAGAAGGCATTGAAAGTAGCCCAGAAGTTGTTAAAACAGAGGTAAGAATTGTGTGGATGCCTCAAAGCCTATCTGTATCCTAAAGAGTACCATACATTTCCAAATATATGGAAAATATAATAGTGATTTTATTTATTTTTCTGTTGCCAATTAATAATTGTAGATATTTCTTAGAAGTAAGCAAAAAATTAAACTCATATTTAATTAGTTTCTTAAATGAAATTGTTAACGTAAGAACAAAATTTGCTCACTCAATGTATGCAATTTTCATGATTACAGTGGGCAAATCCTTCAAACGTACTTGATAGAAGTTGTAGAAAAGAGGTGCTACTTTATCCACCACAGGTCTATGAGCTAAATCGCCTCAATTGTTTTGCTCGTATTGAGGACCTGATAAAGTTTGCCAAAGAGAGGAGTTGCTTAGGTAATGAACTGCTCTACCCCATTGGTCTCAGAGCCAAAAATGGACTATTGCACTTATTGCCAGGTATGTATCTTCATTGCAACTTTTAGAAAAAAGAATAACATTACAATGCATTATATAAATTTTACAGATTGTTTGCATAATTTGATATAATTTCAGGTGACCACCTTTACCCTTCGACTGTAGATTATTATGATCCAAAAATAATTGAAATAAATAGCACCATCGAAGAGCTATTTGAAGAAAAACAATCATTTCATCGTTTTGTATGTCAAGGTACACTAGATAAACTAGTGATACGGAACTATACACCTGTAAACCATGTCAATATGGGTGACAAAGTCATCACAGTGAAACTCACTATTCATTAAGTATCACTTGAATATACATATTTTATCATACTGTCTACATATTTTATCGAATTGCCTTATTAAGGCTTAGCAATAGTAATATTGTACTAATCGTACAGTTTAAGTTTAATTGACAATAACCTGTAGTGACAACCCAAAATGGCAGGCTCAGGACATACATGGCCCAATAGTCAAGATGACTATGAACTCTTAGAAGTGATTGGTTGCGGTGCTACTGCAGTAGTACACGCCGCTTATTGCCAGCCGCGCGGCGAAAAGTGTGCCATTAAAAGAATTAACTTGGAAAAATGGAACACCTCCATGGATGAATTACTGAAGGAAATCCAAGCGATGTCCAGCTGCAACCATGAGAATGTGGTAACGTACTATACCAGCTTCGTTGTTAAGGAAGAATTGTGGCTCGTGCTTAGACTTCTAGAGGGAGGGAGTTTATTAGACATCATAAAACACAAAATGAGGATCTCGAATTGCATACACGGTGTTTTTGATGAAGCAACTATCGCTACTGTGTTGAAGGAGGTCTTGAAGGGTCTCGAATATTTCCATCAAAATGGTCAAATTCACAGAGATATCAAAGCCGGTAATATTCTACTAGGTGATGATGGAACTGTTCAAATTGCAGACTTTGGGGTGTCCGCTTGGCTTGCCACCGGACGTGACTTGTCGCGACAAAAAGTACGACATACCTTTGTAGGCACACCCTGCTGGATGGCTCCAGAAGTCATGGAACAAAATCATGGTTACGACTTTAAGGCTGACATTTGGTCCTTCGGAATCACTGCCATCGAAATGGCTACGGGAACGGCCCCCTATCATAAGTATCCGCCGATGAAAGTGTTGATGCTCACCCTACAAAATGATCCGCCCACCTTGGACACCGGTGCCGAGGAAAAGGATCAATACAAGGCCTATGGCAAAACGTTCAGAAAAATGATATCGGAATGCCTACAGAAGGATCCAACCAAGAGGCCCTCTGCCACGGAGCTACTGAAACATTCGTTCTTCAAAAAGGCGAAGGATCGAAAGTACCTGGTGCAAACTCTGGTATCGATCGGGCCGAGCATGGAGACGAGGGTGCACAAGGCGAGCAAGCGGCAGCCCGGCACCTCCGGGCGCCTGCACCGCATGGAGACCGGCGAGTGGGTGTGGGAGAGCGAGGAGGAGGACGAGGACGAGGAGGGCGAGGCGGGCCGCGACCGGCCCATGAACCAGCTCGCGCGCGCGGACTCCTCCGACAGCGAGAGCGAGGGCGAGGCGCGCGCCGGCTTCACCATCGGCTCGCTGGGCGCCGAGGAGGCGCCGCAGATCAACCTGGTGCTGCGCATGCGCAACAACCGCAAGGAGCTGAACGACATCCGCTTCGAGTTCGCGCCGGGGAAGGACTCCGCGGACGGCATCGCCACGGAGCTGGTGGGCGCGGGGCTGGTGGCGGCGCGCGACGCGGACACGATCGCGGCGCAGCTGCAGCGGCTGGTGGACGCGCACCTGTTCCCGGCGGGCGAGCCGGCCGCGCGCACGCTCACCTTCCGCCTGGACTCGCCCGACCCCGCCGAGCCCGCCGACGAGAAGGGCCTCATCGGCTACGCGCAGCTGTCCATCGTCGATTAGTCCCGCCCGCCGCGCGCCGCCGCTTCCTCACCTCTCGATTGTGTCACGGACGCTTCCTTTCCGACTTTAGTTTCAGCCTCTTCTTTTCGAAACGGGCCCGATCTTGTTTTTGAAAAATAACTTCCTACTTTCTGTGTAAAATTATCTTTAACCTGATTTATAAAAATCGATGTTTCGGTAAACGAATGTGTCCTCCGTGCCCTGCCCTTTCGATCGCCCGCTTCTGGAAATGTACCCCGAGCCTCCTTCTCGACCAACCGATGGACAATAATGTAGTGGTGGAACACCGTGCGCCATCTCATTCTTAGCCTAGGCTATGTTAGTATCGTAATAATTGTAATCGCTACTATGTATAACTGTCATGATTACGCTGTTTTAATGTATCTACATATATTATGGGTGGATATGGATTTAATTTAGATATATGTACCTACCTTTACTGTTTATAGCTCAAGTGGATGTAAAATTTTATGTATAAGGGTGAATCTGAATTTATAAGAATTTATACACTAATATAGTCGTGTTTATTTCGCTGCTCTTACTTTAAAACACTGTAATTGATGATAAATTATTTTTAGTATGCAACATGTATGTAACATGTAATCAATATATATAGTAGATTGAAATTTTATTGAACTATAGGTTCGAGCTCCTGTATGTGCGACTGTAAGGATTGGAACTCATGATTCGCACTATTTCGAATGCAAGAGTGCGCTCACACAGCAACACTTGTGAACGTTCTCATAAAAACGTTTCCCATGCCTAGAAGTGCGGTCCTATCCAACCTTATTATATTAGACACCTATTTATACTTTAGTACCTCCCAAAGGTCGTTTATAGGAGTGCCATATTTAGAACTTCTAAATATGTAGACAAAGTTGTATTAATCATGCATATAAATGTATGTGTTAATAATATTCTGCAGATGATGTAGTAATTGAACGAAATCTAATATAATATATTGAGGTTACGAATATTGCACCTGTATTATATATGTATATATTTAAAAGTATATTCACCTGGTAGACTTATAAATTTTTGTATTCATGAAGACTGTTTGGCATTAATGTATTTTGCACAATGCGAACTGTGAATCCTAGCGCGCTGAGCGCCATCAATGATTTAATCAATTACATGTCATTTATTTGATATCTAGCGAGACTATGTGTATGTATGATGTATTTGTTAGATATAGTTGCTGTTTTTTTCCGATGATGTACGTCTGTTCTGACAATACACGGTATACGCTGAAACAAGGGCCTCGACTCTCGACCCCTGCGCATACGCAATCACCCGGCAGTCGTTACAGTGTTTATATTTAAAACTAGCAGACTATATATGCACTAAGATATGTTTTTTACGTTGTTACTTGTTTGTTGCTTATTTTGGAATTATTTTTGAAATAATAAAACATAAAATTGACTTCGGCAGGATGTTTTATTAAAACCTCTAGATTTTCCAAAATCTTACATATTAGGTAATGGTAGCTAGATAGCTATAATTTATATTAATTATAATTTGTGTTCGCTTATTCGTACAGTGTTCACGTTTGAAACTATTGCAGCGACCTAGCTCAGCTAGTCGCGTCCTACTGGTATGTCTACAAAGCATTTAGGTAATATAAGTTGTATGACTTAAAAAGTTTATCAAATTAAATGTAAACTGATAAAACTGGAACAATTTTGGCCTCTATACATTACAGTCAGTCGCTATAAAAATACATTTCTTGGAATATATTAGCGTACAGGCGTATTACAATAACTATAAAGTGTAGTTCTTAATCCTATTTGCAATAACTACTCGGCTAATGGGTTGCGCAATAAGCGGTTTTAATATAAAAATAAAATTTGTACACATACGAACTTAACCTCATAGCGTGTTGGTCCTCTGTCAAACAAATTATTATGGCAACACTCATTGGCGTGATCAGTGCTTTAACACATCTGGAGAAGAGAGATATTCATCTCTATGGCATTCACAACAAACGTCTTATTCGCGTAATGGAGAGAGCTTCTCGAACAGGAATAAGCGAGTGCAATTGTACAATTTAATTAATCGCCCACGTACAAATTAGGACAATTGTCTGAAGGCGCACTCGAACTTATTAAATAGATGACATTAATTAATTCGTTGTACGAATAAAGTTTGCGTGCAAAATGTTCCAATCTGAGAACATTGTACAAGCAAACTGGTCGCTTTCATAACAAATTATTAATGCTGCGTACAAAAAGTTTTAGATAACTAAATTTGCTAGTATAAGATTTCAAATTTTAATTGACTACGATCAACTAGATATTTTAAAAATTAAATGGTACGAAAAAGCTTTAAAAATGCATTTTAATATAACAACACTGGCAATATCACACTTCTTTTACAATTATTAATTTGCGACGTTAAGACAAATAAATGCAACATTTGTCAAATTCATATGTTCTTAAAAATATGTTATGAATGTACAGTACCTGTTTCGAAACTTGAGCTCAATAATACGATTCTATCAAACTCGAATAATAGTCCAGCGCTCAAGATTCGTGACAGAATTTAAGTACATCAAATATGATTTGAAGAAATTTATGTTTTATCAATAAGTAACGCGACTATACAAACATGACATAGGAAGTCCGTAAAGAATCTACGTCAATATTTCAAATAATAATAATAGTTTCACGTTTTATTGTTGACGTCAACTCTTTATTGGAACAAGTTACATCACTCAATTTCAGTCGTTAATGAGAATCATATAAACACATGGTACGTCATCAATTTTGTATAAAATTCAGGCTGTCTGTAAACTCGATCTGTACAAATACATAAGCGCGCACCAACTTTATTTGTAGTATACGTAATTATGTACGATGTAAGTATGTATATGCACGATATCTTTGTGTGCGCACTTCGAAATCCACGTGTGGGTACAAGTATGTTTGACTATGACGCTTGTGTATAAAGCTAAGTCAATTCTTGCAGAGACATAACAACATAGATAAAGCCGATGTGCGCTGGTAAAATGCTTAATTGTTAATTTATATTAAGTATGGCAAGTCGGCATTTTATTTAAAGATGATGTACAACCCCGTCACGGACCTTGACTCTCAAATAAAGGAGATAATTTAAGAGTACAAAAGTTCAAATTTAATGTTCGCGTGTATGAATTAGGTATATCCATTCACTAATTGAAATGTTCTTTGATCTGTATTCGGATATTAATAAACAAAAGCATTCTAACCAAAGCTAACAATGACTTCTTTACAAATTTTAATTCAGTTCCGTGACGACATTATTTGAATATTGGTCTATTTAAAGTTATATACAGAGTTGGTCTAGTGTACTGTTTTCAGATCTTTAACACTCGGAAATTACTTACATTACTTTATTTTAGTTAAGTACTTGTAATGATATTAACACAAAACACCAGTTTCACATATTCAATAATCAGAGTCAGATCTCAAACGTTTTTACAGCAATAAATAAGTTCATTGTGTGCTTTTAATAGTAGATAATTATCATTTTTCAGAAATATTTACAGTAAGTGACTAGGCGAAAAAAAGCATCTTAAGGCTATACCACACTCACTAATAAGGCGTTAGTATCCACTAGTGATGTAAACAATTTCAAATATAACAGACATAATTATATTAACATAATTATTACATTACTGTATAATAATATCAATGTTGATTACATACAGTCTGGAGGGTGTATGTGTATGGTGCTTTATTTTTACTGTATTGTTTTTCGACTTAAATGGCTTGACATATAAAATTAAAACAATGTTTCTATATGTTTTAATTTCATTCAATAAAAAAACAAAGTCGAACGCTTGTTCGATTCATGTTTTAAATTTATTGAAACACTTTTTATACCTTATTGCTTTTACGTCTTCTGTACGATAAAATATGGCACAATAATTCTTTAAAGTTATAATTTATAACTTTACCCATGAAGACACAATTAATTGTAGATTTAAATTGAATTGAAATGAAACATTCAAATTGTAAAAAATATGACTTATTAATTGACTTATTTGGGTTTGTTAAGTCTTCTTCGTGCTTCCAAAAAGTATTTTCCGTCGAAATATAAGTATATTCATATAGATCATTATTCATATCATTCAGAACTCATTGAGACTACAGATAATGTACACCCTCCACATATTTCAACACCACGTCTTAACAAACACATGTTTTAATTCTTAATAACATAAATTTGTACCAATTGAAAATCGTGTTATATTATAATTGATCAAACAGAAATTATTTTTTGGGATATAAAAAAAAGATTAATGGAATATTAAAAACTCTTAACATGTAATTAAAAAAATGAAAAGCTCATTTATATGAAAAACTATAACTGAATATATTTATAGTTATTGAATACGATAAAAACTTATCGTGGAAAGACTCAATCACAATAGTTTATTGAGAAATTCGTAAAGAATATACCAAAATAAATTATAAAAATAAATCATATCCTATAATATGAAAATAAATGCATAATCAATTAATAAAAATAAAACAATCAAAACTGGAATCCTTAATTAAATGCAGTATCAAGCATTTCAAACATAGATCAAAATTAGTAAGCATAACAAAATAAATATCTTTCAACTTAAAACAAATAATAAAATGTGTCAAAAATTAAAAATGTCATATAATTAAGTAAATTATGTAAAATTAAGTGGAATGTTAAGCGTAGTAAAAGCATAACGATATAGATATATAATATGAGATTCATCAACACATGAATGTGCATTAAGGTACACTTCGGCACTTTAACAGTATGATGTACGTGAAGAACTTAATAATTTGTGCATTTTAAAAAAGATAAAGCGTGAGCGTACGTATCTATCACAAGGGTTGTGCGTAAAAAGTACATAAACAAGCTTAGAAATAATCGATTGTACTATATAAAAGCGCATAGTTAAGTAAATTAACAATACGTATATTTCGGTGCAAAATTTACAAAATATTCTGGACCGAATTGTAAAATCCGGCGCCGTCGGGCGAACGTTTCGGAAGCCCAGGAGCCCCTCCCCCGTCGATCGAGACCGGAGCCGACACACCGAACCGTCCCTAACACGGCACGCACGCAACGGATTCCAGTAAAAGCCGCCGGGCGAAATCCAAAAATAGGTCCGAAAAATTTGACACCTCGGAATCGACCCTCGGCCGGAATCAGAAGAGCTCGAGGAGCTTGCGCTTGAAGTAGTCCCGGAGCGGCGCGTAGTAGTGGTGCTTGAGGGCGAGCAGGTCGGGCTGGCGCTTGAGGGCGCGCAGGGGGGGCCAGTCCGTCTCGAACAGCAGCACGGCGGCGGCGGCCAGCGCCAGCCACACCAGCGCGAAGGCGGCGGCGAAGGCGCGCGCCGGGCTGAAGGGCCGCGGCGCCGCCAGCCGCCAGTCGTCGCCCAGCGCGCCGCCCAGCCCGCCGCCCAGCGCGCCGCCCATCGCGCCGCCCAGCGTGCCGCCCGACTCCGTCGACGAGTGCTCGAACGGGTCCCGCGTGCTGAACTCCGTGCACGCACCTACATTCACCATAGACACATACCTCATTATAAAAAATAAACCCTAAACTTTAATACTGATATTTTAACACATTTTCGCGTACAAATAATATAAGACAGAAGATGTGTAGAACCTATTGACTACTTTCTACTACATTCTGTACCTTTTTTTTGTTATCGAGGAGGAAACCTTCAAAAGGTACACGGTGCCGTGGGAGCGACACGGGATTATGTGGGATTTTTAACACACTAAATTATTAAATTAGATTATTAAAAACGCCGCCGTCCTTCCAGAGATCGTTTGCTAGACGGTTCGATCTTCCACTCTCGCCGCTCGCAACCCTGGAACCCCTTGAAACCATTTAGTCGCCTCTTAAGACAAGCTAGGGATACTGTAGCCCTATTCTGGTTCCGGAGCTACAAGGTACACTCTGTACCTACTGTTTAAAATATTAAAAAAAAACTCGTAATAAATTTATCGGATAATTAAAAGCTATACTCTAATACGGCTAATTTCTAAACTGCCTGTTATAATGACGACATATTTTTCTATGTTGCTCATCATCAAGACTATTATTCCGGAGTTCTCACCGGCAGTCTTGGGCTCCTCGGCGACGGCGCGCAGATGGTCGCAGCAGGCGAGCGCGATGTCGACGGCGGGCCCGGCCAGCAGGCAGCCGCCGTCGCACGCGTCCTCGCCACCGCCGCCGCCCCCCGCACCGCCCGCGCCGCTCTCCTCCAGCGGCGCGCTGTGCGTCGACCGCGGTAGGCTGCTGTAACCTGCCAATAGAATAGAGGTGGTAGAACCCTTTGTGGTTCGACTCCGGCGGCACCACCGCCACACCTATTTCTGCCTAATAACAGCAGTGTTAAGCGCTGCTGAGTTTCGTTTTGAAGGGTGGGGTAAGGGCGACATACTTTTCCGAGGCGTTCCAGCTTAGTCCTCAGGGGTAGCGGCGCATCTGTGGCCGACCTCAGGTAGGAATATCTAACCCTATCTGGGGTTGATCACAGATGTCCATGGGCGGCAGTAGCCACTTACCATCAGGTGGACTGCATGCTCATCTGTTACTCCTATATTATATATAAAAAAAAACTCGTATTTTACAGTTACACCTACGGTCGTTTGCCCACCGCACCATCACCGAGCCAATACCGAGAACGAGATTATTTTGGGGCTAATTTTAATATGTCTTGACGGCGATAGTTTGTCCACCGCAAGCGATATCGGCGGTTTATTTTGTTCCTGCTGTCACACGCGTGACGGCAGTGTATGGACAAGTTCCAATGTGTTTTATATTGATGGCACATCGGCCCGTCAAAATCTCGGTGCCGATCTAGCGGTCACGCCGATCTACTCGAAATATCTGCGGCCGGGATGACGGTGCTCGGGTGAGGGACGTGCGGTGGACAAGCGCCTATAGGTAATGTATTTACGCTACTTCGGCGCAGTCATTAATTATTTATCGGTATCGGCTAGGTGACGGCGGCGGTGGACAAACAGCGTACTTTTTTGAGCGCGTTAGAGAAAAATATACAAGATAAAATGTGGGCAATTTATGGGATATTAAACTACTATTGTATTTTAAAAGTAATATTTCTCTTATATAATATTTCTCTTAGTAATATTCCTCTTATTTCATATACATAGTCACATAATGTTATCCAGAGTTTACCCTGGTGGTAGAACCCTTTGTGGTTCAAATCCGGCGGCACCACCGCCACATCTATTTCTGGCTACTTACAGTGTCAAGCGCTGCTGTGTTCTGATTTGAAGGTTGTGGTAATGGAGACATACTTTTCCAAGGCGTTCCAGCTTAGTCCTCAGGGATAACGATGCATCTGTGGTCGACCTCAGGTAGGAATATGTAATCCTATCTGGGCTTGATTGATTGCCAATAGAAGAGGTGGTAGAACCCTTTGTGGTTCGACTCCGGCGGCACCACCGCCACACCTATTTCTGCCTAATAACAGCAGTGTTAAGCGCTGCTGAGTTCCCTTTTGAAGGGTGTGGTAAGGGCGACATACTTCTCCGAGGCGTTCCAGCTTAGTCCTCAGGGGTAGCGGCGCATCTGTGGCCGACCTCAGGTAGGAATATCTTACCCTATCTGGGGTTGATTACAGATGTCCATGGGCGGCAGTAACAACTTACCATCAGCTGGACTCATCAGGTGCTCTTCTGCTACTCCTATTTTCTTAAAAAAAAAAAAACAAAAAATATCTATAGTCTAAACTTCTAGTAGGATAACCATGATACAATTGGTCTTTCTATTTACCTTTAAAATGCTTACCAAAATCACCGGTCATGGGCGTTGACGGAGTAGCGGGTACACTGGAAGCTTTCCTCCTGCCGCCCGTACTTGAACCCTCCTCCTAGTAGATTTCATTTTTCTTCTTTATATTTTCAAGTATATTTAACACTATTCTTTATTAATGTACATATAATAAAAAAAACTGTTAACCTTATATACCAAAGATTATGTATTCATGCCATAAAATTTAGTATTAACTTAAAAAACATACGTTCAGTTTGTCAAAATGTTGAACAACAGATTGTCGATATTCCCTTGAATACAAATTTGTCCTTACAAACTGTATATATTTAAGTACTGTATAATTTAAGTTTCTCTCAATTTTAGCATACAAATATAAATTTACTTAGCAGATATATATTTGTTTGAAGTTAGAATGACCATAATATCTGTCAGAACACCAAAAATACCTCACATAATATAATTTATAAATAAATGAAATATAATCCGGCTCGAGGGACCAAAAGCAATGTGTACCTGCGAGTCCCTTGGCGCCAGCAAGCCGTCGCGCTCGAGGATCTCGCGCTCGGTGCGGCCCACGTACTTGAACTTGGTGCCCCACGAGAACAGCCCGCCGCCCGAGTACACGCACGCGTCCGACGACGACGCCAGCCTGCACACAACACACATCACAACAAAACTGTAATTGGCAGCCTTCATGTAGTGCGCCAATTTGGGGAGGCCTATGTCCAGCAGTGGACATCAAAAGGCTGATGGACGGATGGATGTAGTGCAGTGCGTGTTGCTGTAGTAGTATCATCATCATCAACAGCCCGTTACCATGCCACTGCTGGGCATGAGTCTCCTATCAGAGTATCATGTATCATATCAGAGTAAGAAGGATTAGGCCATAGTCCACCGCACTGGCCAAGGAAATCAGGACAAATGAAAAATCAGAGGTGCCTGTGAAAAAGGTGTGATTTGAACCTCGGACCCCTCGATCAAAAGGCCGCGTTTTCTTAATCCCTCGGCTATCCTTGATTACTTATAGTAGTATATTGAGTGAATAATTACTTGATTTATTTAAACATAATATAGAATATTTGTCCTAAATTATTTTTCATTACTATTATTTTATTGTTAGTCTCAAATAAATCATATACGATTTTAAGTGTGCAGTTGAAAATAATTATATAAAACTTACGTAAAAAATAGCATCTGCTCTATGGCACAACACCACACGTGTCGACATGATGCGCCGCTCGGGCACTTGAAACCCACCGTGTGCTTTTTCTGAAAAATAAGCCGACAATTTATGAGGTCATAATAACTCTTATATGCCACTTCCAAAAATCTAATTAAAAGTATTCAATTAACGCTTATAATTCTTCAGTTTTTATTAAAGCATCGTATATTTTTATTGGGTAACGCATCTATAACGAATCCTGAGGCCCAGTTTCCACCGAAACGGAATATAGGAGGATGAAGATTAGATGTCAAGAGCATTCGAGCGAAGAGAGATTTCATATTTTTGCGGCGTAGTTGTAAACGTTAGGCGACAAGCAGGGGAGCATATGAGCGGCACCCGCGCTTCCTTTCCCAGCAAGCATGCTTTAAGTCTTGCGCTCTACTCCGCTCGTTCCAGCTTACTTCTCCACTACGCATCGGAGCTATATTTCCACTCATGCCTACCTTGGTGGAAACTGACCCTAATTGGATTTAATAAAATGCAGTCACAAGGATCTCATAAACGACAATATGTATGTATAATTGGCGACCATCATTATATTATAAAAAAGACAAAAGTAATAATAGATCTAAATACCTACTAGCCATTCTCAGACTTAAAAAATGTAAACTAATATTATTGAAATAATAAAAATAACTCACTTCTGGATAGTTCAGATGAACGATAAACATACGACCCTCGAAATTGATTTTGTGAACCTCTGACCATTTGAAATGATGCGTTTTCCGACTGCCTTGAAACGTAAGGATACCACCGTGATTGATACCTAAATATAATTGATTGCCTCTGTGGTCCTGGACAAAAAACATACCTTTATTTAACTACAATAGAATTAAAGTATAATTATTACCGTAAATTAATAAGTAATTAATTTTCCGTATAAAAGATATCAAGAATAATTCTTAGCAAAAAACAATTGTTAATGTACTACATTTTGCAACAATTTGTAAATTACCATACAAATTCATCAAAAATATATAAATATTTATATACGTATTAGTTAATCATTATCCGGCTCGAAGGACCATTTTCTCTAGAATTATTTCGATTCACAGACTAAATAACAAAGCTACTACTACGTAATTTTATTCTGTCGATTATATTGTACCTTGACGGGATGTGGGTCTACTCCGTAAGTGTCAAGTTGGCAAGCGATTTTTAAGAAAGATCTCTCAGCCTCTTGTGTAGACAAGCCTTTCACACCGCCCGTGCCGCCGGGGGTTCCTTCGACTGGTTCTCTATGTAACTCCTGAAAAAATATTGTAAAATTTGAATTTGATTACTACCAGCAAAATACCCTCATAAAATAATTTGTATAATGTTGTCTAGTCTCTAAGTCAACCTAATAGTTAACCCTAATCTCTAATTATTATTAATTTGCTTCACTAATTATAAATGTTACATTGTTTAGAGGAAAATATTATCCTAAATTTTATTTTTTCCCAGTATGTGTACAAAAATAATACAGGGAAAATAATAAATTTAGTATTATCTAATACAAAATTTAGGTTTCGTATTAATTAAAATGTATTACACATACGTATTACATATACCCATAAAATTATTAATAATAATAAAAATAACCCTATAAGTGATTATGCATTTATTGTTAACTGTATTCCTAGTTCTTAAGTTATGGTGGCGCATGCAAATGTAATAATCGTTGGTGATGTTAATAAATAAATAAATAAAAATAAATAAATAAATAAAATAGTAGTCAGTTCTTGAAAATCTAGGCCAAAATGTTGATTATTCTATCATCTTATATTTATAGATGGAGATGACTAAGTCATAGATCCAACATAATTGAAATGTGAAAAATTAGCACAATTTTACTATGCTAACAAAATATTGCATTGTAAATATCTAATCCAAATAAAGAACCCCCCTGAAATATCAATCCTGCTTTCTCACCTGTATCCTGCCCTCGATTGCGTCCGTTTGTCTCAATAAAAGCCTCATTTCAGTTACATAGTTCCCCACATGGATGTTGGGATCATAATCACCAAGCTCAACTGGAAATAAATGAAAAAAAAATTATCAACTTCATTTCTATTGAGCCACATAAAAATATCTTATAAACATTGAAATATTACATACATTTATTTAATAAGGAAAAAAATTAAGACATCTAATCATATTTAACTCCCAGTATACTCAGAAAATTTTATCAGCAATTTTAGCACATTATGCAATATTGCATACATGATTCATTACGGAGTACTTGTGAAATTACTTCTTGTTCAAAATTAGACACTCCATAACAAGTGTTGTTTATTACACAATGTTTTCCAATGAGTTCATCAATGGAACTCTTTGTGATGAGTGTTTATTCATAATCTGGAAGGACTCCAATAATTCCTATTATAAATATATATTCAGAAAAAAAAGAAAGACAGTGATGGTGACAATTTTTTATGGTAGTGTTTTTGTTTTTCATTTTTGTATATATGTAAATTTTGTAAATAAGTTGTTTTATATTTACTTATAGTTTATTTTATTATATTTCATTTTCTATAACTGTCATTATAATTGTAAATATTTTTCAGTTAATAAAACCACTGTAGTTATATTCAGATTATGATTCAAAATATTAACAAATATATTAAGTTTCCATTTAATCACTATACTATATTTTGAGAACATATAGTAGGTAATGTAATATTGCACAATACATATAAGTGTTATGTGAGTATGGATATACTAGTTATAGATATATAGCTTTTAGTTATGTGCACATTAGAACTTGATCATTACTTACTTAAATGTTAATAGAAAATTACAATGTTAAGAAACCTATATCCCTGAGTCCTTTAACAGAAAGTTTTAAAAGTTGTGTAAAGTTTACCATTCACACTTGGTCATTGGGTCACAGTGTGGTGGAATATGATTTAAAAGCTCACCCTCAGAAGGGAAATGTGTTCAGTATTGGGGAAAAAATTGGTTCAGTTATATGATGACAGCACTTAACTCAGTGATGGATCAATGTGTGGTGCAATATAACGACAAAAAACTTACTCTGTATAATTAGGGCTCCCAACATGGCAGCCTCATTTGCGGTACAATACAACCTTCCATGCAATAAATCCCTTTTCAACTGAAGGTATATTTGAAACCTTGTCACATCCTCTTTGAGAAGCAGTGGGTTAGGGGGATAGAATTTAACTCGAAAACTAAATAAAATTGGAGATGCATCTGTAAAGTAATAAAAAAATTAATTAAGTGTTAAATTATGTATTTATAGGAATAAGTTTCAGGAATGTTGTGTATTCTATAAAAAGGGACTAAGGAAAGTGTAATAATATTATTTAATTGGACTGTAATACTTGTATCTATGAATAAATAATGCATAACAATTTACTGTTCATTGCCAGAATGCTGTATCAAAGTACAGGAACTCCCATAATCTTTAATTAATCTTAACAGAAAAAAAGACATTCTGTATATTCAATTGCCGGTAAAGTTAAAATTATTTTAGTATATTATTCTTTTCTAACTTACAGATTTTACCATAGCAACAAATTATACTGTTGCCCTCCTATCTTGCTTGCAGTAGATTTATTGATATACATACATTGTAGTGTCACTTCCATTGAATTAAGAAAAAGGACACATTGTCAGAATACAATTCCAGTCATTATGATGTAAGTAGATAGTAGTGAATTACAAATGAAACCACTCATTGAATAAAATGAGAACAAAGTAGCTATTTACCTTTGACTTGCTTCAGTATTAACTTAGCTAAATGCAGCCAATGCTGGAAGAGTAAAAATTTATTTTAATAATAATCATATTAGTAAAAACAAAAAAAATACTACCAGCCATTTAATGCCATGACTTAAGATTTGATCACTTACTCTTTGGCCACCAGCATCGACATACCGAAGCCCAAAATAATCAGTTTCAGTAAGATTCAGCTGTTGACACACATGTTCTAATAAAAATTTTCCTTTGTAGCTAGGCTAAAAAAATGCAAGGGAATTATTTTTCTTTTTAAGAAAATATAATACTGAATAACACGGATTTATTCACTTTAAAGTATAAATAAAGACCTATATTTACATTTTAAAATCAGGCAAAAACTTACATGAAATTCACATTCTAATATCTCTGTATCTTCTAACAACCGCACAGTACATTTATAAACAATATTACTATCACCTCTGCTTTTGAACATTCTGATAAATCCTTTTCACAAATTCTATTCTATTTAAAAATAAATAAGGATTTTAGTATCATGTCACTATGCCTTGTTTTCATATAGCCTAAGCATTGATATATTAATTGAAACAACTGTTTTAAATTTGACAAGTTTGTAATAAAGAGGGAAATTAAGTGTAATTTCTTATCAAAATAACACCTCGCCACTCTTCTGTTCTTTATTTTCCTACTTCTTGGCCAGGGCCACTTTATCAGTGATTGATGGATGATAGCAACCATAGACAAAAAACCAAGAGTTTTACTTTTTTATATACACATTGTAGCTAAAATATTCAATCCAGAGACTACAGTGTAGTCTGTGTAAATATAAACAATGAACTAATAATTTTGGTAATGTTATATAATTACATTAAACCTAAAAAATAACATTTCATTGAGTTAATTTATATATTTAATTATTGCAATAATGTTGATAACGATATTAATAAACGTACTTTTCGATTTCAGAACGTAAAATCTAAGTCCGGAAATGACGTTGCACAATTTTAATGTGACCAGTATATGCGTGTGTTCCATAATTATAGGGAAAAGTAGTATTTTTTTTTACTCCCGTTAAATTATTTTTTATGACGCTATTGAAGCCTTGTAGCCTCGCGAACTATTCGAATAAATAATCATTCAAATGACATATATTTCCTTTCTTTACAAGCTATGTCCTACTTTCTTCATTTTAGAAATGATTTAAAGAAAATCTTATCTTCCTAAAAGGTATAATTTTCTATGTTTATAGTTCAGTTCAACTTTTATATCTATACTTAATAATCAATCCAGTTTCGGTCTTCTTAGCGTATTATTTTTCTTTTTTGCAGCCAGATTTTTGTTATTTTTATAATTTATTTTTTTACTGTCCCGATACACTCCTATAAACAAATTATTCTAAAATTCATATGACAGTACGAGGTGGACATCCGAAGTTTACGTACCTTTGAAAACATTTTTTAAATTAAAGACCTCAAGGGTGAATTTCTTTTCTCGCAATATTTTCCTTCACGGTTAAAGCAAGTGATAATTCATTTCTAATACAGACATAACTTTGAAAAATCGTGCGTGCCTGAGTTTTTAAGCACACATTGGACCTCCCAATTTGGTGTATTGAGAGGTTGATTTTCAGTCACTAAGCTGTTTCTATAGGCTGTCGATTGTTAGAAATATATTCAAATCATATAATTATAGTATTATTTTAATTAATTATTTTGTGTCATTTTTATAATAAGGTGCCCATCTATACTGGCTGGCACGATTGTATGAGTTAGCATAAAAAAGAAAAGCTCTTGACGTTTGAGTTGTATTTGGCGCAGGTATAATAAAAGTTGTAAATTGGATCAAAAAATAGTATTACTAATTAATTTACTAATTAATTAAGTATTATTAATTATTAGTGGGATAATCTCAAACGATAGATATATAATTTCAATTTATAAATTATGAAAAATATGCCTTTATAGACTACAATTTATTTGAAAATTAAAAAAGGATCACTATCTTAATTACCGTAGTTTTAAAATTCCCCTTCTGTTTAAAAAAAAAAAAAAATGCTGTCGTCAATTTTAAATGAGAACTTTATATACGCAAGTATTTTTTGCAAAATAAAAGTATCCTTTTAACTATTCCGGTATATCGTAATTTTACCGTTAAAAATGCACCATTGACGTTCGGTTCCACGGAACAAGATTTTTTTTCTTTTGGTTCATTGCTAGACCAAAGGTAATTATTATAGTCTAATTGGTCATATAATTGAATGCAAGTGCGATACACCGTAGTTAAAACATATATTTTTGTTAGAAAGTAACAGTAACTTGTAACAGTTTTGTAACAGATTACCAATTATAACTATTTCTGGTAGGAAGTTTTCTAATTATTATGTATACAATTCAAAAAATAAAATTCTTGAGCTCCAATCTTAATTGTTACATGTTGCTTTGCATGTGTATCTTTCATGGTCTTTATTTAAGTTATAACTCCGATAATATTCTGCCTAAAGTTAATAACGGATAATTTAATAATGTATTAAAATGAACCTTTCTTAATTAGGGAGTTCATAAGTCACAACAATTTTGTAATATTTATGCAGGCTAATGGAAATGAATACGAAGGAGCGAAATGAACTCCTAAGTAAGTCTACAACGGGCGGAACAAGGGATGAAATCTGCAACTTGTTGCCTTATTTATTTATTCTTTATTGAACAAAAGAAAGATGCGGTAGAAAAGACGGATTAATGCTATGCTTAACGAGCATTTCTTACTAGCCAATCATGAGCATGTTGAGATAAACTGAAGGCGGTGCAAGTGTATAGAAGAAGATTTTTATCTTATAAGAACTTGATCATTATATTTCTTTGAATATCAATAATGAGAAAGAAAGAAACATACTAAGAGTTTAACTTGAAACGAAAGAAACAGAGACTGTGTATAAAAATGCATGCACACAAAAGCAAATAAATGTGAATAAATGACACAAAATAGAAAGGATGAAATGAAACGATACAGACACATAATTATGCCTAATGATCAAGTTGACTAGAATAATGACTAGAAGAATGAAGAATGACTAGAAGAACATTATATACTAAAAAAACTTTTTTTTGACTTTTATTTATAGTTTTCATAGGATTGGCTTCTTTAGGTAGTTATATATTTTTTCCAATAAATTATATTTACATCTGCATTAAATTTCATTGTGGGGAAAATACAATGCAGGCAATACAATATTAAAATATTACTTGTAACGCCTTATTCATATAAATTTTATGCGTGGCCTAAAATTCTGCATAACAGAAGAAATCGCTCAACACCAAACAGATTGCTTGCCGCTCTCTTTCTATTATATTAAAATCCTTTTTAACCGAATTCAAAAAAGGAGGAGGTTTCTCAATTCGACCGTATATATGTTATTTTACAATAACCATCACGCTAATTAATGTCGAAAACAACTGAAATGCGTAGCTATGTAATAGCATTCACCTGTTTATTGCAACACCCAATTTATTGTTTCTATCGTTAATATTATTGTTGATTGTATTATTTGGCTAATTCATTAATGAATAAATGAAGTAATACAATTAACAATTGAACACATGGTTATTTACTTATATATTATTGTATTAATATTTCAATATAATCAAATTCTAATTAGATTTCCATAAGAAAACTGTATACACTTAGAAGAGAATATTAAACAAGGAACTTCAGAATTTCTTATTGTTATCACTTCGACATTTTATTAGTTTACTATCACATCATTTAATATTTACGATTCATTTTATTTCAATGTAATTTTTACAAGTTGCAAATTCAAAAACAGGGATAAATCGAATTTAATATTGCCACACCAGAAACCGGAAGTGACTCCTTTCTTCCCATTCCAGCCGAAAGAAAAATCATTTCTCGTTCATTCTGTTGGAGTCTTTCTCGGATAATACACGCTATCCGTGGTGAGTGTCCGAAGAAATAGTTAAGTGCAGTGCAAATTCAGTGTCTTGAGTCTCATTATCCATTTAATTTGGTGTTAGTATAATAATTTTGTTTCATCTCCCCATCGCATAGTCCTTTTAATTTTTAGTTTTATGTTTATCATGTTATTATGGTGTAATCGAATGTATCAACTTTTTCCACTATTCTTTTGTTTTACTAGATATCAATTTTATGCTACATTTTATAATTTAGTAATTAGTATTTCTTATGTTTTAGATTGTGTCGGTGTGATATAATGTTTCCAAGTTTAAAAAATACACTTTGCTTACGCGTCATACTTTCGCACAGACCGGCACATGCCACCACGTGGTTGTGAATCATCTTGTTTTTATTTCTTTACTTGTATGCATTAATTTTTTGCATTGATCAAGTGTTTTTTATATTATTGTCATGGTTTTTCTCATATTTCATTTAATTTCTCCCTTATATACCGTAATGGCTGACATCCATTGTGAAATGTCAAGATAGGGCGAGGCGGCCATGCGGCGGCCATATTGCCGGCCGCGTATCCATGCATGAGGCTACGACCTTGTGAATGTGCATTACGATCCCCTGTTGTGTATATTGATAATTAATCTTAAAAATTAATAGATTCCTTTTATTTCTTTTTAGACTAACCAAAAATGGGCAAGGAAAAGATTCACATTAACATTGTCGTCATCGGACACGTCGACTCCGGCAAGTCCACCACCACCGGTCACTTGATCTACAAATGTGGTGGTATCGACAAGCGTACCATCGAGAAGTTCGAGAAGGAGGCCCAGGAAATGGGCAAAGGTTCCTTCAAATACGCCTGGGTGTTGGACAAACTGAAGGCTGAGCGTGAACGTGGTATCACAATCGATATCGCTCTGTGGAAGTTCGAGACTGCCAAATACTATGTCACCATCATCGATGCTCCCGGACACAGAGATTTCATCAAGAACATGATCACAGGAACGTCGCAGGCCGACTGCGCCGTGCTGATCGTCGCCGCCGGTACCGGTGAGTTCGAAGCCGGTATCTCCAAGAACGGTCAGACCCGTGAACACGCCCTCCTTGCCTTCACTCTCGGCGTCAAGCAGCTGATTGTGGGTGTCAACAAAATGGACTCTACTGAACCCCCATACAGTGAATCCCGTTTCGAGGAAATCAAAAAGGAAGTCTCTTCCTACATCAAGAAAATCGGTTACAACCCAGCTGCCGTCGCTTTCGTACCCATTTCTGGCTGGCACGGAGACAACATGTTGGAGCCATCCACCAAAATGCCCTGGTTCAAGGGATGGAACGTTGAGCGTAAGGAAGGTAAGGCTGAAGGCAAGTGCCTCATTGAGGCTTTGGACGCCATCCTGCCTCCCGCTCGTCCTACAGACAAGGCCCTGCGTCTTCCCCTACAGGACGTCTACAAAATCGGTGGTATTGGTACAGTGCCCGTAGGCCGAGTTGAAACTGGTATCCTCAAGCCTGGTACCATTGTTGTATTTGCCCCCGCTAACATCACCACTGAAGTAAAATCTGTGGAGATGCACCACGAGGCTCTCCAAGAGGCTGTGCCTGGAGACAATGTTGGTTTCAACGTAAAGAACGTCTCTGTTAAGGAATTGCGTCGTGGCTACGTTGCCGGTGACTCCAAGAACAACCCACCCAAGGGTGCCGCTGACTTCACCGCACAGGTCATCGTGCTCAACCACCCTGGTCAAATTTCCAACGGCTACACACCTGTGTTGGATTGCCACACTGCTCACATTGCCTGCAAATTCGCAGAAATCAAAGAGAAGGTTGACCGTCGTACCGGTAAATCCACTGAGGAGAACCCGAAATCTATCAAATCTGGTGATGCTGCCATTGTTAACCTAGTGCCCTCCAAGCCTCTCTGTGTAGAGTCCTTCCAGGAGTTCCCACCCCTTGGTCGTTTTGCCGTGCGAGACATGAGGCAGACTGTCGCCGTAGGTGTCATTAAGGCTGTCAACTTCAAGGAAGCTGGTGGTGGCAAAGTCACCAAAGCCGCTGAGAAGGCCACTAAGGGCAAAAAGTAGCTAGCACTGTTAACAGCACAATTCTTTATTCAACTGCGATACTTCATTCACCGCAAGGTGTTCCGAAGGAAAGAAAGGCTACAAACTCATTCCTTTTCTATATTTTTTACAAGGCTTATACTGTAACATTATTTTATAATTTATAAGGTTATACATATATCTGAAATATTTTGTTATGACTGCAACTAAAATGTAAATTCATAGAATAAAGGTAGCCTCCAGTAACGTGTCATTTTATTATCCAACATCCCAATCCTATCAATAAACACAAAATTGTAAAAAATCACAAAATAAATTATATTACTTTGTCTTAAAACAATTTTAAAATTAATTCTAAATATAAATATTTTGATTTTAATATCATTTTCATAGCAATATATTATTTGTTTTGAAATTGTCTCACAATTTTTAATAATTATTATTATAATTATTTTATCCTTGATTTTGATAAGATAATATTCATAGTAATTTTAATTACAAGTTGGATAACTTTCACCTTCCACCTATTGAGAACAGTCAACAGTTACTATCAGGTGATTCATGGACTATGGTCCATGCCTCCAAGACATTGAAGATTAAACTAAAATATTCTGTTCTAAAAGTTAGTTTCCCAAAAAGAAGCTCTCATTTTAGAATTCAGTTTAGATCATAATAAATAAATGTCTTAAAAGATATCTGAATTCTAGCTTTCTACTGGCTGCTGAGCTATAATATATATGAAGAATGATACTGAGTTTTTGTGTTGTCTGATTATGTTCTTTCGTAAATGACTTTCTAATTATCTAATATTATCAATTACGTTATAACATTTTTAGCTACTGAAATGTTGTCTTAGGGAAGTTACTACGATGTAGTGTGTAGATAATTACATTGCAATAGGACAATGGGATATGAATGAAAATGGTTAATTGGTGTTCTATAACATATTTATTAATTACAACTAATTACACAAACACCATTCGAGATTATTACGATTTTTCATACTCTAAAGAATTGATCCTTTCCTCTTGATCCACTATTGCATTGGCCCATTCTTCTGCTTGTTGAAGTCGTTTTCGGCGGCTGTAGGGGCCGTAATAGAGTTTGTTGACGACTACAACAGCTGACGTGATTGCAATAGCCATTGTCATTTTTACTAATGGACTTGAGTGTTTAAACCATCGTTTCAGTGAATTCATTCTTTTTAGTTGTCAATTCAGGTTCAGAAGCGGTATCAGGGCTATCTAGATGTTTGTTTTTTCTAGGGAAGTGCTCGTCAAACAACGGTTTCCATATGTACACACCACTAAAAACACCTAATGCTACGGCTAGAATAAATTGACCTCTCGTTACTCCGCGAGCTTTGTAAATTTTCATTATCCGTATTATGTTTTCCTTTAATATATCATTTTTACAGTTCTGTTACACAACATAACCTCTCTAAAAATTAAATTAAAATTTTCTTTGATTTGACATTAGCGTTGAGTTGACAGTCGGTATACCAGCATAGATTAGTAAAAAAAAATGGAATTCCGATACACTAAACAAAAATATTTGGTAAGTACTTATTCATGATAACTCATTAACTTAATACTCGGTGATATTTATTAATCTACACGAAGTGTTCGATCAATTTCATTACATATAGTCCTAACATACAAGATCGGTCTAAGACCGACTAGTTTGCCGTTTGCTGACTTTACTGCCAGTGCCGGCCGTCGGGCAGTGCGAGATATTTTACTGTCTACGACTACGAGTGAAGTACCTTGAGTTGAAAAGTGGATAGCTTAGAGATGGTTAAAAAACTCGATTTCTTATTTGGAGGGCCCGAAGTTCAAATCCCAGAAGTTATGATTTTGAACGTATTAGAAATTTTTTATCACTTGCTTAAAAGCTAAAGAAACTTCGTGAAGACTATGACAACGTGCACACGCCTGAGAGCTCGGAACCCTAAGAGTCCTTTCAGACAAGTTTTCAAAAGTTTGCTGTCTACTGAAAAGAGTATAGAAAACTATATAAGTCTACTGCATTTGGTCAGCGCGATGCGAGTCCTCTCATTATCTTTTTAGACGATATTTTCTTCGCGAACAAATGCATTTCAGTGGTTATTTAGTTCTGACGACTTTTATCGACTTCTTCTACGTCTGCATTTAATCAAATTTTATGAAGTCGTAAGACTGTTTTGTTTTAAGGACGATCTAACTGGTTCTTCACAGACAGTATAGGTGTATTAGGTGTTCTGTGCTCCGTTAGAAGTATAGGTGTTCTGTGCTGAAAGCACATTATAAACATAAACATAGATAACCTAAAAACTAAAAAGGAAAGAAATGACTTTATGGTAGAATAATTTAAATAATCTAAATATACAAACTGTAATGTTATATATGTTATATATGTGCTGATAATTACCTAAAATGCAAGAAAATAAAAGAGTCCAACCTAATATTCTTATAACAGGTGAGTTGGAATCTTATTAAGTTCTACCGGTCCATATGCTTTGATAAGTACTACTAATCTATGTTCATATGATGTAAAATATCTATATGTTAATAAAATAGATGGTACTATATTTAAAACTAAACGTCTTCTACTCTCATAGTATCATTAGCATTTTCTTATAAAATGAACAAAGCAAAGGCGCTTGCAACCCTTCTGACAAAATGTATATTATGAAAGAAGATTCTTAAATTCCAGGAACACCAGGGGTAGGGAAATCCACAATAAGCCGCCTGCTGTCAGACAGAACTAAGTTTCCATGGCGGGAGGTATCGAAGCTGGCAGAGGAATACAATTGTTTAGATGAATATGATCCAGAATATCAATGTCCATTTCTCAATGAGGATAAGGTATATTATTCTCCTACACATTGTTCTAAAACTATATACATTAAAAATTATCATTAGCATTCCTTGGTCAGGAACAGATCTCCCAGAATAGGAAATATTAAGACATGTTCTATGTCAACATTCTGGCCAATATAACTAAACTTAATATACTTTATTATGTTTTATGTGGATTCCACTAATCTTTTCTTAAGGCTATGCTTTATGTAAACACCACAAATCTTATAAGATTGAAGTAAGAAACAAGCAAGCAGGCGATCAGTGGTAACTGCTGCCCATGGATTCATATGACGAACTTCATATAGAATGGGAGATGTATCTGAGGTCAATATCTAAATGAGACCTTACCACTCCTGAAGACACTGGATAATATAACTATTCATCAAGAAATAAATGCCACTATAAAACTGAACAATCACTCACATAAATATTGAAACATAGAATTCCTCTATCATCAGTTTGATTTTTCTTTTTTAAGTTATTAGATATTATGGAGGGAATGATGGCAAAAGGAGGCAACATAGTTGACTACCATGGCTGTGAATTCTTTCCTGAACGATGGTTTGATGGAGTATTTGTTATAAGAACAAATAACACAGCTTTATATGACAGACTAACTGCCAGGTAAAGTGAGGTCATATTTTTGTCATAATTAACTTTATTGTATAATATTATTCACAAGCAAATTATTATTTTCTTATCCAATGGCATTTGACTTGACAAAGTTACCTTTCCATTCTATATAAATATTTTTCTTTTCCCTGTTATTGTGTTAGAACATATTCTAAATTAATTAATTAATCTATAATTTTCAGGGGTTATACAGGAAAAAAACTAGAAGACAATATACAGTGTGAAATTTTCGAGACCCTGTTAGAAGAGGCCCAATCTTCTTACAAGCCCGAAATAGTAATGGAACTTCAGAATGACACTGAGGAGCAGTTGCATAATAATGTAGACAAGATAATTGATTGGATAGGAAGATGGAGAGAAGAGAGTTTATAATAAACAGTATAAGAAATCATGTTTTTATTTTGAATAGCCTATTGGTATTATATTGTGTATAGATGGTAGAACTTTGATACTTGGTGAGGGTGAGACACTTACTCATTTAAAGTTATTGTTCAGTGGTACCAATAGCAACACATCTGTGGCCAAAACAAATAGTAATCAAACTAGGGGTTGGTTATAGATGGCCATTTAAATAGGTGGCAATTGCCATTTCTGACATACCATCAGGTGCTCTACATAGTTTGCTACTTCTATAGTATAAAAAAAAACAGGAATGAGTAATGACACTTATTGATTATAATTATTGTAATTAACATTAACATAACAATTGTGATTAACATAGTAAAAATGCTAAAGATAATTATATTGATTCAAGCACAAAGTCCATTCCATTTTGATCATCACCAACCATATACAAATTGTTAGTTACTATCCCTTGTTTTTATATTGTTCTAAATAAGCAATCATCCGGGTTCAATCACCATCTAAATTCACATCTAAAATAAATTTGAATTTGTATTTTGCTTCAGTGCTTGTGCACCAGTCTGTGTTCGATGAACTCATGACACGGATTTTATAATGTGGGCGGACGGAGTAGGATGCGTTATTATTATATTAAGATATTAGTTTTTCAGTCCATTTATTTTAACAACAATGTGGAAACTGTGGCAACCAAAAATAACAAAAACGTCATAAATCCCTAATTAACCAATTGCCAAGTTATAATAGGCACTCTGTGAGAATTAAAGTAACATTTTAGGATTGTGTTCTAATATGTGTTTCAATTATAACATTTTCTTAATTGCAGTACTACATCAACAGCAGTGTTATTTTTGGACTTATAATTTGACATAAATATATTTAAGAGCTGTATGGGAGGAAACCACTCTTATTGCTTTTTCTCGTACAGATATGAAATAAGGTAATTTGTTCACTGATTATAGCAAGAATATTTTTCTTCTGGCTGAATATAGCAATCACTGAGCGTAATTAATTTCGTTCTGGATTCCAACTAACTCTTCGCCATAATAATGATTTTTGCTTTCTTGCAATTCAATAATTGAATTATTTAGGAGATGGTGTAATGAAACAAATGCAAATTATAAATAAATCCTAATTTATTTATTATCCCACTGACAAAATATAAAGAAATGCATTTAAAATTACTGTATTCAAAGTATCTATTAGTGATTTACCTAAGTCACTTATTTATTTGAAATAATCACTGGTACACATAATACATGGCATGGAAAACTTTTAATATCACTTATTCTTCTTCACTCCATCACTTGTAAGTCTTTATAGTTGTAATTACCAGTTTTTGTATATAATGTTCTAAATATTTCAACAGGTAAATCCAATAGACTGAAGAGCTCACCAATCGAAATCCGACGCAGTGTTGCTACGTTAAAATTGGAAGTGCAAACTGACTAATGTAAAAATACGTTACTTGTGAAGTAGTTCAAACTAAACCACCATACCCCGAATTTGGACAAGTGAGCGAGTTCTATAGATAGTTCAGGCACGCGTCACGCTCGCAGCGCATTCACTCACAGATCTTTCATGGAAAGTATTTGATCACAACGATGTGTTTACAACTCGTCCTTCTTGGCATTGCCCTTCCTGTCCCAGCCCTTCAACTCGCTGGAAGCTTGTTCCGCAACGTATTTGAGGAAATCTTCAAGTCCGCGTCCACCCTGTAGAAGTAACAAGATTTTAAGTTAAAAAAAGTTCATATAATTATAAAAATTAATATGCCCGCCATCTTCAAATATTTTTATCATTATTACACCTATTTCTATCTAAGGTCAAGACCTAATGTATTTGTAATATGCTTGCATTTGATTGTGATCTGACTTAGTGACGTGTCATCATCGCTTCCTTAGAAAAAACTTATTTACGCTACTTGAAGATATTCAGGAGTATCTTGGCTTGGATTAAAATCCTTTAGGGTTACATTCTCTTATTTAGTACATGTTCAGCAATATACATTAACAGATGTCAGTAAAGATCATTAACCATTTTTTTTTAAATTTCCAAAAACAGTAGGTCAGCAAGGTTCTTGACTTACATTGTATCTAGATGGTTTCTTGGAGCTGTCCTTAGGCTTCCAGTAGATGGTTGGGAATCCGGATACGTCATACAGCGACTTGGGCCAGTCGTTGGCGGTCGCGTCGATCTTCACGATGTCAACTGCCTCGTTCTTCAACTGTGGAACAGATTAATTTTATTAGAATTTTTTTTAGAACTTAAGATTAGCAGACGAGCATGCAGTCCACATGACGGTAAGTGGTTGTTGCAGCCCATGGAAATCTGTAATCAATCCCAGATAAGATTAGACTCCTGCCTGAAGTTAGCCACATATGCGCTGCTACCCCTAAGGACTAAGCTGAAGTTAATGCCTCGGAAAGCCGAATATTATTCAATTTCATTTTCGTTATGTAATGCACTACATAACATAATATATATAACACTTATTATACTTTGCGGACATCACAAAATTATAGTGAACCTGACGCTCAGAAAATATAATTATTGCAAATGGCTTGTAATTACGAAAACATTGACTATTACTTTAACACAAAAACTGCCGGGCCCAATCACTTTTAGACTATTGTAGATAATCTTTTAATTCCATTCTATTGCCATTCCGAAGATATGTCGATATATGATATAAACTGTTAATAGAGTTACGGAGAAATAATTACTGGTAATAGAAAAAAAGCAATGGATCAATAACACGACGGAAACAGTTCTACATTTTGTTTTATCAATAACGGTATTATTTACGCCCTCCGGTCTGTGTAAGTGATATCTTCACCACAATGAATGGTATGCAGATAAGCGGTTTACATGACGGCTACTGGTAACACCGGTTTTGTGGACATAAAACAACAATTAGGAAATACGACACGTTTTGTTCTTTTTGTAGCGTATTCGGTTGCGTAGTTTTGTTGCATTTAGTTTGTTGTTACCATTTTACAGTTGCTTACAAGTCAATGTGTAATACCTTTAATAGGTTTTGTTATGGTATGAATTAGGTCAATTTGAACAATAAAATATTTGACATTAACGTAATTTCTGATTGCCTTAGTATTTAGCTGGTTTGGCTAATAATGAGTTTCGAAAATATTAATGAAATCTAAATGACAAATACAATTAGCATAGACTGCCATAAATTTTTCTCCTCCGAAGCATCACGTGATGAAATTAGAAATTTTAAACTGGAGTGAATGGTGACCTGAATATTAACAACTTTCTATGTGTAAAAAAAACAATCAGGCAGAATACGTGAATTGTGCATCAGAAATTATTTTGCCAAATAAAGTAACATCTTCTACTTTTTAAGGTCGTGATTATATTTAATTAACGTAAAAACTAGAAACTGTTTACCTGGGGAAATAAAAATAATCGCTCACAAAGCTGGCAACAAAGTATTTTCAAAAACGCTCCGATGCCACAGAAGTTTGTTGGACCATAATCTACAATAAAAGAAAAGTGTAAATACCTTCTCGCCGAGCTCATCCCAAACGGGCGCCAGTTTCTGGCAGTGTCCGCACCAGGGCGCGTAGAACTCGATGAGCGCGTCGCGGCCGCTGTCGGTGACCAGCTGCCCGAAGTTCTTGCCGACCGCCACCTTCACCGGCCCGTCGTTGCTCTCTGGTACCGGCTCCGACTTGATGAATGGCTCCAGCTTGCCATCGATCATGTCTTTGGTGAATGCCAGCAGGTTGTCGATGCTGCAAGGGCAAATTGAATTCATAACTTCGTTGTAAGGAGTGGAAACTACGTTATTATTTGTTGACACATAAGAATGGAGAAGGTTAGTTCCTTATGGATGTTAGCTGATTTTCCAAACTACATGGAACACTGTGTTTTGATTTGTCACTTTTGTTATAAAAATCTCTTTATTTTTTTCTATAGATATACAGAGCTAAAATGCCTCACATGTTACATCCATCAATTTAAAATATCTTTGCATGACTACAGCAGTTAAAATGTAATAATTATGTAAAATGTTAACCTATATAATTATGTAGTGTTTATCAATCATTAAAAAATATTAGAAATTTAACTGGAGCGTAACTGCGTCGATAAGAATGGAGTTTAATTTGCGCTCCGTAAATTTCCATTTATTTAGAGCATACAAATAAATAAATGGAAATATATGAAATAAAAATATGCTTGCAAGTCAATGACTTTGACATTGAGTGGCTGAATGTATTATTATTTGATGTTAATAATTAATATGTTGTTATTCCCAAAATCTAAATTAAAAGGACTTTACTTTACTTACTACTCATACATTAGTCAGCACAAACGGCAGTACAAATTTCGCTAAATAAAGGCGGTAGAAACCTTTGTTGTTCTACTCCGGCAGCACCACTGTCAAACCTATTTCTGCCTCATAACAGCAGTGGTAAACGCTGCTGTGTTCTAGTTTGAAGGGTGTGGTGTAGGAGACCTACTTTTCCAAGGCGTTCCAGTTTAGTCCTCAAGGGTACCGGCGCATCTGTGGCCGACCTCATGTGGGAATATCTAATCCTTTATGGTGTTGATTTTAGAGGTCCATGGGCGGCAGTAGCCACTTACCATCAGGTGGACTGCATGCTCGCCTACTACTACTATATCCTAAATTATAATAAAGAGAATAGACTAAAATAGGAGTAGTGGGTTACCTGAACTCGTCGGTCATGACGAACTTGTTGCCATCGGCGTCGCGTCCGGCCACCACGGGCTTGTCACCCTTGGCGAAGTCGATGCCGTACTCGTTCAGTTCATGAGTGAAGTCGTCCTTGTCGCTGATGGCGAAGTTCACTTCCGACAGCTCCTTGGCAACCTGCGATGATATGGATATAAGTAGAAGATTATTATTTTTACAATTATATTTCCAATTGAAAATGTATCTAAGGGATGAAAATTAAACGTAATGGATGAGAATTGAGGCCAAGAACCATTAACAAGATGTCTTCATAATGATGTTATCATTTTGCCAATTGTTCTTAGCCCCAATTTTCTTCTTTATAATAATTAACTACATGTCAGAAATCGGAGAAAATGTAATTATGATAATGATGATCTGTAATCATTTATTTTTTCTAGCATGATATCAAGTCTTGAAAATATATATTAGTGTTAAGATATATTCCAATTCAGATTTACCTTATACTTTGCTTACCTTCAATACGCGGTTCCTCCAGTAGTTGGTGCCCTTGGCGTTCTTGACGTAGTCCACATCGTAATAGGCGACGATCAAGGGGTTGGTGAAGTCGCGCGCGTTGTCCTTCTGTCGCACTCCCACGAGCCCATGGCTGAGGGAACAAATAGTTTTAGTAATAAAATTTTAATAACAAATAAGAACATTTCGATAGTTTAAAAACTAATAAACATATACGCGTTCAATATTATCAGAAGCTAAATAAAAGATTTAATACAATGAGTACTCATATCGAGTTTGTTATCAGTCGTTTTGATTGTAGTTATTGTGGGTATTGCTTTAGATATAACTTTTTCCTCTAATTATAATTACTTCATTAATCACATTAAATGCACACTAACAGGACGTATTGTTAAATAAAAGCTTTGATACTGAAGTCCGAAACTAAAATTTTAACAATAGTTATTTCGTTAAAAACGCGAATATTTCAAAATTAATATTTACTTATGCTAAGCCAACGACTTTGTTATTATTTAAATATAAGTACTTCTAAATACCACCTGATTATACATAGCGTATCTAAACTCTGACATATTTCTTTGTTGATAAGATGTGCTAGTACAAACAAAGCAACTTGAACTCACTAGTTCTCCTTGATGAAAGCGTTAATGGAGCCCTGGCCGTTGTATTCGACGGAGGAGTCTTCAAACTTGTTCTGCAGCCTCTTCGGCCGGTACAACACAACATTGTTCCTGTTGACAAAGGATTAACATGTTTTCAACTACATTCTTGTCTTATAACTATCTTAAATTACAGCTAGTTACCTTATGTTGGTATTAATTTTCTCCTACGCGTAATGTTTTAGATCGAATTTCGTAACTTAGACTTCATAATTTGTTAGGTCAAGTTAGAATATTTACGGAATTGCAACCTATTCAATCGAACCCATCTGATTTACGTGGTAACTATCGACCAATGCCCTTTGTGATTTATCCCAATTAGGAGTCATCTGTGCCAGTTTTGCAACGGAGTCCTGCCATAATCGGCTTAATTATGACTCATATTATTTTTTGCTTTACTTCACTCTTCAAATAGAAGGCAGAGGAGATTTAGAGGGGCATCCGGATTAAAGGATGGGCATTGAACCAAACAGTTCTAGAAATTTATTATTGTTCATGGTATACCAAAATCGATTTACTCAATCAGAAACTATGCGAAAAATTTACGCTGAAATAATTTTCGTTTTAATTAATATAAAATAAATGAATTTCAGTAGATATTAATACTTCGTTACGAAAACATTTTAATTTAATAGTGTGAAACTGCGGAAAATGCAATTTTCAAACAATTCTAAAAACTAACATCCGTGTAATTGGCATTGTTACGGATTTTGCAATTATAATCAGAGCATGTAGCTCACGTAATGTATTACGTATATAAGCATGTGGTTTATATTTTCCTTTGGAAGACCTTTGATACCTTATTTTGAGGTGTATAGAACTAGGAATTATGAGAATTTAAATATTTTAGGAGTCCAACTTCAAAATGTCCCATAGGGAAAAAATGTCTTAATAACTTATCCAGGAAATAACGATATTACGAACGCGAGTTTTCCACTTGCCGAATTTATTTTTTAAGTCCATTTTAATTTGAACACCTGTGGCAATAAGAAGACCAAAAATGGTATTATTATTCAATTATGAAATTACTATTTAATTTTCATAACAACTACCTATTTAAACAGATGTTGGTTAAGTGACTTGTTACTATTGCTATATGTGGCATTTTTTGTAGTTTTTCAGTTTAGAACAGTCTCTACTGAGAAAAATTATAAATTACTACTGATTCTCGGAGAGAATTACAATGTTATATTATATTGTTATATTACATATAATAGTAAAGAAAAGTGTAGGATAAAATTTCCCATAAAAAATATCTAAAAGAGTTTGCATCATTCAACATATTGGCAAACCACTGACTGATCAGTCATCTGAATTTATCCTCTTCTCATTAAAGCTTTACTAATACTGCTTTATAAAAAATACCTAATTTAATCTAATGCAATAATATGTGGTTTGATATAATTATTTTTAATGCTTAATGAGCTAAAACTTAATTTTCTTGCAAATTAATAATCAAGCAGGATGGGCCATGACATTGAATAGAAAATGTACACTAAATAGAACAAGATTGTATCAATGGAATTTTGTTCATAAACAATAAACGCTTTCTATACTCACAGCCCCACACTAGGATTCCCTGTGTCGTGGGTGCCATGGACACACACATAGACAAATACACAAACACCCAGACCCAGAAACAGAAATCTAAATTCATCATTTAGATATCTGTCTGGCCGGGAATCGAATCCGGGACCCTTTGCGCGTCAGACCGGTATGGTGGCCGCTCCACCACGCGGGTCGTCATAAAGTAAAGACTTCATAAAGTAAGAATTTTTAAAGGTATTTTGAGTTCTTACAAATTATGGTATAATTTATTAATTGTTAGTTTATTCATTAAATGTTCCACTAAAAATATGACAACTATATACATACATCATCAAAAAATAAAGTTAACTTGATCTCCTCTTAAAATGTAAAATATGAAGGTCTCATTGTTCTATATACTCTGTAGAAACATTGATGATTTTGTTGATTTTCTTTAATTTATTCAACTACATTAAAAAAAAGGAAGTAAACCTGTTATAAAAAGGTAATTTAACTTTCAGATGTTTTATCATTTAAATGTAGAAACAACTGGAATTCTTACCTTTAAGTATATAATTAGCACATACCATGATAAAAGTTAAGCCCTTTTTTATATATATTTAAAGGCATAATTTCAATTAAAACTTGTCTTCTTGGCGACATAATAAAACTTAATCTTTTATTTCATGGTACCTAGTATATTACTTTTCCTTATCATGGAAAAATATTAAAAGGGAAATTAAAACTATCTGTTAATTGATAAAGTCACTTACTTGTATCCAGCTTTCTCAAGGACATCTTTAGCAGATGTGTGGCCGAAGGTAACTTCCTCGCGGAGCTTGTCAGCAGCTTTGAGGAACTCTCCCTTGAGGTCAGATTCCTTCTCGAAGAAGCCAATAACAACAACCTCATCCTTGGAGAGGAATGCATTAAAGTCAGCCACAGACAGCAGGTCCTTGGAGCTGGGACCAACCTGGGCTCTCATGTACTTCACAATACCGTCTGTTGATGAAAACAGATTTTTTTATAAACTACTTTTATATACAAAATACTGCTTTATTTTTAAATTGTATTAACAACTATTATAATTTTGTATATTAACATATTGTCAAGTTATAGTTAAATTATTCAAATTTTTAATAAATATTATTTTTCTTCAGAAAGCTATTGGTGATACCAAAAAAATATAATACAATACCAAATATAAAAAAATATGTATATAATATAATATCAATGTTGATAACAAATATATATATTAAACAGGAAAACAGAGTGTAGATTCAATTAGAGAAAAATTAAACAGACCAGATGAGAATTACATTGGGTAAGTGAATAATATATGTACAGTTAGTTGTAACGTGGGTAGATGTTACGATACTTACTTGATTCTCTGGGGCCATTGTATTCTTGTGAAAGTTCTCCCTGTCTGAATATTTTCAGCGTAGGGTATCCCGACACTGAGTACTGTTCGCAGGTGCTTTTTCCACCCTCAGTACAGTCGACTTTAGCGAGAGCGACTGGCGGGTCATCATTCTTGAGCACGCCGGCCGCAACCGCGTACTCGGGCTTCAATCTTTTACAGTGTCCGCACCTGAGCAACAACATTCACGTAATCAGATAAAACATCAACCTTATCTCATAAATCAAACATCAGTAACCCAAAAAGTCTGATGATACTCACCATGGTGCGTAAAACATGACTAAAGCGGTCTCATGTTGAGATATTATAGCATTGAAGTCTGAGTCTGTGAGGTCAAGTACATCTTCTTCGGCGGCCCTACATAAATAAATTACACCTAAAAATAATATTAATTTAAGTGACCCGAACATTTTGTAATTCACCGGCAACGGTACGCTATTCTACTGAGAACGACCGAGGCTGAGAAAATGAGACAGGACAAGGACCGGAAAAATACACGTATGATGCTCAGGATGACATTAGCCGGCACAGCGTTGGCCATTTCTGATTGGTTACTTAAAGATGCATTCATATTTAAGATTTAGTTTATAGTTATCACATAATTAATAAATATTTAACATAAAATTACTTTAAAATGTTTTTTAATAGTTTTTAAAGTATGTTACATAATTTTAAACTATAAACATTTAAAACATAACATAATAATCGATATTACCGTAAGTTACGAATAATCGAGTATCGATAGAGTAGAGTGACATCAATGGGCGTCCCTAACAAACGGCACAACTTTGGCAGTTGGCTTCGCTGTCAATTGGAAAATGGCAGCGACGAGTGTTGTCGTTCTCGACAGAGGCAACAATACAACTTGTACCGTAAATCTTTTCGGTGAGTAAATAATTTAAAGACTTTATATACTTAATAATAATTACATTGATCTTCCAGCTTGCTCTCTGTCAATTTCTGAAACTGTTATTAGTGAATGCCGGATAACCTGTACTTAAAACTTTTATCGGTATTTATTTTTTAAGAGATGCGCGAAACTTTTAAATTGTTTTGTGTATAAAATAACAAGTAAACATTATGCCAACATAGACGTTGAAATCCGGAAAGTATTGGCTCGAAATATTAACGAAATATGTAGGTTCAGTGGTGTATTCAGATATAATAAGAGGTAACGAGTTTTTTTCTGAGTGAATAGAATAAGAAGTTGTCTGTGGCGTTATGACCTTGGCTATTGGATTGTAGGAAGTAAACTGTAGATACTTGCTTCTAAATTGTAAGTTGTTATTTGATGTACTCACAAAAAAATATTTATAAGTTGTCTAGCAACATTTATATAATTAGGAAATGATTTGTATCATACTTTGAGAATTCATGAAGTAATTAATAATTACATCATGCAAGGTTTTTTTTATATTATATTGGGTTTTATAATATCTAATTATTTTTATAAGTTACTGTATTTCTGTTAATATATATGACTTTATATGTATTGATTTAAAATTAATATTTGCAATTTTATTCAGGGGCTACGGTTGTATCATGGCGAGTCAACAATCAAGAACAATTATTTGTAAGGTAAGAATTAGCATTAAGTTAGCATAAGTACATTTTTCATTTTGAAATATATAAATCAATCAAAATTACCAATTAAAAACAAATTATAAAAAAGACATTCCGTAGAAAAAAATATTTGATTTTTAATCATTATTACCTTTAATGTAATGATGTGTTAAATAATTATGATAATTTATTATCAAAATAAAAAAAAAACATTTTTAAAAAAAGTGGAGTTGGCTTATTTGCGAATTAAGGTATCGATATGCAAAGCAATCATTAATAAATTGTTTCAATACTGTCATAAATTCAATTGTAAAAAAACTATTTCTATTTTCATATTTTGTTGCATAATTTACAACAGAAAGCAAAATTTCCTTATTTTTTTACTTTAAATGTGACAAGGTAATTTATATTTTAAATTGCTAATGAATAAGTCCTACTTTTTAAATAGAATGATATTAATGATACTAATTTTATGTCATATTAATATACATTGAATAATTAAAATGTGGAATTAATATACATTTAAACTTAAAAATAGCTCTGCAATTAGCTAATTTAATGTTAAGTAATATTTCATTAATTAAAATGCAATTCTATTTCAAGGTTTAGTAGCATTCTATACTAAAATTCGGCATTGTCTCTATAATTAGATTAATTTCAAGACCTTTAGGATTGCAGCATTGTCTCTATAATTAGATGAACTCTTTACAAAATAATTAAGTGCATACATTAGCCGTTCACTTGTGTAAGATATACTTGGAGAAAATATAATATGTTACTCATTGTTTAATTGCTTGATTCACTTTATTTTAAAATGGATATTTTGAAGAAGTAATTTTTTTATGTTTGTACACAGTTCAAAGTCAAAGTCGTAAAGCAAAGCATATAGAAATATCTTGTAAATTCAATTTGTTTTATTGATTTACTTCTGGCACGCAATTTTATAGGTTAATTAATAAATATATGGTTTTACCCAATATTTTAAATTTCTTATTGTTACTCGTAAAATTAACCTTATCAAAACACAATATTTACCCAATTTCAATTGTTTTTGGTTAGATTGACTTAGAAGATTAACAAATTATCGAATTTAATAGATATTATACCTAAGTATCCTAATTAGAATTTGTTTTTAACGCGGAAAAATAATTCCAGCTTATTTTAAGATAACATTGAAACACTTAGTTTAACAATAGTGCGTACCTACTGCCTTGACGATCGAACATACAATTTTGTAATTCCATTAGAATCGTTTACAATTACATTTCTGAAAGGAGGTGCCGGAATTAATAACTTTGGTTTAACATGACTTATTATTACTAGATATATTACTAACTACGTAAATATAAAACCATTTATAAACCAACTCCCGTAACGGTTTACCCCGTGCATAACCTCCGTATTTAAAGTGCCTTTCCACCAGAGATGTGCGACATCGCATCTTTGGTTAAGTATATGTTCAATCCATTGGATTGCTTGATTTTCATAGCCTTGCTCGTTTTATTGATGTTTCAAATAATCAATCCAGTCTAAATACTTTTCGGAAAATTGTCCTAGACAGTTTAACTATTTCGAAATTCGTTGTCACGATTTATGAGTTTATTTCTTTGTATAGATTTACAAAATTGTTGAAAAGCCCCAAATACCTAATTTTATATCTGAAAAGTATTTTGTTTTAGATTTTTTTAGATTACCTACATGTTTGGAGAAATAAAATTATTTTTAGTTGTAAATCGCAAAGGCCACAAATTACATTGGTTTTAATGAATACAATTAAGAAATTGCTGTATCTATATTTAAACATGTTAATTTTTACGATAAGGACTTAGATATTTCCTACAAACGGTATTGCAAAATTTCCTGTTTTAAAATATCTTTCATAATTATCTATGTATGAAAATATTAGGCAAAGAAACATTTTTCTTGTTGACCACGGCTAGAGATTTAACTGTCGAGGTTACAAAATAAAGGCAAACTTTTAAAATCTGCAATTATATTGCGCATTACATTAAACTAAATCTTCTAATGTAATGATTGTATACGTGTATAATATGATTTTGCTGGGCATTATCATTTGATTAGGAGAATATGTTAAAATATTTTGCCTAATATTCTTAATTTTGATACGAAATTTGCCCTACGTCGAGGTTATAATTATAAATACCAATTAAGTTTAACCAACTGAGTGTTTTTTGTGGGATTGGCGTAAATAATTAATATAATAAAAAATAACATGTGTTTTAATGCCAAATTGAAGGATTAGCATAGCGTGGTTTTTGAAAAGAGACTGTTTTTGAAGAGAGAAGCTGTTACTTTTATAAACAAACTAGCTGACGCGGCAAACGTTGTGTTGCCATATAAGAAAAAAATGTTAAGGGTGAACAACCCTTATCACTTAGGGTTATGAAAAATAGATAGTAGCCGATTCTCAGGCCGACTGAATATGCATATAAAATTTGGTGAAAATCGGTAAAGCCGTTTTGGAGGAGTACGGTAACTAACAATGTGACACGAGAATTTTATATATAAGATAACCAGAAAGTATATTCATAAAACTAATTTTAAAAGGTATTTTCAGTTAAATTTCGGAGTTCCGTGTCGGACAACGAATAGAGAATCTATAAACATAACTTATACCCACCTAATGCTTATACGAGTACCTAGGAGGCTACGAACACTTACACGCATTCATACTGATGTTTGATTGACTGTATAATTGGAGGTATTGATTACAATACTACATTAGGGAACCAAGTTTAAAAAGAACATTTCTGGCCAGTGAAGCCAGTACCAGTTAATTTTATTATCATAAAGCACACTACCTACTTATGTATAAGTAAGTAAATTAGTATAATAGTAACTATATTGCTTGCAGAATACAGAATAGTTAAGAGCCTAGACAATAAACTGAAATAAATGGTGGAGATTAAAAAAATCCGGCCGTGAGTGTATCCGTGTTCAAACGAGCGACTTCCGCTAATGAGACGTTGTCGATTAGTGAGGATTTTGGGGCTCCCTAAGACCCAGACGGTTCGCCAGCGATTCACGGACGCTCATTATTTCGATATTGGAAAAACCGGGCCGACAGCACGGTTTTCCTAAATCATTCTCTATGTGCTTAACATTCAGCTCTACAATATGTTCATTTCACATACAGTAGGTATAATTAACTGCGTACATGTAAAGATGTAGATTAGGTTGAGCAAAGCGCCTAGATTATTTTGGTCTACCGTGTAGTCATCTAATCAATACATATTTACTGCAGTTGAGTATATAACTAGGTTTTCTTTTGATATACCATATATCTTGAGATTAAAACTCTGTTTCTTAAGCTACTTAAAGCTCGCCAACATAACCTGAAACTCAAGCTAAATGGTTGAACATTGCTATATGATAAAAATCCTGAATCTGAATTATTTGGCGTGATAATCACAAGTGTTTTCATTTTACAAGATTTATAGTAAGCTTGATATTGAGTTTTCTACTCGCATAGTTAAAGTCAAAATAGTTTTGTTATCATCCAGTTCAGGGTTCTTAAAGACCCGAATCTTAGCTGTTTTTTTAATTAATGTTTTAACTTAGTGTTTGCACTGTAATTGTCCAAAAATTGATGTTGTTATTTATTTTTCAACGATAGCGCAAAAACTAAAAACGAAGAAGCACGTTTCTTGTGTAGTCCCCACACATTTCCTGATTTTTTTCAATATGTTAGGATATTCCCCATAATTAGGGGTAATTCAAGTATTACGTAAGCACTGTTAGGAGAGTGGGGGGGTCTTTGTTTTGCTTATTTTGGATGACATGGGGGGTAGGGGAGTCTAGATGATGATTACGTTATCGGTAGATTGTTACTTGTTTACACGAATGGCAACCCTCTCATTGTCTTTACTTGAAAGCGAAACGCATTTAGGCATTTTTTAAATTGTAATTATAACATTATAATTATAATATTAAAAAAAAACAATACATTGATTGAAAAATGTTAACGTAAGCATGGGGGAGGGGGTAAGAGCTTTGCTTACTTTTGCTGACAAGGGGGGGGGGTAAATAATTGTAATAAATTTGCTTACGTAATACTTGAACCGGCCCCATATATAAATTCTGTGAAAACTCAATTGCTTATCTATGTTTAAAAAATGTCTATCACGACAAGCACACTGGCGGATGGCGAAGCCGGCATAAAAGGGTTCTTACAAACTTTTAGTTCTATTGGGTTATATTTACTGAACCTTAAAAGATTCGTAATATCGATAAATCTATAGGGCAGATGTATACTATAAAAATACCTTAGAAACTGAAAATGAGTAGGAGGTGAAAAGCGAACTACGCTCAAGCCTTAAAGCGTTATAGAGAAGTTTATTTCTAACTTGCGCTGGGTCGCAATATTGACTAAAGTCCGTTAATAAATATCAATTTTAATTAATTTTCCCTACCAGCGTCCATAACTCATTCTAACTAGCAAGTCTGCTATTGATAGCAAAGCATCTATGGCCGACTTCAGGGAAACATATATTGCTATTTGAAGGTCATTACAGATGTCCATGGGCGGCACTGAGTTACTTGCCATCAAGTGGACTACATACTCGGTTGCTACTAGTATGTCGATTTCGCTTATGAAGCATAAGTCCATAACCCTGTTACTAAGCTGGATAACCGTTCGGAATGCCTATAGACAATACATATTCACTACAATCGATGTCGCAAAGTTCTCGTAGGTGTCGAAATTGATATAACAAGAATACATCTTGATAGGAAACACTGGTTGTAGTTATCCTTACTGTAATCACAGAATAGTAAATAACCATAATTCATACCTTAACCGCTTAGTGTGGGCACAATAATTTTGCGTTCAAAGGATAATCTTTGATTTATAGTATATTAATGAGGGTTTGTATTGTAGCTCCTGAAGGTAAATGTTAGTACACACTAGTGACTAGTGGTTCGAGGTTCTTAACAATTCTCCGATTTTACAGTGTGTGAATTTTCAATTCAAAACCACTTTCTTCTACAGCGAAGAAAAACATTTGAGAGTCATGATCTAAACACCTACTGCAGTACATAACTCATAATGTTTTAATAGTGTGAGTTATTTTATCAGTAACAATATTTACACGCACATCAATACTGACTGAATTGATGCAATATTAATTCCATCTTAGGTCCATCTAAAGTTACGAGTAAAGCGTGATCTTAGTTCCTTTGTTCCTATTTCCGATAATCTTAGATGCTAGGTATTTTTGAGGGCTGAATGAAAAGCTTTATATTCGCTTTTTGCCTCATTCCTAACCTAACTAGAACATACAAATTATCAATATTATTTTAGAAAAAGCGTTCTTTGAATATTTAAGTGCAATAATGTTATTTGCGTTGCAAGAACTATTAGAAGTATGATACTTATGTAACTATTTAATGCAGGCTACATAATTAATAGATTAGACTTGAATACGTCATTTGGGGAAGCGCCTCACCCCTCTTGGAACATCCCTTTCTATCGGTAAACATCAAATATTTGCCCGGTAAAGTGGTCCAAAAATATTATTTGAAATAAATTCAAATGGGCACACTTCATATTATTCAGTATCCGCCTTTCATCTTCAACTGTCTGGAATTCACTACATACTTCGCAAAACAAAAAAAAACTTTTAGGAACATTAGGATATCTAAAATCTAAAAGGTGGTTTGTGTGCTGAATAAAAGCGAGTGCGGAATGACAATAAGGCGGAGCGGACCTAGAGCATATTAGCAGTGCCTAGCACTTGTCTTAATTCAATTACATCACCGATCTCCGGCTATTGATAAGAGTCGTTGCAATGTCCCCAGTCACACATAACCCCTCTCGTAAGTTGAATAGTGAATACAATAGATCGGTACTGCCTACTTGTTCATTATTTATGACCATTGCTCAATTCTTATTCCGTGCCGCCAAACATATGTATGTGTGGGTAATACGGAATATTTTTTGGTAATAGGTACCTATCTAGACATCTACTATAGATGGTGGAGCTATTATGATTAGTTAGGCTATTATAATTATTTATTTGTTTCCAAAATTGAAAAAAAAAACCTTCGTGGGAAAGAATTGTCCGTATTCACGACGTCGAGTGCGGATGTCTATTTATTTTAAGTACCTATAAACTATAAAGTAAAATAATCTTAGTACCCACTCTTAATAAGTAAATGTATGAGTGTTCTTTAAAAAGTTAACAAAACATTCTGAAAGATTATGTGATAGTAAAATAGTAATGACTTGACATAGATAGTTTCTATGGAATTTTAGAATCCTGGCAATCTGGAATAACCGAAAGCTTAATCCCATACGAAGCTTCATCCGCAACATTGACGTTTATCGTACACAGTGAAATAGGTTTTGCGATGTTTTTGTGTAGGCGATGTAGCGATACCGTAATATTTTATCGCAATTAATTCGAAATCAATTTGGGGGCGCGTATTGTGCGGATGCAATTTGGCGCGGCGACAAAAACGCGTCTCGGCCGCGAACGCCTCTAACAAACGACCGACTGCTGCTAATGATTCCATGTGCCACAGCTAGGGTTGGTTTTCAACAATAGGTTCACTAATAGATAATAGAAACTCATACACCGAGGAAATTAAGTTTCAGATAGGATAAGGCTACGAACAAGTTCTATATAAAATAGTTCTTATAGAATATTGCCTCCGCGTTAGGTTTGTATAAAATGAATATTTAATCTAGTAATGTTATCGTAAATCCAATTAGTAGCTCGTCGTTCCAAGATGGCTGGCCAAATTATTTTATATAATCCCATAAAAGAAAAACATGTAACTGGCAACCCTACGTGTAACAAACCCTATTTCTACCATTTCAGTAAATCCGTGTTTATATTTATCAATTATTTTAGAGAACTAGTCGTATTTCAAATCTTGGAATTTCAATTAGCGTGATTAAATTGATTTCGTTAATGAAGCTGATGCAATGTCTATAAATAACATATATCACTTATTTCTAACTTAGAATTATATATTTCCCTACTTGAAAGTAATAAATTATAATGCTACTTACAAGCTGTGCTATGAACAATGTAGCTACAACCCTTTTTATGGCTGGACACTGTACAGATCTTTCCCTACAATGGTGATTTACAGAACTCTGTCACCAACTATAAGTAGTATAAAGGTGTGTCCGCATTGTGTCTATTACATAATGGTATATGTGTTTCGGAGGAATAAGGTACAAGGTTTCGAATAAATAAATCTGGCTAATGAAGTTATCATACTCTTGCATTTAACGTGTGTTTCTGTCATGAGTATAGTTAAGTTAGGACAGTTTTTTATAGATGTGTTTTGGGTACATGCAAGCACCAACCCAGTATGTTATGTATGCTCAATAATCAACATGATTAATATATTTCCCTACGCGAGTATAAGTAAACGTAAGACGCAAGCAAAAGGTCAAGATTGTGGTCCGACGATGCTACTGTTTTACACATACGAGCACTTTACTGTAATTTATCATTTGATGAATTTAATCACGTTGCACAACATGCGCCAGAAAGTGTTAATATTACCATACGAAACATCCATTGCAATCATTATGGGTTTCAGTTTTTACGTTTTTCATGTTGTAAACCTACTTAAATATTTTATAAATGGTTTATTAAAACATCGTATAATTAATCTCTTGTAAATATTGTCGTAATTTATCCTACGTATGAATAACATCGAATATAAGTTAAAATATTACGGCAGTTTTGTGAACTTTTATATTTATTACGTGTTCAATATCTCAATTTTAGTCTGATTCATACTTTAGTCCGTTTAATACTTAAACAGCAGAATATTGACCATCGGATGAAATACAAACGAAAATAAATTTAAATGTAATCTTATGATACGTTTTAATAATTAACTATCTCATTCTCTAGTATAGTTGAGTTGCAGACAAATAATTGGGAGAACATGTAAAAAGTAATAATAAATACAGGAATTGAAACTTAATTATTTAAGAATTTATTCCCTGTCCCCCGAATTTATATATACATATGCTGATTTTCACAAATGTTGGAATGGATCGATTTCTATATGTTTAAATCTATTATCTAATAGGTACAATATATGAGCTGAGCTAGTAGTTATTCTATACCATCCCATATACATCAATATTTTCTGCAAGCAATAACATAGATAAGACTTATGCGATATACCTTACTTGCGATAAGTAACAATAGTCTCGCATGTCTGCCGTTTTCTACTTTTAGTTTTGATGAAATATGCGAGGGATTTATAATTAAATAAGCAGCGTCCGGTGACCGGTCATAGCATCGACAAGAACCCTCGTCGCAAAAAGTAAGGCGCCTTATGGTCTAATATTAAATATAGTTTGTGCGCCCAGCTTTTTGCGCCTACCTTCTGCAAGCCGACGTGACGCCTTTCTTTGACCCTTTTATAGGGATTTTCGAGGGCGCGAAATTTTAATAGCGCAAATGGGTGCGGTTTGCATTGTAAATTTTGTTTATTGTTCGTCCGGATGAATAATGGACTTTAATGGAACTTAAGGCGATGATGTTTTTGCCAATACTTGCAAGCTTCTCGCTAGAACTATAAACGCTACATACATTACACAAATATGGCGGAAGTGCTTACGGATACACAAGGAAATGTTATTTGCAGTCGGTTATCCGAAGGAAATTCGTCCCTGTTAGTGTTAATTGTACCGATTTCTAATTTTTTTAAAGGTAATGTTCTATAATAATTTGTGAGGTAGTATTAGCTACACATGTAGTAATGCAGTAGCGGCGGGCTGTCCCGCACGAGAACCGCTCGGGGCGGCTACTGTGGAGCGGGCGCGCTGGGTCCGCCCCTGCTCTCCGCGTCTTGTTTTTGTGGTCGCGTCTGCAGCCCCGAGTCGCCGCCACTTTCTTCCCCCTCCCCGCCGATGACAAATGGTCCCCGGACACCCCGCTCGTCCCTTCGGCCTGCTAATGCCCAGATAATTTTATGCCGCAACCGATGCACAGACAAAGCTGGGAGAGGATGACCGCGAGATTACACCGTCGATCGTCGACGCGCGTCAATGAATGCGAGCTTCACATTATACTACACTTCACGGATCACCGGCGGCTGAAACAGGTTTATCGCACCATTAAGCGGAAATTGATGATTTCAGTCATTAATGTACTTATTTGGTACGTTCCTATCGATACCATCTTTAATTATACCATTTGTACGTAGCTACTGAATGCGTTAGATAATTAAGTTACGGTAGGCGACTCTATTATCGCTCGCAGCGGCTCCGGCGGCTAACCGGTGTCTGAGGCGTTTTAAAAAACACAAATGAAACACGACGTGGGTAAAGAATGTCAGCGTCACCCAGAGGCCGACCTCAACAGCCGCCGGTCACACGCCATTGATTCCGTTGAATAGTCAAACTCCGAAACCGTCATAGTATTATCTCTCCCATTTCCAGTTCGTGGTAAATCTGGGTTTGAATGTTTGGGTACAACAAACTACCAATTACTTGTGCAATGTTGATCGTTTTGAACACCATTAGATTTAGTAGACAATGAATTCGCGCTTATTTTGTGCGATTAAAACTTTAACACGTGATCTAAACACTGTTATGTTTAATCCTGAACTGATTTACTATTGAAAGTTTTGCCGAAAATCGAGCTTTTTCGGGGTAGTCATTAGTTAGCGACACGAGGTCTGGGCAGTGCACGTGCTGCGCCATTATAGCCGGCAGGGTACACATGTTGCGTTTTTTCACCCCGACGACACCCAACATCGATTGTTCCGCGTTAGACAGCTGCTATGAAATATTAGAAGGATCGAGCCACCATCACAGCGGATTTGCGGACCAATTTGTGATTTAGTAATCTGTGTAACACCCACTCACAACATTCATTGTGTTATTGCTTAGTGGGTGATTTAGTTCGTTATTATCCTCCAGGTTTGCTAACTCGGACATGATTTATGTCTGTTTCTATATGTGCCAGCGAGCGTAATTACCGCTTTTTGTTTGGGTACCTATTATCATTTATTTTCGACCGGAGTCCCGTTCATAGAAAAAAAACTGACCTTTGACCCCCTTTGAATCTGTAAATTGAATTTAATAGTGAACGCGAAAATTAAAGATTTTGGCCCCGTGATTCCATCATCATCCATAATTTATATTTAAAACCGTTATGAATAAAATACATCATGTGAAGGGGAATACACGCTTCCTTGGGTACATTAAATATAAATCTTGTCTCGGTATCGTATGCATCAATTCCGTACACCATTTTCTTACCATATTATCAACCTACGCCCAGATTGCGTGGTGATTATAATTTTCGTCAGTTCATGATAGCTAAGGCTCATTTTGTTTAGGCGTGTAATTATATGGGTTCGGTGGGCTAAGAGTAAGTAATGAATGGGTCAGATAGCGAGCAAGCGATTATACTCTTTATGTGCACGTTACAAGTATTTTACTGACTCGAATTGTATGTACCTACTGGCACGCGATTCATCTCCTGTCTTGATCATGACGCATGACATCACCAGAATTTGTCTCGTGCGCGTGCGGCCTTACATGGTCGTGGTGTATTATCTATCGACTAATACATTAGCGAACAGCTGACAGAAACCGTGACGTGATCACGGGCGAGATTTGGCCAATTTTGGTATTCAAATGATCGCCATTGAAATTAAGACACAACCGAATACGTCCGCGCTTTGGGCCTAAAAATTTATTATTTTTATTCTATCGCTTACTGACATTATTAAATTAATTACACCGAAAAGTGGTTCACTCGTGTACTGCAAAGTAACAATAATTGTAGAGTCTGGTAATATTCCGAAATGAATGATAGTTTTGAAAAAAGTGTAAAACTTTGAAAAGCTTCCATTTGTGAAACTATTGCCAGACGAGACAATTGATTGTAACGTGAAAATATGGTAAGAATAATTCCTAATAATTATACTCATTACCATTTATGACGGGAGTTGATTTCAATAAACAATTATCAATATAATGGAGGTATTATAATTATCATTACCCATTAGTTTAAACTAAGCGTTAGTTTAATATAATCCGTGGAAAAATCCATTCGTCCATGATTTGAACTTGCGACCTAAGCTAACGTTACGCTGCGGAGTTTTTACCTACGGTTTATGGTAATGTTTAAGTAATGATAATGCCAGAAAACTTGTTACGTTTTCAAGTGTATAATTACCGCCTTCGTTATATCACAGCCTGCCAATCGGATCATATTAACTGGTAGTAGACTTCAACTTAATAATAACTTGTATAATAATATAGTAGGTAAGTAAAATGCTTGCTGTGATTTCAATATAACTGATATTTTCTAAGCTTTTATATAGCTTTATATGTGTGTATTCATAAAAAACTTGTGTACGTGTAAAAATATGCAGACATACATGAAAATAAGCACATTTCATATTTTGATGAAATATTTTGCAAATGTTATGAAAATTCTAAGCGTAAGCTAAGTTACAAACAAACATTGTTTGAACTTCTATTAAAATTAGCATCCGGAAATACGGGGTTGCATTTGTCCCAGCGGTTTCACAATCGGCTTATCTACAGCGGGGAGTTTGCTAAATCGTCGCCGTAAGGCCCCAGAGGCAGGGGGCGGCGGCTCATTAATCGGCTGTCCGGAGCATCTGCGGAGTGCTCGCCGCAGCGCTGACCGGCCCCGGCTCAACCGCTCGACACTTGTACGCTTCTTGCCGAGTTTGTCTCTGTCAAGAGTTGCTACTGTCTAGAATTTTGGTTGCAGAACATTTTAGAATTTATGATTAATGTTTTCTTGAGATGCGAGGATAACCACTTCTTTGGTAAGACGAACTGCACTCCTATTTGTTAGAGAAATTTTGATAACACGTCACATACACAACACATACATATGTATATTCAGATGACTGGGGTGGTATTGAGGGACTCAATACGTCCTTTTTTCGTTAAGGTCAATTTTGTGGACAATGGATTATTTTTTCTTTATAAAAACAAACTAAACCAATAATATCACGTGTAAACATTTCGTTACACAAAATTATCCTTTATAACTCTTATACTCAGCCTAGCCACGCTATCGCAGCGTCTATTGTTGGTAAACACAGTTGGTAAATATGACTTTGCTAGACAATATTGCCATGAGTTTGAAATTTTAGTAGGAGTCTTGGATTGTTGTGCAGACTTCATCCATCCCAGTTTTAGTAATCGGCTTATCTGGTGTAGAGCGTTTGCTAAATCTGCGCGCAAGGGTATTAGGGGTGGCGTGTCCGTATCTGATTTCTAGAACATCTGTGGATTTGCTATTATCATATCCTCCTTAGTTACGTTTTTTATTTCATGTACAGCTTGTTTAATGTTCCATGTGGGTACAGCAGTATCGAGATTTAATATTTGTTTTGAAAGCATGTGATCATCGTCGAGTTTGATACCACGTTCACATTCAAATTAAAATGCAGTTTTTATACGCCGTTATCAAAGATGAGTTTATATCGCAACGTAGCAGAATTCGCTTATCTACGGCGATATTTTGTCTATAAGTTGTTTTTGTTTGACTTCGCCACAGCTGGTTGCGTTGTCTAATTATTAAGTTGTCTGAAGCATCTGCGGAATTGCCGCAGTGCTGATCTGTTCACAAGTTAACTAGGAATTTATCTCCAAGATAAATAACCGTAGACCTCTGATATGTGAACACGATTTACACGACACATATAAAAGTTCTATTTAGGAATTTAAAAATTATATTCCAATGCAGGGATAATGATAAATAATAAGATATGTGATTCAATTAATTAACTTTAATCGTATACTGAACAAGCGGCTTGTATTTGAATTATCTCCAAGTCGTTTGTTCGCTTTGACTCCGTCGTCCAGACCGCCGGCAAAGGGTACTATAATATTTGGATTGGATCTCGATAATATCCAGTTTGTAATCGTTTCTCGATAGCATCGGGCGATTACATTGTTTAAGGTAAACAGGGGTTGTGTGGCCGTCGTCGGCTGGTTAACGCAATTATCTCCCCATAATACTTGAACGTAGATAATAATCGATTTAAATATAATCACCAATCGCCAAGTGCGAATAAAGTAACAAAGCTGTTGTATATTTTGTCACGTCCACTTTTTAATTGCTTTAACCATATTGGTCTTTTATAGCTAAAAGACGAAATTAATGTAATATGTTATGACAAAATGAAATTGACAAGCAGGTGGACCGTCCCAAGTATGTCATTTGCGTTCATAATCTTGAAATTTGTAAACGGTCATTAGGTTTGTATGTAATTTTCGAGACATACAAATAATGCGTTTACGTTTTCAAGTAGATGTTTATAAATAAGGAAGATACTTTTGACATATGGACTTCCCGTTTAATTATAGTCATAAAATATAAAAAATTGCGACCCTGAAACTTGGGATTCTTTGAATTATAAGATTTATGATTAGCGAATTTATAAGATACATAAAATTAATGATCTTATCACAATTTTCATATACGCAGTATTTACGAGTATAGTGTAAATATTTTAGCTAATAAATAATATAAATACTTAATTAAATTTTGCTGTTTCTTTTTTCGGATACATTCATTACGTAGGCTCGAATAAAATTTATATTATATAGTGTAACTCCGTTTCTACAATAGTAGCATACATAAATTGAAAAGACTGGACCCAGACATTTCTAGTTCCTAGTTTATATCAAGCTGTTTTTAAATTACAAACGGACTACAAATTATACTTCGTTTTCATTTATTCTATAGATAAGACGTTTGTGAAACAATGGCCTACTTTAAATTAGGAGATTCTAGGCTTTCAACTTCATAGTTGGTGTAAAGGTTACCATCTTTAACCGTTTCGAATTTAACGATGAACAGTTTAACATTTCTTTAGAGGTACATTAGAGGGCTTAGGAAATCGTTACTTTCGGCACCGCTCCAGGCACGTGCGGCTGCGCCTACGCGTGTTCCGGCAAAAACACTTTCAATCGCCGCGCTCCGCCCGAAGGTTACCAGTTCCTAAGTTCCATGACATAACTGCCGCTAATTTCCATCCGCGTTACCCACATTACTGCTGGTTTGGACTTTTATACAGAGTTTTCATGCGGAAATAACGGGCGTATACTCGTACTGATAAGTGATGTGAAGCAATAACATATGCTTCAGTGCTTAATGCTTGTCTTTCAAACTAGAACTCAACGACGAGCTATTTTTTTATTATAACGCACAAACAGAATCTTAAAATATAGTAGGATTCTTTGTGGTATTACTGGGTCATCCCTGTGGCATCCCTATTTCGTTTTTTTGTGCCTTATAACTTGTAAAATGTAAGGAACCATTTGCTCGTTTGCTATTTGATTTCTATATTCTAACACGGGGCAAACCTTCTCCATCGGTTATTAATTGAAATACTGTATTTTAGGGCATAAACGATTATACATAGTATTCATATTATGTTAAGTTATGCCAACATCAAAACAAAGTATTTCTAAGATTTGGCAGGTAGTATAAAATAAAATTCACTTATATAACCTGTTTTCCATATTAGAACTCGGAGATGAAAACGTATCAGTGATTGACTTCAAGAGGGACTCCTGTTTTACTGGAGTTGGTTAAAAATGTCTATAGAAGGCAGATACCTACTATTTAACATTAAATGAACTGCTATACTTTTATTATTCCTGTTACATAAAAACCCACCGTAGTTTGGCACTAATATTTTTCTATTTGAACAAAATCTTCCCAGGATCCGCAAACTATTTGGTTCCAGTTCTTAAGTTTCCTGATAAATTGCCACTGACTTCCGTTCGCGTAACGTATATTTCTATAGATTTAGTTGTATAAAAGTATGTATTCGAAAACTTGTGTCGATTCAATGGCATTTCAACTTGCCTGCAAGTGATCTTGTTTATTTAGTAATGTAGAGTTTCCGACTGAAGTACTGTTGAAAATCTGATAGTTCATTATTTGGATTAAATATACAAACCTTTTAAACAGTCACAATAAACCTGTTCGTGACTGGCACATGTATAACTATTGAAATCTATTCTCATTCATGTCACCTTACATTCTAAATCTTACTGACATGCGTCCAGGCGGCTCCACGCTCTCAAACAATCCTCCATAACAGCTATTTACGAGATAAAATCACATTTTCATAATAATTTGATTATTAACAGTGTTTTTACTTTCCTTAATGTTTCTCTCCTTAGCACGATACAAGAGTAAAAAAATTAATTTAAATCCCATCAAGTAGGCCATCGTTAACTCCTGTGTTTACATTCAGAATGGTAAGGACGGACTTGTCTTTTTGCACAAGCCTTTAATAGTACTACATAAAGCAAACTGTATCGTATTTTTAATATCTTAGAAAAACTCAATCTTCGTTGCAAATTCCGCTGGTTTTCATTTCTTGCATGTATCAGCGGGTTTTGGGATAAAACATTGACAACCGGTACTCGCATCATTTAATTTTCTTTTGTTTTTGTACAATTTACTTTTATGTTATCATTTTATAGCATTAGGTAATGTATATTAATAATTAAATATAATTTCGATACTGTGTTTAATTCCTGCTAGCATTAGTGGGTACTAAATTCAGTGTTTATTGCTAAGAAGCCAATGCGCTTTACAGATGGTTATATTAACGAAAGTTAACGGGACATTTATTTTATTTTAATTTTATTTCAGTTTGGACTGCTGAACCGTAATTTACTAGTAGATAAGAGACTTGTCACAGCAACGTCGATTAAGAAGCAATTAAATTGGTGATATAAGCAAAGATATACGCCCGTTATTAATAATCAATCTATTCAATGTTTCGCGTACCAAAGATCCACATTAGACTATTTCTTTAAACTGGATATTGTCAAAATACGATCTTTGGTAGGTAAAAATAGAATATTAATAAAGCACGATAGTGATTCTGCAGCTTTGATAAAAATCTTTGTAGAGGTTTTGCCTATGGAATTCTCATCCTTCGCCAATTAGACATGCACTATTAATTATTTTAAAAGGAAAGATATAATGATGTCCTTTTGGCATGTCCGGGAGCTATTTTGTTTTGCTTTCCTATTTATTTCTTTTCTCGTCTTCTTGACACAACGTGTGTCAATATTCCCCTACCCTTCGTATCACGAAATTCTATTTTGATATTACACTACCTACAGAAATGTTTATAGTTATCTAAGAATCGATAGCTGTCACAAAAAATAATTCCATTGTTATGATTAAAACGTTTCTTTATTCTATGTTTTGTCGATATTTAACTATATTTTAGCCTACAGATCGCCCATCGTGTTTCGATTACCTGTACATGGTGAGACTAGTCTGTAATGTGGTTAGCATTACCCGTCTTGTCCTGCGATGTGCGCTTTAATGTCATGCGGTGCGTTTTCGTTTTTCATGGAAACTAATGATATCTCCAGCCGGCTCGGGGGCGCCTTCTAAAAGTTCTAATTGCGCGTCGCGCTGTCGCATCCTCGCATCGTTTATGCGACCTTTAATTTGTCGTTGCACAGTAGCACCAGCCTTTATTCACTGTTCTTTTTTCTCCAAACCAGTTTACGGCCTCCTCTTAATATGTCAAAGTAACACGCTCCAAGTCATTAACTCAGTAGCGCTTCAAATAGGTTTCATTGCATTTTTTACCACAGTTACCAGACCTTTTTTGCTTCGACGCCTGTTAAAATAATTAGATTATTCATTGAACGAAAAGGGGTGATGTCAGGAATGCATGTAGCGTAACCCCCTGTACAATGGCTTTGTCACTTGCGTAACAGCACTTTTTCGCTAAATAAAGCGAGTTTTTGTAAAAGCTACTTATAAAACTCAATCATTGTTGTAAAATTTTGTATGGTGGTGTCTGTAAATGGAAGCGGCCGGACCTGTACGTGTCATCGAGTACTTTGTCAAAAAAATGACTACGTCAACCGAGCGAGCTGATGGATTTAATCTTCCAATACAATAAACCCTGTTTACGCTTAAATGTAGCTATCGGCTATCGGCATTTTGTTCAAGTTCAATAAAGTGAAGTTGAACTTAAAGTTAGTAAAGAAGAGTGCTCGGTTTTATAAACTTGTTACTTTATTACGTTCTTTACAGAAGCGTTTTATTAACATATTCGATATTTACGATCGTAATGATTTTGTCACTATTAAGATAAAATATGTACACCAATGTAGATACGTTCATTACAAAAAGCACTTAACGGGTATTAAATTGCAATGTTAAAAGTATCACATCAAAATAATAAACGAGTTAATTGGAATTACAATTTTTTTAACGGTTATTTTTTTATAACTTCCCTGAGCTCTCGACGCTTATGAGCTCTCGGTCGATATTAATGGAATACCATTAATGGGCATAACTGGTTCTATTCATTACACTCTCGAAGTAATTATTAGGAAGCTTATCGTGCGACAGAGCGGTGATGAACGGTTGGTTGGAGCTGGGGACGATATCGACGCGTCGCGGCGTCGGCGCATCTCACGAGAACGGTAATCCAACAACAATGTTGAGAATAATGGCGAGCGAGTTACTGGAACAGTTCATGAAAGTCGAGAACAATGAATATGAGAGCCCGCCGCAAGACATTGTCTTGGGTCATGGCGTTTTTGTGCAATATTCCAATCGGTTGAGCTGGCGCGCTTGCGCCGATTAGCGCACTATCTCACAATCGATAGTCTCTATAGTAACCTGATTATTCGCTTTTGTTCTTTATACTAAGATAATATTAATAAGAATCAATGTTAAATGTATTCTCATTTCGAAATCAATAATTATGCGTTTCTTGTATGTGTCAGTATTTGTATTGTTTTAGTTCCACGCCCTTATTATGTTCTTCCATTTCAAACATGGAATCTCCTAATTAAATTATAGCGCTCAAAAAGATTCATCTCTCGCCAATTAATCATAATATGTTGACAGGTCTTCAAAAACCTGTCAACCTAAAAACCGAATTGAAACAATTATTGAAAGGATCAATCGGCGTCCGAGCTATATTTATTGTCGCTGCTCGTAAGGGTGGGGAATGGCAGAATGGAACGAGTTTGCGCGGCGGTAAAAACTTAGTCGATGCCGAAGCGGGAATGTATCGGGCCCGGCTACGACCGCTCATGAAGGAATTCCATCCGGAATCTCTAATTAAAAGTTTATCTAGTCCCCGCTGCTTCGTGGAATCTATTCGATTGTCGCCTCAAAAATGGGACCGCCAACTGTAACGGTCGTTGCAATCCGTAAAAATAAAATATTATTGTGTGCATGTATTGTGTAATATTTTTTTTATATTTAAACTTGCGGGGCCCTAAATGTTTATAAACGAAGTTTTCGCCGCCGATCTGCACTCCGCCGTATAATTGGCATTTATTAAATTGTCTGCTCTTGTCGTATCTTATCGTTTATGACCGGAGAGCTGCAGGTGTAATTTTCATGCGATTTTCCCTCGTACGGTGCGCCATCTGGTTAGGTTTTACTTCTTTATTTACCGATACAGTTATGTTACCAGTAAAGAATTGGTAATATAATTCTAGAATTTATGGTTTGCTATTTATTTCAATTAAGATTGTTATCTTTACCTACTATAATGGAAACGTATATTTTTATGCGAGGACGGTCGTCCATCTGAACGTAAATTAACAAGTTGGATCCCATGAGATGCAACGGGATGCTGTTTTTTGTTCGACAGCTGTGCACAAAGACAATATTGTTTCATCTAAAATAATGTTATGTATAAAATCCTTGTACCACCAACTGCTGCGTGGTACGTAGGTGTTATCTTATTTATTACTTACATTACTTGAATCGATTTGCATTAATTTATTGGTATGATAGACCGGCTGATAGTTTATTTCTTATTATTAGATAATGCTCATATTAATCAGTTATTTGTTCGTATTAACCAGTAACCGGTGTATTTGTGTTTTAATATGATTATTTATTAATGCATCTGGTGCAGTAAAAACGGTATTTATTATATTACCTACAGATTAAAGCCGTTAATAAAAGACATATCGTCTACGCTTTACGCTTTTTATTAATAGGTACATCTAGAAATCGTCTTAATAATCTTAAATTTATTTCAAACTGGCTTCGCATTGACTAATTAATATTCGGATTGGTCAACTGCACTTGTTCAATTAAAAAATACAACGATCGTACATGCCTCCAGCGTTTAATTAAATGCAGTGTAGTACAATAACGGCGGCGGGGGATCGGCGGGATGATCCAGTGTGGCGGGTGCGAGTGCGTTCGATTTGCCAGCGACGATGACAGGCCGGCAGCGAGTGAACGAGGCCGTCAGCCACTGTCCAGTCGCGTCACAAACTCCGAAATGCTAAAAATGGCATAAATAATTTATACGTAGCTTGCTCCGGCTCCGTTTTTGTCGCGACGCCGACCTGACCACTGATGCATTTATAATATAAGGGTGCTTTTTGCAGCGTCCCCCGGTTGCCTCGGAATGCAACCGCTAAAATTGATCTTGTTCCAAACGTGAGTTGGATGGTAATGGTGCTGATGCACGGTGCACGCGGCCCCGCTAAACTGTGCTGCTTCTGAATATCCGAGCGTTGTTTTGTGCTCGTATCATATACGACTGGATTGTTGGGAAAATTCGATACGTGCTGTCCGTTTTCGCCACGCTTAGCGATTCTTTACTCTGGGGATATACCCGTGTATGTTTGTTCAATTTTGTTTTCGGTAACAATAAAATAACAAAGATACTATATTATGTGTTGAAAGAACACTTATCAACGTTATGAGCAAACTCTTTTATATTAACAGTAACTTTAAAATGTGTTTGATTGCGATAAATAGATAACAATTAAAGAATAATTAAGAGGTGAAGCAAGCGAATTGCGTGTGGTTTAATTTAGTGTCTGAATTTAATAAACGCTTTACTCACAAATATAATAATATAGTATAAAGGTATGTGTTTTATTAAGGTCTACTCGACACTGACGATAAACTGAATGGATTGAGAAGTTCACGTAGTTTATTAATATTAAATGAATATAATTTGAGTACCTATAACTTCATATTTCCAAGCTCAATATGATTAAAAAAGCATTTTAAATTATTTTTTGAGAAACCTCAAAAAATAAGTTCGTTCCTTTTCGTTTCTATGCATTATAATTGAAATTAAATATTCTAAGAATGATAAACTAAGTATTTTTCATTATTGTTTAGCTTGAAACTTTGTTATCAATTTTTTTGTAAAAGTACAAAAATTGCGTTAATTTCCCCTCTTTCAAACTCGAACATTTCAACAATTTTCTTTGAAACCTATCCCTTTGAAGATTGTAACTTCAATATTGTTTTTGGTACTTTAGTAATGCTTGGATATTTTTCCTTCATTTTATAAAAATATTTTGTTGTGATTATGACACCAATATGTTTTATTTTCAGTAAACAAGCCGTGTTCGATGGAAAGCGGGCAATACGAGGAGGAATACCTTTTGTATTTCGTAAGTATGAAGATACAATTTATCACAATTTACTTATGAAATTATCCGAACGTATGGAATGATTTGTATGATTGGATTTAGTATATTTATTTAATGTTGTGGTAGGTTTTTTATTGTACTGGTACTCGGCGTTAGCATAAAATGTAATCCATTTAACAGGGTTTTTAATAATATTGAAGTAGCAAACAGGCTTGCAGACCACCTGATGGTATGTAGCTACTGCCGCCCAGGGGCATATGTAATTAACCTCTTAGCAAGACTCTTAGCAAACATGCAAGGTACCGCGTCAACAGAAATACGAATATTAAGGAAATTCATTTTAAAACTGAGTGGTTACGGGATAACAATGATTTATTAAAGATATCATTTTCGACCTTTTTAGCCCAAAGTTATCTCGTGGTATTATTAAAGTAATATTATGTCGTAATTCCTCCCTACGCCACATTTATGAACCCACCTTTCTGAAATGTAGGGATTCAATATAAAAATTTCACTTTAATACTAGAACACTAGAGCTAGACAAACGGGCACATGACTGTAATTCCATAAAGAAGTGCAGCAATTAAATACGAGCGTCATAATTTTATATTTTAAAACTTATTTATGAGGGCCATCATCCACCATCCACCAGCCCTCAGGAGTGACAACGCGTCTGTGATCGGGTTCTGGTAGATTTATATGGTTTTATAAGGTTGGAAACAGATGTCCATGGGCAGAAGTGAACACTTACCACCAGATTGACTGCAATTGCATACTCGTTTGCTACTATAATCTTATAAAATAAAAAAGCGTATTAAAAAGTATTACATATCCGATATTGTATGAAATGTGTCAGACCTATCAAAAACGCACCTTATTTTCGATGTCGTTGGTAGTTCGAAAGTAGTGTATGTGACGTTGCAGCTCAATTCGGACAATGGGCGTTCGGGCCGCAGCACGGGTTCGCGCGGGTGGCGCGCTGGCACGTGGAGAAGATGCCGGAGCGGCTGCCCAGCGGCGACGTGGAGGCCGTCTTCAGCCTCATGGATGACGACTTCACGCGCTCCATGTGGCATTTCCAGTATGTATAGCTATTATTAAAATCGAACTATCCGGTAGTTCGATTTATCGAAATATAACTTAAAGCTTACGCATAGACATAAGCTTAGAGCATACTTCGCGCGCATGTTGTTAGATCGTTGCTGGTTTAATGGCTTTGATGTAGCTGATTCGTTTAATGATGTACCTACTGAGTTAAGTTATGTCAAATATCGTTGAGTGTTGAATGGGTGACCGCTATATTTTATACGATTCCATGTTTCTGAGACTCCGTTTGAAAACACCCGACATGGGTTGACAAATTATCCCATACCTACTTATACTCGTATCAGCACGATGGAGCTTGAAGCTTCTAGGCTTTATGTAGTTTTGGGGAGAGTGTACAGCAGAGGCACATAAAAATGGTTGCATTTAAGTGTGTTTATTATGTTTAAGGCTAGCGCCTCAGTCTCTCGCATAATAATGGCCTAACAGTGGGTATTTCGGCAAGCACCTCTAACATTTATCTTATTGACGCAGTGTATGCAAAAAGTTAATTGCGTCTCATTGTCAAGTTTGTCGATTTCTCCATTGAATAGCAAGGAAGCAACATTTTAAACATTTGTGTTTTGTATTCATATATTTATTTGTCTCCGGGAAGCAAGATAATATTTCTTAATTTTAATAAAACCATGAATTTTATTTATTTACGACATCATATTGCTTATGAGTCTTATGACTATAACACAGTATGCGAACCGCGCCGCGTGCGTCTGTGAAGTCCACTGGCGTCTCAATTCAACGGTTTCTTAATTTCTTCAAGTCATCAATTTAATAAGCAATCAGACTTGAGGTTGGTCACAGAAGTTAAGAGGACTTTTCGAACGCCTCGTATATCTCTGTCCTAACGTGAGCACGTGTGTGGTCGCAGGTTCAGACTGACGTACAGGTTGATCCTGCGCGAGAAGGAGCTGCACTTCAACATCGGCGTGTACAACCCGAGCAAGGAGCTCACGTTCAGCTGCCAGCTGCTGCTGCACACGTACTTCAAGGTGCCGGACGTGCGCCGCTGCCAGATCACCGGCATGCACGGGTGCATGTTCATTGATAAGGTAATATTGTAGTAATAATTAGTTCGGTTTGGTTTGGTTGGGTCGAACTAAACCATGAAATATGTCCCGAGGAAAGTATTTTATTCCGTCTTAATATGTCTATTATTTTAGTAACTAAAATTCTAGATAAAGCTAATGCGTTAAAAATTATGTTCTCTTAACATTTACATAGCTACATATACAGGGTGAATTTTTCAAACGGGCCTTCAGTGCCAAATCCGAAACTATAAGGATTAGCGAAAAATGCTGAAAGGAGTTACGAGGCCGATTTTGATAAAAACTAAAACTGCATCATTACTTTTTTAAAATAACTTTTTCCCTAGCCGGGAATCGAACGAGTTCATTTTGAAAATAAATACAACCTGTATATTATTTAGACACTCTCTGATAGTGTTGCTTATAAGGATCAAAATCTAGGAAGTCTGAAGGCCCGTTTTAAAAATTCATCCTGTATATTTAAAACGTTGGTTACGTAGATATACATTTATTTGTAGATTTTAGATTATTTCAAAATTATAACCCGTCTTTACTGCAGTCGTGATTAGTATACTTTAAAAGATGAATATAGACTGACTAATGTATTAATAACTGCGACTTTTAAAGTGATAAAAACGCGTTTGAATAACACACGACTGTATGAGATTATGATGTTATTAAGAGTTTGTATAATGTCCCGCGATAAAATTGCTTAGCCTGCAATCACTATAGAGATCCTGCAACGACTCATAATGTGTAAACGGCATTATTTTGTGTCATCAGACTCGGGAAGGCACGGTGTACCAGGAGACGCGCGAGGTTGTGACCATCAACGAGTGGACGGACCGCATCTACCAGAACACCATGCAGGAGCACATCATCACCAACGTGGTCAGCGGTCGCAAGATGAGGATACAGAAATATAACTTCCCCGATACTGGTTAGTTGAGGTAGTCTTTGAAGGTGGTAGAACCCTTTGTGGTTCGACTCCGGCGGCATCACCGCCACACCTATTTCTACCTCACAGCAGTGTTAAGCGCTGCTGTGTTTTGATTTGGAGGCATGTGGTAAGGGAGACATACTTATCCGAAGTATTCCACCTTAGTCCTCAGGGGTAACGGCGCCTCTGTAGCCGACCTCAGGTAGGATATCTAAACCTATCTGGGGTTGATTACGGATGTCCATGGGCGGCAGTAGCCACTTACCATCAGGTGGACTGCATGCTCGTCTGCTATTCCTTTATTATAAAAAGCAAGTTATGGATATCAGACATGAATATTTTGATAGGTCGACCTACATATACAAATATGTATAATTATTTAGCATTTATATATTTTTAATAATAATAAGCATTAGGATTGCTTAATTTATAAGGTGATAAATAAGTTAACGGGTATTTTTTGTTACATACACTTAACATAAATTTTTAATTAACTCTCACCAAAGAGTAAAAATAGGTGCATTTTCGACTTGTTAACTTATTCACGCTTGTTGCGGTTATGTCAATATCATTGCACTGCTGGGTACAGGTTTTTTAAAATGTATTATATTTCTTCGCGTTCTCTGCAGCTGCTGTCCTGATTATTACAGTGGCCTCATCTGGTGGGGTGGCCTAAAACTTGGAGAACTTTTATAATAAGAATTTCAATAGTACTAAAATTCGTTTACGCATCTTACGAGTGTCTGAATGACATTTACATTATAAAAGGGACAATTATTTGTATATTATTCGAATATTCCTTCTTCGAACCTTCACCTGTTTTATAAGCGTTTATGACCTTCATTTATATTCAGGCGTATTGGGTTTGTATTTGTTTTTCGACAGTATTGTCGCTACTCTGCTATCTTTATCGTTAAAAAATAACACTACTTATAATATTGTGGATTTATTTTAACTGGTGCCAATGTTGGAAGGAAGTTTCTTACAAGTGGTTGCTGTCAGGTAGCTATTTTTCAGAATTGCCAAAATAAATAAAACATATACCTAACACTAACATTCATTGTATTAAGCGCTATTGACTCATTAATGCAGGTTATTAATTATCTAATCAATTCAATATTTTTCCCAGTACATATCGACATTCGATATTTGCTCAAAATTCGATATTTGATAAGTTGGATAGATTGATAACAAATAACGGGCGTTAGCAGGAAATTGGGGTCCAAGACAGACCTAAATAAGTTATTTAGACGTCCGTCAGACCTGGGATCGAACCCGTGGCCTCTCGTGTGGGTTTAACGCGGTTCGCCAATAGTAACTGGTCCCGTGTCTCGGTGCAGTGATCTGGAACCCGTGGGCGGAGTACGCGAAGGAGATCCCGGACTTCGGCGACGACGAGTTCCCCAACATGGTGTGCGTGGAGGCGGGCCGCGTGGCCGCGCCCATCGTGCTGCTGCCCGGCACCGCCTTCGAGGCCAGCCAGATCCTGCAGGTGACGCTTACGTACTTTTTTTATTGCCATACTAAATGGCTTTACAATTTTTTTATACAATACTAGCTGTGCCCCGCGGTTTCACCCGTGTTAAAAATAAATAACGCGGGTGACACCGCGGGACACAGCTAGTTCAAAAATATAAGTAACCTAAGTTACTCCTTATTTCATCAGCTACCACCCAATAAAAGTCCCGTCAAAATCTGTTCAGCCATTTCAGAGATTAGCCAGAATAGACAGACAAAAATTGTAAAAAATGTTATTTTTGTGTGTGTGCCGTATGTATATTCATATGCATGTATTAAAAAGCGATTATTTCAATATTGAAAACAGACACTCCAATTTTATTTATATGTATAGATAGGAGTAGCGGACGAGCATACATGCAGTCCACCTGATGGTAAGTGGTTACTGCCGCCCATGGACATGTGTAATTAATCCCTGATAGAATTAGATATTCCTACCTGAGGTCGACCACAGATGCGCCGCTACCTCTGAAGACTAAGCTGGAACGCTTTGGAAAAGTATGTCTTACCATACCCTTTGAACCAGAACACCTCAGCGCTTGATGCTACTTAACAGTTGTATCAAGCGCTAGTAGCTAGTATATAGGCAGAAATAAAAATAGTTAATGATAACTGCCGCCTATGGACTTCTGTTACCAGCCATTTAGAACAGAAGTTCTGTCTAAAACCAATCATAGTTGCATAACCTTTCTTGTCTAAGATGGTCGCTTCATATTTAAGAATTCAAATAAAAAACTTATGTAATGCAATGATAGTCTGCCTGTTACGGCATGGACGCGTCGCTGCCGAAAACAGAATACCGCATGTAGTAAATAGTTAATAGAAATTATTTGAAAGAATATCCTATCATCTGAACACTTGAAAGAAAAAAATCCCAGTGGAATTTTTTAAATTGATGTTTACTGGGCTACTTGCCATATATTTAATATTAGGTTACAGTACCTTTACATAGAACCAGCTAGGAAACGTTGGGTAAAATGCAGCGAAACCACAAAGAGTATAATGTAATGATTATAAAATACGTGTTTTCCAATATTCCAGGTGATGTAAGCGTGCGGCCAGCCCCGCCACACTGCCGTCCACTGGAGCGATGTCAATTTGCAAGGAACTTTTACATTACTACGACAATATAACACTAGTTGAAGTTCATTTCAACTTCTTAATCTACTCCCTTTTTAAGATTTCATGCGGAGGGTGATTCTACTATAATATACTAGTTCAGCTTATATAGTTTTGTGATGCGATGACATGACTAATGCTATATGCAAAGATATTGTAAAATGTCTTGCTAAAATACTCCAAATGTTATTTTGTCAGCCACTGCTGTCCATACAAGAGTTTCACACAAACACACAAGAGTGTACATATACAGCCGTGGCACGCACACTACAGAAACCAAGGTATTGTCGCATCGCAAAATATAATCGTGTTCTATCGACTACTTGTAACTTATTTAACTCAATATAATAACATTTCATGACGTATCAATTATTAGAGTAACTTACTCTTAAATCCTAAAATGTGTAGCATGTAGTTAACTGTGTGTAAGGTCAATTCAGATTTATAGCTAGTGGTAGGAGATAATCGTCTTCAATCGAAAATTATCCGACGTATGTTTATCATTAACTTAAATCATTAACTTAAACTTAAATCTCTATCATGAAAAAGTTTCCCACAACATACTCGTACATAAAATACGGGTCAACTTAAGTAATTGGTCAATTTCCTATTAGTATTTCAGAATTGGTGGATATCATGCCATACTTTGTAGGTGCGTGGTGAACGAACGTGCAAACCACATTTACTATTTTAATGCAGAATATGAAAGTGTATGTAAAAGATAGTTCCCAATTTAAACGCACGATTCATTCCGCGTTACCACTGCAACGGTGGGCAACTCTTTGGATCTCTCCGTGTGACTTGCGATCGGGCTCTGTAGAGTTGTGGGCACTTTCATAACCACGGCGGCCACGTAACCGCGTAAAACTGCGGTCTCGTGAGTCTTGAAATGAAACAGCTGTTCCGCGTTCGCACACGAGGTCTGAAAACCGCTCAGTCGGATCCCACTCGGAGTAGTAGCTATGCATGCAGGATTTGTTAGCGTATTGTTTTCGCATTGCATTTCAATAGATCATACATCTATTAATAATAATTTGAATAAGTACAAAAGTAATCCCTACTTGGCGGGGGTACGGGAATTGTTTCCAAAGTGTATTTAAAAGTGCTTCGGTTATTATATGAAATCCAAAGCACGTAAATATACATTCCATAATTGTACCTATATCATTTACAATAAAATTATGTAGAGGAAAAATAATAATGACTCAACTAAACGTAGTTTCATATCTTAAAGGCTCACTTATTTTCAAATAAAAACTCAAAATACGTAAAGTAATGTGTTTGAGTAGAAAATAAAATATTCAAGTAAACATATAATTGTATGTAAACATATACATTTGTGTAACATTGGACTTTTTACAAAAATGACTATTCCAATAAATAAATTACATATGTTAATAAATAAAAGACGCATCTAAGTTTTGTATTCGAAATTGCTTCCTAGAAATTGTCTTCCTCGTTTCCTGTTACAGTTATCTACATTCCATGTAGTATTTTTAATGAGTTTTGTTTTCAACCTGTGCATATCTAAGGTGCGTACATACATCGCATTTTAGTAAGGTTAATATTGTCTATTGTTTGTGTTTATTTCATTTAACGAAAATTGTTACATTTTCCTTATTATGTCAGAATTAATAAACTGATTGTATCAGTCTCTTTAAAAATAATGCACAATGAGTACTCATAGCACAAAATACTCACAGTTATAGTTTCTTGTAGAACATATTCGTCGTTTTTACAGTGCAGTTTTATTCAATGTTTTTGTAATTTATTATAAATAATTGTAAAATTTGTGTTACAATTAATACAAATCGCAACCATGATAATGTTTTGAATTAGACCCTCTCCCTGTTACGTATTGTTGAACTGGCATGTGTACATACATACTCAGCAATGTAACTTGTACAAATTAAGCTGATTTTTAAGTATCTTTATTTTTTACTTTTCTTTTTTATTTGGATACTTTTGGAGGCTTTTAAAGTATACGACGATTAATGTAAGAATATGTACTTAGATGTAATGAGTTCCTTGTTTTTAAAGGTACGTACAATTGTTTGGGTAATTGTAGTAAAACGATAAGCATTGTTCATTTAATATTGTTATAAAGTAATGTTATATTTGTATTACAAGATTAGGCATATCTAATTGTGTCTCACTTCCTACTAGGAGTTAATACTTCTCGTAGATTCAGTACAAGCCAACAAGTGTATTATTTTGCATTTGTCAATATATATTTCTCAAACCACTTATGCATCACAATTGAATGTGAGAGGTGTGACAGAAACATCGATCGTTAGCAACGAAGTGTACTTTTATAGGTGCAATAAAGTAAATTAATAAAATATTTAAAGTAGTTTTTATTTGAAATCTCAACAACCCATCCCCTTTACAGTGTTTCGGCCGACAATAGGCTTCAAAGGAAACTACATATTATATACCTACTATATGTGCTATATTTCTATCCATATAGCATATAATGTAGTATATTCAACATATTCCTTTGGAGCCGGCCTTGCTGGCCAAAACACTGGTACTTTAATATACATATATGTTATAAAGAGTGGATTCTGAGACATCGACCGGTAGGGTAACGCGAAGAATGCTTTTGCTTTTTTTAGGTGGAAATAAGGTGAATAATTTTAATAGGGTGAACACCATGAGTGAACTCTTCTTTTTCTGTCCATGCTTGGTCCATATTTGGGTTTTAAATTAACACAATACACTTTAGGCACAAATTTTAAAAATAAAAAAAGAATGACAATCTAATACATATATTATTTAAATTACAAGACAATAATTACCATGTTAATTATGTAGATGCAGTTTCATCGCTATTTGTAGGTTTAATTTCCCATGCGCCTATTTCTGAAAGTAAGTCTTTCTTTGATTCAAAGTATTCTTTATACCACATAATATGGTCCCTCTTTTCTTTTACGGTATAGAAGGCGTTCTTTGAAAGGCCTATACAAACTAGTTCCATAAAGTGCCTGATGGGTCCCTTAGTAGGGCACCAGCCTTCTAGATGTGTGTCAAGGAATATATGTTCAGAGAAATGTACCTCATTCTCCTCTTCCATGCCTGCGAAATGTACAAATTTTAATTACATTTTTTTAACCAATGACTATATTACTAAAAATATATACAGAAATACCTCCATAAGCAACTGTCCCTTCAATCGTACTTTGGTTGAAATAAAATAATAGAAAGAAAAAAACCAGACCCAACAACTTTCATCTGGTCTGCTGGTTCAATATTATTAGTGGGCTACAAAATCTGTAATCTGGTCTACAGTTGTTCCAGTTTCGTGAGGGAGTTAGTTGACCAATTTAGTATCTAAAATCTAAATACATATAACGATCCATTTCACCTTGCTCATTGTTGATGGGGAATTTCCACACCTTGCCCTGTTCTGTCCACAGCGCCATCTTCTGGAAGTAGTTGGCGGGCGGCTGCAGCGTGGCCAGCATCAGCTCCCTTTGCTCCAGGCTCTCCCACACGTCTAGCTTCGTGCCATAATTCTCTTCCTTAGATTGGAAGATACCCAGTGGCTCACCGCTGAATATATCGATTTTAGTGGGTTGTGGCAAACTAGAAAATAAAATATAACATGGAATTCTTTGTTTATGTCCTTAAATGTATATTCACATAAATCGTAGTTTAAGACTATGATACGAGGGTACGTTTTTAAGTTCGCGGAATGAGGGACAAGGAGCGAAAATAAAATGTAAAAATTATTTTTCTTTTTCTACATATTCTCCTGCAAGACGAATGCATTTTTCAGATCTTTGTATTAACTTATTTAAACCCTCATAAAAAAATGTTTTGTCCTTGTCGGAAAAATACGAGGAAATTGCGTCCTTTACTTCTTCGTCTGTAGAAAATTTCTTTCCACGAAGCTATTTTTTCATTTTTGGAAAGAGATAATAATCGCTGGGAGCCAGGTCTGGACTATAGGGTGGGTGATTTAAAATATCAAAGCCCACCTTATGCAGGGCAGCCAGTGCAATACGGCTCTTGTGTACGGGCGCATTGTCGTGCAACAGCAGGACACCTCTGGATAATTTTCCTCGTCTTTTTTCTTTGATGGCTTCTTTTAACCGCTCCAAGATTGTTGCGTAATATTCTCCGGTTATAGAGACACCTTTATCTTTGTAATCTATTAACAAAATTCCTTCTGCATCCCAAAAGACTGTCGCCATGAGTTTGCCGGCCGATTGTGACACCTTAAACTTTTTAGGAGGTGCTGTACCCTTTTTATGCCACTGCATGGAGTCTTGTTTAGACTCAGGTTCATAATGGTGAACCCAAGTTTCATCTCCAGTAACAATTCGATTCAGTACAATATCCTTATCTTCTCCACAGAGGTTCAAAAACGCACGGGAACATTCAACGCGCTGTTGTTTCTGAGGCGGCGTGAGCATTCTCGGCACCCACCGCGCGCTGACCTTAGTCATGCCAAGATGGTCATGCAGAATTTTAAAAATGGTTGTATCCGATACTCCAACCATTTCTGCAAGCTGTTTCTTCTTTAGCCGAGCATCTTCCAGTACTAATTTTTCGACTTCCGCTATCGTTTCCGGAATGGTCACCTCAACAGACCGTCCTGGTCGTGGGTCGTCTTCAAGTGAATCCCTGCCTTGCTTAAAAAGGTTGTTCCACTTGTAAACCATCGTTTTTCCAGGGCAAGAGTCCCCGTAAACCGATGACATCTCTTCCATTATGATTTGCACAGACTTTCCTTGCTTGGTAAGGAACTTTATAACGGCGCGATGCTCGATTTTCTCCATACTTCCAATTTTCTTCCGGATTGAGTTGTTTAATTGTCGATAGTTTTAAAACTAATGATGCAAATGTGATAAAACTTTATATTTATACTATTTATGAGTCACTTAACACGTACCGCCCTTAACGAGCCCGCTATCCCCCCTCCAACCCTGCCATTCCGCGGACTTAAAAACGCACCCTCGTATGAGAACGCCTGTGGGTTTGCGCCCTATCCTACCGACCTATCTTACGACACTGTTTTTTATTCGTTCTTATCTACTTTTGAAAAGACTTGATAATTTAATGGTGACAAACTTTATCGTATATTTTATTCATACTTACCATGTGATTATTAATTATTCGGTTCGAAAAGAAAAATGCAAAATTTAAATTTTCGGTATGCTTTACGATTGCGACTACAATGGGAAGTAAAATAGTAACGTCGCTATGTTCAATCCCTATTCCCTTCCTTAATAGGTCAAACTATACAAGTCGTAACACGTTTTTTGTTTATAATGCGTAATTGCGTATGCAGAACTTAGTATATTATTTATGATAGTTGCATGGTTTAGTGATAAATGCGCAAATATCAGAAGTTTCTTTAACTGAAGAGGATTTTGTAAGGTAAGTTTTACATACGTTTATTTGTATAAAATACTTATTGCATTTATTATTTACCAATATAAAGCTTAAAATATCTTATAAGGTGACAGGCAGTGCATTTTGTTGTTAATATTTCTGCTTAATTGTAACAGTGGCAAGTGCTGCTGTGTTTTGGTATACAAGGTGTTCAACTTAGTCTTCAGAGGGTTGCACCGCATCTATAGGCAATCACAGGCAGGCCTCTTATCTAGGGTGGACTTGTGAAGGACAGTTTTCTACAATATATAAAGAGTCAATAAAACTAGTCTTAATATAATATTTAAATAAATAAATAGAAGTATATGCATTGCAAGTTATAATGAAAAAGTTCATAATGTAATATTTTTTCTAAACATATCATAATAAAGATTTTTTTGTTTTCCACCTCACAGTATTTATGCTGCAGTTTTCCATTTCAAAATGTGTAGTAAATTTAACTTAAACAGAATGAGCACATGAGTACACAGACACCACTATGAAGACAGAACACAAAATCTCGAAGTAACCTTATATACAAGATGAAGATACATATTGTAAGGTGGAAAAGAGTATATATGTACCACAAAACTATTGTTAGGTTTATTAATTAACAATATTGTGCCAAATTGTACTTAATTATGTTATGTACCTTCTTTTTGGAATCTGAGGCAGCTTGTCACTGGCTTGCTGTTTCCTCTGGCTGTATCTGGTTTGAACTGCTTCTGCTTTAGACTTGTCCACTAGCCGCCTCACTTGCTGACCTCTGGTCTCTCTGGGCTTTAGTTCATCAGTCTCTGTTGATCTGTCTATTTTCATCCCAACAATTAAATCACTGTAATGTTAAAGTTTTCAATTAGAAAATTCTACTGCAATCCTTTGTTTTTTTTTGTAATATGACTGGTAAATAGTATTACAAATTTCTAATCTTAATGTACATAAACCGTATGTCCCTGTATTCATACAACCTGAAGTCCTCTTAACCAATTTTAATATAATTTTGGATGTATGTACATAAACACTAGTACTATGTATCATCCTATCCATACTATGTAGAGTTTGTCGCAACTTAAGAGACCTAATATTTTTAGACGCAATAGGCCCTGTTGTTAAGATCTAAAAAAACATTTTACGGCTAGAAATGCCCTCTATAGTCGTCACAATTTAATAGCCCCATTTTGACACATGCCCTCGCTAGGCTCTAAGCATGTGACATACAAATCGATTACAACCCGCCATAGTATTGTATACATAACTTTATATTTTGTAAACAGAATATTTATTTAGTATTGTTCTAAATCATCTAAATATTTGATAAAAAGGACAAAAACAAAATAAATTCTAGTGTTATTTAAAAATTTAATTATCTTTAGAAGATTAAATAAAGCAGCGCTCGTAAACTGTATTTTTTTCATTGTGGCATAAACTAATTCTTCACCAAGTCTTGATTATTTTATTGTTGTTATGATGAAAAAGGGATAAATAATTAGTTATTGGTAATTCTTAGTTACGATTATTTGAAATTTAATCGATTATGGTTTCTTCCGAATGCTTGAAGCCACAAGATCTAGCCGTTACGTGGTTGTAAACTGCCTACTAAAAAGTTAGTATAAAACATTAATGACATTAGGATGGCATGTGTCAAAATGGGCCTATTAAATTGTGACGACTATAGTATAGTATATAAATTGGAAATGTTAAAGGCAAACTTAATATGGAGATGTTTGTAGGAAAAATTAATCTGTAATACTTATCTTACCTTAAGGAAGTGGATGTCTGGTTGATTTTACCAAGCACTTTAGACAACAGCTCCGCCTCTGTCTGTTTGACATTCCCACCGATGGCTTGAGCCACTTCACTTGCTGCCTTTGTAATATTTTCCTCTGACGGCAAAAGACAATAGACCAGTTAGACTTCAGTAAAGGCATAAACTCTTCACATCCAAATTTCCTCTACACCCCTTTAACTCCGGAAGTATTGATGTGTTTGTATTTATTTATTTTATTTTTATTGGATTATAAAATATTATATATAGAAAAAAATATAAACGTTAATAAGAATTAATACCAAGTTGTGTATCTCCAGATATAATTACAAGTAATCTATAAAAATAATTAAATATACACGGAGGATAATAGGTTGGATGAGTATTTGTTAATACTTTCTGCTACACAACTACTGTTACAACTGCACACTGTAAATCATGACTCAATAAAAGACAGGCAAACAATCAGTAAAATATATATAAGAAATTAGATTCATCACCAACCCATTACTGTCCCACTGCTGGGCACGGGTCTCCTCTCAGAATGAGAAGGATCAGGCCATAGTCCACCGCGCTGGCCAAGTGCGTATTGGTAGACTTCACATACTTTTAAGATTTTTTTTTTTTATTATAAATCTCTCAGGTAGGCAGGTTTCCTCACGATGTTTTCCTTCACCGTTTAAGCAAGTGATAATTAATTTCTAATACGCACATAAATTTGAAAATCAGAGGTGCGTGCCTGGGATTTGAACCTCGGACCCCTCGATCGAGAGGCCGTGTTCCTTAACCACTAGGCTATCACTGCAAAGAAACTAGATTACTTACCTATTTTTTCAGTTTTCACTTCAATTTTATCTGATTTCAATTTCCTCGGCCTTTCTGGGGCCGTAGTGAATTTTTCTCTGTATTCAGTCTCTGATATTTTGGGTTCTGCCAACATACTTTTCAGGAGAGCCTGAATCTTTTCTGTGTGAGAGTCAGTTTTTTCTGTAGTTGCTTTAAGATCTTTCTTCTCGGGTATTTTTCCGTTATTTTCCGGTGGTTTCTCGGATAAACACCTCACGAACAATTTAAAATCACGTTTGAATCGTAGTCTGGAAATTATAATTAAGAAATTAGATTAGAATTATGGTATTGAAAGTCTGAAAGATTAATTCAATTAAGATCATAACATAGTGTAGATATTTTATCTATTACGAACCTTGACAACATGTTTAATGAGTTTATAACAAACAGTTACTTCGTGGAATATATATTATTGTTTTAGTTTAATATATAAAATGTAAATATTAAATCAATTCCACGGTGGTACAAAATAGTTTTGACTTTTGATTTTGAGGTTACTTTAACGTTCCGTTCGATGTTCGATATTACTAGATGACATTTCGTACAGTTGTTCAGTTATGGCATAGATTTATTACCTAGATATCCAAATAAAATAAAGCTTATATTTTCTCGTATTCATTCCATTTTTCTTGTATTATATAAACATTAGTTTATATAAAAAAGAAAACATTTTCAAGGTGTGTGACCAACGCGGTGGACTAAGGCAAAGAGTATAGTAACCTGGACTAAGGCTTGTTTAGGCAAAATACTTGTGGAAGTACTCTAAGAAAGAAACATTGTCATGCATTATTTTGAAATTTAGTACCAGTAAAGTAGCCTTTTGAATGTGAAGTGGTCTTTAGTTCTTTACTGTAGATACATTCTTATTTTAGGGTATTTCCGACGTCAGTATTTCCATTAAAAAAAAACAGAATACAATAGAACAGAAAAGTAGAATAGGATTTGAATTAAAACACTGCGTCACAAATGCGTTATTGCCGCTTAATACGAGTTCAAACACCTTTTCTTAGTCTATCTGCCTTATCACACTTTTACCTGTTTACCTTCTGATTGTCATTCCCAGATTTATAAGCGTATCTTGTGGTGATAGAATCAGTATGATCGATCGGGAAGATACCACGGCAACACTTATTTCAAGCGAAAATCAGTTCTCCACTTTCAGTGGTATGGTGTGGATCATAGAGTATTATAATATACATGTGTGGATGCTGGCTTACATAAGAGGTGACCATGTTGGCCTTCAAAAGTGGCAACACATCTTTTTACAGCTTCAAATAGAACCCCTGTTCTATACGGACGTGTATGGGTGGTAGTCTTGGGCGTAATAGTTCGCAAGTGGGATCGCTCAATCTAGTTTGCGGCTCTTAAACGAACTAGTTCGTTCTCTTAGTTCGTCTGCTCCCAGATGCTTACCGAACCGTTGCGAACAGAAGAACAGATTTATCAATTTGTAGATTTCAATTTTGTTGATTATGTGACAATGTTAAGGAATGCATGAATTAAAATGTTTGAGCGCTAAAAACAGGATAAATCCATTGACTCATATAAAATATTCGTAAAATATGACTACATTACTTCGGTTACCGCCATTTTTTCACTATTTCAGTTAGGACCATAGATTAGTAAAGATTACTCACTCCTAACAAGAAAATGTAGGTACCCAGTTTTGAGAATTGAAATAGTTGCGTAAAAAGTTTTGCCACGTCTCCGTGCTAAAATATTTGAAATAATTATTTATTTATTACGTAAAACACGTAATTATTACGTAAATTAGTTATTTATTCGTACATATTCTCTAAAAAATGTTTTTATTTGTCAAGGATTCAAAAAAAGAACTTACTAAAATAAGCAGTTTGTGGCTTCATTCAATTTCAAGGCGGCGAAGTATCTTTACTAATCTATGGTTAGGACCTAACAAATTATGGAGCGGGAAATCGGGGATCTAGTTCGCGTAGTTCATCTGTTGGAGCGCTCATCCGAACTAGTTCGTTCGCGAACTATACAAGACTAATGGGTGGTGGTGATCACTGATCACTACGTGGATTGCAAGCTCGTTTACTACTCGTATCTTGATTAAAATACATTGTATTCTTAGTCGAAAATAATTTGATTTCTTCATAGATTTTTTTTTTGGGAAAATAAACACTCAAACATTAATAATAAGGCACATTTATTGGTGGACGGGAGTAATATTTCACAAAACTATATACCTAAGTACAAACATAAACACATACACTGGTGCATAATGCACTATGGCATTATTATTTGCAATATTATTCTCATATTCGAGTTCAAATCCCATCTAATAAATGCAAGTAACAAATTTACAATAAGTAGAATAAGTCCTTATATCATATAACAATTAAAATATATGCATATCACGCAATGTGATTATCAAAAGAACCATTAAACATTACAATACAAAGATATATTCTTGTTTGCATCATTGTAGGTATTAGACATAACGATACGCAAAAACAAAAGGTTTTTATAGAACTGACATTAACAAAGATATTCATGAACAGGTATGTAATCCTGTGAACTTTGTAATACAGTCTTATGCAAGAATTCTACTTGAATTCAACCTCAGGCACATTACTACCTTTGAAACCAGAAATGAACGAAATATGTAAAATTACTAATTATTAAAATTAATTAATAATTGATGAGATTTGTTTTTGAATAAAGTTATATAAAACACTAAACAAACACAATACTTTTTACTTACATAATTTTTCATTCTTATTCATTGACAAAGCTTGTGCGTATTCATATTAAAATATATTCATTATTCCCAAGCTATCAACATCATGAATATAAATGTCTTTAAATTATAGAAATGTAATGGTATTATAATTTACTTCTTTATATCTAAATTAAGTAGAATGTCCGAACAAACAATCCAATATTTATCATAACAATTATAGTGCCTTGTTAATTTGAAGTTTTGCATGAAAAAGAAACCTATTTTTATTAAAAAATAGGTGTGTTACCCATGTAAAACACATTTATTCCAGCGGTTTATAGTAAACGCATTTTTTTAAATTTAAAAGGCGCTATACGACTTAATACTAGTAAAATAACTAAAGGATATATTTATATCCATATGGCACCATCAAACATATCAACAATATTAACTTGTAATTTTTAAAAAAGTTATATGAAGTTCACTTGGTTCACTTCTATCACACTATTTTGACTTTTAACACTGGATTTACTCTATTCTAATAATATCTATTTATAATAAGTACGAAGGATTGAAATTTACAAAAAAGCCGTACGTACGGTTATCCGTGACATGAGTAGCTGTAAGAGCTCTAGCAGACTTACTACTTTTAGTATGGGCAATGATTTCTATTCAAAAATACATTTGTAGCTCGATGCAGCAACTGAACGTGTAAGAGGCGATGCAAAATTCCTGCAATAGCTAAACCGCGCAATTTTGTTACCGCGAACGATCCTAGCACATCGCCAAAACGAGGCATCGCTGCAAAAATAGCATGCCTGCTAGGGCCGCATTATATTCGTGAAACAATATAAATGCGAGCTAACTTGTCATTCGTCACAAATACAGCGTACTGACAAAGATCACTGGCTAATAGGTATACAAATACACAGACTCAACATTTACGACTATCCAGACGACGAGATCACAGCGGCTAGTAGGAGGCATCAAGGGGAGTCCTCAGCCCTGTTCTTTCAAGCACTTCATCCAAATATTACATACGTCCAAATATAACATTAAATACGTCATTGCCAGCGGAGGCGAGCACTCTATTATGATACGACAACTGTAGAGTATCCCATGACCGATAGTTCTTAATCTACGACTACTATAACAGCGACTGACCTAAGCTGAAATTCGTACCTAACTTTGGGTCAGTCAACATTCCCAAAAGAAAAGTAGCTTTAATTCACATATTTCGAAATTGTGTTTCACAGTGAAATATGAGATTATTGACCGGGACAAGTTACATGTGATGTAACAAATCTTAGATTTAGAAAATTTAATTCTAAATACTCTTCTACTGGCCGTCCAACGGCTGGTATCGCTTTAGCGTTGTTGTGCTCAACACGACTGTTAAAACTTTTGTCTTATTGACGCCTATTTACACAACGTCTGCTTACACATCGACACAGATGCGTACAAAATCGACTGTTAACGGATTTTAAGAATAAAATCAAACATGTGTCTAGCTACCGCTCCTCGATCCCTCGCTCAAGAAACAAATTACACGTTAGTATGATAGCGGCTTAAGCAACTGTTCAATAGTTTAAACAACAACACGGTAGCTTCAGCAATTATAGCTAATGGGCGGTCAGTCTTCAGGTCAGCAGCTAACTTAGCGATATCAGTACATTAATGTCAAACAAAAAACTAAACACATAGCTCTCATACTCGTACTTTAAAATTGTAAAATAATTTCTGTTATCCCAGGAAAAAAATATTAAATGAATGTCCTACCTACATAACATTGACTCTAGTCTCATTTATTATTTAAACTAAAATAATCTGCAAATAGTAATAATAATAAATTGTCCAAGTACCTATTACAAACGTATTTAAGTCAATTTTGTTTGATATTTCTTTTGAGCAAAGAGTATATTTACAATGGTCTTTCTCTATTTGGGCGATGGTGGTGGTGAATGAAGTAGTGGCGAACGGTGCTACCATCCAATCATTCACCCACCCCATAGTTTGGCAGTTGGCATTATTAAACATGGCCCCACATGCACTACCAGGATATCACATATCAATATTAAATATTATTATTTTCACTTTTATAAAATCTAAAATAAAATGTTTTATTGGTTCGCTGGTAACTTGTAAATCCCACCTAATCCATATTTCCAAAGTATTATTGGCTACTCGTAGACACAACTAGCAGCTATTCGTAAAACGGGTGTTAAGTTTCATTCCATTTCCCAGTATTGTAGCAAATATAACAACTAGAGAGTGTACATGTGGGGCCTTAACCGGTCAATAGTTATGTCTAACATAACCACAATATTCACAGCCACATTAGGAACTAAGTCTGACAAAACCGAAGTACGTGTAACCTGGTCGGAGCCACACCGTCCTGTTGTGTTCTCGCTGGGCCAAGTTGACGGTGTCGCCCTTGTACAGTCGCGATATCGTTTGTACCGAGCACGACATTTGTGCCTCGCGCAGTGGCCGGGAGCTGGAGTCGTCCCCGGTGGCGCACGTGGACAGCAGGCGCGGCCCCTGGCCCGGCTGCCTCGCCCAAATGAAATAGCAGTTTGGTGCGTACGTTAGGTATACCACCTGAAAGATGATTCAAGATTGTATAACTTTCTCAATCTAATGTTACATCACTGAAACATCTTTTTGGAATTGCCAACCACTTCCATGGCCTACTGAGTTACGGTAATAGAAAGTTACTCAAACAATACATACGACAACACTACAAACTCTGTGACAAATCGTCTGCTTCCAATTAATCTCAAGAGAGGGACCGATTGTTTTACGCGGCATCTGAAGTAATACAATATAGGTAAACATTCATTACTCACTTGTGCGTAAACTAAATAAATCCCGCTTTCCTTGACAATGACGTGGTCAGTGTGCAGCTCTATGTAATTCGCGCTATTTTTCGACGACACTTCGGTGTCGAGAGCCCATGGACTAATTAAACCTGTAACAAATATTTTTTATTTTGCAGTTCATCCTGACTAAACTAGCTATTGATGTACAAGTACAAAATGAAATGATTTATATAGGTCTTCAATAAAAATCTTCAGATATTCATTATATTTGTAGTAAACAAAACAGACGCGGTGTGAGACACGAAACAAACGTAGTGCGAAGTGCGAACTACGGATTGGTAAAAAATAATATGTGTATAGACGTTTGCGACTTACGTCGCTACTGCATTGCATTAATGGTAGTTTAAGTTTGTTAAAAATCAATGAGAGTTATAAAATACATTATGCTACTAAATTTTAAGATAAACCAATGTTAATGTCAGAAATGTGTAATTCCCCTACTATTTCGATTTATAAGGGGTGTTCTAAATTTATCAATAAGTGTAGCTAAAATCTTGTATAGTGAACTGCATGTAGAACTGTTCTATTCGATTTTGATATTTTGAAACTATGGGAGGTTGTTGTTGATTGTATTATACCATTAACATTACATATTGATAATTGATTATTTCCTGTATCTGCACTACTTTTTACAAGAGCACTTAACATAAAAAATATACATGAGTAATCATTACACACACACACACACACACACACACACACACACACACACACACACACAGTTTTAATTGCACGCAACATACGTGCATGTCGTACATGCTATCATATCAAGTATTTGAGTTCAGAGTGCTGATTACACTGAGATATTGCTGTTCTAGGGTAATTATATAGTGCTATGAGTATCGACAAGTGGGTTAAATGGAACAAAATAAACAAATGAAAATATCTTCATTACAAAGTCCTATTTTTAGACTATAGTTGTGCACCCAATTGAAGCACATTAGTCCTCTAACATGTGTTATTTAGTGGGCTATTATGAAGTGTACTCTAAATCATGTTAAACAGAGCTTCATTTACATTATTCAAGTCATATTCATATCATATTTTAAGCACAATTTTAGCAATGCCAAATGATTAATTGCCACAGATTAAGCCTTTTTTTGCTGTTGATTAAAAATAAGACTTTTAAAATAAATGTAAAGAAAAACATTGTCAGGATCAAAATTTCCTAAATAAAAATTTTCATAGTTTATATAAATCAAGTCAGAATACTAGCTAAATATCTCAACAGAACTAATAAACTATTAGAACAACTACATAATATTAAACAACACCCTGTAGAAAACAAAGTGCTGTTATTAAAAAAAGTTCCTACTAATTGAGGCAGTTGTATTAGGTTTCAGTGCAGACTATGAAGCAATATTTATGGTCTGAAAGCCATAGGCTGGCACAATGTATGTTCATTAAAGGGAAGGCATTTAAAAAAGGAATTGCATAACTTTGTCTGGCCGTTAATTGCTATGAGTGTCGGATTAATCACTTATAACAACCATATATGCTTACTAATAGTTGTAGGAACCTATGCTACTTTACTGTACTTTAGAACTTCTTTTATTTTCATTGTTAACAAAATAACTCTACTGCATGGCAATAGAGTGTATTTTAGACAGGTATAAAATGCTTGAGTCATTCTAAATAAAAACAATGCAAATATGTAGGCTCTGCGGTGCAAACATCCTGCGGTACACATAAATTATCATTTTAATCGCTTCATGCTTCTTTATTGTTAAGCATTGAGTTGCAATTGATCATAAGTAACTGTATTATAAATTGACCTCTAAGGTTATCAGGATAAGAGTTTGCTGATAGACTTTTGTATGTTTTATTTCATTCAGTATAAAATAATTAATAATATGTTATAATGGGGTGATGGTATGATTTTTCCTATTATATAATTACAAGAAACTCATTCACGTAACACAGTAATGTTATAAGATGAAATGTAACTTACCTTGAGTGCCTAAGTTGATCTCTCTCATAGCACCATTAAAGTGGACGACTAGTGACTCTGGAATTAAAAATAAACAATAATGAATCTTAGTGGTTTTCTATCATAAAGTGCTTATTTTTTCTTATATGTGGTTGATATTAAATTACTGTTGTAGGTATATTATGTGGAGTGACCCATGCCCAGCAGTGGGATAAGGGGTTGCAGGCAAAAAATTATCAGTTAAATTTTTGTGGAAATGTTTTTCAACAGTATTAATATCAGATGTAGGACTAATTTTGATACCTTTTTGAAACCCTGGTAGGTCATAAACTGGAACTTTGTTCTGACTAGACTTTTTCTTTGAGTCTACAAGTAACATATCTTCGCCTAGGTCTTCAACATAATACTTTCTTGTATTGAGGGAAATGTCCTCTTTATTACCAAATTCCATTCTTGGCTCCCTAACTTCATGGCCTTTAAAATGAGGTTTCAAATGGGAAACCAAGGGACTCTGTACAGCCTTTTCTGAGTTAATCACAGAATCCCTGATATTTTGGACAAGTAATTGCTCCTTTAATACATCCAACTGTTTTCTCATAGATATCATTTCATTCCAGTAGTAGAATGCAATCCAACAGCAAACCACCATACATATGACACTGAGCAAAAAGTTCAATATGAACAAAAGCTTTATTTTCTTGGAAGACGCGATTGAGAACGTCGTGTTTATGTGCACGCCGACGTCCGCTGGTTTCTCTAAAAAATAAAATAAAACATGAAGTCCCATCCTTACAGATGGATTAATAAATAAGCGTCAAAAATGTAGGAACTGAAAGTCACCTGTCTTCAGATGAATGACAGTCCCGTCGTTAACTTTTGCATTTTTACCAGTGTTCAAAAAAATGTTGGCCGCACCTGACGAGTTAAGTGGAACCCCCTCACTTATGTTTACTTTTCTTTCGCCGTCCATCGTGAATATTATTGTTTATTTACGATTCGAGTACTACTAGTACCGTTCACGCGATTCGTAGGCGTCGCCGACCCTAAACAAAGGAAGTAAAGCTTAAAAGTTCGCACTTCGCACAGACCGCACGATAACTGCGGGTTGATAACAAAAAATCACAATGCAAAACACATACCAAGAGCAAGTTGCTAATATTTAATTTATGGTGTCCACTAACAGGCACTATTACTACAATATTTCTACTTTGTTAAAAGTTTCTTTCACTAAAACTCGTCCACCCGCCGCACAAAAACAAACAAAAAAGTAAATAACACAAGAAAAACTTTTAATTCGTTCGCCGTCTGATGAGTGCGCTGGCATTGGAGCGCGAGCGCGCGCGATTGACCGCTACTGTTGGCGCGCCAAATTCAAACTGGCGCGAAGCGAGCGAATCCGATCCGCGGCGCGAGACTCGCGAGTGACAGTAGCACACAGACGAACGCGAGGAAAGTGGAATCTGGAATGTAGCGTGGTGATTGCTTGACTCGATTGAACGTTGTCTCGGAGCTCGTTCAGTGACAAGGCACTATCACGTTAATGAAGCCTTATTTGCCTTGCGTATCGTAGTTATAACCGATCGTTTTGTTAAAATTTTGCAACTTCAGCAAATTTGTAAGTTGACTCATTATTATCCCCATAAATGAATTTATAATAATACCTCCTCATCATATATTATTAAAGTAAAATAGGCGTAATTACAGGAAATGCTTGTTTGATAATTTCATTAATTAATTAATTGAGGTGTTCATTCTTCGATCACTAATAAGAACTGTTCATTGTTAAAAACACAGTTAATTTAACGTATTACCGTACGTATTAACCTAGCAGTACCTAGTAATATAGCTAGGTAGTTTTGAGTACTTTACTTACTTACTTCTATTTGTACATGTTAATAAAAAAACACAAAACTCCAAAGTCCATACATAGCGGTCGAGTACAGAACCTGCTTTTTTTAATAGGTAATATGCATGTATTTCCAAAATAATTGCTATTTTTAAAGAGCAACATGCAAATGATTCTTACCGACTTCGAAAAGGACATATTCGGACATATTCGGCTGCAGGGATTTTTTTTACATGATTATTCTTGATTTTATGCCGAAAACATTTCAGATTCTGGAAGGTTGGCGGGCGGTACTGTGGGCCAGAAGCAATTGGGAATCAAGGGAGAAAAGTAATATTTAATCCTGAAAGCTGCGATAGAATAAAGCTCTAAAGTTACGTCAGCTGTAGAAAAATAATTTCTTGGTCAAATTAGAACATCCTTAGATAGAAATACATCCTTGTAACGTGTTCATTTCCATAATACCTACTAGTGGCTGCCCAACTGATCAGGTACTTAACTTGTTTTAGTGCACATATTTTATTACAAAATTTGTAAATATTACATAATTATGTTTTGGTCGTCGAATACCAGAGAACGATAAGTATAATTCCTGGATTTAAGAATAATTCCTGGAATTCTATGAGAATCTCTTGAAAAATATCTACTGTACAATAAAAAATCCGCATTCGAATAGATGGCGTGGGTTTACAAGTAACTGAAAAAAAAATGTAACAATAATTAAGATGACCAAGTATTTTAATCATTTGTTACCTGCTCTATGAGCTCAGCCAAACATTTGCATTTCTTAAAAGTTCTTATCTCGCTCAGGTACTTACAGCGGGATGCGGAACAATACTTATACTAATTAAGTGTAACAGGAAGCTTGGCCAAGGCCATATAATCTTAAATAATATATATTGAAATATTCATTCTTGACATTAGTAGGCTATAATCGTGCAAGGAGGATACCAAAGACTGGGCTTATGGTATGTTGACCAGCTGGGACTAACGACAACGTTTGAACGTTAAGCTCCATTTATATAAGGTCGATTAGGCTGTTAGGTACAGATTTAAAATTTATGTTTTATTTAATAAATTTTGTATATTTTGGGCATATGTAGGTATAGAAAAGCTTAAGAAAATTATTTTTAGACTCGAAATTGTGGAAGACAGAGACAGAGAGATTGACGCCTATTAAATGTAGAAACTTCAAACATTCATTGACTTGTTTGATTTTAACTATAATTTTATTTATGTAGTAACTACTTACACACGTCTGCGCGTATGAACTTTCAAGTACTTAAATACTTTACGGATAAGTATACACAACCCTTTACTCAGCCCCGCTTCCCAAATATAGAGTCGCTATTCGCGAACGCACGCCGAACGCGGAATGCCTCACATGTGATGTGAACTTTCGGATATCGCATGCTTGTCATTTGCCAGTTATAAATATCACAAAAAATAAGCATCTGGATATGAATCAAATCTCCTTGATTCTTATATAATTCCGAGTGATGTTGGATGCAGACATAAATATCAGGCGTGTTTCCTTCTCGCATAATTATTTCGCGTCGCATACCTACGAGGTACTCGTAGGTAGAATGTATGTAGAATAAAGGGTAAAGCAGGTTTCTCGTTTTGACTGGACTTTTGCGATTACTAAGTATCAATTTAATTCCTACTTAAGGTAGGTTTCTTGAGAGTTCTTGTATATTTCCTATCACGAGAACTAAATCTCGTAGTCATAATTCCTCAAGTGATTACTCAATGTTTGTAAGTGCGTTACTCGCATTATATTTAAAGGGACTTCCCGAATTGTGATGGCGTTTTTATTATTTAAATGACAAAAACATCCTCCATAAACTATTTAATTGTATGATCATGTTACGTATGAGTAGTAGTAAGTTCTTTAATTTATAAATTGTACAATAGAGCATAAACTTACTTAGTGAATATTCACATTGTGGTTTTAAGTCAATGAATGTATTCCAACGTTATCTATTCGTTTACATATAAACGTATAACTGAAATTGAATTATTATTGTGGATTTGAAAATAACTACTGGCCTCATGTGAACTTAGTAAATAAATACACGATAAGAAAACATATTTCTTAATTTAAATTCGCCTGTTTTTACGGAGTTTTGAGCTTTATCAATTTGAAAATAATTCCACGAAAAGATAGATAAGGTTTTTGTCAAATTAATATTAATTTAAAAAAATAAACATAGATTGTGAATCACATCTTAGGTTTATAAGGAACTAGTGAAGAATAAGCAAGTGTGTGCGGACGTTTTGATGGAGTTGTATATTATTAGATAGGTATTACAAGATTTTTTCAAGGCTAAGCATGCATTTGCCTTACAAATGTTTGTAGTCTACGAACACAGGCCGGCGATGCTGCGGTTGACCACGATATTGTGCCTAAGTACAATGCAAGATCATGCCGTCTCCAATACAAAAATAAAGAGATCAAAATGCCTATTTAAAGTTGCAGTCTAAGGCTTAAGTCTAAATTCATTGCAATTTAACCGATTTTTTGTTATTATAAGATAAAGAAGTTCTTGTTCTTTAATTTAGGGTAATATATTTGTTATTGGAGTAAATTATATAATAAAGTCTATACAATATTGTTATGGTCACTGTAAATAACTTGGGTAATAAATAGCACAAGTAGTTAGTGCAAGCTTGCAGTTACCCACTTCCTCGGCGAGTTCTAAAATAGGAAGCTGGGGTGTCTACGCGCAACATTCCTTCAGCATCGTGAGTTACCCATAGCTATGTCTTTACAAACGTGCGATTTAATAATGGAAATTACTGATAAGGTGGCTAGATCTTTCATGAGTAACTGTATTCGTTACTACAAAATACCCGACCACATTTTGAATCTCATAGAAAAAAAGTTCAAACATGTCGTTAAACAAACACTATGTAAAAAGCGTACTATAAACTAAGTGATTATTTGACTGACAAAACGGTGTGGTCTGAAGTAGCTCCAGCTCCACATGTAGCATTAGGTTAAGTTTGACATAGTAAAAAACATTTTTTTAAAAGATGTTTGATATGGAGTTTCTTTCGCCGCTACTTCTCCATAACGATACATCTTGTGAAGTGGTGGTAGTTGTATTAGCATTCAAAAAGTGCTCTTTTTTGAATAAAAAAGCCTGCCTATTTTGAAGAAAAATTATTTTGATTTGAATTGAATTGATGCGTGATGATTGATTGATTAGTGATCGTTTGGTCCTGTCGCTTTTGAGCTCCCAACCTCTTCGGCCGGGGGCCCATGGATTTTGTCAGTCCTGCCACCCTATAGTTACGCCACTGGACATATTTATACCCAAAAGTCTTAAATCTTCAAAAGTTGTACTTGGTATCATTGACTTTTGACTTTGACTACATTATTATGATTACAATTTAATTGTTGATTATGAATGACATCATCTTCATGAACTTAACTTTAAATAAATTGTAAATGTAAAGAAAAAGAAAATAAAATAGATAGAGCACGTTTGAATCCATAGTATAATGAGCAATTAAAAATAAAAATATTCACTGTTTTTAATTCTGTTTCATAATGTTTTATAACATATATATCTAATGCATTAGTGTTAACGTTATCAAGTACCTAAAGCGGAGTTCATTTCCGTAGATAAAAATATCAGCTAAAGACCATGAACCGTACCTAGTTAGACTTTTATTTTAATAAATTTGCATATCCATCCATCCATCAGCCTTTACTGGTCCACTGCTGGACATAGGCCTCCCCTAGTCTGCGCCACTCCGACCGGTCTTGGGCCGTCTGCATCCAGCGGTTACCCGCCGTCCGCTTCAGGTCGTCAGTCCACCTGGTCGGGGGGCGTCCTGTACTCCTTTTGCCGAGACGTGGTCTCCATTCGAGGACCTTCCGACCCCACCGGTTATCGGTCCTACGAACTATGTGGCCAGCCCATTGCCACTTCAGCTTGCTTATTTTGAGAGCTATGTCGGTAACTTTCGTTCGCCTACGGATTTCCTCGTTGCGAATTCTGTCGCGTAGGGAAATACCGAGCATAGCTCTCTCCATAGCTCGCTGAGCGACTTTGAGTCTTCGTATAAGGCTCACAGTGAAAGACCACGTCTCGGCACCGTACGTCATCACTGGCAACACACACTGCTCGAACATCTTCGACTTCAGGCTCTGAGGCATCTTGGATGAGAAGATGTCACGCAATTTCCCGAACGCTGCCCAACCGAGTCGGATTCTACGAGTGACCTCTTTCTCGAAGTTGGACTTACCCATCTGGATTATCTGTCCCAGGTAAACGTATTCGTCAACAACTTCGAGTGTGACGCCATCTACAACGACCGGTATGGGTGTGACATGGACGTTAGACATGATCTTCGTCTTGTCCATGTTCATCTTAAGACCTACCCGTTTGAATTTGCATAAGTTATAAAATAATATTATTTGAATAGATAAGTCAATTGTCACGAAATAGAAACCAATTATTTTATTTTATCTGTGAAGTGTCACTTGGCTGCACGCTATAAAATTAGTATTAAATCTAGACTCTTTCCACTGGGGAGCTCATGTGCCTGGCTGTGACGATGATCCAACCCATGTTCCCATGGTCGTTACAGCTTCTTCAATAGAATACAATGTATACAAGCCCGTGTTGCCAAATTAAAAAAAAAATAGATGTAATTTGGTTTTCATTACACATACAATGTTGCACGACTCATGATGCGAAGCATCAGAGAGTGCTTTACGATCGAAAAATTGTTTTCGCTTCATTTTGGCGGCTATTTTTATTATTATAGCCTTGATAGTTCACGGATTCAAGATATTTTGCATACTATTGTCTAGATAATTTAATGGAGATTAATTCCATACTTTTTAAAAATTGATTTACTGCAATAGAATTGGAAAAAAACACCAAAATAGGTCAAAAAATTTTCCTGTCCGTCATGTGTGAAACCTGAAAACACTGTAACTTGTGAAAAAATCCATCATTTGAGTTAAAAAAATTTTTTAAAAATTCTAATCGACGATTGTAGGTCACTGAATGCGAATGATTAATTAATTCAGTGTCGTTTAATTGCAATTAATAAAAAACGAAAACTACAAGACTGTATATCTATAGATATTATGTACATTTATTCCACCAGGGGCGCTTGTGCAGTACCTTCTTCCTACTACAGCTGTTTTTTCGGCAATTAATTTTGAACGACTCAATTTTTTTTCTTTTTTTTTTTATATTTCATAATTAAATGAGCATTATGAGTTTTGAATTTTCCAAACTTTTTTGAACTAACTACCAGATATGTATTATGTTTGCCCATTATTCTCCATAACATTATCATGAAATTAATGAGGTAAGTGAAATTCGTCGCTTGAATCATTGCATATATGTGTTAATATAACAAAAACAACAACAAAACTTGTTTCATAGAATACAGTTTACGTGTTAAAATGACGGTTTGCCAAAAATAAAGTCAGATTATGTCTATGTGCGTCCACATACTTTTTATTAATTTCTACGCAAAAGGTTAAAACTGTACACTGTTACTAAGCCCCCGCTGTCTGTCGGTGTCCGTCTTTCACAGGGCTCTATATCTTAAATTATAATAGTTTAACAGCGTGCGTACCGCTACGGTCATTATAGGTACGTTGCTGCCACAAAACCCTCCCTATGCAAGAAAGTGGTAAACTTTCTGAGGTTCGACTTAAGCGGCGCAACCGCCACACTCATTTCTGCCTAATAACAGTAGTGTTAAGCGCTACTGTGTTCTGGTTTGAAGGGTGTGGTAAGGGAGATATAGATACTTTTCTGAGGCATTCTAGCTGTCCTCAGGGAAGGCGTGTCTGTGGTGGAGGTCGCCACCTCAGGTAGAAATCTGATCTTAACTGGGGTTGATTATAGACGTGCATGTGCAGTAGCCATTTACCATCAGGCGCACTACATGCTCGTCTGATGATCCTAGATTATAAAAAAAAAACAGTACGACTGGCACTTGGTCGTTTATTATGCTTCCGTGTCGCATATTAATTAGTAATCGTGATATTAGTAATTTGAACTACATAAAAATTGCAATATGTAATACTTGGAATGATTGATGACATGATACGTGTCTTGTACCTACTGTGCATAGGTAATGAAAGAAATTGGGCCTTCGTGAATGAATCACTGAAATAGTCCGATAATCGCGACCCCTGAATCACGCGTGGCCGTGCTATGTTAAAAACGCAATCTCAGCTGTAAACTTAAAGTTATTTTATAATGCTTGCATTTTTATTCAAATTATGTCGTTATTTTAATCTCTTTGTTTTATTTTGAATTCATTGTTTTGAGATTCGAATTTCGAACACAATAAAACAGAGACAGCATTCCACTTAAACACCACGATAAGTGAGAACGCCAAAATATAGTTCCACTTAACGACTGTCGTAAAAATATCTTTTGTAATTGGTCTAACTCCCTTTCTTCATTTTTGTATTTTTCATATGTAGGTATTTTTTGAAATAAATAGCTACGATTAAACAAAAAAACCAAGGAAAAAGTGTTTAACTAAGACATTTATACTAAATAATATTAGTATAAAATAAATTAAGTATAAGATTCAACATTTCGGATCTGATATGTAGGTAGAGACTAAAAATAAACTTATTTCCTTGAAGATTTCACGTATGAGTGTAAATTGCTTCAGCGGCAATTCAGGAAGGGTTTTTGGCTTGTGAGTAAGACGATGCCATTGCCCTGTCTCACATTACCGTTAGGTGTTTGCATGTAGGTCATTGATTGACATCATAACACAAAGCGTGTCTTACGTGTCTGACTCACTGAGCATTAAACGGCGTACGAGAACTGATTTTACCCATAGGAACGTACATAGAAATAATATTAACTGTTATCTGTGTAACTAATTTGTAACAGACATGCACTGTTTTTGACTGAAATTTCATATGAATGTATATTTGGTACAAAGAGTAATAAATACGAATATTTACCGAAAAATAATCAAAGGACAAATACTTTGTTCTCTATATGAAGTTGTATAAGAAAAGTTGTGGTTTGTTTTGAATAAAAAGAGTAATACATAAGCTCGTATATAACGAAAAAATACTAGACATTGACATAAAATACTACAAAGTGTTGTGTTGGAACCTTGTCCCTGCCACACGTCTCTTCTGCTTGACCAGCGTCTTAAGATGAAATTAGTTTAATGAATCAAGGAAACCGTATAAAAACCTGTTGTTTGTAAACTTACGTATAATTATGTCGTTAGCTTTTCCTTGAAAGCTGAGTTCGTGGACGCAGGACGCTGAAGGAGTCAATAACATAAGTGATAAATATACATATACCTACATAACTTTACAGCAAAGTACTTTACATGAAAATTTAAAATTTTATCGTGATTTAGCTTACTTTAACAAGAGTTTTCATTGCAATAGTAGCTATAAATGAATGCTTTATTTTTGTCTATACATTTGCAAGGGCTAATCTTGTGAACCACTGTACCGATTTCGTCAACTTTCATGTAATGATAGAGTCATGTCATTTTACAAATATAGAATATAGGCTCTACTAAAACGATAATATAGACATTTTAGTAATCATTTTAATAATCATTATACCTTTAATAAACAATAGCAATGATATTTGAGATAGTTGTTCAAAAGACGAAAGTGTTTGAAATGGCGAAGATCATCATCTAATATTGCGGGTTTGTAGACTTCATACACCTTTGAAAACAGTCACACACCTTGAGTCAGAACTTTCCATACCGTTTCCATAACGTTAACGTTAGTCTGAATGTAATTGTTACACTTTGATGGCTTCATTTTTTTACTGGGGGAATAATGGAGCATTAAGATCTCTCCTTCCCGCCCTCGTTTCCAGTGACGGATCAAGAGTTCTGACCGCCCTAGGCTAATTATGAAGACGTGCCCCCACCGTTACGATAGACCTCAAAAGTAATATATTAGTTTTGACTTTGTTTACTAGCATGAAATTAAAAGTGCCGGAGACACAAATTTGACGCGCCCCCCCAATCCTCGCGCCCTAGGCTGAAGCCTAATTAGCCTAAGGGTTAATCAGGCCGTGCTCGTGTCCCTCGTGGTTCGTAACATCAGACATTATTCTCACACCCATTCCTACCTTATACCAACAGTGTTAAGCGCTGCTATGCTTTGGTTTATAGCATGTAGAGGTAAGGTAGAGACACTTATACGAAGCGTTCCATTTTAGTTCTCATGGGTTCGTAATCAGCATCAGATAGGTTTGGCGTCTCACCGACTTCTATCTGATGCTGATTACAGGACGGCAGTGGCCACTATGATATAAGAGGTGATATTATGAACATTTAAACCTCATACCATTTGACTTATCTGTTCGGAAGCACTTCCGACGATTTATTTGAGTTTCTTTGAAATGATGATAGCGTGACGTGAAGGCTTGCACGCAAGCATTCAAAGAAAGCAACATCATGACATTCCAGTGGTCATCAAATAGAAATATTTACTAATTGCAATGCAGTAAGTACTACGTATAATTAATACTATTTATTTTAGTCATTCGCTATGTAACATGACTCCAGCTACAGGTTGTTTCAGGTGAATATGCTTAACTAGTCACGTTTTTAAAAAAGTTGAACGAACTAGGCCGGCCTATTACGTCACGATAATACACACTTTGGTCGTCTAGACTAGAATTATGCCATTAATTATGTATGTTTTATCAATGAATTTCTTGTAAATGAGGAAATTATACGGGAACATAATATACCTACATATAATCATTTGATAGAGTTTTCGAAAAGGTTTTACAAGTACCCACCCGTAGGTATAATATAACTTTTTACAAATTTTCTGTTCTTGTTTACCTATTGAATACTTAATCTAACACCCAATTTAGGTTGCGGCATTGCAACTTATACCATTTAATCATAGGTACTCGTAGTATTTAACATAATTATAAAATATTATGGAACTTGTACTGCATGAAAGCGAATTATTTTCGAGTAAGTTTATGGCATATCGTCATTGACATAGAGTAGATACTCGTAAGTGATTCAAATCTTAATGAGATAACGGCTTATGAATTTTGGAACACAACACGGAGTCTGGTCCTCGCTCACAGTTATCCTGGCGTAACCGGGTCAAATGGAACCGTTAATATTGCTTCAACTGGGCCAGTGAAAGAAAACTACTGCATATTAGCACCTAATGATCTTGCGAGAGATATTTTACAATATTTTATCTAACTTATTGATAGTTGGTTCCCAAATCTTGCGATTGAATTTTAAACTAGTTAAGCCCAATCGATTAAGCTGAAAATGTTCATACACGTTTGGTTTGGATGAAAATGCACGGTTACTTTAGTGATGTCATTCTTAATACAATATGACGGACTTCGATATACTACTAATAAAGACGATGACGGCATATTTTTTTATGCATTGATATCATTGAGGGATATCAAATGAAAGGTTTTGAAGGCTGACAAGAATATAAAAACTCAAATGACGTTACTAAAAAGTTTGTTTTTCATATACATACATTAATTGTTTTGCACAAATATTCCATCCGCATGGTGTAGCGGTAATGGTAATTAGAGTCTGGCCACAGTTTGTTTTGGGTTAAAATTCTGGCAAATTACACATCTGAGTAATGAGTTTAGATTTTGTCCTAAATGGGTATTTATTTGAGGATTTTGGATAAATATGAAGCTTCACTAGAATGCTAGAATCAAGCCTAGTGTAGTACGTAGTATAAGCTTTATTTTAAAGGAAGCAAGTATATAAGTTATCTTTTTGCTGCAACTCTTTTCATGTCCCAGTCCTGGGCACGGATCACTACACTAGTCACAACTAGAGAAGCGTTATTTTTTGTGAAACTGTATTTTTTAAATTTTAGTAAACATTTATTTATCTGGGCATTTTCCCATAGGTCAGTTATGTGATTATTGATGAACATTGGTGCTGATAACAGGCCAAGACCGTGTACACACACCTTGATTACCGCGATTACTTCAAATGTATTTAGGAGATTCGGCTGCGTTGTGGTTTTTAAGACAGACGGAATACGGCTCGGGGAGAGCAACTTATCTGTGATCATCTTGTGACAAGGTTCTAGAAATCCTCAAAACAGAGATGGAAAGGTTGGACGTACCTAATTGTAAAAGTTTTAGTATTTTGCGGGAAAATAATATTATGTTGTCTTAAAATATCTGCAGATGTTTATTAAACATTTTGATGCTGACTATTGAATCAAACAACATATTTCGCAATCTCACATTACAGTATGTTTACTAGTCAGTTAAACCTAAGCGTCTTTCGTCAAGTAGATTCATCCTTGAACTACGTGCTTTTAACATTTTAGGCTCTATCTATTGGTAAAACCGGTGGTTTTGGCTAGCGAACTGGATAAAAGGTGTGAAAACTTGAGTGGTGGACTATCCCTTAAATTGAATATTAATGAGAATAATACACAGTAAATACCTAAGATTACTAACTAAGCGTATTTCCTCGAAATACTTGCATTGACTATTTATTGGAAATTGTGATTGATCTAAGAAATATGACACTGTCAATATCGAAACTTTGTTTACAAACTCAATTGCGTTGTTCCACGACCTCGGGAGATATCTAAGAATGCGATTTTTGAAAATGAGGCCGCTAAGATGTTTTGATCCATTTTGCGCTCAAATATACGTGATCATAACCGTGACGTGAAGTGGACAATTTTTGCTTGCGTAGCAAGGCTAATTTTTTTTGCAAGGCGAAGCTATTTTATATTTGACATTGGGATAGGTTTATATTTACAATGCATTCTTTTGCTTAATTTTAAAATTTCAGAAGCACATTCTAATGATAACTTTAATTAAAATTTTCTTCTGAAATTTTAACAAATATTCTATGATTACTAATAATTATTAAGATTTTGATTTGATATACAAAACAATCATATTCCTCCCGTATAGGATTCCCATTTTCCCAATTCCCGTATTCCCCATTTTCGCTACATAAGATGGATATAAAAAATCTAAGATTTAAATTTTCTCTGGATCTATGGTAATATAAGACTTTATGCTAACTTATCTTAAGAGTCAAAATAGTTATAGTTTATCCTGAGACCAAATTACACAAATGGTTAAAAATAGACATAATGAACCAGAATTGTAAACAATAGGTACCTACACATTTCATACCTATTAGGTAGGTACTATAAGTACATTTTTTGCAAAGTAATCAATCAAGAACCTTAGTCAATTTAATGTATATACACCTAGGACCTAGGTACAGTGTTGTTTACTCATTTTTTTATATTTTCGATGATTACAATGAATGACATTTCAAATTGTAGTGGTGGCCTAAAGGCTAAATTATATTATATTTTACTAATATCCAGTGCCCAGCAGTGGGACAATAATGAGCGGGAACGATGGCGACTATATTCAATCTAGAGAATAGTGGTAGGTTTATTCCTTACTTTAGAAACCCGTTTATATTTTAAGTTATGAGTGATCATATGATTGATGAAAACCTAGAACAGCTTTCTATCACCGAAATTGTGTCGCTATGTGTGGAAGAATATTCAATGCTGTTCCTACGGACATAAAAGACTTGCCACTAACAAAATTCAAACATAAACTAAGATTGTGGCTAATTGACAAATGTTTTTACAATGTGCAAGAATTTCTTGACATAAAATGATTAAATTATTCAGTATGTAATATTAAGTTTTATTAAATTGAAATTTTATTTTTGTATAAGTGGCTAAAAGTCTTGACATTGTAATTATAATGTATTCTAATTTATTAATTATGATATGAATTATGATATTTGTGTGTATAATTTTAAATTTAAATAATAATAATTGATCCTGTAATTTTATTAATAATTTTGTACGTCAGTGATGACAAAATGTATATGAAGCATTTTACAAAATAAATTTGATTTGATTTGATTTGATTTGATTAAAAGAGGCTTAAGAAGTCCAGAAATACATCGCCGAGAGTTTCTAAAGAAGATTTTAAAGGTTTTCTGAGACAATAATGGGATAGTGATGACGTATCATAGTAAACTATATGTGTGCACTGCCCATACATACACGTTTAACAATGTTTGCTCTGTCGTCTAAAGACCTTAGCATCGTTTTCAGAACCATTAAATGATGTTCTGGCCACGTGTTGTCATAAATGCCTGAGAACTCGTAATTCGATCGCTATTCCATTAAACAAAGTGTTACACACTCATTCAATTGCTGCTTTGCACATTACTGGTTACAATTGAACTTTTGTGTTTCAAGTTTACAATCGAAATGACGTTTTAAACCTTCTGTTCTACGCGTAAAGTTGGTAATTGTTTACAGTAACAATCGCTTGTAGTAAGGCTTACTTTGAACTAAGCTGTTTCATACTTTTTCAGAACAATTGAACATACGAGGGAGTCTCGGAATCGATTTGTTTGTTGTCACTGTAGCAGGTGCCAGACTGTCTGGCGTGACTGCAACATATGCACACATGAACACACACAATGAATGGTTATGATGTTATTGGCTTCCACAAATATGGTGTGATAGTTGATTGGATGTACTGGTGGATAGGCTGGCCTCTTCCGAAAATATTGTTTATTCTGATTTACATTTCCGAGGACTAATCCTTGTAATTTTAGGCTCAGTAGATATAATTATTTAGATGAGTGCGTTAACTCAAGTTAAAATTTATTTATTATATTTATAATGAATTGATAAATGTATTAATTTGGGGGTTTCTGAAGGCTCTATAAAATATATGATCTGAATGAAGAACCTTCTCATATTTTGATACAAGCAGCGATAAATATCGAACCCTTATGAATAACAAACTAACACGTGTATGATAAAAATAATATTGTGCCAATGTACTCGTAAAAGGACATACATAATAAACGAACTTACGTTCCGATAATTATTGAACTACATATCCTTATAAATAAATAGGTATAGGTAGATATGACTAAGACCAGTTTGATTTTGGAGGCATGAAATTTGATTACTAACAAAATTACCACTGCATTTAGTGTGCCCACTCTAGCCAGATAAAGGTGGGTAATTTTTTTTTATAATATAGGAGTAGCAGACGAGCATACAGTCCACCTGATGGTAAGTGGCTACTGCTGCCCATGGACATCTGTAATCAACCCCAGATAGGATTAGATATTCCTACCTGAGGTCGGCCACAGATTCGCCGCTACCCCTAGGACTAAGCTCGAACTAAGCTAGAACGCCTCCGAAAAGTCTGTCTCCTTTACCACACCCTTCAAACCGGAACACAGCAACGCCTAACACTGCTGTTATTAGGTAGAAATAGATGTGGCGGTGGTACCGCTGGAGTCGAACCACACAGGGTTCTACCACCTTCAAAAAAAAAAATATTGATTTTGTCCTGTTACAATTATAATGGGATTGAATTATGAAATCGTTGTTAGTCCGAGGTTAAAACGCGTCATTATTTATATTGTTCACATAGTATTTCATATGTGTATAATATGTATGTCTTACTCAGCATATTTTATAGCTGAACGCAGCAGCTTTGAAAAAATCGCAAAAGAAAAGAAGGTAGTCATAGTAGAACCTCAAAGTCGTGGTAGACTTTTCAATAACCCTTGAACAAATCAGGGGGCCTACCACCATCTTTTAAAAACCATCATAGTTCAGGAAAGTTTTATTTCCTCCTTAAAACAGTAAAATATTCCGTCATATTCAGTTGAACAAACTTAAACCCTTATTAATTTTTCGCTTATCCATTGTATAAAAGCAACTGAAATTGTCATATTTTACTTAAAAACTTAAATTTCCTGCAAAATAAGTAAAAGTACGATTAAAATAATATTGTGTTAAGAGATGGTAGTAATTCCCCAGGACGTCCCAAAGTAGTAAGGATTTGTGGTATTATGAATTGTGACAGTATATCTGTGATATTTCTTTCGGACTATGTACCTACATATGACGAAGACGTTGTGATATGTTACAATAGGGTACAATTTATAAGGAAGCTTAACTAAAAACTCGGTCATCTGCTAGACTTTTAGGATACATGTCAAGGTTGCAACACTAGAATTGGTTCAAGGAGAGCTTACCTTATATTTCGTATCAAATGTCTGGTTAATACAAATCTTATTGAGGTTACTAAATTTGTGTAGGCAGCAATTCTATTTGCAATGTGTATTTTGCATTATAATACTGTAGGTAGTTAGGACCAGCGTAATATTGTGATAACTGTGAATAACAACAATTAATAAATCATTTGTTTATAAATGTAAACTAACGCCCGTTATTAAATAATCAGTCTTAATAAATCAATTTCTACCTTTTTTTTGTTTACGAGGGGGAAACCTTCAAGAGGTACCCAGTGTCATGGGAGCGGCACGGGGTTATATGGGATTCTTACCGCACTAAAACCCCCTCGGTGGCCGTCCTCAGTGTTGCCAAGAGGGTTCCGGGATCTCCTACGGAACGCAACCGAAGTCCTTTGAAGGCGTTGCCCCTTCGGGCTCCTCCTAGGTGCGCTTCAGGACTCACCATACCGTCTGGTGTTTACTTGCTTGCCGGACGGGTCGACTTCCCAATCTTGCCGCCCGCAGCCCCGGAAGCCCCCTTTTAGTCGCCTCTTAAGACAGGCAGGGGATACCGTAGCCCTATTCTAGTCCCGGGACTACAGGGACAAAACGAATTTCTACCTACCAAAATTAGAATTTTGACAATATATCTATATATAATAATTTATTTATACTCGTAAAAATCCAACGTTGAGAGGCAAATATTGGTTGAGAATTTGAGATAGATTATAACTACTAACTGGCGTCATTAGGATTTGAGTAATTCAATTCAATATGATATTAAGTACATATTTACAACAATCACTTTGTTATGACACTGGCCTTGTAAGGTAAATGAGAAAATAATTGATTGGACAGCATTGACGTAAGTACAGTGGTCTGATTAGTGCCTCCACTTTTTTTTATAATATAGGAGTAACAAACGAGCATGCAGTCCACCTGCAGGTAAGTGGTACTGCCGCCCATGGACATCTGTAATCAACCCCAGATAGGATAAGATATTCCTACCTGAGGTCGGCCACAGATGCGCCGCTACCCCTGAGGACTAAGCTGAAACGCCTCGGAAATGTATGTCTCCCTTACCACACCATCATAACTTCATAACGGAACACAGCAGCGCCTAACACTGCTGTTATTAGGCAGAAATAGGTAAAATACCACTGTTCTACTGTTTAAATAGTAACTGATCTAAATTAAAAATAAGTCACGGTTCAGTTCGTTGGAGAGTAGCCGTTAAATCTTGTTGTAGGTCTTACAGCCGGTTTGGAAAATATCGGTTCAGAAGTTCAGTCCGTAAAGGCCATGGGATTGTAAATCTGTAGATTGGAGGTCCATTAAGTGGAAGCTTCTTTAAATGTAAATAACAATGTCTCTCATAATTTAGACGAGCTTAACGTTTTTGGAATCGGAAATTCTATGTATCAATGATTGACAGACGATGGTTATCATCATTGTCATTTTACCATCATAAATTATACATTTGCATGGAACTAATTATTCATTAATATTAAATATAAATAAAGTAATAGTAATTATACACAGTTAACCAATAATGCAAGATACCTAATATATTAGACGCACATATGTCCGTCAGCACGTGCTTGTGTATAAATTCTTGGTATATAGTGACATCTGGCGACATTGTGTGGAGAGTACATCACAAGGACATAATAAATTCAACCCGTAGTACGAGTAACTTAATTCATATCTCTTTATAAAATATCTAAGCATGAATACGAAATAATTTATTATTTTAATGGTTCAAGTGGTGTGGACATGATTATTTTTGAGGACGAAAATTTTGATCACTTCTTCTTTTAATTGTACGGTATGAGATTAAACTATTTAGTGAGAAGTTTACACTAAATTAGCGTCATTGTCTACTAAATTAAGCTCTTTTACGAGTAATTATTCCTAAGATAATATTTGCAAAATTTTACTTCGATAGGTTTTTGCTATTCAATATTTATAGGCGTGTCTTGTAAAATTGTTCGGGAAAATTGATAAGGCGCTGAGCAATTACGGCTTGGCAAATTAATAATGAAAATAATGAAACTTCACCACCAGTAATATGCATTAATGACTTAATGTTTAAAAGGGAATAATTTAATTTAATACGTTTGTTATTTGTTATTTGAAATGTTATTTTCTTTCTGGTATTGACGTTGCTTAACAAAATTATAAGCTCCTCTAATCACCAAACTTCAAACCACAACTCGCTAAATTTGGCGTACAGAACCGCATTGGATCATTATGAGCAGAAGCATTTTATGGACATCATCATTATTATTAAATTTAATAAAAATCATATAGGAGTAGCAGACCAGCATGCAGTCCTCCTGATGGTAAGTGGCAACTGCCGCCCTTGCACATCTGTAATAATAGCACGTCTTTCATTCTTCTAGTATTTGTTTCGGGCGTCTAAGGGAATATTAGGACTATAGAGTTTAAAAAGAAACAGTAGTGACTAAATATGAAAAATTGGAGGAGACAGGGTAAAAAAATATAGATACTTATCTTTCTTGAGTAAAACACAAATTCATTTGTTATGAAATATTATGCCTAATTTACACAAAGTAAGATGTTGAGAATACCGTGATTTGCCAGCGCCATCTCTTGATGTGTTGTGAAAAGTCACCATATCACTCGTTCAGAAACATGTGGCGCCATCTCTTGACGATTTGCGGGAAACCGCCATAGTACCTTTAATTTGATTTATCTTATACATATTGGCAATTGTCATTAAATTACTTTCGATTTGATGTTAAACATATTAAATTTAAAATTTAAAAGTAATTGATTTTTGTTGTAAAATCGTCGATCGTTAAAAAATAGTGTGTTGTTTTAGCAACATTTGTGAGCTAATTGCAACTCATAGACTCTTGTGACCATTCAATCATAGATTATTAAAAATACTATGATATCTAAATACTCGTACATATACGTACTTTTCATACGTACTCGTATTACAAGTTTGTATTTTTAAGCCAATTGCCACCGAAATATTTGAATACTTGTTTAACTTGTATACTTCTAAAATCTTAGTACCTATTAGTTGAAGGGCTTTAGTTTTTTATGATGTTAAAGTAGCAAAAGAGAAGGAATTCCATCAAGTAGCTACCACCAAGTAGCTCTATAAGTATATAGATAAGACTGCTTGCTGAGGACTAAGCTCGAACATCTCAGATAAGTATGTCTCCTCATCACACCCGTCAAACTGAACACAGGAGTGCATAATACTGTAGTTACGAAGGAGTGTGGTGGTGGTGTTTCTGGAGTCGAACCACAATGAGTTCTCCCATTATTGAAGTATCTACACTACGAAGATACTAGACACTTCCATTATTAACGTTTCTGTGCAAAGCTACTTAACTGGAGTGACTACAAAGTAAAGCATTTGATACAGTTAAACATTGTGTAATCGTTAAGACAGAACAATGGGAAAGGCCATAAGCATCGACTATAAGTAATGAGTAAGTACAAAGTACAAAGACCCATCCGCGCTAGAAACTCAATGAAGCGCTTTACGTTATGTATAGGTACTATGCGTCAATGGACTTGAATGTGCAATAATGTAGGTACATACCTAAAGAAATGTATATTATAAGTTTTAAAATGAGAATAAAAATATCGCAAGCATACTATGTGCACTGCATATTCATCATCATCAACAACCCATTTCTGTCCCACCGCTGGGCACGGGTCTCCTCTCAGAATGAGAAGGATTAGGCCAATGTTCACAGCGCTGGCCAAGTATTGGTAGACTTCACATACCTTTGAGATTTTTTTTATAAATCTCTCAGGTATGCAGGTTTTAATTACCGTTTAGCAAGTGATAATTAATTTCTAATACGCACTTAACTTTTAAAAATCAGAGGTTCCTGGGATTTGAACCTCGGACCCCTCGATCGAGAGGCCGAGTTTCTTAACCACTAGGCTATCATTGCCTATATGTACATATTATGTGCATTATATTTAAATAATGTTTAAACTTAAAATTGTTATATTTAACAAATGTTTTATTTATAGGTACTCGTATATACATTGAAAAAGGTTGTAACAAGATAATATTTTGACGACTCGCGTGGTGGAGCGGTTACCATGCCGGTTTGACGCGCAGAGGGTCGCGGGTTCGATCCCCGGCCAGACAGATTTCTAAAGGAAGAGTTTAGATTTCTATTTTTGGGTCTGGGTGTTTGTGTTGTCTCTGTGTGTGTCCATAGCACCCACGTTACAGCGAATCCTAGTGTGGGGCTGTGAGTGTAGAAAGCGTTTTTTTTTTAAATATACTGTTAAAAATGAACATAAATTATCAGCCTCATTAAATGCTGGCTGCGACTAAGTTTCCTTCACTACAAACGGATTTCTTTCAACTATTCAGGGAGGCTAGGAGCACGCTCCACCCCTCTATTCCAATGATTGATGGTTGATGAAGAAAAGGTAGAGTTAATTGGCCGCAACGTGTCAGATTATTTCAAATCGCCAAGGAAATTTAATACAACTATGTATTTCATTGTTCACAAGTGTCCTGTGATATGCAAGATTTGAGTCATACCGATCGCATAAAACTGCGGTCCTGTGAATTTTTTTATGAGCTCGATGAAGGGTATCACAATATCTTCGGAATAGAACAAGACGACAAAGTGTAAATACCATATTATTGTTAATCAATTCGTATGAATCAAAAACGATTAACATTGCATATCTTTGTAGATAATTTAAGATAATCTAATAGTAGTAGGATAATCTAGTAGTGGTTAAGTCAGTGTGGTCAAATGACCCCGGGACTAATGATTAGCTAGTCCCAGATCTAATCGTAAGCTGGCCGCTAGATGACAATCTACCTATATGATAGCGTTTTCTGATCGATTATTAGTCAGTTATTAAAAGGCATCCGTTTCTTGTGCTTTTAGAAAAACGTCATACTTATTGACCACTCAAACATATGTTTTATTTCCTCTAAATAGAGGACTAGATGACCCTCGACTTTGGTCTATACCTACGCGATTAAAAGGGAGAGCAGCGGAATATTAAACCGGCTTGCAGTCACATAAAAAATAATCAACAACGAATTCAAAATGTATCTATACAGGTGTACCTATCTGAACCAAATGTGATATTCATTTCGAAAATTTTATGAATACCTACTATAATTGGAATTCTCTATAATTTTCGCCGAGTCATATTATACTTGACCATGAAAAAATAACAGTTCTTAAATAAATAAAAGGAAAAATGTTTAACGGAAAACAATGGCATCGAGTCATTAGTAAATGGAATTCGCATTTGTTCATTTTCTTTTACCTAAAATATACACATCAGCGGATTGCATGTGGGCGGCTTTGCAAGTAAAGTTCAAATGGCGTAGAAAATGCAATTCAATGGGTACGACGAAAATAGATCCAGTGTACATTTCAATACATAAGCTCTTCACGTAGGTGTATATTCAATATCGCAAGATTTCCTGCATTGAAAAGATATTTGACCTTTTCGTTATAAATCTACCATTCAGCTCTAGAACTTCTATTTTCGATTTATGTTAAAGCTAATAAACGCTGTATTATTGCGATTAATCTAAACATAACACTGATTGACCTTTGTACCTTGACGTAACAAAGTATGTAAATATGCTAATACAAGTATTAATAGCATTACATTTAGAAATTTTGTAAACGTTGCATTTTTTAATTAACTTGCAAAACATTCACATTATTGCTGTAAATGACGAGACCTTGTCGTTTTTGTAGCACAATTAAGATTATATTTTTAGGAGATAATGAGCGTCAATAGCGTTGATCCTCTCAATTGTTGCATCTGTTTTGGGCACGGCTAGAGCGCCGTGTGACAGAGGCATCACGGGCGGCGAGATCAAGACGTGCGCGCGCGCATGCTCAACTCTCGCTGTATTAAAAAGTACTCTGTGATTCGCTTCCCACTCGGGTCTAGTCCGTCTCGCCGGTCACGCGTGTATCCTTGTTTTCCGGACGCATTACCGCACGTGTATCGTTCAATTACGATATCTGTCGCCGGCTTCTCGATCCGGCTTTCCGAGTAGCCGTAATGGGCCGATAACGTCTAATTGGCCGTTCAGTACGCTATCGGGTGACATATCGCGAGTGCAGTGACGGGACTCCCGTGTGTGATGGACGAAAACAGCGCACTCATATCAGAAGGAGCCACCATGTATACTCAAACGGAGGCTTTGAAGGAAGCGAAGGACCTTTCTGTGAATTTAATGAGCGGGGACTTTGAGAGGCAGTATAAAGATGGTATACTGGAGAAGAACGTCAATCGAAGGCGGCATTGTGTGGTCGTCGGAGTATCACTGGGAGCTCTAGCCATCTGGCTGCTGGTCCTGACGATCGTTCGCGAGATGCAGATCTCGCGTCTGCGACAGGAAGTGGAGCAGCTGACCGTTAGCATGATCGCGATGTCTGCTAACGTGATGACCCTGAATCAGAAGTGTGCAAATAACAGGTTCCTCAACGACCTAATAACATTAGAGGACACGGTGAGTTTGCTCATGTTTTGGCATTATGTATCTCTAATGTATTATTATTGCAGAAATAGAAATGACGTGTGAACCAAAAAAATAGTAAAGAAGCATTAATTAATTATCAGTATGCATTTAGTATGGACAAGTTATGAAGAAGCACAAGACCTAGAAAATAAGTGCGTGCTTCAACAGTAACATACCTGGATCCATTATCGATCAGCTAACAGATAATAATTTAATTAGAAGGTCTCTAGAACGTGGGATAATATGAGTCGTTTGTTACCATTGTGTCATAATAACAATCAGCGATTTGTATACTAATCACCAGATTAAGTAATCTTTAATGAAGACATTTTATTTGGAATTACAGAAGGTTGTGTTAATAACATTCTTAGGAAAGACAAACAAACAAGCAAACAAAAGTATTAATATTAATGCCGGCATAAGTACTTGGGACCTATACGTACGCATCATGCAGATGAACGGAATTAACTCAGATGTAATGTATTGTGTGTTGTTATGTATGAAGCGTGTAATTATAAGATGTTAGATAACGAGTCGGACCTCGAGCAAGGTCCCATTACAGCCTGTGCCGCGATTATTATGCTCAATTGAACTAAACGATGATGCCTAGTCGTTGGGCGATTCAATAACTATTCATAAAAATCCCAGCGTAGCATTGTTGCTATACGATACTTTATTAATTGATGAGCCGATGCTTTAAAAGAATTGAAAGTACCTAAATAAAACAATTTTAACTAACGACTTCTTGGTAATATAGCGTAAACAAACAGCAAAGCCGACATGTGAGAGGCCGATAAATATTTATGCATAAAATATACAAACACGCATTTCTGTAATTGGGATCGATCGTAAACTTCAACCATGCGCGTGAGTCGATTTTTATTTCGGACCAAACGTCGATGAAAACTAACCTTTCATTATACGTTGGATGCGTAATAAATGTAAACATAGACTTTAAAAAAATCGGATTAATAAAATGTCGTCTTCAAATTGTCGTGTATTAAATTCAGCTGTCAGATTAGTCGTTTTAAAAGAAATAAAACGTTTTACTGGTTTGAGGCTCATTTTAAATTTTGTTTATTTATATTACTCTATCTGTTTAATTTTTATACTAAGAACACATTGTGGATTTAATATTTTATTCTCAATACTATTGGGACTCCACATACTGGGCACGGCCTCTCTCATAAATAAGAAGTATGTAATCGTTAACCAAGTGCGAGTTTAACTTCAAACACCTTTTAGAACGTTATATTTGTGAATTGGCGGATGTAAAATTTCGGGTTATTGTATAGGTGAGGGATTTTGACAAAAAGCGGCACTCCGCTGGCGCTATCAGAACCGGTTCCCAGCGCAAACCAGTTGGATGTAAACAAAAACTGATGCGTTCAGTTCGCGAACTCTATTGCGCAACAGATAGAATAATCTTTGGCCATTAATATCGATAGCATTATTGATATATACGGTATAGCTATGTATGATATTGGAAACCGCATAGGCTTTCAAATCTTGAATAAGGTAGATATGTAGGTTCGTAGATATTTGTCCCTTTAGTACCGGGACCAGAATAGGGCTACGGTATCCCTTGCCTGTCGTAAGAGGTGACTAAAAGGGGCTTCCGGGGTTGCGGGCGGCAAGAGTGGGAGCTCAAACCGTCCAGCAAGCGACCCTGGGAAGGACAGCGGTTTGTGTGGTCGCATATCGCTATAATCACCAGGGGATGTGAGAGGAGCGTAAATTGCTCCCCCCAGGGCAGAGCCCGATAAAAGGGCATCGCGTTAGGAGGACTCAGGTTGTGTTTCGTTGGAGATCCCAGAGTTCTCCACCAAACGCTGAGGACGGCCACCGGGGGAGTTTTAGTGCGGTAAAAATCCCACATAACCCGGCGTCACTCCCATGGCGTCGGGTACCTTTTGAAGGTTTCCCCCACGTCAATAAAAAACAAAAAGGTTCGTAGATATTGAGAAAGTTAAACAGAAATATATAAATAAAATAGCAGCTTCAATTTCCAATGTATATATCTTTTTCAGTTTAATGACAGTAGTGTTTGCGCTGCTGTGTTCTATCCGCAGATTATTTATAAAGAATAGCATTTCCACGATAGAATTCATTTCTACAGTGAAACACGACAAAGATAGGTTAGATCCAAAACTATTTTAATAGACGTCGAATCTTCTTCCCGTTCGCTTCTCTCCTCAATAACTGTCCTATCTCTGTAGTCGTAAGTCGCCGTAACTTATTGATGCTGGATTTCATATTTACTGAGGCTATGTTTATTTTACCCGGCTGATAAAGGCAAAGCTAAAATAACTAACAAAAGTTCTGACTAGCCGATCGGCGCCTGGCGGGATCGATATAATCGGCAACCACGGACTCCCAGGGTTCGGTAACCCGTGGGTAGGACTTTGGGATCATTTACAGGAGCCACGGCGTGGGCATAAGCGGATTTTGTTACGCATACGTTAATATTTCAGATAACAAAGATCCTAAATGATAACAGAAGTTTATTAATAGTTTGTTGGTCTTAGTGGCGATTATGAATATACTACATATTATAAATATATTTGTTTCAAAAATCCCTACATAATAAAGGTGGTAGAACCAGTACGATTGGACTGGGGACGTACCATTGTGTGCGTTTCGTTGTAAGGGGAATACCGGCTGACGGCGTATGTGGTCGATGGTCGGGTTCTGTATGAAGTCAGTGGCAGATGGCAGTATGGCAGTGGCCACCTACTATCAGATGGACTGCAAGCTCGTTTTATACTTCTTTCTTATAAAAAAGCCATTATTTTTCTTTCTTATATTTTTTTACAACTCGTGGGCCTTTTAGTGTGACGTTAGCCAGATGTACCTTTCCCAATTAGGTTATATTACCTTATTTGCCATTGAAATCCATTCGCGTCTAACATTTTAATCGCTAATTGACAGTCAACATGGTAATGTGTACTACATTACTGCATAAATGAACACTTAACTTCTTGGTATCAGATAAGATTCAAGTACTTACAAGAATAAGATTTTTCTGTTAACAACGCATGACTTATAGGTTTGTATGACAGGGTACACGAAGTAGGTCTTAAGTGTTAGGGGTATTAAATCCACTTAACAAAACTCTAATTCTAAGAATTTAAGCATTGCCTAGTGGTTATGACTCAAAGTTAAAAAAATCCCAAAGGTGTGTGTAGTTTACGAGTCCGCACTTGGCCAGCACGATGTATCTAAGTCCCTCCCAAACTGATAGGAGACCCGTGCCCAGCCGTGGGACAGTAATATTGATGACGACGACAAGTTGAATTGTAGATATTGAAAAGTTTAAGGATTAGCACTAACCAAAGACTTTTTAAAAGCTAATAGTGATGGGGCTATACAAGGAATGAGATGTTGGATATAATTATTATTAACTAATGTTTACAACAAATAATTACTACAAAAAAAAATACCGCTCTTTGTAATTACTCATGTGTTGTTGTTGTTCTTGTTGTTGCACTATAATATTATTAGAAGTTGCTGGAAATTATTCGCACAAGTTGGTGTGGGTGGGTGTTGATTCCCTTCAAGTAAACGCTCACCCACTTTCAAAGTATTATACAACTCAGAATGGGTGCAGATGGTTAAATGCTACTTGAATGTAATGTTTGTACTGAAATCATAAAAAAATACCGCACGTCTGCTAAAAACTGCTAGTTTCTGCAGCTTATTCCATAGCCGGAATTAAAATTTACTTAATTGGTACAAAATATAACATAGCATAACGTATATCAAGATATATATTTGTGTTATGTTATATTTAACATATAATATACATCAAGTTTCGTTTCATTCATAGACATATTTATTACACTATCGCATGTTTCATTCATAAAGTGACAATTGTGACTAAATAGGAATGACTAACTCATATGGAGGATACGAGAACGTTCAGAAAAGGTCTGTGGTTTAGATAGATAGGATGAAACTACAGAGGGTCCGTCGCTTGCCACTTATACTGAACCATTTTAATTCCATGTATTACATTCCTCAGACACAAATATTTTATATTGACTACACAACAAACATTTAACAAAACATTAACCTTATCGGTGCAATCTATGGTCTGACCGATTCATACTTTACAATTAAAAATTTCCAATTATTGTCAACTGACACCACGTCACCATGTTCCGGGCCGATAATCCCAAACAATCGAGGCTGTCAGTGGACAAAGGCTGATTGAATGATTAATTACTAACTGGACTTTTGTGTAGCCGTAACGTGATTACGAGATGGGATCTCTGCCCACGTCGGCTTTAATTGAGTCAAATAAGTTCAAGGTCAAAAGGATAGTGTATCCACAAAAATAAAAAGGTCTCATGAATGATTTAGTGAATATAGACAAAAGGCACTTTAGTACGTACGACACTACTACATGCTAACGACACTACTACGACACGACTAACAAACAGGTGTGCAGTCTTCCTTACGTTAATTATTGCAGCCTAATCGGCGCTGTATAGAAATGTTTATAGTCATTTGAAGTGGACATTGAACGTGTTGTCAACATTACGAACTAATTTTGCGCCTAAGGTTATTCTGTCCAAGCTGAAAGCTGTCCAAGCTACGAGAAATAGGTACACTACAAAGTGAAAATAGGTTAGCTATATGCGCCACAGGTAAACCAAGAAATGCTCTACTACGGTACGCGTACTAATTTGGAATTTTAAAAGCATTTGCAAGAGAATATCATATACTTATTTGTTACCAAAACAAACAATTTTATTCTTTGCAGGGCTTTATTAAATAAGAAATTGATAAAAAATATTTAGGTAGAGACATGTTTATTTATTTTTTCAAATCTTGTTTTTTCTATCTTGTTTTCTAGAATGAATAAATAACCAAACCTTGCGTGCGACATTGACCGATCGCCAGCCATTTTACAACGCAGATCATAGTAAAATATGTAGAGAAAATGTAGAGTAGAGATAAATAAGTCACGGAAAAATTATTGCTTTTTATTTAGGTATGCAGGTATACAGTCATTCGTTTGGTGTGGTTATTTATTTGTACCTATTTAGGTACCTATTCTTTAACGCCCGTTAGGTAATAATAATTAATCTTCATCATTTTGTGCCTACCATAGTTTGAGATTTGACTATTATTGCCTAGGAAAAATGGCAATCTTCGAATTTCGGTAGGCAATAATTGATTAGTATTAAAGAGAATCGGCTTTTAGGGATAGGTTATAATCGCTAAGCACACCAAAAAAATAACAAAACTAAAAAATATCGACAAGGTTTTACATCATATTGTAATTATAATTAAGTGTAGTAAATATCTTAATTTAACTATATTTAATTTCTTCATAGCACGTTTAAAATTGATTGTCAAAACAAATATATTTTATTTATTATGTACAGACCATATTATGAAGGCAATGTATTTTTATCGGATTCGTAAGTCGTAGCCCTGTAAACCGACCAGACGAACGAATCACCATAATAAAACAACCATATTTTTTATGAATTATGATTTAGAGAATTCTATGACTGTAACATCTGTGTTCTTCAGCGAATAACCGGTCTAAAAACTAAACAAGCAATTTAAGTACAATAATAAAGCTTTCATCGTATCGTGAGAAGCTAAAGAGACGATAAAACGGATACCGGCTAAGTATCATTAATTTTTAATGGCTTCAAGCCGCTTGAGTCTACATTAAAAACGCCTTATATACCACATTTCATTAATTATGAATGTATGTGTGTCGTGGGTAATAATATAAGACCTAATTTATGTTTTTGCGTTCTTAATGCTGAAATGTGGATGTACTAAGTATCATTTTTGGCATTTGGGTATTCGTAATCGTTTAAGAAGACAAATTTAACAACTACAGTTTTAAGTATCTACAAGAAGTTATGAGGATTTTGTAAAATATGTATCAAAAGGCGGTAAAATCTTTAATGGTTCTATTCGGCAGACACCACCTGTTTGCGTCCGGTAACAGGTATAGCACGACTGTTTTAAAGGACGCGAAACACACGAAGAGTTCTTACTAGTCTTCATGTATACATTTGCTAGCACCTCGCGTGTAATCGATCTAGCATTAAACCCATTCGCATCGACTATGCATGTGGATATGCAGCAGTAGAAACTTATAATCAGACGTACTGCATGATTTGCTACTTAAATTTCATAAGATAGTACTATGTCTCATATATTATTTAATTTCTTCATTATTATCTCTTATTTGTTATAACTTTATGAAATCGCAGTGATAACTGATTAACCGAGTTACAATTTCTCTGTTTGTTACACATAAGTATAATCGTTTTGGATTATTTCACAAAAGTAGAAACGTGACTCCTCAAGTAAATCGAAATGTCGTATTGAAATAGGTGTCATTATTTATTGTGTTAGACATAGCATCGTAACTTTAAAAGTTACACTTAACGGTAAGTGGTATGATCACATGTTTCAAAACGTTATTGAATAGATTGATAAATGATTAATTATCAGAGTTTGTATTTAACGAGAAATCGAATGACAACAGTTTACTAATCGACACTTTACCAATAAGTATCGTATACATATAAGAGGCCGAGTTTCTTAACCATTAGGCTATCACTGCTAAGAAAGAAAATAATCCCTCTAAAAATATCAAAGACAACTACTGCCAACTAATTAATATTAAATGATCACTGAAGTACATGGATATTTATTCGTAGTATCAGCTTCATATAGAATAGTAGTTAAAGGAGGTGTATCACAGGTGCATTGCTAAAGTTCCTACTTTGAACAAAGTCGGTACACCTCATGTTTACCTGCCTGCTTAGTTCTTCCATTAACTTTTAGTTTGGAACAAAGCATCGCTATGTCGAAGACTGTTATTAAATATTATTCAAATCTAGGTGTCGTACTGATGCGTATGCAATCAAACTTTGCACAGAGTTCTTTTAATGAACGACCTTATCATTCCCGATTTTTTTATAATAAGAAGAAGAATGAGAAGTAACAAAAGAGAGTGCAGATCATCTGAGAATAAGTCGCTACTGCCGCCCAACTGTAATAATGTGTATCAATCGTTCACCTATATCCTAGGTAAGATTACCTGAGGTCAGTCACAGATGCGTTGGTAGATTTGCTAGCCCTGAGGACTAAGTTGGATCGCCTCGTACAAGTATACCTCGCCGGCACCGGCAAGCGATTACGAAACATTGTTTGTGTAGTGTGTTACTAAATCCAGTCAACAATTGGCACATATCCAATGGGTTTGTAAACTTTCCTCGATATCTATGTTTAATTCCGTTCCATGAAACATTGTTTGGCCACCTTCCTACCTTCCTACGTTCCTATTTTGAGATATTAGGCCACGCAGAAGCACCGCAATCCGCGCAATGGTAGAAAACTGATGACCTGTGAAATGGTCACCATACTGTATTTCATTATTTAGATTTCTTCTCGGTCTGACTGCTTGTGTAGTTGTTTTTACCTAAGTTTTCTCGGTATCTACTTCCGTGGACACCTTGGGTGTTTCATGAATGTAAAGATCTTTATTATTTTCATACAAAATATACTGCAGTGACGCCACTGCGCCACACCGCCTCTGTATTTATCACGCGTCATTTGTTTTGTATGAAAGTGGATGAAAGGGCTGTCATCTCCGCGCTCTACGGTGTATGGGCCCTGCTGTTTTGTCTGTAAAGTAGATAAATAGCATCTTTTCTTAACGCGTCTAATGTAGGTACCAAACTAACAGACTAAAAATCTTTCACTACGCTACTTACTACATATAACCATACTTGTTTCAAGCGTTACCTAAGGTTGTATACAATCAACAGTTGAAATTGTATATTATTGTCGTTAGGTAATTTTAAATCCTATCGTGTCGATGATCTAGTCACTAAGCTAACTAAGCGCTACCCACCCAAACATCAAATATTCTGTAACTGGGCGTTATGCTAACAAGATACCATTTACGTTCGTTTCGCTAATGACGGATTTGCCAATAGATACCTACATGAATTTGCCAGTATAATATCATCTTGAACAAATTGCTTTCAATTCTAAAAGATGAAATAATACTCTATAAACATTTGAAGTAACTTTGAATATGAATTACACGGTATTATTTCTTGTGTTAGAAAGTATAATTTAGAATTTCAGCAACTGGTAACTCTCAGTTGGTCAAGTGATAAGAAATGAGAGGACTGACCAATTTGTTATAATATTAAATAATATGTAATTATTTAATACAAAGCAAGATAAATAAATTTAGTACGAGAAGATTGATATCCAGGCAGAATAGATAATTATACTCGCATATATTGACAGAGTTTGTGCTGTTTTTTAAAACAAGGTTTGCATGCTTATAACGTCCACATCATCACTAACATGTACTAAGTTATGATTATTGAATTATGTTATTGAAAAACCCTAATTCATAGAAAAACTTCGTAAAGTAAAACCGTTTAAAAGGGAATACTGATAAATTCTTCATGAAAGGAACCATTTTTAATTAAGACTGACTCGTGAATGACTGAGGGGAACGTATTGTAAAAGGAGATCGTAATTTCCTCTTTAACAAAATCTAATAATAGATCTGTTAGTTAAGGGGACGTTTTAATAAAAGACCTTTCTTCCCTGTTGTCCTAGATTTCAGAGTGCTCTTTGATTTTACGTAGATAACATTATTTTCTCTTATTTTATGTTCTAAACAGTTGCACACAAAGGGTGATGGATATTGTGTGTTTCCACAGGTGACTTGCTCACGATAAATAACGTAATATATTAGAATTAGCACCCACGCGCAAAACCTGCGCTTTTCAATGTTTATGCTGTTATTTTTATGGACGATATTTTCGGGACGAATGCTATTAAATCAGCGATCATAATGAAATGTTTATTTATCTGCGTAATGTTTTCGTCAGATCCCATTAAGTCGATTTCAGCCGCACACACAGACAGACATACACGTACTAGATAAGTTTTTTTTTAATATTATTAAGAATTAAATTTTAATACGGTCATAATTTCCAAATAAAGCCGTAATAATTATGATGTCGTCCGAATAATCCTTTAAAATTGACATTATCGCCTCAAAGTACTATATACATTTATTTATTTACAAATGATTCATAAATAACATACAATAAAGCCATTGTAGCTAAGCTATTGTACCTACTAATCGATACTCAAAAAATGGTAGAATTTTGAAATCACAATCACAGACTTAAATGTTATTTATTTTTAAGTATTAAACATGTAATGTGAATTACATGATACTGGTGTACGAAAATCGAGCTAAAAAGTTATATTATCGCGAAGTTACAATTGTATCGATCGACGTATCGACTTACTAGTAAGTTTCGATTAGGACTTAGATTAGGTTATTCCGTGAGAAACCAGACAGTGGAAACAATACCTAAGAATATAATTGAACCGAGATAGGAGAGTGCCCGCAATGGCCGTATCGTATATCTTTTATCTTCCACCTATTATGTGTTTATGATGTTGACGTGACATTTTGATGCTGCGACCCATTTGTCGTGTAGCGCTCGACATTTCATATCGTATTTCAACATCTCACATGTAGAATATGTAGATATAGATGTAACCGGTGTATGATAAATTATAATGGCCAGGCACTGAACGGCTGATCCGATTTCGATACGTTGTTAAACATCATGTTGATAAGTGTGTAGTATGGCGAATGGTTACGGTGACATATTCGTCAAAATTGCATTTCTAAGTCTGGGTTTTGAGTTATTGCTGTAACTCTTAATAACCAGCGTTAAGAAATAACGTACGACATACATGTCGACATACGTATCTACGAACTAATTGAATAAATTAATTTATTGACACTGATGTTTCACGTAAAAGAATTTACTGCTTCATAGACTCGGTCGGTAAAGTGACAAGCTATAGGCCATAATGGTGAAAGAATTATACTATTATACTATTTATCATTTATCTATTAGTGTGACTGTCGCGATACTTTCTATGGTTTATAATAGCAATCTAGTGTAGCATAACTATTGTCTAGTTTGACGATTGTGTTGTGGGGCATATGGCGTTTAAAGTTAGTTCTCAGCAGCAAAGCATCTGTTAGCAACTGATGGTAACTTGAGGATCACTGTCTTAATTAGTGCTGGTTATATTTCATATAAAAATGTTCATGGGCGGTCAACCGTTTAACAGTTTTGGTTAGCATGCCTTATTAGGATACTTTGATAAATACTCCTCGTATTTTATTATTGTAAGTTATTTTTCCAACACTTCTGTAGGTACATTTCAGTGATTCATAAACAGCGAAACAAATAACAAAACTAGTACAACTGTGTCTTCAATTTTTGATTAGAAACGCAGTAAATACGTAGATGTGTACGTCAAGCATGTGTATGTGTCACAATGAGATAGAGTTAGCAGAAGCGGGATTAGGTGAGTGATGACCGCACAAACGTAATTACAGTGGCCGATGACCCTCGCCCGCACATCGTCGAGTTTCACGCCCACACCCACTGTGACATTATGACGCTGTATGCATTTGAACTTTGAGAACCTATTTCGTTACCTTTTTGTGAGCGGTATTTTGATTTTGGCAGTCGCGAATGGCCATGCGATTTGATGCGATGTATGCGTGTGGTAGGTAATTTCTATGAGGATATTTAATTTTAAATACCTTTGATAATACCCAACTTCTTCAACAACAATTTCTGTAAAGAAAATCATAATGTCATCTAAAATAGGAAATTGTAAGTAGAGAATGGCGATGCTGCTTGATGTTTTGTATGCTTGTAATAGGTGCATATGTATCCTGATATTTAATGTTAAACACCTTTGATAAAACCCATATTTTCAATAAAGACATACGCGTAATCCAAATAGGAAATTTTATACTTATGTGTAATGCTGTATAACGATTTTAGACTCGTAACATTATGACCTCCTGTATCATGAATACCATAGGCTTCCAGACGTAGAACAGAAATGTAAACTCAATTTTATTTTTTGATAACCAGGACAAGAATTGGTGGTTTACTCAGGGCTCTATATCGGATTGATTACAGTATTGTACACAATGTAAATCTTCCCGATAAATCTATGCAATTTCGTTTGCGATCTTGCACTTTTCGGCATATATGAGTAAAAGCTAAATACTAATATTTCTGTTCGTTCTCCAAGTGGCCAATAAAGATTACAAACCTGTGTAATTCTCTTGGATTTCCGCGAAGGTCCACATCTCTTTGTAAATAGTTGGTTCCTTATATAATGTTGACCGCAAAGCCGCAGGCCCCGGACTAGTGTATTGTGGTCGGGAGAGGTATCGGATACCCGACGTCATCAACTAGATGAGCTAACGAAGGGATCCAGTAAAAGTACAAAAAGCAACCATTGGCTATTAAATTTTAAATTAGAAAACCTGAGTTCTCCATAAATCCAAAAATCTCAATGGCTTGTAATATTGTAATTGGCAATGGTCCAGCATACCCAGAGATAGCATTTGATAGAAGGTCCAAGCTGAAGATTTAAAGCGATTACAAGTCAACTTTATTTATGAAAATACAGAAATCAAATATATCACAGAGGACCCAATTCTACCAACGCACTTTGCCAGCGCAGTGGACTATGACCTAATCCTTCTTTGAGAGGAGAGCCGTGCCTAGCAGTGGGACAATAATGGGTTAATGATGACAGAGGACCCGGTAAGATAACGTTCAATGTACAACAGAGTTGAATATTGAGAAATATAAATTTAAAAAAAAATCTAAGAAATAACAGCTGTATGTTCGTAGAAAATACGCAAGCAATACGCAAAATTATGAACAAAACAATGAATTCATTATTGTATATTTACATATGTACAAAGAACGTTCTGCATCGTACTGTAGAAAAATTCGATGTTTACGACTACGTAAACCTAATATGGCAGGTAAATGTAGATTACAATATGTAATTAGAGATACGAGAAGCATGTTTAGTACGTATGCACAGTGAAGATTAGGCAGTTAAGATTCTTTAGCTCATTAGTAGTATTAGTTTGAAGAAGTATGACGTGGGAGAAATGATAACTCGCGGCGTGGAATTTAAGCGGCGGTAGAGTAACGTTATTTGATTAGTAAAGGTTATAGAACTCAAAATTCTTTGTGGCTCAACTAAAGACGGTACGGCTGTCATAAAATGTTGGTCTGTTACAAATAAAAAGATACTTAATTTTGCTGCGTTCTCATTATAGTTGTGATAATGTATATATACTAAAAATTCTTAAGATATAGAATCTTAGCGATAGCAGTAAAAACTCGTAATGCATAGGTATTGCTCACTTAATCTGCAATTGTTAGGCATATTTCATTACATACTCGTATATTCAGACTCAGACTCGCTTTGATGTCTTTAAATGTCGCTCAAAACTCACGTGGAGGTGTTGAAACTGTTGAAGTATTATGGAAATTTCAAACCTCATTCTGTAAGGTGTTTCACGGACAATAATAAAGCAGTAAGTTATTGATATTTTTTTCTGGTAACATCCACGATTAGCAATAATCGATGTCCTGAAGAAGACATCGGATAAGAAAGGTATAATAAGAAAGAAATGTGGTGGAAACGGTGGAATAAGAATGTACAAGAATCTATGTCCAATAGTAGACCTAAAAAATATGGATGAAGGGAATATCATATGAAAGATCTAGACTATTATATCAATTTGTGTAGAATCTCTTCCAACTTCTAAAAATACTCGAAGGAGAGAAAAGACACTCAATAACTTACAAAGGCAACGCCGCAAGCATATGTTAAACCATTTCACAAACACATTCACGGGAACGCAATATTTTAAGATAATATTTTCTGTCACGCTTCAGGCTAGCTGCGTGTTCCTATAACAATGAATAAAATCTGAATATCTTTTATTACTTACTTTGCTACCATCAGCTGATAGCAGATATTTTTATATTATCTTGTTTATATTTCGTATTCAGGTTAATTCTCTTTTAACCTAATTTCAATGTTTTGTACAAAAGCTTATTCGGTTTTAGCTAAAACAAATTTTACCAACAATTCTGCTAATGGAATAATGTCTAGCAGTTAGTAAGTGAACTCGAGGAGGACAACGACAATCAATAAATAGTCAGTCTATCTATCTAATGTACAAAGATCGAAGTTTAAAACAACTAATGTTATTCAAAACAATACATAACTTGTATTTAACATTTGAAATTTACCTAATTTTCATGGATAAGCTTTCATCATAAAACATAACCTGAGCCGCGAGTCAGTATTTCACTAGATCAAAACAAATCACTTCAAAGTCAAATTGAAATTTATGGTACGGTCAAGTCGCATAATTAGTAGTGCAATTCGTTTATTCTACAAATAGCGTATTCGCTCACCGAGCTCTAACTATTGCATGCAATGCTTCATTCGCGTTAATCAGAGCGAATTAAACCAGTTAGGCATCATCGCTCCTAGGAAGTCTGTTTGTAACTTAGTAATCTAGCCGCCGCATAGACGATAGGCAGAGTTCACATAACTTAGAGCCGTCAGGGCGGAAGCCGTCAGAATTCTTTAATAGTCTTTGAAAGTCGGTGAAAAACACGTCTTGCTGATTGTAAATTACCGCCCTTAATGATACCGCCTGGGGACTCAAGTTAATTTTAAAGGTCTTCCTATGAAAAAACATGTGACATAATATGAAAAAGCAGTAATTTGTACAGGTAATCCGCCTCCAAAAATTGCCGCCTGGAGCGGACTGCCCTCTCCGCACGCTACGTTTTTGCATAACTTAAATTAGCTAATATTACTGAAAAATTACGGAAGTTTGACTTTAATTACATTTTACGTAGTAAGTAATAAACGATTTTAACTAGTATGGGGCAAAATAACATACAATTAACAGAACTTTGTATTGTAAAGTGGATCAAACAAATATGCGAATAAAATACGTTCAACAACAATATAGTCTAAATTATGAATAAATTTATATGTTTATGTTATTACTAAGAGGAAAATTATTCGGCATCGTTTGTTTTATGAACTTGAGACGCTCGAGGTCTTGAATATTAATTAGACAAGGAATAAATTCTGCCGAGTTCTCTCCGAGTTGAGAGTTGTTTATTAAAATAACTTGCGAGGAAAATAGTTGAAATAAACAGGTGTAAGCCGACTCTTACATAAGGACTGTGTTGACCTTAATTTCCTCCGTGACGGTCGGTTTCAGTGCAATCCATATTCAACCTTAAGGGCCATGTTGAAATACACTGGATTTATTCTACTCCGGGTGATGGAAAAAAGAGTAATTAAAATGACTATAAACAAATCTATCGTCCGCAATTTTGTTAATTTCATATTTCCTCTTAATTTGCTTGCCTGTCCTTTTCTAATAAATAATTAATATAATAAACAATAAGAAATTAATGATGAATTAATGCTACTTTGGAGGGTCGTTCACGGAAAAATCTAGGCTGATTGATGTTGTGTAAACTTTTTGAATGTTCAATATAAATACTTTACTCGATAACAATTTATCGATTTCATAGCGTCAGCTGGTGCGAAAAACTTGATTTAAATTCCAAAAATATGTCGCTTTACTCTCGTTTTTCTGCCTTATATTGTATATATTATAAATAACTCATTGTTCCATCTCACACTTGTGGAAACATTACATTGTACCTTGATTTCTTAACACGTCATTCCGTTTATTATTAAAAGAAAAACACGGCAGTGATCGTTTTCAACTGATAAATATTTTGAAGAACTCGAACCAGAAAAAAACATTAATGGAAATGAATTTATAAGAGGTTTACGTTGTCTTAAATTTTATATTCGCAATGTTATTGAAGTTTTTGATCAAGAGTAATTACTTATAATAATATTATGCTGCGATTCTAATCTGTAACAATATAATGTCACATACTCTAATGTAAAATGACAAGTTTGTAATTTGCTTACTTTTTCCTAATTACTTTCGGGTCCTTCCACTCGAGAAGGAAAATTACTTTGTGTTCGTTATTATTGAATATAATATTTTTCTGCTTTCGAATATTCAAGATATAAATAAATATGAGTTGTTCGGTACACGACGACGTCTGGCCATCTTTGCCTTTGAAAACAAACATCCATTATAATCTCCCGTGAGTGGAGTGCAAGTATATTGTCTTACGTCTTCACGTTAAGTGAAACAGCTGATTGACATGTTATGCTGGTGGACCTATTTTTATTTCTTACCCGTAATAATTTATAAAGAAAAATATTGATACAAAATTTAAATTATATACCTACTCCAATAAAATATCTCAGTTAAACATAATCGTTTGCACACTCGAGCTTTTAATTGCATTCGAAATAGATTCAAAGACTAATGATAAAAGAATGTTTAGTCCACATCTTGCATGTGCGCAGTTAAAATTAGCGAGTAAATGAGACGAGAATAAGAATCGTAGAAAAAACATAAACCAAGAGTTGATTGTAAGCCACTAGAAATTGATTTAAATAGCCAAGGAATGTAAACAAACAAAGGTAGAGTCAGTATACTAAGTAAATGGTTCGACTGGCAAGTCTCTAGGGCGATCTTCTTATATTTAGAACGCGTTTGTTTTTGACTTCAGTTACAACCTTCATACATACATAGATAAAGACCTTCATATTGAAGAAAGTTAGTCACAGAAGTCCATGGGCGGGAGTGACCACTTACTTGCAAGCTCGTTTGTTACCTTTTCAAAGTTGATAACTTTTTCACTAAACATTTAAAGAGCTTTTACGATAAATTATATCGCTAAATAAAATTGAACACGTGGCGTGCAAAATACATATATCTAGTATAGATCGACGTAAGGCATTAATAGCAACACAAGGTTTATGCATCATAAGTGAGAATAGAAATCCAATCAAGATTCAAGAGCGGTCTGTTTGGTATTCTAAACTTTGATTCCCGTGCGATTTTATAGCGCTCGTAAAATTTCTCAAACAAATACCTAACGACCAACTCGCAATAACAATAACAAGATATGCCAGAGCTTCTGATATTTTTCCTTTTTATTTTATTTTTATTAATACCATCCAGATAAAATATCGCCTATAAAAATACGGAGAACAGCGAAAATCATCGACGAATTTATAAAAGCAGAACTGTATTGGTGGATCAAATTTAACTAAATTGGAATAAATCAGAATACCCGCTGTAGAGTAAGGTCAAAGGTTCAGAAGTTATAATGTAAAATATTGTTGTTGTAATTTCAATAGCCTAAGTTCAACCAATAAGTAGGTATTGTATTTGAAAGTCTTTAAATAGTAGTCAGTTTATAGCATCTCAAGATGAAAAATCCCTGAATTTCAATTCTGAAAATCCTTAATTACAAATTGTTTTTACACACTTACGGACACTAACGGAAAATTGAAAAGTTTGATTAACGTTCTTGCTACAAAGGCTACAGATTGACATGTTCGTAATTGAATCTGCGCGGTGTAGTTAAATTCGATTAACTTAATTGAATTTTGTTCCAATATCTCGTTTATAATATAATCCGAAAGTGATGAACGAAATATATTTTCGTTATTATTTGAAGCATATACCAACTGATATTATTTGTACTTATCAAAAATAATTTTAGTTTCATTACTTACTTAATATTTTTTATAATCTGTTAAATTATACTTAGCTGCCGAAGACCTATATACGACGGCGTATTAGCTTGATTTAGCCTTATTCAACGCATTTTTTTTGAGTTAGTCACAGACGCGTGCAGAATGTTTTCTTTGGCTATCCCATAGATATACTACTAATAAAGACGGGCTATCCCAATGAACAAGGAACACGAAATATTTTCATACGAGTCGCTGTAAAGAGACAAGTAAGAACGTTTGAGAGGACGGAGCTATTGGGAAAGTATATGCAAATCCTTTGAACAGGTGCGTCATTTCCAAGATTGTGTAAAATATTGTCAGACGAGGCAAGGTGGTTCATTGCAGAGTGGTGTGAAAAGCGTTCGCAGAATAATAATCGTGCGCGATCTACCTTAATCGTATATGTGCATATGTGATTCGAATGCACAAACATATTGTGTTTATGTTTCAAACACTTTAGAATTAGAGCATTATAGATGTTTTGCTAAAATCGAAGAGTGAGCGTGATCATTTTTTTGGACTGGACTTTGGATTATTTCTAGAAGTATGAAGACATTTTGGCAGTATATAGATTAAGTTAATACAATAATAAGTATGTAATGTATACCTACTATAGTAGGTACAAGTAAAAACCTTTGTTTATATTTAAGGGTATAAAAATTAATGCTTAATTGTTGTCATGAAGATCTTCAATCGGTCCCAAACATTCATATTAAGTCCAATAGTTAGAACATTTGTGTGACTAAAATAAAACTTAAACGTAATGAAACCACATGACCACTGCTACCTATACTTTGGGTATTTTTGTTTTAGTTCTGCGTGCTAGTCCAAATAAATGCATACATAAAATATTTACACTTGGCAAACCACTTACGCAGAAATGTTCCGTATTTCTGAATATGTGCGCGGTCTATTTTAGCTGCATGTGGGTCAGCGAATTCGCGGATTACGTCAGTGTGCGAACACCTGAAGCTGTCCCACGCGTCCATTAGTGTTGTGCCTGGGTTTGCCATCCTTGAAACATTGTTGCTGTAAATTCACTAGCGAAATACGGAGCAGGGTTTAAATAAGCGGGCGGCATAAATAAGCAGTCTTTATTGTTTACAGAAAGACATGGAGATATCAGAAATGTAAACTTTCGTCAATTTTATAATTTTAGATTGAAAAATGTATCTCCATTTTTCATTATAAAAGGTCGCATGGAAAGAAAGAGAAAATACCTCACATTAGGATTTTACATTTTGGAAATTTGAACGAAATTCTAATATATGGCTGCTCTTTCGCTTCTGCCTGAAAATTCAGAAAGCATCTGTAATAACTATCATCATGCGGGATTACGGGATTAAATAAAGCTTAACACACTCTTTATGTAGTGGACAATTAAAGGTCTTAGAAGTGGATGTTCCTGTAAGACGTTTGGCAGCCCTAGTCGGCAGGCTAACTTAATAAACTCAGTTAAGTAATTAATAAAATTAATGAACGAAGTGTGACTCTGTAGTGATAAATGTTAAATATTTTTTATCGCGGATGTGTTAAATTCTTTATGAGTTTTTTTGGGAATTACTTTTTTTAAGTCACGTTTAAGATGGTATAGTGAATTGATACAACTCTGAGTACTTTAGTATTATGATAATAAAAAATGAAATATGAACTTGGAAATTATAATAAAGTACCTAACTCCTATTTTAGTACTTTATGTTATACATTAAAATTAAATTTAAGAAAAATAATCGTAATGTTCAATGATGTTAATAAATTATAGTTTTGTATATATTGTCTGAAATAAATAATAATAATTATTATTATTGTTCAAAGATTTTGTGTTGTCCACCTATTATTATTATTATTATTATGTACTAGTTTTGACCCGCGGCTTCGCCCGCGTTTAAAAGAAAATAATATGACATACTAACATACACAAAACTGAAAATTCGAACCTTCATTGGAACGACAGTGGCACCATCTGGCGAAAATTGGTCGTACCAAATCTGGAACCCTTGTGGACTCATGGACAACAACTTTGCTAAAGATCATCACTTGATCAAATGCATTCTTTATTGAATCGATTTTTGTTGGTCCAAAAGATCGATTCTCCGATTTATCGATCTTAGATGGCCATCCCTAGTTCCCGTGGGTTTTCCGGGATAAAAACTATCCTATGTCCTTTCTCGGGTCTCAGACTATCTTTGTACAAAATTTCATTAAAATCGGTTCATCGGTCAGGCGTGAAGAAGAGACAACCAGACAGACAGACAGACAGAGTTACTTTCGGATTTATAATATTAGTAAAGAAGTAAGGATTATAATATTTTTAGACATTCTCAACAAACTTTAAACCTTTTTAAAAACAGCTCTTTAAGTTTACCAAACTGTTTTTGAAAATTATCAGCTGTGTAATCATATATTTACTTAATACATATTGTAGGTAAATGTTTAATTACAATAATACATGCATATTACTCTAATTTTTGCGATGTGGTTTGATGAGTTCATTTACAACTGTGTAGGAAACAATAAACCGGATCAATAGTATCTCTTATACGAATGTGGCATTATTCACACATTTGACTCATATAAAGTTGATAAATTTGTAATAATATTTATAGCCTTACAGACAGACAATACAAACAAAATCTAAAAACCAAGTTAAAAAACTGCATACAGATACATCTTACCTACTCCTTTTTCAAAGTCGATAAAAAGTTAAAGACGCTCTTTTGTTCATGGTACAGTGCAACTATTTGTAAGTTTATGCATAATAAGTTACACTAAAGTATATTGTATTGGGATACTGAGTAAGTTATTTTGAAGGAATAAACTGTTTAATTTTATCTTATATAAATATTTCAAGGAGCAATTTGACATACAGTTCATCAACTGTTAAGTCGCTAAAACGACAATTGACATCTATAAAATCAATCCAAAATAAGACTGTGAGATACGCATAGGTAGGTCGGACAGATGCGTTGCTAGGACGCTGTCCATCATGACCAAGCTAGAATGCTTTCTCTCCCTTTCTATATATACCTCTCAAACTAAAATACATTTAATTACATACCATTAATGTTGTAAAATAGAAATTAAAGCCTAAAAAGGGCTTACCACATTTTAAACCTTAATACGTTAGAAAGGAAGGATAAAATATGCATTGAATATATTTATTTTGGCCTAATTTACTATGAGTAACGTATTTTATTTAGATATTGTTTATCTGAGCACTAGTCATTGCGGACAGACGTCAGTCAGTCGTCAGTTTATATTAGTATGAACGTTATGTGGGTAATTTCCTATAAACTCCTTCCTGTAACAGTAAATAAGATTTCATTTAAGAGTAAATAACAATTAACAAAATATGGATATATTATATGAATCATAATGTATGCGCGGCATAAACAATGTCCTTAACGTCATTGTGCACTTGTGTAGTATGAGTGATAGTGTGGAGTTTTGTCAGCTATTGTTTTTTTGGCATACATTTTACTTAATACTCAATTTATGATACCAAAATAATTAAGATATGCAAGTTATAAAAGGTAGGCCTGAAGCAAGCTCTACTACGCTGCTTAAATGAATATCGATCACATGATTTCGTGGCTACTTTGTACTGGTAGTTTTGAAGCAGTCCGCCAAGTAACCTCTGTTTTAATGGCAATAATTGAAACTTAAAGGAATTTTAGCTCCTAACGGTCGCCCATCCAATTATCGATCAATCTCTACGTTACTTAATTTTGTAGATCTACATTCCATTCAGGGAATGGTATAGTAGAAATGGTACATCTCCCTGTACTTTGTGAAGAGTTTATGGTTTGCGGTACTTACACACATATAGGGTGCATCGAAAGTATTAGACTTTAAATTATTGTTGACCATCTCCGTGCCTTGTTTAAACTGTCTTATTAACTAACTTTAAATAGATGCAGCTCACAAACAGCGCAACACAACTGCAAAACAACGGCTAGACAAAATGTCAGTACGTGCTGTACTCAGTTCCATTATTAGCTCTCGAGGAGATTAATAATAGATGCTCCAAAATAACAGCGACATGTCACCCTTTTCGTAGTAATTAGCGGATTTAGTGACTGTACGAGTTTATAGAATGAGTCAGTAAGCCTTATGTACGATATGAATTACGAGATTCAGGTCAATCTTCGGTGGTTAGTTACTCATTAGTTATTATAAGGCATTTGCCAAATAATTTATATTAATTTCCCAATTTAATGACACATACCACATGCCTAAATAGGGACAGATAGACAAAACTTTGAACGGAACGAATTGATAGACGATGAGTGGTTAAACCTCAAACTGTTTAACAAAGTAAATAAATGCACCAATAAAATTACGCGTTATAAGGCTAACACTCGCCTAATTACACTTTACGAAGTTCTGAGATGCGGCGTGGAGATCAAAGCGCGTTCAAGCCAACAGGGCGTGAAGAAAGGCTCTGGCTCTACGTTTTACATCTCTACGCTGCTAAATTATATCTAGTCTCATTGCAACTTAAGTCTTTATGACGGATTTAAACTAAACTACATTACAAAGCGAGTTAAACTAATGAACACGGTTTTGTTTGTTTTATTTATTAGTAAAGATACTTCGCCGCCTTGAAATTGAATGAAGCCACAAACGGCTTATTAGTAAGTTCTTTTTTTAATTCTTGACAAATAAAAACATTTTTAGAGAAAATTTACGAATAAATAACTGATACTGCGTAATTTACATAATTATTAAATAATTATTTCAAATATTTTAGGGAAATTTTAGCACGGAGACGTGGCAAAACTTTTTTACGCAACTATTTCAGTTCTCAAAGTACATTTTTTGTTAGGAGTGAGTAATCTTTACTTATCTATGGTTTTATTTTATTGATTTAAGAAACGCACCCCTAGTAATAAGTCCAACTTTCTTTATTTGTTCCTGTAAATTGATGTATACAATTGAATAAATAAATAATGAGAACCTATATAGCATTTGAGAAGTTGTTATATAGTAATATAAGATTAAAATGTTAACTTATAGCTGTTGTTAATGTATAGCTAACGAAACCTAGAGTCGTTCAATTTGTAAAACCCTATTGAATTTGTTTTATACTTCTATCGTAAATAAATTATTGGTATTAGACCTAGTCATTTTGAAGACTTACACAAGTTAAGTCTTAAGACTTCTGATATTGAAAGCAGAACTAGGTTACAGTAATATCAGGAAAAATATTAACGATATTACGTGAACCCACGCGAATACGGTTCTGTAGACTCCGAGAGAGAATCTGTCTGATATATAATTTTATCTTCACTTTGTAAAATATTTCCTTTGACCTACATTTGGAAAATAAATGCGTTTACCTTTTATCAAAAGGAGGATGTAAAGCACAATTTACATTTATTTAGGCCCGGTAACTGCCTTACGGTTATAAATTATACGTTTAGTTCACTACAAACAACATAAAATGAGACGAATAGATTAGTAATTAATAATAATACTATTTTAGCACTAGAGCTTACAAACATTTTTAATGTAATAGAAAGCACCGTCGCTGGTAGACACATCTCATGGGTTTCGCATAGGACAAAAATCAATTCTTTCGCTGGTATATAACAGAAATGAATATATCGATGTTATATCCAAGGAGACAAGAATTTAATCTAAAACAATACAAACTGAAATTGACCACGTACTACATTATTGTACTACTCATTGTTGTTTAGTATAAATAGTGTGGCACCTTAAAAACGTGATATCAATTTAGATTAGGTATATAACAATATTTCATGATCTTCTACCAAAGTTTAATATATCTGTTATTTATACGGTCATATGTCTACAGAATTTTCTCGTAGAACACAAAAGTGACATGATTGGGTAAATAACCTTCGTAGAGCGTAGGTCATAACAAGATCTGTAACTGTAAGAGCTTTCCAAGTTCAAGTTTTATATTCTGCTCAAGTGATATTAAATCGACGACGGCATTCGTAGTGGAGTCCTGAAAGCTATAATCGGCAATAAAATATGCATATCGTTGAACGGAACGGTCGGCGCGAACGTGACTCGGCGCGTAAGGCCACCATCTAAAATTGTATTATTTCGGGACAAGGGCTCCAACCTTATTGTACTATAGACGACTTTCTGACCTATTAAATTCGATTCACTGAGTAACTATAAATTATTATCTGTTTACTTGCTTATAAATATAAACATAGATAAATAGATGTTCAGTTCAGAATAGATGTTCTGACCTACATTTCTGCTATATAATTTATGTAAAGATTAATCGCTATTTTGGTTATAAAAGTAATTACAAGTATGTCATAATTGTATATTGTATCTGTTTATCAGAAAATACAGTGTATTAGGAAAGAGACTTATAAGTTTAAGTTGTCACTTCGAATTCTTTTAGGTTTTGCCACCCAGGTAATAGTAAAAACAAAAAAAAAGTGGCAAATTAAACAAATTATTACAGAAACCAAATAATATAGCTGTTGAATCAAGCCCAGAAGCCACAAGAATAGCATATAGTTGTTCTTGAAAATCTTACAGATTCTCCTTCTCGTCAAAAAAACAAATAATAAGTAATTTAGCTACGGAAGTGCACTCTAAAGGTATGAATTTATTTTAATATATCGCGAATATGGCACTATGTTGATCCAAATGTAAGATGAGACAATATAACGCAGGATCGCATCACGAACTAATTAGCTTTTCGAAACTTTAGCAATTTGCTTGTGATGTGAATGCTTAACTTCGAAGCAATATACGAGTAGCAACATAACAGAAACGTTTCAGTTATAACGAAGATATGTAGCGTTGTGTATGTGTGTTTTATTTATAATTTCACCTTAGTAGATATACCACTATTTGCAGTATCGTATCTTGGTTTAACTTTATTAGAGTTTATTACCTCTATTACTTTTCCTTTAGCCTTTTCATTTAGCCTTATTTTTATTGTTGTATTAAAAAAGAACTTTGAATGCCTATAATTAATCTTTAAAATTCAAGGAAACAAAAACAGTCCAACATAGCTTTTTAAAACGATTTTTTATTTATATTTCGAATTGTATTGTGTTGTAGCTATATTGCAAGTTTGTACTGACCAAAAATATTTGAAGAAAATCGTATAAATTCCGAAAAAATCGCAAGGATGGTATCCCTATTCATAACATGAGCTTCGCAAGCGCCTACCTGCCTGAAGAACATAGGGCGGGGCTTTATAACGTCGATCAACTCGTTCATAACTTCAATATGTAGAAAATTGAATTGGTGTATTACTTGTTCGAGAATATAAGTAGAAGTCGACTTTATTGTCCACTTGACTAAACTACAAAAAGGGATATTAATTTTATTGTTTGAGTTTTTAAAGGTCGCGAATGTGCTTTTTACCCGACTGCCAAGGAAGGGTTATGTTTTTCGCGCGTATCTTGTATGTTTGTCTTTCTTTATTTGATCCGATCTAACAAACGGCTGGATGAATTTCAACAGTTAAAGTGTTATTATATTTGTCTCAATGACCCGAGTGTCCTTAGATAGGTGTTAGTAAAAAAAAATCAAAATGGCGGACTTTTGGCGCGAAATAGTAACACATTTAAAAAAAAAAGTTAACCGAACCTATCGAGTAGGGTATCAAATGAAAGGAAATTAAACGGAGATTATAAAAACATATTTGTATATATATAAAACAGTAAGGTGACTGACTGACTGACTAACTAAATGACTTTTTCATTTTTCAGAAATCAACGTACAGCCTAAACTAAGGACTTTACAGTTCTGAAATTTTGCACACAGGTTCTCTATATAGCTTGAATAAGTACTAAGAAAGGCCTTTTGGAAATTTTACCCTTAAGAGGGTAAAATAGAGGAAAACAGTTTTTTTTAAATCCTTTAATGTTGAAGCAACTACTATAAAATTTTGTATTTGGCTTTCTGGATAGGAACAAGGACGCACTTATTTACCCCCCTCCGAAAAATCAACCCCGTAGAGGGTAAAATAAGGGTTAAAAGTTCATTTGAACTATCCTCAATTTTGAAGCAAACACTATGACATTTTGTATCAGGCTTGTTGGATAAAAATAATGAAATGCTACTTCTAACGAGGTAAAATAATGACCGAAACTTTGATTTACTGAAGTTATATATTTTATAGACCGTAAAAGGTGATTTTTTTCGCGAAATAGTAACACGTTTTAAAAAAGTTAACCAAACCTATCGAGTAGGGTGTCAAAATAAAGGAAATTGAGAGGAGATTACACATACATTATATAATATATCTTATATATAAAATTCTCGTGTTAGTTACCGTACTCCTCCGAAACGGCTTCACCGATTTTCACCAAATTTTATATACATATTCAGTAGGTCTGAGAATCGGCCACTATCTATTTTTTTTTACACCTAAGTGATAAGGGTTGTTCATCCTTAACATTTTTTTTATTTATATGGCAACACAACGTTTGCAGGGTCAGCTAGTACATATATACTCGTATATACACATCGAGATGACTGTCTGACTAAATGAGAGAGTTGATGTGCCAGAGATCAACGCAAAGGGAAACCGCTGAACTTAAGCGTGCTGGAATTTTACACATAGTTTCTTTATATAGCGTAAATGAACACTACGAGGATAAAATAAAATAGGATAATATTGTTTGAAAAAAATTTTTTTTGAAGCAGACACCTACTATGAAACTTTGTATTTGGCTTTCTGGAAAAAAATAATGAAATGCCTATTTCACTGCTTTTGGAAATTCTACTTCAGCCTTTTTGGTGCAGTCGGGTTTTTGATTTTTTAAATTAATTTGATCTATTCTACATATACACGAATATTTTATGTAGAATGATGCTCATAAAATGATCAATGATTCACTACCAACTCTATTATAATACTAGTCCTTAGTATACAAGTTATACATTAATCGGACAGTAGAAGTTACTTCTGAATTGAATAAAACATATATTCAATTCAGAAATACCAGAATACATCAGTCGTAACCACAGGTCGTAACTCTGTCTTACAACTTTTACACTAGAACGTCTAATTTCACAGGTAGTAGTGAAACTAGACGTGTAGCCGTAGAAACAAATAGTTACCTAACTTTATAAATTGCTGTAACCGCGAGCTAATGCAGAATTGAATAGCTTTGAAACTAGTCCAATGAAGCTATCCTGGATACACGTGCTTTAATGAGTTCAACATGAAGCGCGGACATACCTTGTGATAAAGTAAAGTGGGATGAAGTTGCATTTCTAGTAATATGAAGCAGAAAAAAGAAATAGTGGCAGTTCTCTTGCAGACATATATACGTATGTTTTTGATCATTTTTTACATTTAATACTATAATATGCTACAATTAATTTCTTTACATTGATAGTCCAATCTATATGTACCTACTTAGTAATAAAAAACTTGTAATATCTATACTATAATTGTATTTTGTTCTTATACTTGTAGGTATTAAGCGGCTGGTAAAATAAAAATAATTTTAGAGTTTTATTAATTATAAATCACTTATAGTAGCTTTATCTACATAATGTCTGTAAGTAATTCGAGACCCTCCAACGGAATTTTTGATGCGGTTTTAATCGTGACTTGAAGAGTTCTTGGGAAACTTTCTCGTTCGAATCGCCTCATCACGCAGGTAGAATTTCAAGTGGTAAAGTTAAACCACGTAGCGCTTGTTATAAAATTAAAAAAAATATAATATTACTTTATTTTATGTAAAAAATTACTTTCATCTATCATGTTTCCTAAATAATGTATTATTATTATTATTTGCCGTATCTTATATACGATACTTGTTAGTCTTCAGATATATGTATATATCTGAAGATACAGGTTAGTCCTGAAAAGAGAAGAATTAATTTTGTTCTATTTTTTTTTGCCGAAAATAGGAAAATACATAACTTACTTAATTAGGTGATGTATTTTCGGGACCGAAAGGAGCTACAATACAACACATTAACAAGTTCATTATCTAAGCAGTTTGACAATTTCCATCAAGCTGCGAACCGCTTATAGCCATGACGTCTATTAAAATCAAGTGACGTAACAATCATACGCATACACATATACGTATGTTTCAATGCGCAATATGGCCCAGAATATAATGGTATGGTTGTGAAAACAAATTAATGTAAATAAATCCATCGGAAGCGGCGAAGTGACCACTGGCAGCGCGCCACGCCGCCACCGCTCATTGAGTAAATTTTATTAAAACTCGCACCGAATTGGCTCCGGCCCAGTTTGATATTAAATTCGTGTTTGAATTCGTGGTTAATTATGTGTGGAACGCTGTTTGCAAACATACGAACCATTAATCATTAAAGTAGGGTAAACTATTTCTGTACCTACTATATCTAGGTAATTAGAACTTAATTTTATAATTAAGTAATTTAATATTTAGTTATTTCTGGCCTTGGAAGGAATTATAGTTGTAAGGTTGACTATCAAAATAAAAACAACTCCATTACCACTGCTGTAAGGTAGAAATAGGTTTATTGGTTGTGGGTTCCTGGAATCAAATAAATCGTTTTTCTCCATAAACCAAAACGGATGAGTAATTGACATGAACCCATTAAAACGACTTTTTAAAAAGCATCAAATTTGAAATATTTGTTTATTTAGAAATATAACTCTGAACTCTTTATAGGGCTAACTATTATGGCAGCTTTCTGTCATAAGTCACTTACATATTTACTATCTAATGTGACGCAGATCGTTACATATGCTTAGTTTTCTTCCAAACCTTTATAAAACGCGCTACATATCTCTACATTACCGCTACGCATAGCCGGTAGCCGCTGGCCCGTAGCAGCCTGAAGCTTGTAAAATATGACCTCAGTATTACAGGCCGACGAGCGAACTAGCTGAAAACCAACATGGCTAGTCACGTACGGTTTGAAACTACGTCTTAAAGTTATTGATGATGCTCGTAAATCTTGCAGTTAGTTGCCATTTTGATAGTATGAGTAGCTACATCTAATAAAATATACATTGTATACATTGCTACTACTCCTACTAAAATAACAGTTTAGGAAATATAGCATGTTCTATATGTGCTTTAATGATTACGTACTGCGTCATGGCGGCATTGTTGTATATTTATCTTTTTGTTTGTTATAAGCTCCTGGCTGCAGTTTTATAGTTTACTATTGTTAAGCTAAAATAGTAAATAAGAAAGATGGTAGAACATCGTTTTTATTAAATTATATACAGAATTAATTTTGAATATTAACAAGCTCTTGTTGTTGTACAGAGATTCCGTTTATGAAGACAGTATTATAATTTAATATTTTAATTAATGCAGCACGTGGAGTGGAAGCTGTGTCAGCTCACATGTTTTATTATGTCACCATAAGCTTTTTATTTTAATGGCCTATTTACACTTCTTCCTGGAAAATTTACTACATGATTCGGTAATTATTATTGTAATACAATTATGTAGGATAAGTAAAGCTTCATATACGAGTATCATTAATCATAATCAGAATAAGTGCCACTCCAGGCGAAATTACGAAATTATTCTACCTTTTGTATTGTAATAAATACTGCGTTATAGCAAATATACGGAGCTTTTAGACATCTCAGATATTCTTGAGACCATATAATGATCGTACTGGGTAATAGAGGTCACATTCAAGATATAATCCGAGTAATGAGACAGATCGATGAAATTGTTGGCTGAACTGTTCAGATTCCCAAGTAATACCGATATGTGGACATTATTCGTCTGACAATACGCTAAAGATGGAGGCTTTTCTTTGTTCTTTCGCGAGTCTAAGAAATAAAAATAAATTTATTCCGTATGTGTAAGTATATGTACCTATATGTTCTTCTTCAACTTTAAATGTTTCTTGGTCGTAGAAACTCCTTTCTTAAAAATTCTTTTACTTAGAAAGAAATTGTTGTTTACATATAAATAATAGCAATAATAATAGCACTTATTTTATAGATTTTACTATGTTTTAAATTATATGATGATCAAATATAAATTGATTAACGTCATCGTAATCTTCCAATACCCATTTGCCGAAGCGCTCACTACATAGGACCGATACGAAGAGGTTTCAGGTTAGATCTCCAGCCAACCAGACATCTAAATATTGAATTTGGATTTTATGAAATAGGTTTATCTTTAATTGTCTTTATGTGATCCCATGGCTCAAGGGATCCTAATACGGGATTATAGACGTTTCATTTAGCGTCTTTTTCCTCGCTTATCGTTATCTTCCCGTAGTGGAGTAAGCACCTAATGTGGGAGCGATCGTGAGGCTACGAAGGTTGGCCCTGAGCTCAGGACCGCATTTAGAAAACCAATCTCCTACTCAATAAAATCTTGTAGAGAAATGTGTGGTTTTTATTTGACTCTACAAATTAATTTACGTTTTTCTTCTTGTTTATATTTATGTCCGACAAATTGCGAATTATGTGTACTATTCAGCATTTGATTTAATTGTATTAACCATGTTGTAAAATAATATTCCAGTTTAACTTATTACTGTTTTACTGACACAACATGACTTGCAGCGATGTTTCTTTTTCCCGTGATGAAACTATGATTAGTCCCTATGTACATATAGCCACACATTTTTTTATAGTAATATGTTTACTTTGTGTTGGAAAGTGCAGGATTCTGGTTGGGCTGCTATGAGATAAAAAAATCTATATATATCATTGAACTTATCTGTGCTCTTATTGTGTTGTTCAAACGAACCTCGTTCGACAAGAAATTAATAGAAGTAGCTAAATAAATACAATGCAGACCCTTCCGACTTTAGAACACATTTATTTACTAACCTACCACAATATACCTTTCAAACTAGAAAACAAAAGCACGAAATAAAAGTACGTAAGTTATTTTTTTTAAATCCTGAACCTTATACATATATGACATTTTACTGCAGTAAAAAGAGAAATATGAAAAGCAGTTAGCCAAAATGATTGCAATGCGAGCACTTCGCGTTAACAGGTCGGCGTAACGAGGAAATGGAACCCGATCTACTTTACTCATTCAATTTTAGCCGCTGGCCCATTTTGCTGCACTGAAAGTTCATGTGATTTAAATTGCCACTCGCCTCATAGCCTAGTTTAAAATTCGGCGTTTCATACTTCGGTTTGAATTCTAGTGTTAACGGCAAAAGAAAACATTGTAAGGAAATGTACATTTCTGAGAGTTCCGTTCTGAAAATATAAATGAAATTCACAAGCGAGTATGAAGTCTACCAATCTGTATTTCTCTAGCGTAGTGGATAATGGCCTAACGGTCTACTTAGAAAAGAAACCCGTGCCCCGCTGCACTCAGCTGTGTGGTGATGATGATATTGCCCCGCGATTCAAGTTATGCGTTAGGTCACGTTAACGTTGGTTATGTATTCGGGATATCATAAATATTTTGATCACAGTTCAACAACCCCGCATAATGCGGCGTGTCCTGAAAAAATAGCAGATTCGCGGACAAATGCGTTTGTTTACGCGCCACTTGATACGCTGCCAGATCGGAAATTTGCTTTTATTTATCAATTATGACTAATAATAATGGAATGTATGTGTTATGTGTAATGCGACAATTTACATCTTTAAATACTTGACAAACGAGCTGTCCAATATAATTGAGGTAAAAATTGTTCTTTATGCTTTAATAATATTCGTCACGAAAATAATAAAGCTTCGAAGTTCCTCAACAAACTATTGCTAAACTGTAGATTTTTATTGTATTTAAACCTAAGGAATTTCTATTCGCAATTCTCTACTACTCGTATACCTATTATAGGACATTAAACCATAACCATCAAGTTAAAAATAACGTTATGTCATATTATATTTTGCGCATCTTCACGTAAGTAAATTAAAGGTACCTCTCACAATGTTACTGATTGTTAAGAATCTGGTTGCGCATTGCTTCACCACAATCCAGACCCAACATCATTTAATTACAAGCAATCACGGTTATTCTTAGATGATGTCGCCACACGTAAACTAACTATGTACGTCCAAGAATCTCTTGTCTACACGTTCCTTTAATTGTAAAATAAGAGACTCTATTTTTAACGATGTTGTTAATAAACGAGGGCGTTGATAAATACTGCCACAGGTCAGACGACACCGAGTTGGTAGGTAGCGGTACTAGCAGGTACCTACATATTTTTAAAATATGTTATTCGTCTTGGCACAGCGCCCGGGCGAGACTCATTAATCTAATTAAAATAGTTTCGAATCTTCTATGGTTACGCATCGCATCTTTTAGACAATTTAATCGTTTAACGTGTTATATAATAGACATTTAAATTCTAATACATTTCCTCTATAATAAAGCAAATCGTTTTGTGTTAAACGACGTTACGTTTTGTGTGTACAACTTTCGGTAAACACCGGAGCATATAAATGGAATTTAAAAATAAATTAAATTGCTGTAATAAAACTGTTGTAAATTCAAACACTCGTAAATACCACAGTGGGTAGTCATAAGTATCATGTTTAAAACATTGGAAGACGTCGTCCAATTGGAACGTTTTACGGCAGTCTCCTAAAGTTTAATGTATTCGCCATGTTTTCTTGAAGTAACATCTGTATGCAGCACTCAGACTCAGACTCGGTAACGTTTCAGTGTTTTAAAGATATTATACCGAATGATCCCTGCTTTCCACGTGACGGGATAGTCGACACCGGGCGTGATATCGTATGCAATATATACAAATAAATAAGAATGGAGTCTGTTTGTCGTATTGTGTCGAATCCTTATTTGAATAATATCAAAACATTAACTCTTGGTTCTTAAATTTTGAAATAAATTTGAAATGAAAATGATTAAGTAATCCAGAGGGTGAGAGATATCTATGATCCTACCTATCGAAGTATCGACTGTATAATTTTACGCGTTCTTCGTGAGTCCTCTGGTCCACGTAATAATAATAATAATTCCGTTTGCACTATTCCGGGATGTTTCGTCCGCTGCGAATCTAGCGAATTTCCGTTTTATTTCAGGCCATCAGTTCAGCTGATCGATCGACCAGACGACAGTAGCTTATTACTGTAGACTACAGTATCTTAGGTGAAATAGGTAAAAATATTTTTACAAAACGAAAACGACAAGAATGCTAGCATTTGAAAACTCTATTTGTATATTCCAGGTATTGTAATATTAATCAAGATGAGTGGACTCATACATACGAGTAGGTAGTTTATCAGAGTAGAATTCAGAAAAAGACGAAAGTATCTAGGTACACATTTTTACTTGTTTCTTTAATACGCAAAGAAAATATGTCTGTTGTTACTTCTATAAATAAATGATGTTGAAAAAATCTTTCAGAATAAGCAGATTAAGCTTAAACCAGAGTCTTTTACAAAAATAAATGTCCATAAAGCTGCGAACGCAGGTAGTTTGCAACAAAAAGCTCACTGGAGCTTTAATAACATCTATTGTGAAATCCACAAAAGAGCTTAAATTTGATGTTGGAAAGGTGACCCATCACTTGGTATAGTTATTAGTATAACGTTAGTTGTGAATTAAGACACATATCGGTGAAATTAACTAAGACCCTAACTTCAACCATTGAGAGGGAGCGGTCATCATCCCGGTCTCACATTCAATGATTACCAAGCTCGATCCCAGGCTAGATACATATTTAAATTATTAATTTAGAATCCCGTTCTGGGCTTTGGTGTATGTGTATTTGTATTTGTTTGTAACCATGGTACTCACGACATAAAAGAATCGTATTCATATTTAAAAAATATTCGCTTTTTACTAGAAACCGTTAAAAATTACCCTAAAATTCACGTTACAATTAGTGGGTTCCTTGTGATGTATTTGAGGCTAAGCAAAACTACAGAGAGTGCCACCGTGGGGGACAAGGGCTCTTCAAATGTCGAGGCCGTTAGGTATACGCTCAAAACATAAAAGACATCTTGTTACGTGGGGAATACTCGTAACAGTTTATTTTAGTAAGCGTCTATGGTATCTATACACACTGCTTTTGCGATACATATAAGCCTAACGATATACACCTGTTTAACAATATTGTGGATTGTCATACGTATTAGTTACTAGAAGGTAAAACCATCAACTTTGTCTTTCAATACGATCTGCAGACTTGAATCGTCAGGGGTAATGTGTTCGGCGTTGTCCCAGGGCTGTAACTAGATGTGGCCTGGTCTTCCTAAGGAGAAGTCTTTTCACACTTCGCAAGGCACACGCGGTAGCACGGCTAAGATTACGTGGAAAACAGGACATATAGAACATGTGTACAATCTGTAGCAAAAAAATGTAACTTTATGGCATAATCTCTCTGAGCGCAAGACGACGACTGCTCACAAAAACCAACATTAAAAGACAGCTGCTATAGATTTTTTTGATCTACCCATCTTTAAGTAGAAAATTATTGAGCACAACTACACGTGTATACGTATAGGGTAAAACCGGGATAGAAGCCATGCTAAAAGGGCCTCTCAATTTTCAAATTGTTCAGTTACCATAATTATTTCCTATGCATATAACTTTTGATATTTATGACTTGCTTTAATTCACCTAATAACTATAGATTTCGCGAACTCTTTCAGAAGATAGATGGACAGATTTTAATGAGATAATAGGGATAACTTTTCAATTCTCTTTCAATTCTGAATTCTAGTATCTTCTGTGTATTTAGTGTCGATGTATGTTGGAGTATCGTACAACTTCATTACAACAACATTCATTACTTCAAGTTGCCGGAATGAGCAATTTAACAGCAATTACAAACTTCGATCATCTCGGCTCGAAGCTGAAAGCCACTTGCCCTCGTTGTCCGCTCAAACGTCTAAATATAAGCTGCAGTACCATAAGCTCTTGTTCTTTGCACTACCTGTTGTGCCTTTGACTTGTTCTGCATTTGAGTGGCTAATGGCATGTGTGGAGCGTTAACCATTAGCTATACTTTGAAGTACGATTCAATTTTCTTTTTTTATGATACAGAAATAATTATGATATATCTGGCAAACAAGGAAGTAATCCTGGTGGTAAGGATTCGATGTAGTACATGGAGTCCAGAACCAATGTTTTCTGTCCTTGCGGGCTTACTGAAAGGCTTTCTCACTTACGATACATAGACGAAAGCGAAACCAACAATTAACTTTAATTTTGAAAGGTGGAAATAAGCAGGCATTTTATAAGGTAGAAGAAGAAGTGGTGGTGCCTTGGAAGTCGAACCATTAAAAATGGTACCATCTTAAATTTGTAAATGCATTGATTTCTTTCAACTGAACTACTCGTAAGATATTTCATTATGAGACATTTGGCATGTGTAGCTCGTAAAAAATATATTGTCGCGTAAATTTTGTGAATAAAATTCAGCAGTAATCTTTAGTGCAATCGTTTAGGAACAATTTATTAGCAATCGCATTCCATGTAGTTCCGTAACACATACCTACTTGGAAATAGTGGCGGCCACGCGGCACGTCGGTCATCAAAACCAATTTAGACACTCTGAATTGATTGCGAACATAAATTTAAGCGCCCTATATTTTCTTTTCGATCTCGATGATGATAGGTAAATGAAGTAATGATGATAACGATAGTGTTAAACTAGATCTCTGTCCGCGGCTACGCTCGTCTGAATGTTATGTGTAATGTAATGCCATACTTGAGGAAATATATTTTTTTATATAATATAGAAGTCGCAATGGAACATGTAGTTATTTACTTAGATCGCTATCCATCCCAGATAAAATTAGAATCCCACCTGATATCGGCTTCAGAATCAGAGTTGTCCTGTAATCCTTAAGGGCTGGGGAGAAGTGAGAACATCTCGAATTAATCTGACAGTTATGAGAAATGCTTAAGGGTCAAGTATTAGGACATAAAGGGGTCGCATCCATAACCGTAAACCATAATTAAATTAATACATCTCTTACAAAATAGGTACTGACTTAAACCATTCATGTAACCAAGTAGAAAGTGAATACGTTCGCCACTCATACTTATTGGATTTTGTTGAGACCGCTACGGGAATTGTTTTATTTGAAATGAGATTGCTTCCCTTCCGGGAACCACTCGACTTTATGTATGGAATATATCACGTGTTGTAAGGACTTCTCTCTAATTTAATTATTAGGGGTACCTACTCGTATGTCTGTGCTTTACAAAATAAGTGTTTTGTGTTACGACTCTTACGCAATTTGATTTCAGGGGTTATATGCTTTATAGAGGAATTAAGTACTACTACTGTATAGTGTTGTTATCTGAGGCGAAAGAAAATTTAATCCTTATCCTTACTAATATTATAAATCCGGAAGTAACTCTGTCTGTCTGTCTGCCTGTCTGGTTGTCTCTTCTTCACGCCCAAACTACTGAACCGATTTTAATGAAATTTTGTACAAAGATAGTCTGAGACCCGAGAAAGGACATAGGATAGTTTTTAATCCGGAAATCCCACGGGAACTAGGGATGGCGATCTAAGATTGATTAATCGGAAAGTCGATCTTTTGGACCCAAAACACCGATTATTTTAATCGATATTAGTAAGGATTGAATCGTAAACTATGCATTTGTTCAAGTGATAATATGTAACAAAGTTGAAGGTACGAATTTTGAGTTTTATGTATGTTAGTATGTTATATTATTTTCTTTGAAACGCGGGCGAAGCCGCGGGCAAAAACTAGTGATTTATATTTTACCCATATGACTTTGTCTGTGATTTGAACCTCAGACCCTCCTCTCAGAGGTTGAATAACAGCATTATATTACATATGAAATAATCATAGGTAGGTAAATCATATTTAGATATGAAATCTATTACATTTTGAATATAATTTCTTATGAATAGCAAGGGAATACAAACGTAACTATAACGTAAAATGAAATGCTATTTTAAATTGACTTCTAGTTGCTCGTGGTAAAATAAGATATGGAATAAAATTCTAAAGGAACTTTGTAGAAGTATATTGTTAGAGCGAGTTGGCGTAGAATTTCTAGAGATCGGAACTCTTTAGTAGTAGAACATTTCTAATGGGTATATAGGTATATACTTAACGTACATACTCGTAGCTTGGTTAGAAAAGGTTGCTTCTAAAAATGACGGCATTTGTATTAATTTATCTTCCAGTATGCTCAGAAGTCGTTATTTTATAATTAAAATCTTCCATGGGTTCCAAACGTACTATATGATTCCATTTTTCGTCACTTATACGTTGATTGTGGACATAAATTGATTGTGGACATTGCCATTTCATTATAAGTTATTTGTAATTTTATAATTTATTGAATGGCGTTGTTGTTGTCTCGTATTTTTGATAGATTTTTAAACTCAAATTATGAATTAATATGACCCAATCATTAAATTTCTACCTAGAAATACTATGTACATTTAAGTAACAATTGAAATCTTATAGTTAATTACTTCTGTTCTTGGAATATTGCAATCATTTATGTAACAAAGTTATTCAATGTTCTACGTAAGTATAATATTTATTTTGCTCTACCCTCGGCGGTATACAACTCGCAGTTTGAAAGCGAGAATCCTTGGAAGCGTATCAAATTAACTCGAGAATTTAATATGTTGTTTATTTGCTGGGAAAATCATATTGAAGTTGGCGAAATGAGAAGCTTATTTACTCCTTATTAACAGGGAGGTAACGTTTGGATTTGTTCGATTTTCCCTATAGCAGGTAATGATTTTGGCAGACGAGAAGAATCTCAAATATGATACTTGCAGTCACGGACTACATAAATACAAGTATAGATAGAGTCCATGAATCAGCGTTGAAACTTTTTTTAGAAACATTTTTGGATAGTCGGCAAATTCAAATAATACCATGAAAAAAATAGAACAGAGCGTTTTAGAATGAATTATATTTGATAATTGTTAAGTTGATACTAAACGTAATGTGCTCCATCTATGTGTTCTATATTCCGTGGTAGCATTGGTTTTTTGTTAACTATGTAAGTACACTTAGTAATATTAAAACTACATGAACGTCTTATGTTGGACGTCAAATAAAAAGAAAAGGCAACTAGATAGTCATTACTATATTTTATTAAATGTTAGTGTCAAAATCACGGGTCTAAACCTATTTTAATGAAAAATAAAACTAATAATGTAATGTGTAAAGCACATATTCCATCCTTGCTCTAAATTGCGATGAAATGGAACGATTAATGTTTTATTTTCGAAGCAAAGCATTTAATGCCTCGAGACTTTCAACGTGCCAACCACGTATCAACGTAAATCATTTTCATCCCTTTCGCACTACTGGAATTGTGGTAGTGTAAGAGGGAGATATCGTTAAAATTTCAGATTTGATGCTCATAAAGATATTTGATATACGTTCGTCTCGCGTTTCTTATTTCAAGGGTTAAGTTAATTAGACTTGTTTAAGGCGTGGGGGATATCAAATTAAAACTCGTCTTACCTTTCACTAATGCGTATCAAAGCTTTTTGTTATTTTATACAATGTATCTTGAAACTTATTATAAAGAAATATTCTGAACATTATTTTGTTTATCTAGTTACTGGTACTAGTACCTATACTAGTGCACGATTGTACTTAAAGGTTATAAACAAAGGTATTTTTTTAAATGTATTTTGTACAATGTGACTATTTGTACAGGTACTGGACTAATAAATTATATTTATTCGTACATTTATTCATTTTTTTTTTAAATATATTTATTCGTACATTTATTCAATTTTTTTTTCTTTAAACAATGTGACAAATGCAATTTTTTTTTAAATATAAATAATATATATTCGTACATTTATTCAATTGGTTAGGTTAGGTTAGGTTAGGTTTTTTTTTTTTAAATATATTTATATGTACATTTATTCAATTGGTTAGGTTAGGTTAGGTTTTTTTTTACAAATATATTTATTCGTACATTTATTCTATTGGTTAGGTTAGGTTAGGTTTTTTTTTTTTATTTATTTTATTTTTTTAAATTGTTTTCGAACGGGCTGATGGCGATCGACGTAATTTTTTGATGTTAAGAGCTTAGTTTCTAAAATCGATCGGTAGAGCCGTTTAAAAGTTATTAAAAAAAAAAACATTTCAAAAAAAATTTTTTTTTAGTTTTTTTGAGATTTCTCATTATTCTCATTAAATTGTTTGTCCAGTACCCGTATTAATAATTATAAATTATTCGTACGGTAACCGTATTAATAGACTCAGCCTATTTTGTAACTAATGTAAGTTTCATATCCACTACTGGGGCGCTTGTTGTGTGTTGGAGATGTTTATGACACCTACTGTAAATCTGTTTGAATCGGATCATAGGAGACATTACATCTTTCTATAGAAAGTTTAGCCCAAGAGCTTACAAATTACAAATTTAACGAAATAACTCGTCAATTAGTTGCTTTCTTTAACGGAAACGCTCTACGTTAATCATCAACGCATTATCGTCCCACTGCTGGGCACGGGTCTCCTCTTGTAATGAGAAGGATTAGGCCATAGTCCACCGCGCTGGCCAAGTGCGTATTGGTAGACTTCACATAGCTGTGAGATTTTTTTTGATAAATCTCTCAGGTATGCAGGTTTCAACACGATATTTTCCTTCACCGTTTAAGCAAGTGATAATTAATTTCTAATACACACATAATTTTGAAAAATCAGAGGTGTGTGCCTGGGATTTAAACCTCGGACTCCTCGATCGAGAGGCCGAGTTTCTTAACCACTAGGCTATCACTGCTTTAGATAACAACGCTCTACGTTAGTTATCTAATATTTATCAACCTAACATTTCCAATATAACAGTGCTACAGAGCTGTGAGCGCTTTGTGAACCTACCGACCCGGGACGAAGGGACCTAGGCACCAATCATGGCGGGCAACTGCGCAGAATAATTAGTTCGCATCGAAGCAGAGAGATATCGATTGTAATTTCCACGAAGCTCTATCCGCGGAACCTAACTACAAAAAATACATTGCGATATATATTATTCTATTCGAAATGTATAAATAATAACGATAAAGCGAAGAGATTTTTACACGAGGTGTCTCAACTTAGTTCTTAGAGATACGCATCTGAGGCAGATCTTAGTTACAACTCCGATCCTATCTGGGGCTGATTATAAATGTCCGCGAGCGGTAGACACCACTTACCATCAAGTATGCTCCATTGCTATTTTACTTAGTAAAAAACCTTTAGGTCTATTACTAACATATATCTCTATATACATAAGTAATAGAATTCGACAATCTATAACGGTTAAACGACAAATATAGAAATATTTGCCCTTTTATCTTCACAAAAATCGAAACCCATATACGAATTACACGGACTGCGGCATGAATATTCAACTTTCAGGCTGGCAACAAAAAACAAAGGGATACGAATATAGAACAACGAAAAGATAATGTTACTTACAAGTAAAATAATGGCGGAGCTACTGTTACAGGGCTGAAATTGAAATATGAGTCGTATACAAAAGCGGTGTTAGATCGACGTAGGGCGTAAGATTGATTACCGTAAGTAATCTTCGAAAGGCTACTCATGTCATGATAAACGAGGACATTAGGTTCGTACTTGTATGTCTATGTCTATGTATGTATGGCCACGAACTGCAGAAAAATACTATTTAGTCAACATACCTATCGAAATTTTAATATTTCAGTAATAATGAAGTCTATATATTAAATGACGAACCACTACATTCAACTATAAAAATACTTAATTGCAAAAATAAAATATTTTTATAAAATTTCCACTATAATATAAATATTTTAAAATATAAACTTTAACTAAATTAAACGAAAATAACAATGAATGTAAAGTTGAAAATAACTAAACTGTTGAACTGTTCTACTTTATTATTTACGTGCTTTGACAAGTTTTGACTTAAAGTTTTACTGTCTTAAGGGCATCCTTTAAGTGTAATGATAACAAAGTTATAATATGAGGGAAAACACGCTGAAACCTGTCGTGTAGTATACACTCAGAGAGTATACAGTAGGTACGAGTAGAAACTGTATGTGTAGATGGAATTTGGGAACGCACTTCATGCTTCTTAAGTTCATTTTTAAATACAACTATACTTTTCAATTAGGTGGAAGGTTTTCTCCATAGCATTTGACAACCAATACGATTACGAATTTTAATTAGGGATAAAATATTATTAATGTTACAAGCCCTTATTTAAATAAGCCTCTCAACAGCGATGAAGCCGACTGATTTATAATCCTCTTAACTAAAATTTATTTACTAACGTAATGGCGTACAATTCTATTACCCTCGGATATAATGTTGTTAGTGTCACGTCCAAACAGTATACCTACTGTAGTAAAAGTGGGAAATACATTCGTTTGTTTATAAGATAGTTTTGTATTCATGGATTTTATGTGGAATAAAAATAGTAACGGAATAAATTTATTTATTTATTTAATTATTTAGCCCCATTTTTATACACTTTTGGTTAGGATGATAATGTATGTATTCATGCATTAATAATTTGCTTTCTATAAATCTCTAACGTATTCATTAGCGATATCATTCTAAAGGATATGGATAATAAATGAAAGGCTTTTCTGAGAAGAATACTAAAATAAAATGACTTAAAATATTAAAAAGCTTCTGTTTTTGGTATGATATTTTTACTTGCTGTTTGTGTAAGACGTTTTGTTACATTGCGGTACGATTAATCCAACAAAAAAACCTTCGGCTTCGGGCAAAAAGCTTCGGGCTAAAACTAGTCCTAATATACTTATAAACCGTTTTGACACGTACGTATTCCCCTGTCACATTTCATCTAGTACTTGGAACCGGATAAATATTCACATACACTGAGATACACGTGTAGATGTCCTTACATCTACACATTAAAAGTTTTTTTAAAAAGAGTTATAATTGGATTTCATTCGTTTCAGATGTATGCAGATGACGTAGAAAACAATTCAGAAAGGAGTAAAGAGAACACCGAATCATTGAATAAACTTCATGGGCTGACGGTGCTAGAAGGTGAAGGTGAGATCGACCGGTCGGACGATGAGGATATCTACGACGGTGAAAATGATGAAGAGAGTGGCGACTGGTATCCCGATTACGATAAACACAGAGAAAAGGTAAGTCTTTGTTGTAGCGTTTGCACAATCGTGTTTTGATTTTAATGTGTTTAGTGTTACGTACCCAAGGGGTAAAAATGGAACCCTAAGTATTACTAAGCTTCCCCTGTCTATGGGTCTGTCGCAATCTCTCTGAATACTAAGAATAAAAAAATCTTAAAAATAAATAAGGTATTTTAAGTTGTTTTCGGCTTTATCTATTGAACCAAGTCTATAACACTAAAAAAAAATATAAATGAAAATTTGATGGTACGGAAACTTCCGGGTGCGAGTTCGACTAGCACTTGGCCAATTATTTTATGTAAAAAGCGGTGAATGCTCATGCAGCTCGCCTATTGATAGGTAGTCACTAAAAGCCTAAGAAGATCTATAACAGAACCAAATAACAGTAAAAAACAATTATATCTGAATATACTTTATAGTTCTAAATCACACATATCATGCATATTATTATTATTTTATTAATTATATATATTTGCGGGGATGAAATCTCTATTAAGTTAGATTAGAACCATAGTTCGCCAGGCTGCTTTGATAGAAACTACTTAAATTACCTAATAGAAAATTAAAATATATAAAACATAAAAGCTTTCCTCCCTAGATATTTCACAAGAGCGAAATTTACTTTCGATTTAACGTTATCATATCATGCATAAGCCCGTAAGACCTTCTAGCTTGTCAAGTGGAATTAACTTGAAAGGCAAGCGTTATACTTCGGCGAAGCGCGGAACTGTAATCGATTTTGTACTCCCTGGAACACCGAACACATCTTAGATTATAGAGCGACTGTGACAATCAGTTTATATTCCATCCTGATAAGATTGAATCGGATAAAAGTATTGGAGTACAGCGAGAGGAAAGTCTTACGATAAATAAGTTATAATGCCAGATTAAATGGTACACTACGGTGACCTAAATCCCGAAACCTAATTCTGAAAATATTAACCTGAATTATTCTTGGATAACTATGTCTTTCGTAGTTTTTAAATATATTTCATAACTAAGTCGTTTATAGAGTACGTAAATCAGAGATAGTCGTAGAACGGTAATTACTTCGATTGACTTTCCAAAAAGATGATGGATTACACTGAGATAATAATTAACAGTTGCAAATTAGTTTATAGTTACGAGTTTTGTACAGATTGGCACGACTAACATGGTGAGGCTGAAGCCTGAAGACTTCACACAAACAGTGATCGGAACCTTCGAGAAGGTGCGGGGCAAGGCGCCCAGTGCGAATGCTGTCAAACAGCTGGAAAACGACAGTCCTGACATTGAAGACATTGGTAAGCATAGACAATAGCAGTGACAGACTAGTGGCTTGAAGTTTGACATCTTATGCTGGGAGTGCAGGGTTAGAATCCTACGCTAAGAAATGTAAATTTTATAATTAGGTCAATAATGCGTTGACGGTCAAAACACGTGGAAAATATTATTTCATGAATAACTATTTCATACCAAAGTAATATTGTTGGAATTTACACTACGCTCAGTTTGATTCGTTGTGGTTGCGGTGAGGTGGGTGGTACTATGTATCTTGGTTACCGTAAATACCTGTCTATTTTGAGACACATACATAATACAAAATTATTCAGAAATTTATTTAATACTATAATTGAGCTTTTGAATAAGTTCTTGTTCCAGTGTACAGTGTCTAAGGCTTTGTGATTTAATTTGTGTAATAATTGAAAATATTTTATTGTAATTACACACAAGTTACTTTTTACGTCAAATCCCCGAGGTATCGAACGGATCATATAAAAATTTCCCATAAGTCTCAACGACAAGAATTTAATAAACAATGTTACAAGAACAGCTTCATGTAGAAAGCTCATTAAAATGTGGCCAGTAAATGGTAAAAGATTTTTATTAAAATAATACTCGTAATACCAAAAATCTTACAATTATTTCTAAGTTACAACTAACTAATCATTTTAAATCCTTATAGATCAGTCAACCCTGTTCTCGCCGACGGAGGAGTCAACGCGTGACAAACGCAGTGTGGTCTCCGACGCCACTCCGAACTCCGTGACCGAGTTCCTCTCGCCGAGAGCCGTTTCGAAGGAGGAGAGGTGAGACCTCGGTTAATTGTCACGTAACATTATGTGCTTCCATTTTTCCATTCTGTCTGAAACAATTCTCACAATTTACAACACTATGAAAATTAACTTAGAGTTAATTATAATTAATAGTAATTATGAATTCCGTCTTAATTTTTTTGATTAAATCATTTCAGTAACTAAATTCGCTTGTAATATTATAAATCATAAAAAAAAATTATGTACTTCATTTAGATTAAATAACCTTTGAAAAGGAGTTTTCCTGTAATCCCTTTGACAAAGAAAAGTGTTGGCAATATCCTTCACTTCATCAGCATTTCACTGAAAAGGAAAGATAACAAACTCGAAACTGGATAAAAAATTATAATGGACTGCGGGATTAAGTAGTCTATTTTAATTCTCTCATCAAAATTTATCAAAGAAGGAAGGAAGGAAGATTTTGACATTTTCTTGATTGTGTCATTTCCAAAAATACGTAATGCGTAAAGATCGTATCGTATAACATAAGGTTACATGAATTTGGAATTTCAATTTAGTTCTAAAAACTACAAAAATAAATAACACTATAGATACATAAAACCAAATCTATCCCATTTTAAACAGTAGGGTAGGCTTACAGTACAATGTTATTGTCACAAACCTGTGGAATACAAGTATGTCTTATTTAATTTCATGTTATTATGAAACAAAATTAATATCCCTGAGGGTGTTTACCTCCTTAAGAATTTGCCCAAGCAAGGACCCTCCTTCTCTCCCGAGACACAAATATTTCTTAACCATCCCCCAAGTTGACATAGCCGCAGGATATGAAAATAGGAGGATAAATGTTTACTAATTATATATTTATGCACTTATCTCCCTATATCTAGATACTTATCTAGTGGCAAACTCCTGGCTTCAATCGAGTCTCTATACGTGTCCAGAGTATTTCCTTATAAAATGTAAATTATATTAAATGCTCGTTCTTATAATGAAATTAAGCACAGAAATAACTTATTATATGACGTCGAATTCTTTCAAACGTGTTGTAACCTGCGGGGCTGCGGGTGTTTAGCGATTACGTTGCGTGCCAGGCATGCGACCGCAGCGGCTTCGGGTTACGGTGTAACGTTGCGACTTGTTTATATGTTTTTTGTCCCATACGTGTAGACAAAAAACATATAAACGTGCACTTAAAACAAATACGAAGTAAATAAATAGACTCCTAATCGAAATGGTTTATTGAAAACTAGCTATGGAACTAACAAAATTACTGAAAATTTTCTTAAAACTACGTTTATCATCGCATGCAGTTATAATGATGCTATTTTTATATTATTACATAATATAATTTCTTCTAATAATATATTTCGCAAAAGAATAAGCAGGTATGTAAATTCTAAATTACATACTCAGAAAGTTAATTATTCGTAGTACATACTTCTTTGTCCCTTTTCGGTTTATTATTTAAAGTAGGTACTCTGGGTTTTTAAACTTATATAATTTGTTTCATTAAACGAACATTTCCTTTTATTTTGTACTTAGAAGACTTTACCGACTAATTTATTGTATAGAAATTTTAATAAAATAAGACTTGATACCAAATTTTATTTTTATTACAAAAAGTAAGACTGGAATCCGCTGTAATGAAAGTTTCTCCTCTTTATGAAACTAAGCTTCTATTCTCAGAAATCAATAAAGTTCTTGTTTGGAGTTCCTGGCCTCCTCAAACATCGTTCGTAATAAAAGGAGGAGTATCATTAAAACTTTTGGCATTTCAGACCCACTATGTTTACAAGGGTCGTGCCTAAGCTCCTTTGAATTCAATTTAAATCTATAATAAAACTAGATATTGTTCTCGTCTTCGAGTGTCCAAGTTATATCGACAAATAGTGTGGAACTTTTGAACGAGTTTCTCTCTAAATTATTCTTGGAGCTTGATTACGTCTTTGACTCTTCAAAATAGGCGAAAAGGCTCTTCAAGAACTATGCTAACGCGATGCATGAGTCATGAGTAACTCTAGAACCCTCTAGTATGGTAAATATTCATAGATGACTATGATTAATTTCTATCAGGTAATGGACCCGTCGAAAAATGAAAACGTTTACTGGAAGATGTTAAATAGTTTATTTACGATAACTTTTTGTTTACGGAGGGAAATGTTCTGAATATTCACTAAAATCTTCTCGACACTTAGTGCACATCTTCATATGCCTCTCTAGATCTCCTAATGATTCTGTTGACTAAATCTGATTATAGACTAATAGTATCGCGGAATTGATAGATTTTTTTTATGTAAGGGCACTCACAACGGGGTGGGATTTTTAAAGACGTTTAAAAAAAGACGTTTTGTACGCTAGCGTAGCTGGTATGTCTTTATTGCCTAATTGCGCCGCTCGGGCTCACATGCAGACAATCTTCGAGTGCATGCTTTGTCTTAGTCATCTCTACAATAGCAGCACTATATTATTGTCTCACATCCAATCCGACACCGACACTTTCTAAAGCAGACACGGTCGATGAATATCTGTGTCTGTATAAAGCTCGTGAGGACCGCAACGACAATCCTTCCGTACGTGCCTCTCCTTGAATCATACGAATTTTCCTAATTCATTTTCATTCATTCTCCATCCAACTGTCTACTTAATTCATTCAACGCAGTGCCTACATAGCTCTGCAATGTAACAATTTTATTTAAAATGTATTCTATGTACGTTTTTTAATAATCTTGTAAAGAAGTAAAATATAATTTCTCTAGTCAATGTGAAGTTACCAATAAATAACTCAACACACTAATCAAATTGTTACAGAAACTTACCTACGAAATATGTCTAATATTGAAGATAAAGAAAATGTTATAGGACTATTCTATAGGACTTATTTGAATAGGATATTTTATCAAAGGTTATGTAATTCTTCGCCTGTAGTCGTGGAGCCGGGAATAATATGATAATATAAACGATATCTACGGAACATGGAGCCAAACCACTTTGCATTGTCTCGGTAAGGGTGTTGGAATGTGTCAATGTGGTACGCCTATAACTATAATTCCTTTATCCGTTTTATAATACGTGGAAGCAGTTATAGCAGTATAGCCTAGGGTCCGAGGTTCGAATTCCAGGCACGCCTGTTTTTTGTGAAATTTGTTCAGATATATGCAGATTTGAAGTTAATTATCATTTGCTTGAACGGTGATGGCACGTATCATGAGGAATCCTACACTTCTGAGCGTTCTTAAAAAAGGTTCTCAAGGCAATTTAAAGTGTATCAAGCCACACTTGACCTGCGCAGTGGACTATGCCCTAAACCCTTTTCATTAGAAGACCGGTGCTTAGTAGTGGACACCAAAGGCTTAATGATGATAACAATATAACAACAAACAACAACAAAAATATAACAATATAATTGTAATGTGATATATAGGTATTTTACAGGAAGCTTTTAATTTATTTACCTTTAACTTTAATTATCTATACAAACAATATCGTAAACCAATTTCCGGCAGATACCCTTTGAAATGTCAATTAAGCCAAAAATAGCCATTTTCATAAGGCACGTTCATACAATGTATTAATACAATGTGAATTCAGGTTCTAAATACATTATGAATACAAATCGTGGTCTAAATTGTAGCAGCATTCAACCCTATCCGAAACTAATAGGCTAATTAGATTGCCTTTGTGTGGCTCCATGGCGCAGTCACTGTGACTGGAATATATTATACAATCCATGAATAGCTTAAATTAAGCCTTAATTATTAATTTTAGAGCTAGGTAATATTTTTATTCAGTTTTTCTTTCTGTCTGTAGGTAATGTACACGCAATATAATAAGTGAAATCCACAAATTTCTTAATTTTATATTAAACTATATAATAAATGATAATCCGAATTTGATTTCATTTGATGTGAGAAAGTATTATCAAAAGATAATACATTACAATACGAGGACGAAAAATTTTTTTCTGACAAGTGTGAGTTTGCAGGCCGAGCCGCAGGCGAGGACTGCAATCACACGAGTCAGAAAAACATTTTTCGTCCGCGTGTTGTATAAAATTTTATATTACGGGGTCGGAAATGGGGGTTTTGCGCACGCGAAGCGTGCGTAAAACGTCCATTTACGCACGCCGTGATATAAAAATATTTTTTTAACAAACTGTCACATTATGAAAAACAATTTTCAATGCAAGTAACAATTAATATTACGAAATAATAAAGGTAAAGAGGTATGAAAAACTATAATATGAATATTTTCCGGAATCGGAACTGACAACGATGATTATTCTTTGTAGTTTCTCGTAAAAAAATTATTTGATACGATTTTCCAATCATATGATACGAGTATTTTTTCCCTACGAATTGTGTAGTTTACATATTTTTATTTTCTATTATTATTATTATTTATTATGCATATTCCTATATATGTACAATATTGCACATTTAACCCCAAAAATTAAGTTTGAATTTAATTTAAATAAAATAATAGTTTGTATAAGGTATTGTGATTTTTACTTCAACTTAACCTTGGTTTTATTTTCAGGCGCAAAACCAAGAAGTTTGTACCGAGCTCTGCTTCCGACAAGGCGGCTCTACACACGATATCCAGGATGGCTAGAAATAGCAACGATGAGGTGAGAAATTGATGATGATTTTGTTAAAATTAAATTCGTGAACAAAATTTGATTTTAATGTAGATATCTAAATATAATACTAAAATGTAGGCATTTTAACTAAGAACCCCTGACAGAGTTTAGTATTTAAAATTTAATTTATGGAAACTGGTAACTTAAAGAATTCCCAGGTTTATTGGTTTTACCGACAGGCTATTAAAAGTAATCTTCGTCTCGTGAACTCAATTTCGTCCTATAATAATACTATAAATTTAGGTTAAATACGGTCTCGTTGGTAATGTCTAAGATCTAGAGCGCTAAATAAAACGTATACAGGTTATATTATGCGCTAGGTTCTCATTTTCTTAGTAGAATTGAAATAACATGACGTTGCGATGGTACCTCCCTCCCTTCTTCTTGCTTTATAGGTAACAGCAATATAAAGTTGATTCCGGGTAAGGGAGTAAGAAATACAAAGTTCACAAACTTACAGTGTTACAACTGAAGACAAGAATACATCATTGATGAACCTGAGGGACTGGAGCGGTACTTTTATTACTTGAGGGTTTTTATTACATCGAATACTAGCAAAACAAAACATAATATTTCTAATGAGATAACCGCATTATCCTTTCTCTTGAGATCAAATTAAATAACTTTTATTAAAATATTTTATGTCAAGCAAACATTGCGAGGAAACGATCGTTAAACAGTAAATAACATCCCTGATTTATTTCCTGCTGCGTATCCGGCGACATTCATAATTATATTAATAATCCGTACGTCCCTGTTCATTAAAAGCTAACAGCTTTTACCAGGTACCGGAATATTGAATAACACAACCTACGTTCTAATAAAATTTTCCATTTACCTAGATTCTGATTAACTATTAAGATAAACTTCAATTAACTTAAAAGCAAGCTACGTCTCGAATTTCCAACATAAAGCCCTCAGGATTTGAATTAACTATTCACCCAGCTGACAAACGAATGGTTTTAATTGAGAGGACTGACGGAAACTTTAATGGTGCATCTATTTTATTAGGATTACATAGTATTACATAAAAAATGTTGTTTTTTATAATATAGCCTTAGTAGATTACTTACTCCTAACAAGAAAATGTAAGCAGTTTTGATTATTGAAATAGTCACTGTCATCTATTTTCGTGTTAGAAAAATATAAAAAAATGTAGTTTTTAGATCATTTACGAATGAAACGATATTTCTCTTCAGTTTTTCTTGGATTTCGTGGTTTTTCAACAACTTAACAGTGCATGTCGGCATTGTTCGGCGTAAAATACACCATGACAGCCATTAAATGGCTTACAAAATTGTCAGACGTTTAAGCCATTTAATGGCTTCCTTCAATTACAAGGCGATGAAATATCTATACTTATCTATCAATATAGCAGACGAGCATGCAGTCCGTCTCATGGTAAGTGACCACTTCCGCTCATGGACATCTATAATGTTATTTGGCAGAAATTCAAAATTACTTGAATATCCTCAATCTGTTATATTTTTATTATTATACCTACAAATATTTACAAAAAGTTCAAAGAAGTTAAACATAAAAAGATAATAAATAAAGAAATAGAATACTGAATCGTCTGAATAAAATATTTACTAGATATTAAATTAAGTCTACATTCTACAAAGAAAGCTCCCTATAGACAATCCAATTAAGATCCCGTGTAAATATATACGAGTATTTAGGCTAAGACAATATGGACAGTAGATTAATAAAAAGCAAACAATATTTATGAGCACACGAAATATGTTTTTTTTATATTTGTTTATATACACAAAATATGTATTGTTTATGAATTTTTGTTATAAAATGTTCTTATTCCAGGATGGTGTGCGACGTCCCTTCATTGCCGCCCACTTCCACGGAAACACCTCGCAGCTTAGCACAGGGATTCACGAACACTACAAAGGTAGCTCATGTTTAACCCTTCTTAGTTCTTACCGTCACGAACGAGCGGGCGAACTTTATACGAAACTGGCCTTACGCTAGGTGCAGTTAAGAAATAATGCTTTATACTGTTTTGTTTTTTAAACTCCTAGTCACCACACAGGGAGAATGCTAAGACATCGCCAAAAAATACGTCTGTTAACTCTGTTACTATTTCGCATAATATGTACGATACTTTTTTATGTACCTAGGTAACGAAAATTGGAATAAAATATTCAAATCCCGCCCTTGTTTGTAAGCCCTTGGGCTAAGTAATGACGAGTTTGTAATATTATCGAAATAAAATAACACAAAGGAATCTTTTGATTCGAAGCCGAGATTTAATTTGTGACTTTATATAAAAGCTTTCCAATAAAATTCGCCGAAGCGGGGTCTTACGTACCAATTGCAAATTCACAAAAAATCTCATAGCGAAGTATCAACATAGCTTTTGCTTTCCGATACGGCTTACGCCTACATATTCTGTGAAAACTTTTGAAGGACCACAAATATTTATATTTAATAATTAACCAACAACTTTATAATTTTAAGCTACACAAGGTTCAGTAAACAATTCTGTTTGCTTGGTCTAAGTTTATTTCTAAATATATGCTTTGTACTTGTTAGTGAGACTATATTTAGAACTTAACACTCAATGGTCTTCAACGTGCTCGTGTGTTAGCCCGAGGCAAATGTCAGTTCCGTATGCCTTGTCTCGAGTTTGCTTGAGTTAATTGGTTAAGTTTATGTGGTTTCTGATATTATAAGACTCCACGTGCTTCTACATATTGACGATTTCGCTCACGTGAACACCCAAGTGTACGCGTAGTAGGCTTGAACGTAAGAGGAAAATGAGAGAATCAAAACCAAAAGCAGTTATTATTAGCTTTATTTGAAATTTATTTAGGAATCGAGCTATTTAATCCTAAGAGATCTGACATATGCAACTCTACATAGAATTGAAGTCTTACCTGCAACAGCAGATGTATTGCTACCAACAAATGGATAGAACACCACATAAATTTATGTATTTTTGTCTTATACGAGTACCTGCACACATTTCTTATAAGACAAATAACTGTGCTCTTACTGCCGGAGCCGAACCACAACCACATAACTATATTTTGATAAGTATGAATCACTTCATACTTTTAATAGTTTTACGTCTATTGTTAAAAATGGCTGATTAAAACATTTGCTGCATCTATGTGTGCAGCAGTGATAGCCTAGTGGTCAAGAAACGCGGCTTTTCGATCGAGGGGTCCGAGGTTTACATCCCAGGCACGCACCTCTGATTTTCAAATTTATGTGCTTATTACAAATTAATTATCACTTGCTTAAACGGTGAAGGAAAACATCGTGAGGAAACCTGCATACCTGAGAGATAAAAAAAAATCTCAAAGGTATGTGAAGTCTACCAATACGCACTTGGCCGGCGCGGTGGACTATGGCCTAATCCTTCTCATTCTGAGGGGAGACCCGTGCCTAGCAGCTGGACAGTAATGGGTTGATGATGAGGTGTGGTATAAAGCTTATAATTTGGTGCAGGTAACGGTCTGGTCCGCGTGGCCCACGGCGCGCACCACGACGTGTGGTCGCCGGCGCCGTGGACCGCCGCGTCCCCGCACCCGCGCCCCACGCTCACACGCAACGGACACGTGCATGTACACCACTCTGGCGTCTACCTCGTCTATGTGCAGGTACGAACCACACTGTCACATCCATGCGATGTATATCTATGTACAGAAGTTAATTATGTATGAACCGTACATGACAGTCATGTACAATTATTATTGATGCACATCAACAAATATAAACAAAGCGACAAGATAACCGACTCCAACTCCAACTACAACAGAGCTTATTGTCAAATGGTTTAACAGATTTTCTTTAATTATTGCTGAGAAGACTCTATTAAATTAGTTTTCAAACAAAAAAAAACTACAGCAACTCTGTTCGTCCTTTTAACAGCGAATGCTCTAGTACAATGCTACAGCACAGTAACTTGTAAGGTGAAATAGATGAAAATTTCCGTACAAAGATTAAACGTTCAAAAATATTCAGAATTTCTTTTAAACAATTATTGTTATAGTAAAGGTCTCATTGTTCTCTTTTCTCAAAATAAAGTAGAATGACAAACAATACAGACCATATTTTTACATGTTGTTTGTCCGCAGATATACTACTTGGACAGCCACGATATAATCTCGTGGGTGTTGCATCGAACTAATGCTGAGATAGAGGGTCGCGAGACGTTGCTGCAGTGCGCCCAGTCGTCGCATTCTTCCGAACCCCTCGACAAACCGAACTCCTGCTTCTCTGCCGCAGCTCTCTTCCTGAAAGCTGGCGACAGATTGGCTGTGAGGAACACCGGCGGAGACAGACACTCCCTCATGCAGCCAGAGAAGAGCTTCATAGGTCTCGTTAAACTGGCCGATGCTGACTTACCCGATGATGAATTCTAATTTTTTTCATTTTCATCGTCCAAATATTTTAAGTGTTTTTAATATTGTTTGCCGATCCAAAAATTACCTTTCATCTGTCTTGCCTAGCTGACATCCAGCTTACAAAAATTTTAGTGATATTTGTTATATTATACATAGTCAAAAAGTGCCATTAATAATATTAATTAAGTAAGAATTAATTACGCTAGCATATAGCGTTTCATCATTCAAGTTACAAATTTTATTGTTAAGATTACGTCTTTGATTAATTTTGTTTTATTATAAGTACTTATTATGTTATATACGGAAATTAAATACGTAATATTTTAATTACACTTCATACTTTTAATATAAGTAACACAACAAAGCAATATAACAAAATAATCGAAAGATCTATCATGCCATTGATACTGTAAGTACTAATGTTATATTTAATCGTAATATAATTTATTTGTACGTTAATCGTTAATAGTAAGTACAGTTGCATGCAGTACTGCATCCATTTTTAAAAACAGTGGTGTTAGGTGTACACTATTAAATAATTTCGAACAAAATCGCTGTTTTACTTTAAAATATTTCAGAATGAACAAACTTAGCTCATACGTTGTGCACATGACTGAATTTTCATCACGTTTAGAGCGTGCTTCTATTTTGGCGTACACAAACATGAAATCTGCTTAAAGTTTCTACAAGACTGACTTTGCTTTTAATACTTAGCTACGGTCTGGATGTCACTACGACATTGAACTACTACATATATTTTTTGATCCCGTATTAGAGCCATCTTTCGAATATTAAAGTTACTGTCCTATTACTGGGTTTGAGACACCGTGGACAGGAATTTAGTTAAGTCTATCAATGGTCAAGTGCGGGTTGGTAGACTTACACAGCTTTTATGATGTCTGTTGGATATAAATGTCAATAAAGCATTACCTTATGTCTTCCCTATTACGTAGGTACGTATAAAACGTATACCAGATAGTTAAGCATCATACGTCTACATATGTATAGAATCTCGTCTGCCATTTCAAAGTCAAATGGGACACGAGTAAATTAGGGCTTACTAGTGCGTGTTTGCCAATTTCAGTCCCTTGAAAATTATATACCTGGCACGCATGTAATAAGATCATGAAGCTGCGAACTAACGAGGATATTCAAAAGGAGTTCTTATTTCTAGATATTCATAAGACGAAGGACATATTGTTAATGTTACTCAAGTTTGTACGTATTATAAATTGTCAATTTCAGAAATACTACCATTTTCAGAACTCGTAATATCACCCTGATACATAAATAAGTGTAAATAATAGTAGGTATCTATTTCGAGAAACGAACTAGATTTTTCTTCAGACGTTTCTTCAGGAAGCAAGGTAATGAAAGTAACTAAGTAATGAAGAAACTTATATTATTTCATTAAAAGAGTTATTGAAAAATCGAAACTAAATTTAAGCAGGATTTTTTACGCCAAAAGTAATAGATTTTCGTCCTTATATATCCATTTTTATTAGTAACAATTTTTTACTTTTCTGATTTTAGCTACAAAATATTCAACTTACATTTTTCTAAGTATTTTAAGTTCAAACTTGCATCCGAGCTTTTTACAGCGATTCCCAGCATTTTCATGAGGCGTGCAGAACACAAGCGTTTTCAGAGCGCTTCAGGTGTCAAGTCTCTTTGAATGTGGCAGTTAACCGAGCACGCTGTGCCGGCGGTATTGTCTTTTTCCAGACAACACGAAATTTCTCGCTCACTTTAAACCTCTGCAAACGAACGACGCCAAATACTCGTATGAGTAGTATATAGAGGTACTTTATTGAATTTTCAAATGTAGAGTTATGTAATGTGTATGTAATTGCCACGGCTTGGACTTAATTACAATATATCAACATTTTATACGTTTCTTGTTGTTATTGTTAAATTGCTACTTTACAACTTTACATTTCCTAGTAGGTAGATTATATAATATTCACTAAAAAAAAATTATGTACAATCAAATAATCGAAACAATTTATTGGCTTTTTGAAATAGGTACTTAGTAAACATTTATCAAAAGAGGAATATCTTTTCAAATAAACAAACACAATTCCGATAATGCGAAACGAACCAAGAATTTAGAAATAGACGCAGACAAAGGAACAGGAATTCCCAATGGCCGATTCAGTCAGTGAAGTAATTTTTATGTTTTTTGCTAACTTTATCAAAGACATTTACTCAAAACAGCTATTATTATGATTAGTAGCGATTATGCAAAATTATTATAAAAAGTTTGTATTAAAATATTAGTATTTCATATTATTACAATGAGAGCATACAGTTGAACCGATACTAAGTGGTCATTGCCGCTATAAAGAGTATTTAATAGGATTAGAGTTCTATGACAGATGGTAGAACATATATGGTTCGACCGGGTAGGTAACCTGCCTACCTACACCCCGCTATCCTGTTCAAGTGTTCTACTGCCTTTAAATTATTACCCAACCAAGCCCATAATTTAATTTTACCCTTTGGGTAGGACGCAAGAAGTTAATATAACCTAAACATAAAGCAGCAATAGTTCTTCAACGAAGTACTTCCAGAAGAATGGCGAGTCTTATAGAGCAACCGTGCCACATTCACATCATTGCCGCTATTAATGACATCAGCGAGCCTGGAGGGAATCGATTACACAGGAATGTTTGCCGCAGAAGCCTGGATTGCGAACGTCCCATACGACATACAAATATTAAACACATACTTTAAACAACTTTGATCTTATTATGGACGTAGCAGAAGTATTAGAAAATCTAATTATTACACGGGCCTGTATTGTCTGTAAATTATTAATTGGTTAACTATGAACGCTGTAAAGAGTTCTATAAAACATGAGTCTTGTCTGAAATCGATCTGCCCTGATTGCTAAAATAAGAAATGAATAAGGTTGCCATATTTTCTTTAAGCTAGACTTACTGGTGCGTTTAGTGTAATCAAATATACTTATTTTGTGCAGGCCTAAGGGTCTTAGCACTCACAAATTAATATAAGTACTTATTTAACATTTTTACAAAAATATTACATTTTTTACAATGTAAAATATATTATTGATAATATTGTAAAGACCAGTTAAAATGTGTTAAAACACAACGTTAAGTTAAAATATAAATGGTAAGGCGTTAGATATGCTTCCACTACGTTATATTTATTTTCGCTACATTGTATTGAAAGCTTCGCTGAACCTCTAATATTCCAAACAAATCGAGTTTTTGATAAAATAAAACAGGAGTTCTAAATGTTTCTGCTTATAACGTAAATTGGTATTTTTATACTAAAATTGGATATTTTAACATTAAAATAGTGCTGCTATTGCGAAAATGATATTTCTTTTCTCAAATCAATTACCTTAATAATACCAAAAATAGACAGTAAACTATTATACCTATTTCATATTTCATAAATACGATGGTTTTGTATTAATTCACAGAGGACAAAACTATTTTTAATGATACAGAAAATTTCAAATACCTTGCTTTGCTTGGTTTGAATTAACAAGTATAAATGAAAAACTTGGACATATAGATAACATTACATTAGAGATTAAGTCGTAGATACTTGTAATGTTTGGATACAACATCTTGCGAAGTAGAACACAGAGAGCAACAGGTGAGCTTCCGGTTGCCGGGAGAAACACACTCGGGGAAATAAGCTAACAGAGGCCTTCAAACGTTACCTAATTATAATTATATCTGCTCCCTATAGGAAGTTAATTTTAAGTCTTAGTACATTTCAAATCAATTACCTAATTAATCAAATTATCAAATAACGGTTCGGAAGTACCTAACTGGAATATATTTCCCAATGGCTTTTCCTATGAATTGATACAATTAGTTTAGCGCTAGCATTATATCCGGTGCAGGTCAAACGGGGTGCAATAAAGCTAATCTGTACCGCTACCAACAAATAGATGAAAAACCCACACATTGTGCACATCACTTAGGCCTGCGCTCCGCCGCCCGCGTATCGATCGCCCGCCGTTATATAACCCCGACCCGCCCCGCGCACCAACCAGATATCTTTCAGCCGTATCATTCATAACAAGTTCCGTAGCCTGAAACCATCCTACAGAACCCTGGCGCGGCTCCACTGCGCACCAGGTGTGGCGCAGCTCTTGCCAGCTTTCAGGCTCCCAGTTGTTATCGCAGCTCCCCACAGCCAGTACGCGCGAAGGGATCGTACGAGCCTGTGTTTTGTTTTGTCTTCGTGATAAATGCTCTAAGGTGAGTACTGTAATTGAGCCTTGAGTTTGCTTGATCATGTTTTCGTCGTCTATGTGGATGTTGATGTCAATTTTTTTATGTATCGCTTAAGCTTTCATAAATGTGTAGACTTTATAGTTCTTACGCTGGCGTAGTCAAAATCAATTGAATTGACGGAAAGTCTGACTCATTACAAGGAACGGAAAACTGATTATATGGAACTTAAAACATAACATTATGAATAAAAATAATAAACTTACATTGTAAATATTCGAAATGAATCTTGTTTAGTACAACAATAAAACAGTTCGCTATATAATAAAAATAATTAATAAATAGATTTTTAGGTTTACCCATTATTAAAAAAGCTACATCCAGTAGTATGTTTTATGGTTTGTCTAAACTTTTCAGTAAATAGTATTAATTCCTATATTTGTACCTTTTGGGCGATAAAGAAATATAACGATTTGTGAAAGTGCGTATATAATTCCTTGTAATCGAGATGAGTATACAAAACAAATTAAGATTTTATAGATTTCCAAATATTACATTAGGAAGAGATTAACTGATAATGGTTAGTTTGACAACGTACAAGTACGTTGGATACAGCTAATCATATTAGCAAAATACCAAAGCGATAATGGCGAAAAAGCTTTTAACGGAATAAATCCACCTATCTCCTCAATTTGATAACGTCAAAATCCTTTTATAATTCGGAATGCTTTCGCCAATGTTATCAAAATGGTAATGTTTTTCGTACGATTTTAGCGATACTTCCTATGGGGCCATCGGAGTACCTGTACAACTTATTAAAATTGAATGTAACCTAAGTATTTTGATTATAAATAATTTCTTCTCCAAAGTTATTGTCTTTTGGACGTCTGTCGATTATAACAACAAAAGTGAATAAATATTAAAACGTGTTTAAATATTTAGCTTATAGCCAAAGCTAAACAACTTATATTGGAACCTGATACCCGGCACCACTCATATATACTCATTTAAGCAGTATGGTTTCCACCTCAGACAGTTTTATTTCGAATTTTCTCGAGTACACTTATCGTTTGTGTTAATATTTTTATGCAAGCTATTGAAGAACATAGAACGTGATTTTTATAAATGGCGATGAAGATTTTCGATTAAATAAGTACATTGGGGTTAGAGCCCTTATAATTTTATTAGTGTGCGCTAGAAAATAAAAAGCCCGTCATTTTTGAAATGAATGTAAAGTGTACTTAAATTTTAAAATATCACTTTTCATAATTATAAATAACTATTTCGTGCAAACAAGATTCTTTGAAGAGTAAGCATAGCTAGTTTTATTTTCACATTGATTCTCTACTTATTCAAGAGACAATATTATTATATAATATTTACGGATAATTTTACTGATTGGAGTTAATGAATGTTACCAATTTAATGTCATACGAACATAACTTAATAAAGGAATACCTAATTATCACTGGGGAAATTCGTACCCAACTGTGATACAAACCACACACCGTATATTTTCTAAATATGGCACTTCCAATTATTTTTAAATCGTTTGTGTGTTATACAATAAAGGAAAGCTTTCGACAATACATTTTCCATATTAGGGCACAACTACAATGGCTGGGCTGTATCCGGTGCTCCGGTTTATTTTCTACCAAGCTTCCCGCGGAAACTTTTCCTTATTGAACGGATGTGAAAGTTTCGATTAATTTAACTTGTTTTTCTCAATGGTGAATACATCCTTGAGTTGTTTTATGGAACGTGCCTATTATTGGCTTATCAATAGTACTAATGGTTTGAATCAATGCTTAATAATGTTCATACGAAAGATCTATTATACCCAACATAGTATAATCATCGTTTTAAGTATATTATAATTATTATGTGTAATACAGTGTTATCTGATGTTATTTTTGGCTTTAAGATAAAGCGGTTAGTTTAATTTATGACTGAATTGGAATATGCCAGTGCCTTCTAACATTTCTTAAGCGGAATACAGCAATGTAGTGACCACTGTTACTTAACGGTGATAATTTATTAATGTTATGGGTTATGATCTAGGATCTAAGCAATGGTTACAATTTTGGAAACTCAGATGTATATGAGTAGGTATATCAGGCGTATTACAGTTGAATATCATCTTTCAATCAATAATAACCTTTACTGGGTCTTCTACAACAATTTTGGAAGGAAGTAATTAATTCATGCGCATATTTACAAAACGTTACTATAATACAAAGTATAGGTACTTGTTTTCGTCTACGGGCAGACAAATTATAATAAACATAAGGACATTATCATATATAAGGAAAAATACGCGAAAGAAAATATATCGACATCGACGCGACGCAAATAAGGTAATGTGAATCCTGTTTCCTATAAATCGTTTAGCCGTAATGGAGGCGGAGTTATCGACTCCCAGAGGGAATCTCCTTGTGATGTACCAACTTCTATCCGACTTATTTATTCGAGAACGCATGGTCTATATTATTTTACTTATAAATAAATACAATGTAATTTATTTATATAGAATTAAATTAGGAACTTTTACTTTTACTTTTAGGAATTTACTCAACTATTAGAAACTCAACTTATTTCGGATGATGTAAACGATATGCTGAACATTAATTAAAACCTTAAAAGTTCTAAATGTTTCTTAATTAATTCTTAATTCCCATAACTTTATTATACATAGATACTAATAATACACCTCAAATGTTAATTATACTTGCAGAATAATCTGAATTTAAAAAGTATCAGGGTAACCGAAAGTTCTATTGCAACTTTTAAATTAATACTATTATTTGCGTCTAATCAAGTTTTAGTGGTTTCGTGGGCGTCTTATTAAAAATAACTTACCTTTATTTTGTTAGTGTTGCAACTATGAGAACCACATGGGTGTGGCTAGCAGCCGCACTGCTGGTGGCGTGCTCCAATGCCGACCGCGGGGGCTCCCTGCGCGGCGCGCTGGAAGCTCTCCAACGCCGTCAGCGGGGGCGCGTCCACGTCCCCATCGTCCCCCCTGCCGATTACGATGCTCTGTATGAGTTTGTACCACCACAAGTACAATACCCAGGTACGTTTTGCTCATGAACCAAGCATTTTTAGTACATCATATTTGCTTAGACCATTACACTAAAGTTTATGTTTTCCAGAAAATGACTATGTGGACGTCGAGGACATCAACGACGAACAGTCTCCTAAATATATCGTCAAGCTCCTAGACGATAACGAGAAGCCGTCCGAGTCCTATGAATATAAAATAATTAAGAAGAAAAACTCTCGTTTAGACGCCTCCGGCGACAAAAAGGAATCAGCGTTTCGTGAAAGAAGTCAGCATTCTGATAATGATAGGTTACGTGATTTGTTCATGGACAGAAATGAATCTGAAGAGAAAGAAGACGCGCTTCAAGATAAATTTGAAAATGACGCTGAATACGCGTTATTATTAGGTCAACTTTGGTCGAAATATAAGAATAATCGAGTTCACTCTAACAACGTTGAGAATGCTCCCCAGGGTGTGGTAAAAATGTACAAGGAGAAAATAGTTAAGAAGCGATATCCAGAAAACTGGGGACCTATTGCGTTTAAGAGGAAGCGGAGTTCAGATTTAGATACCGAACGGTCAGAATATGAAGGGGACAAAAAACAAATTGTGGAACCTGCTGAGCCTAACGATAATGCATACGAGGTGTCATTCGATGACAAGGATGATATGGGTGAAGAATATGCTATTGCTTTCCAACCACTGGATGACGAGAACCTTTCCGACCTTTCAGATGATGATCAGTATGCCTACGATAGCATTGAAAAACGCTTCCCTGTCACAAAACGAAGCAGTGGCCCATACAATTCTAACATGCAAAAGAAAAGGTACATTCTAAATCAAAGCAAGCGTGGAAGTACTAAGACCTTTAGGAGCAGCGCTGGTACTGATCCTAAAATTATAAAGGATCTGTCGAAGATCTTTGGCGATTCTGAATTAGAAATCATAAAGACACCGGTGAAGCGTAGCAGTGATCATGACGATACTTCTCATGTCAAGCCGCCGGTATTGACAACAATTAATAATAATACTCATGACCATAATAATGTTACCCATGATGACGACAGTCATGAACAACATGGTCACAATATCCATCACCCCGGCTTTTCCGGAAAAGAAATTGACCACGAACATGAACATCATGATCATGACCATGTGCACGATGAGACGGACAAGCCAAAAATCATAAAGAAGAAATCTATCGATTGGTCTGACTACTTTGGTATCGATAAACGTTTGAAGAAGTCAGTTTCATTCGTAAATAACTTAAGCCAAGATAGACTCAAGAAACAATACTTTGATACTTTCAACAAAGAAGTTATATATCCCTTGAATTCCTTTCGAAAGCATACCAATGTTAAGCGAAACTATGCTCAATCGAAATCTAAAGAAGAGAGAGAAGGTCAAATAGACTCAACAAAAGCATTAGAAATTCGGGATGCTAAACGAAATACGGCTTCTGACAGTGAATCCAAATTAGACAATATTGATAAAAAATTGAGAAATATGGAAGGGCTGATTGTTGATGAAGCTTTACATTACTCTACAATCGGCGAACAGCTCGACTCGAAGGAAGAGCAAGAAGTTAAAGAAAAATTACTCTCACGACTGGCAGCAGCTTATAGCTTGGAGAAAATGCGAAAAGCTTTAAAAGAATTTAAACAAAGCTTACAAACACATAAAGCTGCTTCTGGTATGAAGACGTCGGCTGATAATGATGAGGTCAAAGATAAGAGAGTTGCAATTAAAAAGGAAAAGGCGTTTACCAACGACATTTCAAATTTTAATAAGGATGATGCCAAAGAAAACGATTTTGAAGATGAGCAAGGCGCTGGACATTACTTGAATGGAAAAATTGAAGAACAATTATCTGAAGGGTACATGGGCGGAAGTGGAAGACATCGGTCACCAGTTATGTCGACAGGTATAATACTTTACCGAATTCTCACGTACACTATCTTGATGCTTAGTTCAGTTTATTTAATTTACCTAATTATAATTATTGTTGTAGCGGGGTCTGGTGGATCGTGCCCGGTTTTGGCGAAGATTATGCAAAGATGCCGCGGGGTAGATCTGTTAGCTGGAGACAGGGGACAACTGTTCCTGCCGCTATGCAGTCTTCATCAAATCTGCTACTTATGCGTAAGTTATAATGGATTTGAACATAAAATATATCAACGTAAAATACAACATATTTAACATACAGAAACCTTTTTAATCCAACTTTAAAATATTTACAGGGGGAGGCTCCACCAACCACGTGCGACTTGGTGTTTCTCTCTGAAGCGGATACTACCTGCGAGGGTGACATGAGCTGCCAACGAGCTGCGCGATCGGCCCTTATGGCTCTTCGAGAACTCCACGACAATCTGGCTGATGAACTTGACGGAGAATGCGAGGCCAGCCCTTGCCTTCCAGCTACGCTCAAACTCAACATCGGATGGCAAAGAGCCCTTCAACGATAAGCAGTTAAACTAACAATCTTCAATGCGTATTCACTTTACGGGCAATGCGAATCTTGGATCATGTTTTTTCGGATATATCGAAAAGTTATGAGCGTTCCAAAGCTCGAACGTGTAACGACTCGGCTATTCGATACACGACTACATTAACTGATAAATGTATCGTGGTAAATTGATTATGGATATTTTGGATTACTTGTATTTTTTCTAAATATCACCTTATCTTAAATACCATTCACGATCACTTAGTGTTGATGTTGAAGTAAATTTTTAATGATTTTATCCGTACGAGTCTAACCAGCCATAGACGCGTAGGGATATGCCAGTTTACAAATGTTCGTCCCAAAAGGACGCCATTTGCTGAATAACATTTATTTGCTATAGTTATTTACGCGAAACTCCTACGCTTTTAACGTTAAATGTAATTTAAAATTATCTTTATACTTAGTGCATTATATGGAGGTTTTGCTATGTAATGTTATTGCATTAAATTTATATTTTTGGTGGGCAATCTGTTAGCTCTAGATATAAATCTTGGGGCGAGACTTGAAGGGATGGTTTGGGACAGCGAAGTCTGTTCATGTGTGTACTGTGGTGGAATGTTAACGTTGTTGAATATTTACTTACATATACAATGTTTGTTTAAGTGTGTCAACGTAATCTAAGTATTACCACTAATTAAAATACTAAATGTATGATAAATGTACCTATGTATCAGCATTATTAAAATTTTATCTGAATATCATTAAAGGAATTTTGAATGTACTAAATAATATATACATAATATATAAACTGTTCAAGCATAAATTGTCTAAAAACATAGATTTTGACTCATTTTACTTATACTTATACAAAAGGTATATTATCGTTTGTTGTTTGAATAGTAAAAAATCTATACTAAACACGATAAATAAACCTGCATTGTGAAGGACAAGGACGAAAGGGAGACGAGCTATTCGCTTATGTATTTTGAGAGTTGTTCCAAAAATAACGACATCTAAATTTTGACATACTGTACGGAACTCGAGACGACGTAAAGCACAACTTAGCACTCTAGACTATACTAGGACAATAACATTTTTCTTTCTCGTGGCTAAGGTCATGTCTATCTATAAAATTAAATGCTAGGAATCCATTTTCTATGTCTTCCGACGATATTTGGCATCAAAATGACGATTTTTGTCTCTGAGCGATAGAAATTCATGAATCTCCCATATAATGTTTACATGTTGTCTTTAAAAATTAAAAAAAAAATAGTCGCGTTGTGTAGACTATAGCACGGAACTTTTTAATAAACCTAGACACTAGCAATGTAACAAGAAATGCTGAATACCTAGATTTTAAATATTAACTTGAATGTTATTGCTCTATTCGTAAAATGTTCAAGTTCATGATAATACACAAATATAAATGTTTTCGAAATTGTTCGTTTTATTTTTTGTAACTTCATTGATTGCTTGAGTTCCTCATATATAATTTGAGTTAATTATATTTACGTGGTCAAAAAATAATTCTTGTACTGGCACGTTAATTTATCTAATTTACATACTTATTCTACATATCAGATGCATTTTTCACATTTGGATATCCACATGGGCAAATCTCCTTAATAGGCAGTTTACTTTTATTACAAATCTTTAGACAATTAACTTTCGAAATATTCTAACAAAGGTTGACAATTTTGCTTATACTTAACATTTTTTGTACATGCCATAATAAATATTGACAAATAAATTCAGGTAAGAAGAACATATAATGTTATTTGTTCTGTCCCTATAGGGTACAAACAGTAGGTACATTAAAAGTCATAAAAAGACTAAGATATCGTTGTTTGTAATCTGTCCATCTGTCGTAAGGCTGTATAACTTTAACCGTACAAATACAAATATACATTTAATATTTTTATTACCAACAAAAAATAAACGAATAAAAAAATAAAAGCTTGTTACGGAAGGTACGGAACCCTCTCTTGAACACTTCAACTCGCACTTGGCTATTTTTTAAAACACATGACCACCGAAATGTTATAAAATACAAAGTATTCATATAGTGTAGGTAGATATATACAAAATGCACATACTTATCTATATTAGATACCCAAAGTAGATGGACACCTTTATCTCTATTTTAGATACAATATGTCTGGAATTGTTAACAAGTTATGCGATAAAAATGCATACACAGCGTGTCCTATATACTAATACTTTAATCATAAATCGGTATTACCAGTACCTGAGGTTAAACAGATAGTGAACAAAACAATTTTGTACATACGTGCGTTACACCGATAATAATGGAGATATATCAATTGATAACTCCAAGTGCGAACGAAACACGTCACTATCGCAGTACCGCGTTGTCCTAATAACAAAGAACATCTAATTACATTGTGTTATTGGTTTTTATTAAAAAATCTAACATGGATGTGGTAAAAGTTCGTAAAGTAGGATACGACAATCCAACGGCCACTGATGGTAAGCTGTTCCTATTATTTATGTACACTATAATGCAATATTTCGGGAATATTGTGTATTTATTTATATTTACGTACATTGGCATATTTGAAACTAGATAATATTTATCGCTGCTTTATCTGTACACCTAAATAAAAAGGATTATAAGTAGTTATGTTTTCAAAATAACAACATAAAATTCGATTTTAAAATGATCAAGTTAATATCAGTCTGTGCAACAGATATTGGAAATGGATATTGGATATCTCGTATATCGGTCTTCATCGATGTGGGAAACCTATCGATTTTAATATAACATTAAGAAAAAAAGGAGAGAGAAAAGTTTTACGGAGGGAGCTGTACCTATATGCATAAATACTAAAAAAAACCATAAGAATGTATGCAGAGAGCCACGCGTGCTAATAATTAACATAAATACCTACCTCATACAAGTACAATCCAAGGAGAACAGATGTATTTTAAGTGCAATTTTTATTACATGTAATATAAGTAAATGTACGTACATAACTGCATACGAATCAATTGTTACTGCAAAAATATGTATCTTTTCTCGTAGGTACTCATACCTATCTATATTATAAGATAAATAAACTCTATCAAGTTTTATAAATTTTGCGTCATTTTTGACTGTTGATTAAGTACAATAACAATGGTTATACTTCAAAAATACGCACAGCTATAATTTCCATCGATGTATTAATGTAATTAATTTCATGCAGGCAGTACTAAAAAAAAAAGCAGTGATAGCCTAGTGGTTAAGAAACCCGGCCTCTCGATCGAGGGGTCCTAGGTTCAAATCCCAGGCACGCACCTCTGATTTTTCAAAGTTATGTGCGTATTATACATTAATTATCACTTGCTAAACGGTGAAGGAAAACATCGTGAGAAAACCTGCATACCTGAGAGATAAAAAAAATCTCAAAAGTATGTGAAGTCTACCAATACGCACTTGGCCAGCGCGGTGGACTATGGCCTAATCCTTCTCATTATGAGAGGAGACCCGTGCCCAGCAGTGGGACAGTAAAGGGTTGACGATGAAGTACTAAAACTAAAACTAAAACATATTTAATTTTCCTTATATATAAAATACCTGTAATAAACACATTATTTTAAGGTTCCCGAGTTAAAACAAGAGTTATTTGTTTATGAAATACACTTTTTTAACACGCCGTGTTAATTCCATTACAGATGATGATAGCAACTTGAGACCCGATCTAGTTATAAGTGTACAACCGCCATCGTTTGGTAAGTATTCAATTTCATTTCAATCCATCTTTTCTTTTCCACACGAGTACCGATGCATTGATTTTGAGTAACGATTTAATGCAGGACGTTTTCCAAAAAATCTATGGCGTTTTTTACGCAACTAATTAGGAATTAATACTGCATAAATTAGGTGTATTAATCACAACCCAATACAAAATCTTGAAAATACTGCTATGAAATACCTATTTGTAATGACAGTGGTGTCGTCATAGCCTCATAGTCTACAAAAAAATTACACGACACGTAAATTGCTCTTAACTTTTTAACCCCACAATAAGTGCAATACCTATTACCTACAACAATATCATAAGTATTTACTTTTACATTTCCAGGTGGAACACGAGCTGAACTGCCGGTGACTACTTTAGACTGGCGGAGCAGTAACCGCGGACAGTTCATACCCATGCACGGCCTAGATTTCCTTATCGGTGCCTCCAGCATCCAGATACGACAGACTGTGGAATTAAATGACCGTACGTAAATTTCATTTTAACGGCTTTCACACCTGCCTTTTATGTAGTAACTTTAAAACCTTAGCTATCCAGATAACAACGCTACTGTAGCTGAACTCAGGTAAGACTATCTGACTTAGGATTGACTACCGTACTTCTTCAGCCTTTGTTCAGTGAACAGCTCTATTACTACTTAACTGCAAACAATTAAATATGACTCTCTCACTGCTAAACATGTTATATTACAGTAACATCAAGAATAGATTCAGAAAACCGATACATAGTGAAGATACCAAACGGAGAAGCGTTGTACATAGCGAGTGAGGTGTCTAGTTCTACCCAGAGGTGTTTGTGTGGCACCGGACGGGCGTTCGTGATGCATCTCCATGATAACACGAGGCAGGAGGCTATGGTACTGGAGAGGCGGCTTGCTGCCGCATCCTGCTTGTTTCCTTGTAGGTTACAGGTTAGTGGTATTGTGTTAATATATATTTTTTTAATACTGTACAACCTACTATGGACGATTTGACGTCGAATGCACGATTTACAGCGCGATTACAGATTTAACAGCGACTCTACAATATCTTTATTCCCGCCCGAAAACTTGGAACTGTCAATTGTTTCGACGATCATTTATGTTAAATTTACCTTCGATTTACTTAAGGAGAATTTTTGACGCATTTTCAGAGTAAAATCCTTGTTCTGTCAGTAAAAGGTTTTATTTTTATATCGAAAGCTCTATTCAACTTTGTTATAAATAAAACGCAAGTCTTGACATACTTATTTGTTTACGTTTGATGACACAAGAAATACGTGATGAATAATGAAGAAAAAACGTTATCATTACAGGAAATGAAAGTAATCACACCTCCAGGGGACTACGTGGGCCGCATACAACAGCAATGGACTTGGGTAGTTCCGTACTACTTAGTTAGGAATGCATGTGATGACGTCATTTTCGTCATTGAAGGACCGGCAGTGATAAAAAGAAGTGCATTGATGCTTTCTGAATTTAAGGTAGTTTAGCTCATATATTTAATTAATTTACCACAATTTTGGCCACTTACACGCCCTTACCATATTAACGCACTATTATAAAGAAAAAAAAACACATGTGGTAGTGCCTCCCAGCTCAGACCAAGGGCTCTACTACCTTCAAATTAATTTCAACATACATCATTAATTCATGCCAAATACGAGACAGCAATAAAAAGCGTGATAAAATAACTTTTTCGCCTTTTGTCAGATATTAACAGCAGATGGTCTACGAGAAATTGGTAAAATATCCCACGGCTGGGACCGAGAGCTCGTCAGCTTCACCACGACCGTTATCTTCCCGGAGACTACGGCGCAACCCAAATATAAGGCTCTCTTGTTGGCTGCCGCTTTCCTCTTGGTAACTCTTGTTTAATAAACAGCTCTTTCTACACTAATACACGAAAAATAGTCTCATATGGAATTCACTGCCTAATAAACAAACACTTATGCCTATACTGATCATTTAATAATTTAGATTTCCGTCTGTACGGCAAATTCTGCAAGTCAGACTAATATATAGCACGTCGTCGTTTTAATCATTTCACTTTCTTTGTTTCAGGAATACACGTATTTCGAAAGGGCGAAATCAAATTGTTTAAGGTGCAATTGCTGTTAACACTCCATGTTATTTTTATACTAACTACATAATATAATACTTACTTATACCAATTTTTTATTCTTAAGTTTTTAATGTATACTAAGTAATAAAAAAATAATTTAATAAAATTGTATTAACTTTTAGCTGCGTACCTATTTAGGCTTCATTATAATGACTAAATATGAAGTAAAAATACTATTATTATAACAACATTACATTTTAGAAATAATGCTCTAGACTCTAGATGATATAACAATGTCGTTTAAGTACTTTGTTAAAGTATTTAGTTAAATGACGTCTAATTTGTAGCACTGTGACGTTATAAAAGATAGGTATTATTTCTTTCGCTTAATATGTTAAATAATAATAATGCGACATAGAACATAACAAACCACATAATGATTATTATTCTTAATATTCTTTATAGTTAGATAGTTCAATTCATAAACGTGAAAATACAATAAATTATTACCTCCATTGTGAATTTTATTGTTATGAAAGATTGTCATTTTTCAAGTGATTATTTCAACATTATGACAATTTTAGTCAAAATATTTCTATGACTTTTCTTACTTTCAAATTTTCAATTTATTAAAACAACTGTCGATATAAAATAAAACATCATGGTAATTACTGTAAGCCCATGTGAATTGCCGAAGACGAAAGCAGAAAAATCTTGGCCATATGTTCAATACTATGTTGGTGATAAAGATAAGCAACAGAGGAAGAATGGCGAAGGAGACAACTGCTGGTCCGGTGCTAAGGTATGTTGTATTCATTTTTTTAATTTATTTACGTAAGTAATTAGGAAATTGGGAAGAGTAACTCGTAATCTTTTAATACCCTCACGCCCTTTATTATTAATCTATCTGTACAATGTTTTGAGATCGAGATTTGTCTATTTGTTTCAAATTTCTTGATTATTCTGCATTATTAATAACAGAACAAATTATGTTATGTGTTTAAATCTGTAATTGTTACTAGAAAACTATTTATTATTATAATTTAGGTAGATTACTTTTAGGATTAGGAGTTGTTGATCTCAAAAGGCTCATGGATCTAGTAGATAATTATAATATAGGTGTTATTCGTTTAAATCCTTTCTCATCTTTCTAATATTTTTTATATTTATCAGTCATTGGAGAGGTATACTGGTCATATAGTTCGTGACACTATGCACGGAGAAGGTAACTATCGTTGGCGTTACCTTGGACCCGATGGAACTTTTGGGACGTACGAAGGTCACTTTTTTAATAATCTACTCCACGGATATGGTTCTGTGTCATACGGGGACGGAAGAGTGTTTAAAGTAAGTTATATTTTTCTATTATTACACATAAATTTTCAATAGGTATGTAGATGTAATTTGCAATTCTTGACACCATTGAAATGCTCTACCACCAGCAACCAGCAAGGTGTAGTTTACCATTCTTCCCATGCTTCTCATGTTATAGAGAGTTATGAACCCGTAACCAATAATTATACAAAAGAGTTAGAAAAACAGCATTGTATTAGATTTGATTTTCACGTTCTACCATTTCTGTCACATCAATACCTCCCAAATTCATCGCAAATAAAAACAACTTTCCTTTTGTAAAATAAATTTCTTTGTAGGGAATTTTCCATAGTAACATGCGATGGGGACCTGGCATTGAATCGCATGCGTGTGTTAAAGAAGATGTTGGCTTATGGAATGGAAGACAGTTAATAAGATTATGTTGGAGGCCATTTGGACCAAACATTGTACCAGATTTGATGTCTTCTAATATCGGAAGAGACGTTGTGAAACCGCATCGAAAGATAATGAGTAGCTCTGTAAAAACTGTTAAGTAGTCTTTGTTGTCTTCTACCGGTGACCATTGTCATCATCATCTTAATCATCAATCAACAATATTCCTCTCCCAGAGCACACTTTTGCTTCTCAATTAAGTACTAATTATTACCTTAGTTTAAACGAATCATGTTACAAACTTGTAGAAATGTAATGAGACTGTTCTGGGTTTCACTGTTTGTTAGTCTTTATGTAAGTTTGTAATGCACCAACAATAATGATATTTCCGTTATGGGCCTGGGTTTACTTCTTTAATTATTTAATGATAACATTACAGTTGGGTAAAGTAAACACTGCTTTGGAGCTTCTAAAACATCATGGAGCAAACCCACTAACCGCAGTTGACAAATGGACTAAAATTTATCCAACGTATTGCACAGACATGTCCAGTGCTCTCTGTCATACTGAAATGTTTGAACATGAATACTATAATGGAAAGATTTATACTTTAGAAGAATATGTCGAGGTACCGGAGAGTATAGAGGTATGTAAATATTTCTCACAGGATGATATAATGTAGGCTACGCCTATTTATTTTTTACTTAGTTTTAAAATTAAAAATACGTCTTGTGCTAAGTGCTTCATTTTACTGTTTGGGTACATACACGAATAGCTACATACTAACTATTACTAACTAATGAAATAACTTGATATAAATGGAATCTCTGTATTTCGTATTTAGGTTTGATTATAGTCTTCTATCAGACAATCTTCGTAACTATGCAATATCTCGTCGAATAAATAACTTTTTATGACTTCTATATTACAAACATATTTTCCAATTACATATTTTTCAATATTTTAGAGTTAGAGTTAGAGTTATATTTTAGAATTCGTCGGAAAGCACACAAGCGGTTGGTAATTTCTACGCTTGGAACAACAATGATATAATGAAGCACATGATGAGACACTGTTATAAAAATGAAAATCAAAGAAATTTATTAGATCTGGATATATCAACGATTTTGTCTGGTCCAAGATCACGTTTTAAACCAGCTGGTCAACATGAAATAGACAGCCGGTTTGTATGAAATAAATCAATATCACTTAAGTGTTGTTGTTAAGTTGTTTACATTTAATATAATATTTTATTTAGCACATTATTAATGGCATGTTACTTGGGGCACATCTCGCAAGTTGCTCAACTAATAAACGAAAAGAAAATCCATCCTGATATTGCAGATGTTTTGGGAAATACAGCGGTTATGTATGCCACGGTTCGTATTTTATTTTATTTATTTGTCGTTAATCACATTGTCTTTAAATGTTATGTTTTTAAGTTATATCCTAATGTCCCATAGTGTGGTGAAAGAGCTGAAGTCGTACAATTTTTGGTCGAAGCTGGAGCTAATGTTAATAGCTACAACGACTCGTGCTGTACACCGCTAGGTGTAGCATTGATTAAGCTTGTCTGTGCCCAAAAAGAAATACCAATAAATTCTATGCTTCAGGCATTACTACCAACATACGTTTCACCTCCGTCTTGTAAGTAATTTATAGATTTATATTGTATACAATTATATAATTGTTTTACTAACAGGGGTATAATTCTTACGTAATAGCATCCATAGAAAATGTTTTTGAATGGTTTACATCACGCGAAACACAGATTGTGTTACCTAGTATTGGCACAATGTTAAATAAGAGTCCGAGCAAAACTACTAGGAGTTTGAGCGCGAAGAAGATTAAATCATTGGCATCATTGAAAGAACAACCAGGTGGAAAGAAAAAGGCCGAACCTGCGCCTCCAAAAGTTCCCGAACAAAGTTCCGAAGAATCCTTTTCTGAAGATAAAAGAGTGTACAATAACATTAATCGTGAGTTTTCAATTAGAGTCAACGATGCCTATCAAGTGATCAGTTTAAATCCTGTCCCGTACTTATTCGAAGTGAATGATATGGTCAAAGAAGTGGATGCTAGTGAGGAAGATCATAAAAAGGTACCCGAAAAGAACCCCAAGAAAGCAATATCTAAAGTTTTAAAAGAAGCAACTAAACCAAGTAAAGACGCAATGTGGCAAAACGATAAAGATGAAAATAAATCAGTCGACAGTGCTGAAAAGCAGAGAAGAGACTCGTAAGATTATTTTCCATACATTATAAAATTACCTAATCTTTATTAAATAACGTGGCTACATTACTAATGGCACATCCTTATATTTTATTTTAAAGGCTGATGCGTATAATGGCGACTATATTTCAATTGCTATGTGATGGAGCTGATCCGAAGTTAGTAAAGTGTCCACAGCCGGCTTTATTTATTGCAATAATCTCTGGATCGTCGGAGGCCGTAACACATTTAATTTGTTATGGTGCTGATATTAACGAAGTTTACCCTTTGGTAAATTACTAACTATTATTCTCTTATTTACTGAAATAGTCAAAATATTAATATTTATTTTAATTCATTGTATGATTAGGTCTTGGGCTACACAGCCTTAGATATCGCCCTATCTCAGCCATTTACTTACGATAATTTAGAAATAGTCAAAGTGTTACTAGAACATGGGGCAGACACGCAACATAGACTAGAATATGATACTACCAATGAATTGAAGACAGATGTCTTGGGGCCGACTCTACTGCATGCAATACTTGCACGGAGAACAGAATGTGAAATTGAGGAAGAGGTAACCGAGATTGATGGATTTATATATTTAATTTATATAAGGTAACAGATAAATTAAAGGATATATTATATATAATCAGGAGTATGTCGAGTTTTCAATTCTCGTTCAAAATATGTATCAAATGTAATATTATTTTTTTATAGAGTTGTCAATACATAGAAAACTTTTACAGCATTTTAACTGCATTATTTCATGTTTTAATTAAATCACCTGTGAACTTGAAATATCATGAGCTTAAATGTCCTTCGTTTAATCGAATACACTCTGTAAATACATATTGTAAGATATATTTATATTTGTGAATTTATTGCAGATACGCCGTGAATTATTAGAATTATTACTTGATTATAATTGCATTCCAACGATGCAGTTCAAAGGAAAATCCGCTATAGACATTGCTATGATGAAGAGTATGGATGTATTCGATATATTTATCAGAAACTCGAAAACTAATCTCAATTCAGTTATCAATGACCTTCACCAAAGTGTCTTAGTTAAAATGTTTTCTTTGCCATTCTTTAAAACTATCGGTGGAACTGTTAGATTGCAAAAGGTATTAAGTATAACGTTTATGATTTTTATTTGATTCCATTAAAATAGAATATCCAGCAAATAATAAACGCAATTAAGCTTAAATGTAATTTAACGTGATATATAGATTACAGATTTACTATTGTTTGGTGCGAATCCTCTCGTGGAATGTCAAAACGGTGAAGAAAAATATGAAAACATTTTTGTATTCGCTAAGAAAACTTTATATGATATAGAAGGGAACCAAACGAAATCAGCCACTCCTACTGGTACTGGTTACAAAAATTTTTCTTTTCTATCTCTCTTTTTCTTTCCTGCTCTACTCGGTCTGTTTACCTCAGCACCTGTACTTAGGTCCAGGTGGGAAAAAACTAGAAAAGACGAAGAAAGAAGATAAAATTTCGACAAAATCCCTGGGTAGAATGATAGATGATGTAGGCGAATATAAGCAGGCTGTCGATTTAGTAACAGAATGTGCAAGGCTGTTGCATATTAGGTGGCTACAAGCTGAACTAATGAAGGAACTCATTAACGTCGTAAAAAAGTAAGAAATCTTTAAAAATATATATTAATTAGGTACGTGGATACAAATTATTCGAAAGTAGATATAGGGTGCTAATAATACAAGTATATTGTTTACAAAAATATTATCAATTATTATATAAATATTTTAAAATATTTTACACAGGTACAGTCACCGCCACTGGAATATGATTCTTAAAGAACTCAAATGTAAAAAGAATATTGGCTTATGGGTTTTACCACAACGTTCCTTAGAAATCTGGAATATTCTAGCAAATGCTAAAAAGAAAGCGTATAGCGATCGTCACATTTTAAAACATGTACTGAACATTGTACAATTTTGTTCGTACCGAATTATGAATGCAATCTCATTCCGCAAACCTGTAACTGTTATTGAAAAGGAAATTGTAGAAAAAAATACAAGTTCTCTACTTCATGACCAAAAAGATTCTGAATCATTGAATTCAGAGGTGCTGTGGAAAAGATGTTACGTTAAACCAGAATTAATTACAAATGTTGTAAGTATTTTACAAATAATTTAATTTTTCATTACTTGTTATTAAGTTTAACATATTAATTTGCTGAGTTTTTAATACCTTGTTAGTGTCTTATACGGACATGGTAATATTAGTTGATATTTTTTCAGGGTAAAATATTCAACGTGTGTTTTGAATGTGCTTTGCCTTTAATAGAAGATAAAATAACCTGCATTTCATGCAAGCTTGTTTCTTTCTGTTCCATTGAATGCATAAAAATAAATATAAACAGAGTTAATTGCCATCCATGCAATCAATTTCTAAAAGATAAATATTTTTCTAGCAACAGTGACAGCGTTCCACCAGATTTTTAAATTTGATAGAATTTTTAATTTATATAAGTATTTGCCTAATTTACTTAGGCAGGTATTTAAAATGTGTGACTTGTAATTTTTTTAATACATATATACGATACTTTTCTTTCTAAAAATTAAATAAAACCTTACATTGTACTTTTTATTAACTATACTTTGTAATACACAAAAGATAATTTATATTATCTTACTTATAGAAACTGATCTTGGATGCAAGAGTACTTATATATTTAAATTCCTTTAGTACTTTGGTTTATCGATTGATTTATAGGTATATATATCGAATATATTTATTAAAGATCTGTCTGATAAATTATTAAATTGAGTTAAATTCATCAATTTTTCAATACAACAGTTAACTAAGATCTGCTCTAAAGACCTAAGTCACCTAATCACGACAGTTCCCAAGACTGTTTCTTCTTATTTCGGTCATGAAACTCATGTATAATATAAAAAATTTTTAACCATAGAAATCACGGAAGTTCTTGTTTTGTGTTGATCTGAATTAAACTTCAACTTTGTTACGTTTTTGTATTTCATATTTTTATTATTGAGATCAATGAATGAACGATAATAATCTTCGCTTACAAGATCTTAATGAAAACATCATAATACTGTCATTGTCAAGTAATTGTAATATTTGACTGTCATTGTCAATGACACCATTGTCATCTGTCATCTAACAAAGCGAGCGAAGCATGGGAAAACAAAACCAAAATTTAAAATACATAAATGCTTAATGCGTTTTGAATGCATCAGGGGGATTTACACTCTTGCTAATATGGCTTCAGCTGCTAAGAGATTGAAACTTACCCCACCGTCATCATACTCATCATCCACTTCCGCGTCTGGCGCCAACCTTGAAGAGTTTATGCGCAAAATACAGACGAAGCGGGAAGAGACCGCGGAGTCAATTTTAAAGTTTAAATTCAATAAAAATCGTATTAGGATCGTATCTCAGGAGCAGATGGTAGCTGATGGTTGTCAGGGTATCGTATATTGGATGTCCCGGGACAGCAGAGTGCAGGATAACTGGGCGTTCCTCTTCGCACAGAAACTGGCGCTGAAGAACGAAGTGCCGTTGCATGTGTGTTTTTGTTTAATAGCCAAGTATCTGGACGCTTCTGTGCGCCAGTTCCACTTTCTCATTAAAGGTAAGTTCGTTTGTTAAAATTGAAATATGCAATCTGGTTTTGAAAATTTAGTGAAATGTACAGAAATGGCAATATGTAAATTTTATAAAACCTGCATAGAATTGCATGGCTATATTATAATTATTGTAGGAAAGATTTAAATGATTACCCATTAATAAAATTAAAATCCCAAAAATTTAAAAAGCATTGAAATACTAAATTGTTTAATTTATTAAATTAAATAACCAATTTACAATTTAAAATTATCAATAATTTTATTCCAAACTCGTTTTCACATAGTTGCTTGTATTTTATCAAGGGCTCATAGAATAATTTATTATTTCAGGACTAGAAAAGGTGGCCGCCGAGTGCAAAAAGTTAAACATACCTTTCCATTTACTAGAAGGAAGTGGTGCAGATGCCTTACCACAGTGGGTCATTGACCATAAAATTGGAGCTGTTGTATGTGATTTCAATCCCCTTCGAGTTCCTCTTGGTTGGGTGGAAGGGGCCAAGAAAAAACTGAAGAAGGATGTGCCTTTGATTCAGGTATAAAAATTTTAAAAAAATATTTTCAGTAATATGTAAGTAAAGTTTTCTAATGTGACTTTCTTTTTATAGTGTAAATGTTGTTTATATTGTTTGGAATAAAATAGATTGGCAATCAAATTGTTATTCTTATTTGCAGATAATAAAGTGCATTTTGTTTAAACTAATAATAATATAATCATTACTTCATGAAAAACATATGACTAATTTCAGGTAGATGCACATAATGTAGTGCCGTGCTGGGTGGCTTCAGACAAACAAGAGTACTCCGCCAGAACCATCAGAAATAAGATCAATTCTAAACTTGAGGAATACCTAACAGAGTTCCCACCAGTTATAAGACATCCTTATACAAGCAAGTATGAGCCAGAGGTGAGAAGTATGTTTTTGTTCTTTTTCGATATCCCATAACAGGTCTAGATGTGCATGGACTTCAATGAAATTCTATGTGAATGATCAAACACGTCATCAAAAAATATAGATTGTTTAATATAAGCATCTTATACTTTTCTTTATATTTATTTAGACCTCAAAAAAGTATTGAAGCCTTATGAGTGTCATTTTAATTAATACAAATTGGCTACAGGCTTTTTTGTTGTACACTGCCAAGTATCAGTCTTTTTTATAAATGGAGGGGGCTTGGAGTTCCACCACACTACTACAATGAATTTTCTCGGAAAAGAGATAGACATTATCTAAGTAATAAAAATATAATAATCACAATCACAGTCTAATTATGTTGTGACATGTGTTTTTCTTCCAGCCCATTGATTGGGATGAGGCTATAGAGTCAAGGGAAGCAGACAAGTCAGTTGGCCCTATTGAGTGGGCCAGTCCTGGTTATGATGAAGCAGTTAAGACTTTGAAGAGTTTTTTGGACAAAAGACTGAAGGTATTCTCAACTAAGAGAAATGACCCTACCCAGGATGCATTGAGTAACTTGTCTCCGTGGTACCATTTTGGTGAGATCTTTTTGTTACATATTTTATTTTATTAAATTGTTTTTGTAGTCCTGTGTGGGTTAAATTTGTATAAAGATATTGACTGTTTATCTATGTGTCAAGAAATAGTAAGTGATTTATAAAAACTTCCCTATTTAACAAACATTGTCTCTTTGGTAATGATGCAATCATGTCGTCGTCGCCATAGGTGGACAATTCCGGCTTGCCTGAGGTTCCTTTTATTAATTTGTTAGCAATACAGCAGCAGTCTCTTCAGATTCTTTTTCTATCACGTAGATATTTGCGGTTTAAAGGGATAAGGCCGAGGCTTAAATCGTGGCGCCGAAAAAAACACTATGAACTCGCACTAACGATTTTAATTTATAATTAAAATCGTTAGTGTGCAAATTACGATTTTATTTTATAATTAAACACCCGACCAAGATCCACCGCAAGAATCCCTCTTGAACAGATTTATTGGCTACCTACATCTATATATATAAAAATCAATTCCAGTTCGTTAGTCTCGCTAAAACTCGAGAACGGCTGGACCGATTTGGCTAATTTTAGTTTAGAATTATTTGTGGAAGTATAAAGTTTGTCGGGTCAGCTAGTGCACAATATTTTATTTAGCAGAGCTTCAAACTAGATTAAAATATAGATTTACATACGGAGATCTCCCGCCGGACTAGGTGATCAGTCCCGGGAAGCGGCCGTGCTCCGGGAATCTGACAGAAACTGTAACTTATTTTGAACAGTTACGGAATGTCGCCACATAGTATTTGGAGCACTTCTAAATTGTAAAGTAAAATTATAACAGATTATGCGAATTATTTTTTCAGGTCAAATATCAGTTCAACGAGTAGCACTGTGTGTCCAAGAATTGAAGTCGAAATACACAGAGAGTGTGAATGCATATTTAGAGGAGTCGATAGTACGCCGGGAACTCGCTGACAATTTCTGCTTCTATTGTGAACACTATGACAGTATAAAAGGAGCTAGTAACTGGGCGCAGAAGACACTTGATGATCACAGGTGATGATACAAATAGGTTTAATCATTTCCGTACAGTGTATTGCTTATTATAATTATTTTTTAAATTATCACTATATCCAAAGAAAGTTGCATGCCATAGCTCGTATATGCCATAGTTCTTTTTGTGTGTTTTATGCACTTATTATTCCTTTTTTAAGCATATGGGGACATACAACAAGAAGAAACATAAAAATGACAAAATATACTCACTATAATATTTAATTCAACAGCCCTATGAACAGCAGTGCAGTGTTTGCCTGATTTCTAACAATGTGTATAATGTATACTAAAAAGCAGAAATTTGTGTTTTCAGGAAAGATAAAAGGTCACACATCTACACATTGGAGCAACTATCAAAGTCTCAAACGCACGACGACCTGTGGAACTCCGCTCAGATACAACTAGTGAAGGAGGGCAAGATGCACGGCTTCCTGCGCATGTACTGGTGCAAGAAGATCCTCGAGTGGACGGCCAGTCCAGAGGATGCGCTCAAGTACGCAATATACTTGAATGACCACTACAGTGTTGATGGGCGGGATCCTAATGGATATGTTGGTATGAAAGATATCACTTTATTTTATAAGAAAATTGGATATGTTTGTATGAAAGATATCACTTTATTTTATAAGAAAATTTAAATTAAGCTGTTTAATTCGAAGTATTTTACGTCAAAAGTTCAGCACCGTGCATAGACTTCTGTGAAAGTACCGCGTATACAGATAAATCGTACCTGAGGATGGCGACAAGTTCATCGCTACTTTCGATGTAGTATACATATCAGACCGTAGCATCTGCATTAAGTTAGAAGGGAGAAATAATAAAGGTGTGGGAACCGTTAGGGTGGAAACATGTACCTGGTCTCAAGTAGGTTTTATTGCTTTTAAGCCATAATTAAAGATATCTATTGTAGCGTAGTGTAGTAAAAGTATTGTAGACTGTAGAGTAGTAGTAACTACTTGCCTCTCATTCTCAGTATTATTTAATTCCATATAAATGAATGAGTATAAGCACATAATCGTCCATCGGCAGGTTGCATGTGGTCAATATGCGGCATACACGACCAGGGCTGGGCGGAGCGCGCGGTGTTCGGCAAGGTGCGCTACATGAACTACGCGGGCTGCCGCCGCAAGTTCGACGTGCCGGCCTTCGTCGCGCGCTACGGGGGGAAGGTGCACAAGTATACTCCGAAGTGACCGCCGAGGGCTCTAACCCGGTCCGAATGTGTGAATAAAACTAACAGGTAATATTTTATATGGATAAGGCTAAATTGGCTGCCGTATGCAAGGATAGAGAAGAATAAATAACAAGGATACTATGCTCAGTGTAATACAGATCTTCCTTTGTAATAAGATCAACATGAAAATATACATATAAAGGCGAGTACGCAAATCTAAGAAAAATATCTGAATTATTGAGTTTTTGCTTAGCATATATTATGCTAGAGCTGCTAGAATCTTGCACAGAAGATAGTATTCCATAGCACTATAGCTATACTATTTCCCAATATGTACTTACTACTTTTATATTTTATGAGTGTGGCTCTTTTAGATTATAAAAAGAATTTGTTTTATTTTAAAGATTTGATTAGATTTGATTTACGTAATAGTACATATAGAAAATGTATTATGTACTTATTTCTCCAATTTTGTCTATATTCGCATTATTTCTTCAATCACGTCAATGTGTTCATTTACATAATCAACATTTCATGAGACTGGATGAGATTGTGATAACGCTTCAGTGTATGTATTTAGATAGCCTTAGAGTTCTTGATACCTTGAAAATTTGTCAAATCAGTGTTTATATAATTTCATATTAAACAAGCATTTCATAGAAATTTTCGTGTAATATACAGTGTGCATTATGTGCATAGATTGAATTGAAGACAAAATCACCATTGTTTGTAAAGATGTCTGTAATCGGTAGAAGAACCAATTATTTGAAGAATTATAAATATGTTATTATATGGATAAGTGCCTGAATAAGTTGACAAGTATGATTAAGTAATATTTTAATACAGCTATATCCAGAAACTGATAAATCTCATCAGATCTTATATTATTTTAAGCCATGCACACCGCAAGACACTCGAATCATCAGTTTTAATTTTAAATTATATTTTTGTTGAAATCTATTTACAAGTTAATAATTCGTAAAGTCGTAAATAATTATAACTTGAATATGTGTAGAGTGGAGCTCTACATGGTATGTAAATTAGTAGTAGATTCTACAATGTTTACTAAGAAGCAATAAATAACTTAGTAATTAGAACTCTTAATAAGTTATAGTATGTCATAATTCCGTATTTCTATATATTTACGTTCAACGAAACTTCTCAATATTATTATTATCAATTATGTTGCACCCAACATTATTACAAAAAAAAATCATATTCTAGTATAATAATATTCATAATATACACTACGGATGTGTTTATGATTATAGTTTTGTATTTGTTGTATGTACTTTCTATTATATTTTATATTCAAATATATTTATACTGTAGCAAGAAAGTAGCTATTTTATATTTACATGATAAAAATCTACGTTAACGTAAATAACATCGAATAATTATTAATATAATGTTTAATTGTAGAATTCTTTCATTCTAATTTTTAGTATGTTTGAAGTGTACGTAATTTTTTAAATGGTAATATATGTAAAAAATCTCAAGGAAGTATAATATCCATACTTTAAGATTTTAACACTATTTATAGGAGCATTATGGTCAGGTTGCAATTTTTATAGTATGTAAGTAGTATAAGTATTATTACAAGAAATCTCCAATTAATAGGAATTGTAAATCTCTATGTCTACCTCATTTCCAATTTAATAAAGTGTTTTTAATAAAATTCATCTTTAAATATTCTACATTTAATGGCCCTTATAGTAAGAATGTAAACAATGCTGCGGTTACAAGTGTAGGTTGATTATTGATAAATAAAACATTGGTTGCTTTGCTTATAAATATTTTTATTTATGAATGTGACTGTTCCATGGTTACACAATCATATTATACTTTGATTATCTTCATAAAATTAGAAATAGAAAAATAATATCAAAGAGCTATTTTCTCATTGGAACATTTACTGAGTCAACTTTATCATAATTGTGTACAGGTAATATGCATTAAATTAGAATTTCAATTTTATCTAGTCAAAGGTTGTTCATTTGTGGGACATTTGTCTTCACGACAGCATTAAAACTAACATTGGGATCGTCATTGTCACAAAAGCACATAATAACATTAATATTTTCGTCATTAACATATTATCAAATCGTCTTACGAAACACAAAAACATTAAGAATTTCTCCTATTATGTCTCATTTTATTATTAATTAATAAGTCTACAAAGGTAAATAATAATTAGGAAAATATATCATAATTTCACCACACAAAGGAATACGAAGTAATTGAAAGAAATCAACTGTAAGCATAACACTGATTGGAAATTATATTATTGATATCGGATTTATTATGTTTTAAAGCAAGTAAGTACCCAAGTAACTGTTTCTCCTATGAACACAAATCGTGGCTCACTTCTAGTAACGTTCCACTAATACATAATGCAGCACGAGGGATATACACCTTTACTTTGAACATACAAACGTGGGCTTACAATAAGGCTCTCGATTAAATTTCATAAAAACCTCGAAATATACGTCAAAGACGGTAGTAGAGGAACTGAGATCATAACCAAATTCGCGGTCGGCTCGTGGACAAACGAAACGGGAATGTGCGGCTCGAAGCTTCTGCGGGATCAGCGCAAATCGGTTACAACCCCGGAAATAAAAAATTAAAAGTCGTCAAAAAGGGCGACGTGCTACTTTAAAAAAAAACTATAAGTTTGTTTTCTATGCTCCCCTGTGTAAGTGTGTGTGTGAAAGCAGAGCTACATTCGCTGTTGCGGGCGCAGGACGGTTTCCTACAGACGAGGCCGCGCGCTACTGCACGCAGCACGAGTTCTTGTGCCCGTTCTTCTTCAGGCGCGACTTCGGCCGGTACTTCTCCAAGTAGGACAGCTGCTTCGCGTTGATGGCCCCGCGCCGTTGGCTGGAAATACAAGTAACACTAGGATGAAAAACTTTTACATACATGCATACAAAAAAAGAGTACGTGACAAAATGGTGCTAAATAGGAGTATGACCATTTGATTAGACTGGCAATAAAATATTTGCTCTACTTCTTCATTCAGATGTCAACTAATATTTCTATATTATTCATAAATAATAATGGGTAAAGCAATTTCATTGCAAACTATATTCATAGTAACTAAAAATTAGACAAATTGTCAAAAAAACTTAAATATCATCCTATTCATATGAAATCGGATAATTGCGAATTAAAACGGTCCTACCTGGTAAGTATGTCTTACCACACCCCGTACTAATGGAAACATGGACCATGCATTTCTACGACTTTTCTACATTAAAAAGGTATCTGTCATACAATATACATACTCTCTTATAGTTTCGACTGCCTCCTCGTACTTCATGCCGAGCTCGATGAGCGCGATGGCGACCATGACAGGCGCGCGGCCGAGCCCCGCCACGCAGTGCACCGCCACCGCCGCCTCCGGCTTGTTCTGGGCCCTGACAGGTAAACAACAGTTAGTATATCGAAGGTAATATAGAAAACAGTTAAGAATGTAGTTTTCAAAATATACAAAATATACAATAATATTAAATAAATTCGACTTGGTCTGGGCTTAGACAAGTAACAACTACAGTATAAAAATTGTAACGGTTATACTATACTAGAGCAGAAATAATATTGCATATACATTTCTTTTTGTAATATCGGTTAGATATTCATCCTACATTCGCAATCGATTACAAATTAGAAATAAAAAGAATTTCAGGCATGTTGTGAGGAGTAATTTAATTTAATTATAAATATATACGCGATAAATTATAGTTAATTTCAAATGTGCGCCTGCAAATCAATGATTGTAATATAAAGTGATCACAAAATTTGCAATAAAAAATCCAAATTATACATTTATTAAATCAAGTCACAATGTGGACCTTATCTGGTCTCATAGAAACTATCATTTGTATATCGGCAGTGTCGCGCCGAATTCCAGTGATTGTAAATCTAGCATTATCAAAAGAACTACGCGATAGTCTGCGATAAAAAATACAAAACCGTTATCTAATCCAGCTAATTAATAAAGCTGCATTCATATACGCATTATAATTCGTCATCATCACGGAAGTAATTATGTAGGATGCTAAGTGTATTAAAGGATTATTTTAATGTATATTATTTTTAATCTGAAGAAAACATAAAATTGAATGGCAGTATGGAACTCCACTTGAATTTTTATTGTACTTTACCTATTAAATGTATTTGGTTTATATCTATTAAATTTATTTAATATAAATAAACCTATTAAATGTATTATGTATGTATTTATACCTATTAAATGTATTTGGTTTATATCTATTTATGGTTATACCAAACAATAAATTACACAATAGATTTTTCCTGAGGATGATTATTACTGCAGTATTATACCGTAGTTACGATTACGAATTTCCACTCTTCATTTTTAATTAGTTTGTTTACAAGTTTACTTTACAACTTATTATAATAGCTTCATCGGTTAGTCATTAGAACTCATTTTCCTTATGGTAGAATAATGGGTGTTATCGATTGTTCAGTACTCACTTGTCGCGCAGTATCTCGAACCAGTCCTCGACGACGTTGCCGGGCGGGAAGGTGCCGTCGTCGTACGCGAGGTCGCGCACCTCGATGCCCTCCGCCTTGAGCGGCGCCGTGTCGTAGCTCGGCTCGCACACGCGCACCACTGTGCACACATTGTGCTTCCTCAGTTCCTGGAAGCGTTACGTTACGTCATCGACCCGTTTCAGTGGTACATTCGTTAGGATTGCAATGTATTTTTAACTTGAAATAGGTACAAAGGTCAAAGAATTCTCTGGACTGCGTCGTCGTCCTATTTATCGGTATAGCAGCAGCGTTATGTGATGCTATGTTCTGGTTTGACGAAAAGCGTTCCAATTAAGTCCTCAGGACAGTTACCCACTTTGGGTAGGACTCCTATATGGGATCATTAGAGCTTTTCATGCTCGTTTGATGTAATTTATGTCACCCTAAAAATAGCAACTTGCACCACAATAACTGTACACAGTCAGGCACCCTTGCCTGACCGCAATCATTAGCTGGAAACAATTTTCATTTCAATTTTACTAATGTGTTCCTAATAGTGTGGCGCTGGGGAATTACGAAATGAAAACAATTCGGAATGCTAAATACCGAGTGCGGGTGACCTTTATACAGATGACCGAACGTCTTGAGGATGACACGTTAAGCATTCGATCCAGGTTGATATAAATGTCATGACAATTGATATCATGTTCAGGTGGTTTCAATAAATTAGGTAGATATTAGCTCGTACTATCATGGAGATTACTTTTCAAGTGTAATAGTACCTAGGCTCTTGGCCATCACTCAGTACGAGAAGGAACTGCAGTGCAAAATTAGCAGGAAGAAAGTTTGCAGTCAAATTCATCATCATCATCCCACTATTTGCGTTCCAAAATATGCTTGTAGCAGTAACAGTATATTTTTATCTGTCGAGGATTCAGATGTCCATTTATTTTATTTATAGGGTTACGTTAGATAAGATTATTGCGTTTTTGATATCATCATCAGTCACGAAACGAAGGATTATTGCGAATGATCATGTTGATAACTCGGATTAGGATGACCACTGATATAAAGATATGATGACTGATGAACGATAAACTGGAAGTTCTATCAAGGATACACAGTAACACAATATTGATCTAAATGACTACCGCTTTTAATCAATATGACGGTAAAAATAGAATCAGCAATAAACATAAAACTGTCCTAAAAATAGACATAGAATTCAAAACTGACAAGCCAGAGATGTCGCCCTTTGGAACGTCTTCAGAACATGCAATGTTTATTTGCTCCAACAATTCCATGAATCGTAACGAAATATCGTCTACAGTGAAGCTTTATTGCTCCAATCCAAGGCATTATTAACGTTTACTACGACGAATAAATCAAACAGTCCTTACTGTGCAAAAGGTCAATGAATACCTATACTGACTGATAATACTCATAATATATCAAACATTGTTGATAAGTTATACTAAAGTAAATATCTTGTATGATTGCATGAAGTATAGAAAGAGAAATGTGTTCTGTGTAACATGTTAATAAATAATATTTAACTAACAGCTATATCATTCATAACTAACCTTTCCCTCGAACTTGACATTGGAAATAAATATTCATTATGTAATACGCAAGGTGTTCCTAAACTGCTCATTTATTTAAATGAAATCATATCGAATTTTAAACATGTTTTTATGTTGCTGTGATGAAAAAATTGCGACAAAAATTGAAGATGAAATTAATTAGTTATTTAAATACGGACAAAGTCGTAAACTTAAAGTATAAACGTCGTAGTACTAAACTAAGTATATGAATGCAATATGCAATACAAATTACAAAATTGCATACTAGAAATTATTCAACTTGCCATTCACCAAATGGCATAGTGATTTAAATCCTTACTAATATTATAAATCAGAAAGTAACTCTGTCTGTCTGGATGTCTCTTTTTCACGCCTAAACCACTGAACCGACCAATTTTCGCCAGATGGCGCCACTGTAATTCCATGAAGGTACGAATTTTCAGTTTTATGTATGTTAGTATGTCATATTGTTTTCTTTTAAACGCTGGTGAAGCCGCGGGCAAAAACTAGTTCATAATAGTTCTTTAGTTTATAAACAACTGACAAAATGAAACATAATATATTACGATAAATGCGACGCATTTGACCAAAGGAACATTTCGAATAAGAGAAAGTGCAAGTGAAAACATAATATGTCGTAAGTACATAAATATGAAAACTGGAAAACTTGAGATCATTTTATTACAGCAACGCCTATTATGCTGATGACGTTCAAAGCTAAGGCGACTTCCATTAGCGGCCAATTATTTGATACGAGTTTCCGAGAATCTAATTGGAAGTGAACATACGATATCTTTTACAGATAAGTATGCTTCGTGTTAAAGATAATCTCTCATAGCATGGCAGTGTATTCACATAAATTTTATGTAGGTATTTGCAAGTAATATTACTGGAGTTCTTTAAAGAAACTTACATTGTATTTATAATTGGATTTCATAAATTAAAAAATACCTAAGCCAATGTGTTTAGAACCCACTACTGAGTACGTATTATTATAAATACAATAATAGACACGAAGATTTATTGTCAGGAACGCTTGGGGCATTGTAGAAGCTACACAATGAAATCACGCCCCTGCTCTAATCGCCTGGACTGGCGCACAATTTTTTGTGGTATTTTAGGACGAAGTAAGCTTTCGAAATCACGATCTCACTAAACAGGAGCTATGATCTAGCAAACTATAATGATAACCCAAAGTGAAATAAATGAATTTGCTAATCTCTTAAATCATTGCTGTATTAATTGCTTGAAATAAACATAACAGTGTCACTAAAAGTTAATTATTAATGATCAGTTCCCAATATCAGGGCAACTAAATAAATAAACGAGTATAAAAGCAAATTAGAGGAGTTTATAATGGCGGGTTTAAACTTAACTCGACAGTTCCAATGCAAACATAATAACAAAAATATTCTTTTAATTTAATACCGTTGTTGCCTTTGCTCTACAGAGCGCTGTCATTAGCAAAATAATCTCGACAAACAAGAGCATAAACATTCAATTGCAGCTTATTTTTTTTTGTGCGAAAACAGATAACGAGACGAAAAGTAAGAAAGTAACCCCGTATATCGAGGACTGGATTTAATGGATACTTTATACGAATAATGAACTGCTGATCGAAAAACATTTTTTAGTAGATAAAAATATATTTATGAGAATACTTAAACACTTAAAAAAATCATAGTATTCATACCTGCAAGTAAGATTGTATGGTGACATCCGATGGTCGGTCAGTGATGAGGAAGCGCAAGTTCTTGTACTCGATGAGTGACGGCGCCGGCCTGATGTCCTTTTGCTTCATGGTGGCTGTTTGTACTTCCTTCCAAGAGCCGAAGTCGGATAGCGTCTCGCGCAAAACTAGTTCACACCGAGCTGGTACCTTCACTTCACACGCGTCAGAGAAAGGTGTAGCGATCCGTCAGGTTTTAACAGACAAATTGTTACTCTATTTCCACACAACACACTTCAGTTTTTTGGCTTTTCTTTAAAAAGGGTCCAATTATATAATTAGAACCACCCGCATGGATGTCGCTTTCAACCACTTGAGCACATTTGAAAACAAATAAACGAAAGTACTGAATTGGGGAGTAAAAAATAAGAAATTAGGCGACAAACATAAATTTACACGTTCTACCGCAACTTCGGCAACTCAATGATATGCTCCAATTAATAGTGGGATCCGAATTTATGGTAACTGAAACAAAAATATAAAACTTATTAATACAATGCTTACGCCAGCAGATAAAACGATTTTATTTATTATGGATTTCATTTTCAGGGCGTGCCTGCGTCAAAGAGAGAGTGGAGTCTGCAGTGAAATAAAAAGTTTGGTAACAAAAATAGATTTAGTGATGAAAATAGACGGACTGTGAAGCGGTGTCTCGATCATGTGAGACTATTCTACGGCACCGATATTCGCGTACTGCTAATCCATTGCCAACATCGCGTCACTCGTTAGCGAGTTCACTTCACTACCTCTCGTCTTTGTGTACACATCAATGTGATAACACAATTGTAAACAACACGTAATAACACTGAATTGTATGCATTTAGATAGATATTTGTTTGCACGATTTGATGTGGGGGTACAAATTAAAGTGACGCAAAAGCAAACAATAGTCGAAAATGTAGTGAATTTATGTTAATCAAATGTTACCTCTAGGTGGGTGTATGTCGTGCAGTGCGCGGGATGCGTAAAGTCAGTGCGCGCGCCCAGCAGCATGGGTCCAGTTAGCTCTCCTTGCTCCTTCGCTCGCACGAAACGCCCTCTAGTTTATTTGTGTTGTGCCTGGCAGTACTCCGCGCTGTCCAAGCGGAACTCCATCAATGTCGCCACAGAAGAGGTGCTCAGCTGCAACAACAAATGAACGTTTAATGACACATCGTTGTTTGTTTATAAACGGCCAATTATAGCGTGAGTTTTGAGTGATTAAACCCAATAAGTAATACTACTATTAATATACATTTTAAGTGTATAACTGAGAGTAGTCGTTAGAAGGATAATTAAGTTTACTCATTTTATGTAAATACATAATTATAGTTTCATGTAAACAAATTAAAAAAATAATAAAATTTTAACAATAATAATATATTTTATAGCTTGTAGTTGTATTAAAATACTGACGAACCTAAAACATTTATTGATGTCTTTAAGTAATAAATATTCTAGTATATTGTTATTGTAATCGAATAATTAAGTTATAGTTCGTATAAATTGTTATGATTTTTTTTATTTCAATAATATTAACAATAACATTTCAATAATAGTAACAAATATAATTTAATTACTTAATATTAATGTAATGTCATGTGTTTCTTATGAAAAGGATACGAAAACTATATCCCAAATTAATAAAGCTTAAGCGCAAGGGCCGGCAGAAATCGATATTTTTATATGAAATATTTTACTAGCCTTACCCTTAATCCCGGATATTGACCGATATCAGCGCTTAAACAACGTGATGTTCATATACGGTCAAACTTATTTTATGTGAAGTCAAGTCATATGCCTATGTATTGATTACCGGGATGTCTACAGTTTGCGTTACTGAAAAGTGCATTATGTCCGTCAGCATTAGTATTTAATTTAGTAGGTAAGGCGCAAGAAGCGCAAAGAATCTCACACTTCCTCAGAAACTGGCATAGATGCAAAGTAACTCATTCGACACGAGACATTCGGGACAAAGAAACATTTAATTTTGGTTTTCTGCAAGTGATAAAAGACGATTTAAAGACTGAGGCGAGAATGACTTGAAATGACGACGCCATAAATTTTGGCAGGGTAACACCAGCGTGGGATTCAGTTCGTCATGTTTACATATCCGCTTGTTGGTACAATCATGATACAAAACACTGGCATCGAAATAAAATGCTCTTCAGATTAGCCCCGCGATATTCGGGCGAAATATTTTGAAATATATATTTTCTCACTATTTTATTCAAGGAGACTGCTCTCCCAGACTTGGGCTGAAGCCAAGCAAATAACTGGGCTCAATCGCATCACAGCATAGACACATATGTTGAATGTTTTCAAGTGTTATCATAATTTCTTCCAATGTACAACATTCGTTGGTAAAGGTTGAAGAGTTATTGTTTTTATATTACCTATATATTTTAATCCTAGTATATAAAATGACCGGCTACATCCATATTCTATATAATTGTATAAAGAGTTTCAGGAAATACCCAAATCTTAAAGGTTCATTCGATTTTATAAACAATACTAATATTTTGAAGTAAATTAACTAGAACAAAAATGGTTATCCATGAGGCAAAGGTTGTCCACCACCAAGTAGACGGTCGATAAACTCCAGACTTTCCGCACACATGTGCAGTGCTCAACAATGCAGACATTTCTAACTAACGATTCAATTCAATGTCTGCCCTTTACGAACAGTGTCTAGCCATTTTGCATGACAATTATTTACATCCCACAATTGCTTTCCCCTTATTTCTGGAATAGGTTGCTTTTCAGCAAGTTAATAAACAAAAACATCTTATACTTCTTAGAATTTATAAAAATAGACATCTGTGTACCCATTTAATAAGCTCACCTACTTTAGTAGTTCAAGATTTTTAGTACAATGTAATTGTGTTTATAAATCTTGCAAGGGCAAGGCGATGTCACTCCGGATGTTATTGTTGATAGTTCTATCAATAGCATCAGCTACGCCTGGCAATGGATGCTAGGAAATTTAACGGAATATCGAATAGCGTCGATTTATAGACTAAGGCATGCCCGCATGTGGCAAACAAAGCATAAGCGAACAAGGCCAACATGAACCACAACAAAACACAATCACTACGTTTCAGTAACAATATAACGATTCATATTAGGACCGTCACATACTGTCAGATAAAGAGGTAATAAAATTGAAAGTTTGATGGAAAACCATGATAAATCTATCATCTAGCACGTGAAGGATAAATTTTCGTTACATATTCTGGTATTGATTTATTGGAAACGTGATAGTACTATGTCACAAGGCTAACGAATATGCCAAAGAGGTGAAACCAATTACCGTCTTGCCTTATCGTTAAACATTATTCGTCAGGTATAACCATGTTTCATGATATTTTTTCTATCACTCTGCTGAATATTTCCACATTACGATAAAATATTACTAAACATAATAGCTATAATATAAATTTGTTTTATATATATTGCAGATAGACCAGATTTATGAAACTGGTTTTGGGTGAATTTATGGTCCTTCATGTCCGAAGAGCTTCGCAATCGTCTAGCTTGTTTGATGGTATACTCAGGTTTTAACCTAGTATTATGGTACGACCTCGTTATATGTTCCGAGATGAGTTCTCATTGTAGTAGATTTGATTCTAGTCGAAGTAAAATACACATAAATATTGCACCATTATTTAACCGCGTTTCTTACTTCAAAAAATCTACGCCTTAACAATGACGCTAAAATAATAAATCTAGCTAAATTTTTGAGAGCAACAATATCAATACTGTGTTGCTTATCTCTTGGGATTATTGAAGGTACATACATGTTATGGTTCAGTCACGTCGCAAAATACAAGGTGAAAAATTAAAACGCAATTGATATCAACAACATAGTAATACGTAGGTATAAATTAAAGTGTCACGATGACACCATTTGATGACAATATTTGGTTATCTCGTTAGCTACTTTGAAAAGTAAACTAAGTAGTACAAAGCATGACAAGGACCTTGTTTCCGTAGCTAAAAGTGTAATACAACATAATTGCACTTTCAGCTACGTTTCAGCTTATATAAAGTGATTAAAAACCGAAAATTACTATCCTTCGAATAGCTTCCACGATTTTAAATGACTCCTATGGAATTATTACGGTGTTATTAGCAATTTGAAATTAGAACGGACGGACGGCCATATAACCGGAGCAATTCAATTGGATCAAATAATCCGAGCTAAATATAGACGAATTTTCTTTGAGTTTAAAAATTCAGCTGATACTCCGAATATAGTACTGATACGAGCAGTAATTATACCTGAAGAAATCACCGATCACGTAAGCTATGGACTGATGATGAAATTCTTTAAAATTATTTGATAAAGTGGTAGTAACAAACAACATTTAAAAAGTTGTATTATTGTGAACTAGTAAAAACTAAGTAAATAATCACCATAGCAGGTACAACTACAGAACATTTTGTCATGTAGATATAGGTATGTGACCAAATGTTCGCGTCATTTTTTTCTTATACATATACCTATATACCTACTTTAGATATTATAGGTAAAAGAAAATCCAATAATTCAGAAATTTTGTAAAAGCAAAGTAAAACACTATTTTATTTGGTGTGGTAAGGGTACTTAGCATTCCAGCTTTGTCCTTAGGGTTAGCGGCTCATCTGTGGCCGACCTCGGTTACAGATGTCCATGGGCGGCAGAAGCCACTTACCATTATTGGTGAAGGAGATGAGAAAATCGATTAAATTCATGAATTGAAGTCGCGGAAAAATACAACATATCGCATGACGCTTATAGTGTTTAAATTTATATATGTTAATTAACGTAATATATATGTTTCCCTTTAGTGTTTTCAGTCATATTCATAAAACATTCAATGTCTTTATAGAGACGAGATAATTATAGTCATTAACGAGTGTTTGACCGTGAAACGTTGACATTGACAATAACATAAAGTGGTCGGCGAAACCAGATAGTGTTAAACGAATAGAAAAATTAGCATAGTAACAAACAACTTTATAGTACGTTTTCTATGTTAGTTGGGACAAATTAGGCATAAATTGGTAGCCATGGATTCGTGTAATTGTACTTATATTCCTTAAAAAGTTCTGTGTATTAAAACAAAAATATCGTATCAAAATTCGACAATCTCCCTGCTAGACTAAACTCTAATGTATGTATCCATTCAAGCCATTCACTAATACTCGTAGATTAAATATTCAGCATTACCTTAACACCTAGTATAAAACGAACTGGTGGACTAATTAAGTAAAGTGCACATAATAATTAATGTAAACAGCAATGCAGAGGTATTTGTTTATTCACCTTGGCGCCGGCGATAAAAATATCAATGTAGATAATCTCTTGATGATTTTGCGACAATTCACAAGTTTCTTTTAAGTAACAAATTATAATTCAACCATGTAAGTAGATAAACATTTTAATAATTTCATTTGATCCTGGATTATAAAAATGTTCCAAAAATGGAAAACAAGCAGCTTTCAAAATAAGGAACATCAAATGATAACTGTGTCAGTGAGAATGCATAGTTTGCTGGCAACGTAAGCGGTAAAACGGAGTCGGACGCTTTCTACAGCATAATATCGAATGGTACACTTTGATAAGATATAGGTATATGATGAGCAATTTGACTTTAAATGGGAAGGAACATAGAAACGCTTATGAACACCTGTTGCAACCATGTATGTAGGTACGTATTTTAGAAAAAAATAATAAACCTTCAGTGTTAAGTCGCCGCAAAACCTGCAAGTTTATTACCTGATGACGGTTTTTTTTACCACAATGTCCAAGAATTGTGTATTTAATTCCCGGAGTTCTACTTTCGTCACGCACGCACGGCACTAAATACCTATTCGTTTTAAAATGTGTCATTTATGCGGGACACGGAGTTTAATTGTGACACAAAAACATCACTTACATGTATCCGATCTAACAGATGCGATCACGGCCGTCGAACACAAAAGTTAATAAAACCGTCTATGGAGAAAACAAACGAAACTATCGCGTACTCGTGCAACAGAAGCTGTCGTTATAGACAGAGAAAAGGGTTGGGCGTTTACATCGCAACGGGTCGACACTGTCCGTGCCGCGGTCGTGCAGAGACTGGCGTGCGGCGCGCCGCCTCGCGTCGTTCGCGGCCGCGACGACGTCACGCGCGACGCGACGGCGGTGGCAGGGGCGCTGGCGTCATCGCCGCCAGACACCGCACATACTCTGCATGTCGACACATTCGCTTCACGTTCAGGTACATTCTCGTATCGCAATATTCCAACTTTTCAGAAACTTTTACAACTTAGGAACTGTGTCGATTGTGGAAGCGAGACTAAACAAGTTATCATTAATCGCATAATAGCTACCTACGTTTGAAACAATAATCAAACGATCTCGCCACTAACACATGAAGGTCAGATAACACATCCGAGACGAGTATTAACAGAATGCAGATTCAGTCTAGAGAAAAACATTAGTGGAGGCGAATATATTGCTGTTTTTAACGAGGCGAAGTAAGAATTTCGTCGGGAACAGTCTATCAACGGCTAATTTCCACCAGGTCACTTTCTAATTATAGCAGAAAGAATGAATTTCAGCTTACAAAATTCATTCTGCAGTCGCAGTGAAGCAGTGTAAATTAAATATTACTCGACTAGTAACTGTCAGTCGATATGTATGTATAATAATAAATATTCATAAATGATCTATTTTCAATAAGTTATAAAAAATCTACCATGTAATCCACATTCAACGATACATAATAATAGGTAGTAATAAATAAATAAAAACAAATAAATTAAACAAACTATGTGCCTTATCGCCGACGTAGACTTTCATCGTTGCTGGTTTGCATAGATGTTCCGCAATAGTTAGTTAAAAATTCAGTAGTGCTGAATATTTCATGACTAGGAGTTGATTGTTGGATACCAATTGAGTTGTCAACGTTGTCATTCTTGATATGCATTTGGGGTCTGATAATGTCTATGATTACGGGAAGATAATATGTTGCGAATTCACTAGCTCAGACATAATAATAATGTATGTATGTATATGTATAATAATAATAAGGTAAGCAATCTATATTGCTTATGATCGTAGACCAGTAGCATTTTTTTTTTCAATATAAGGCGGGATTCATGAAGTCAAGTCAGAAAGCTGCGCGCAATAGAGAAAATATCCGTATCCAAGTTCAAAGTTGAGGGCCGATGAGATTTATTACGTTCGAGGCCAAGGCCTACGTTGGATTACTGAGCCAAAGAAATCGTCAAAATTTAATTCTGCAATTATAATTAATAACCAGGTCAAGTGAAATTGGGTTTGATGATGTTGTGGATTGTTGGTATTTTCAGTTTTGACTTTCAATTGATATATGTAAGAAATTAAACCAGTGGGGAACAACCATCGGAATAGAATTATGTTATAACATCCAAATTAACAAATATGAAATATTCAAATAATATCATACTCGCCAAAAGCAAAAAGGGCCATAGGATCATATTTGTTAAAACATATCAAATAAAGTACAGTAATTAAGTGTAAATTAGTGTAGTTTTATCGATAATTATAATAATTGCGCTACGCATTAATCATACGATAATTACGAAAAGTACAACTACAGACAAATCCGGGCAAATTTAGCTTCAACAATATTATCAATTGAAACAAAAAATATTTACAGAGATTTTGACGTTGAAGATTAAACTTAAAGATTAAATTTAAGATTAAACTGCACTTTACTCTACTACGAAATGTCTGTTAATTGATGATTTGAAGATAAAGTTCTGCAAATAAACACAAGGCATGGAAATAAAGTTAGATTAAAAAACTGTTGGAAAACAAGGAATTTATTATGAAGAAAATGTGCAGAACAAAATATTAGAATATTTTCAAGTCAGTCATTTGTAGTGAACATTTCTCATGATAAATCACACCTAGACATTCTGCCCCAGTTCTCTCACAGGTGAACGCATTTCTATCTCTGCTGTTTTGCGCTTTATAAAATAAAGAACAAGGCAACGTGAACGATTGAAGAACACACTCACGGCTCAAAACAAATTTATCATCATAATTCCTCATCATAAAAGCTAGATAATGTTTTATATCTGACAGCATAAGTTTAGGAAAAGGTCAACAAGTGATTTTATAGATCGATACTGTGCCGTTCCTTCAGCGAGAATGCCAAATTACTCTACATATTAAATCTTAAGCATTTTTAAAGATTTCTTAAATTTTGTTACTTACCCAACATCTATTTACTTCAACAATAAAAGAAGTTGTAGATTAATTAAATATCTTTTCACCCATAAAAAAACCTTCATCACATCGCTTTAGCTTCTCAGAACAAGATTGAAGCCGCCCACGTGAAGGCTACGTGAGATATTACCACTTAAAGTCATTTTCAAGTGTTCTGGAGAAGAACGTGAACGAAAGTTTATTGATGTGAAAAACAACGCAGCAGCCAACTGCGGGATTGAAATGCTATTTTTATCTTTGGTCTGCAAAGATAATTGTGTTAGTGGAGTAATAAAATCACAATAAATGACGCCAACAAAAATCTACATTATATTTGCTGCAGTTTAAATCGAATGTAACATAATTCTTACTCCGACTCTACGCCTTACTGGATCATGCCATAATTTTGTCTTATTGCCAATTAGTTGACAAATGGTATTTTTTTTCACACGTACCTAAGCAAACATTGATGATTTTCTACTTAAACGATCTGGTCATATACATAACATTCATCTTAAAGTTCTACTATATTATGAGGTAAATATAATACAACTTCATCAATTTAAGTCACTTGCTATGATTTAGCACCCTTGTCACTACATACCAAATTAGAATGAGAAGAATACACACATATCTAAAAATCTCAAGACCATCACAATGTCAAAATCTGGACTATAATAAGAATCGTAAGACATTATACGATGGAAAGCTGACTCTCTGAAGACGTCATTAGACATTCGTGGCGATACGTTAAATATTTTTTTGTAATATACCAATAAACCAAAGTTTACAACTTAAGTCTTCAGGCATACTTCTGGCCTTGTAAACAGTCGATTCTATAGAAAGTTTTACTATTTTATGTCCAAAACTATTTCAGGATCAGCACGTCCGTATTTCAACTTGGACCACGTGACTTCGGACACGTGGTCAGCAAAAGCAACGTGCCTATGAACTGCGCATAAACAATCGCAGGCTATTGTTCCTTTCAATTCAAAACTCTCACAACGTGCCCCGAACATAAATGATTTGGATACAGACCATTTTCATTACATGATACCTAATTCTATTTAGTTGAATGAATGAACGATTAAAATGGTAATTTACCAGATTGATAAATTGATAACATAAAAACAAGCATTGATAATTTGAGCTATCAAATTTAAACAATTATAAAATAATTTATCTACAACATTTTACTGCGATCATTAATTTTTGTTTAAATATATTCAAAATATTTAAATACTACAACGAAGCATTGTATTTATTACAACAGACAAACACTTCCTTCGTAACAAGATTTCCGATACAATAAATATATACGTCAGAACATAAATGAAGTCTATATCATCATTACTGTCAGATTTGACAGTTACATATGAAATTCCGATACAGGTATTTCTTGGAAATAGATACAGACCGACACAAAGAATCTGATAGATATCTATCTAGAATTTTCCGGGAGTGATAAAAACGTGATATGATATTAAATTATTTCCTTTATAAATTATTTAAATTATTTTGTTTCTTTAAAATATATTTAAAAGTTAGAAGAGGTATGGTAATTAAATTTAAATATATATCGACAAAAAAAAACACTAAAACATTAAGTTTTCTATCTGTATATACAAACAAACTGGCTCAGGACTATATTTATTTAAACAATAAAAACAAAACATGAATGCATCGGGAATGGAAAGTGAATGTAACATGAACGTCTTTGTGCACTGTAGTAGTAGGGAGAGAATCGTGCAAATCAACTTTCACGACGCCGACGTCAATGCAAACCCACGCGTCGGTCCAATCGGAACGCTTTAGTCGTGTTGCGTAGGTGCCTCTCCAGAATTCTATTCATGGAAATGAACCGAGCCGTGCAAGCCGCTCCGTCAATATCCGACCTTATTACCCTAACATGAATTATTCAAACTTTCTCTGTACATAAGCTTTAAAAGCTAACGTCTATAGCGGTCTATATCGGATCGTTAGGAACGGAAACTCTGCGAAACTGTTTGGAATTATAGGCAGCCATTTCGTTGTTTATGTCCAATTAATAATCGCTTACCAGGAAAACGATTCACGCTGGGTAATGGAGTCGTGCCGGTTACAGTCGATCGCGAATTTTACGTGACTGAAGTTTCTTGTACTTTTAAAGGTATCACATTTAACGACGTCGTTTATTCTTATTACGGAAATAGCTTCCTTATCGATACTAACATCGCAGTTCTATATATAATATATTACATATACATAAAATACTCATAGAATCAATTACTAATTGTTTTAATATAATTACTTAGATTTCTAATATTTTAGTTTTTCTCTGATTGATTATACCTAAATGACGTCATTGTATACTAGACAGACACTGACGCGTCTATGGATACAGATTTGTTCAAAGCCTTGTAAGTGTTTGTAAGACAATACATTTATATCTTATACCTATATAGGACAAAGCCCCACCTACTTATCCGCGTACCTTAGGGCTGTAAATAAACTACATCTACTGTTGTTTTTATCTATGACAATAAAGTTCACAAAACAAAAAGGAGGAAGTTGCTAACCTGTTTTGTTTGTGGCTAATTTTTAATGTTATATACAGATTTTTCTCAAGTCATATGAAATCTATTGTAGCTCCTATTCAGATTTTCCATTTACTAACGATTTAATTTCAATTACAACCAAATCTATATTTTTGCACATTAAAATCTTATAATAATAGTAATTTCTAATGTTTGATATTGCTTCCATAATATAAAATTAATCAGTCACGAAATGTGTTGTATAAAGAAAACCACTTCTAGTAACCATCAACTAGCTTTCGACACGAATAAAAGTGATACGTGACATGTATCAGTTTATCCTGTATCAGAATTCCGTGTCAGTCTAGTGACCGATGCAGCCCTACAGGCCGTGTTGCAACGGAAAACGGGTCGCGACCCACTTCGCTGGGATCAATACTCGGTCATCGACTCCGCCTGCGCCTCGTGCAGTCCCCTCGTGTCTGCTACCACATCACACGGGGGATTAGACTCACTTCACACACGAACCTTTCACGGAACGCTAAAAATAACTTCGAATGTCGAGCGATCCCGTAACGTGATAGGGCTTGAGATTTAATGAAGCCGTGGCGCAAAAAAAATAGGTTTATAGATAGTATCTGCCTCATTTACGTTATGGACGGTATGGTTCATATAGTACATATGCCTGTATATATTTTTCATCATTTCGTTAAGTGGTGATTGCAGCTGGACACGCATAACCGAACATACAATGGAAAGTGTCGGATTGAGAAGTCCTTCCCAGTTGCGTTCTATTTATTAAGGCTCAGGAAGTCGAAGTAATGCTTTTTTTGCAGTAGAAGTAGGTGTGGCGGGGAAACTTCCCAATCACGCAAAGTATTCCATACATTTTCATTTAAGATATAATTTGAGAAAAAGGACATATTCAGTCATCATAATGTTAGAAAATTATGATAGGGACAAACTTCAATAAATTAATGTTTTGATACTATGTATGAATAATAATGTTGAGATTCAAATGCGTACTAAGTGACACGTTTGTTTCATTAAAGAAATTAAAACAATCGCAGTGTTATTATTATGTTCAATTGTTATCAGTTCTTTAGAATAACAGAAAACCGTTTCATATAATAAACAGCAGTGCGATTTTAAGTTATATATATCGGCGAATGAACGTTTAAGCTATAAATAGAGTTTAAATCTGGCAACATGACAAGCGCTTAACCTAATTCAATAATAGCGACTAAATCAAGAACAATAGCTTCATTAACAGTCGAAGTAGGTGATACTAGAGGTCCTAAGATTTTTATTAACGAAGAGCGTGCCTGTAACTAAAGACAAGGCGGTCGTCCTGACCGTGGCAAGTGGTGTCGTGCATCGGCGTGACCTGGCTCAGTGACCCGAATAGCGCGAAAAGCGTCGCTCTGACCCGCTTACCTTCGTACACTCGACAATCATCGTACAGCTTTTAACAGCACTAGATGTTTTGCTTTGCGTGCTGTTTTAACTAACTCGCCGGGGACATCATTAGCTCGGGCGGCCTAATTGTAGAGAACAGCGCAACTCTCTGAAACTGTGTTTGTAGCACCCGTATAGAATATTCTAACGCAGCTCCAAAGAGGTTGTAAAGAAAAAATATAGTACAAAAAGAAAGATGATGAAACATTTTAAAATATGGATATGCCATAGGGCCGATGAATCAACGTTTGTATAGTTGAAAGTAATCAAAGAAACAATAAACGTGTAATTACACGTACAAATATGTTTTGTTTGGGAAATTACACAGGATATAAACATTCGTCAACTTATACGATGGCTCATAAAAACAATACAATGTGTACAAAGGTACTTTGGTGTGGTATGGGATTATACTTCTAAATGATCTGTTGAAGTTTGACTTCGTAATCAAATTTTAATCTAAACATGTCTAATTAATTAATATCTAGCTACGTAACTAATACAAAAGTTCGACATGAACAAATTAGATGTAAACTAATGTTTATTAGTGTTTCCAAAATAGCTTACATGTTAATCAACGTGAGAAATCCGACCTTCAATGTACAAAGTTACCTATGTACGTACATTTACGTTTACTTAAACGTAATTCCATTCTGCCAGCTATTTATGGCTACGCAAATATTTGTAGGACAAACTACATAGGTATATAATTATGTACAGATTGAAACTTGATCTGCCAGGTTATCAGTAAGATAATACATTAGTTCCAACCTGAGCTAAGGTTTTTGTTCAATAACGCTACTCTCTGTATAAGTTTAGTCTTGTAGAATAGTGGTGTATTAATCTGAATTTCAATCCATGAATATCACATAACTTTTAATTAACTTTATTATTTTATATAAATAATATTTTATATGAGAAGAAATGAAATGTACAAATGTTTTGGTTTCCAAATTTAAAAGATAGTGTACCAAATGTTTCTTTTCCATTAAGGATATCGAAGTACCAATATAATTGGCTGTTACAACAGATGGCACTGTTACCTTTAGGCCTATAAAATGAAATATGCATGATAAAAAGAAACACTCAGAACGTTCCTCGGACGCAGAGGTACTAATAGGATTAGTTGTTATAGCGTTGTAGGGGTTATAAACTACACGAAAGGTATAAGGATTAACTGCTCAGAAGATGTTGGATAACATAGATTTGTAATAAACAAAACGATATACATGTTTCTACTAAGAAATATCTTCTACAAAAGTTATGCTTTTGACAGGGAGCATGATTCGCTTTATTTATATATAATATTTTGGGAAGGAAAACATGTATAGATCAAAACCAGAAAACCAATTTATGGATTGTGTACGATCCCTTAATATAATAATAATAATACAAGATTTTAGTAGTATTATTTTAATATATAAACACATGTCAAGCCACTTGAAAGTGACAAAGATAGGAAGTAAATTTTGTTACTGAAACGGCTTTTAATTTTACATTCGATTATTTAATAACATTAACAACTATGCTTTATTAAGCCTTGAGGGCAAACTTATAAAAGACCGATCAATTCAAATAAAATAGTAGTAAAAGTAAATAAAAATCTGTTTAAATGTAAGCGCACATTCATCAGATAGAGCTACATAATACTGGATCTACATATGAAACCTACCCGTTAAAGGAATTTGAAAGGGTTCCTGGATTTGTGATGTATACATACGTATGTAGTATACATATATTGCAATCGAGGGACAGTGCATTCACCTCTAAATATCTTCGAGGCGGGTCCGACGCAGGTGCCTATATTTATACCAACAACTTGATGTTTAGGGGAGGTCTCTAAAGCTGGTTTAACGCATTCCTGTAGACGCTATTTTGTAGATACGCCAGTTACGTGTTTTACCGCATTGGCGGTTAGTATCAGAGTTTATTCTAAATACACACTGTTTGAATAAACCTCATTTCCCAGTGAGTGATTATAAATCTTTTTGAGAAATATAGAATCTTAAACCATCATAAGATGGTGTGCATCCACCTCTTATTCAACCATGTTAGAAAACAAGGTAACTACTTAAGTCCTTCGTTTGGATTTTTACCAAAGAAGGGCTAATATCATACGCAAATATTATATATAGGCACTACTAACATTTTAATTAGTAATAGGTAAATATATGATATATTGTAGATGCATTCTAAATAAATAGTTTTAATGAATACTTACGTTAAAATATAATTACAGAAATACCCTTTCAAAATGATCATTGAAAATGTCCTTCACTGCATTTCAAGAATTCAGGTATAGAAACAGACAAAATGTCAAAAGCCCAATTATTTTCGAAGCTAAGGTCATCCACTCTACAACAAAAGGCAACATTCTTATATTTTTGATCTAGATTGGTCGTTATCGATGAATATCTCATCAATCATGCATGGTGCGTGTAGTGGTTGAAAGAGGACGTGCCGAGTGCGTCGCCCTTCGGGTTCGAAAGCTCGCCAAAGACGAGCCTGGAGCAACGACCCTAAGCCCTTGCAGAATAACCGGAGTTTTTATATATCGCCAGTCGACCGGCTCTCCCTTCGTCTACTTAATGGTCGCTTTTAAGACGCGATCTCGGGGGCGCACGCCCGAAATTCTTGGGGAATGTTTGCGGTATTTTCTAATAAAACGAGCGAGGAACGGCGGGGGCGGACAAATAAAGAAAGAGAAAACAAGCTGAAGATAGAAATCCGATTTTATCATAATAGCGACATTTAAACACACTAGTATAGAAAGCAAGTGTGTATATGTCTATCCATTATAGTACGTGACTTAATACAAAATAAACTTATCATGAATCATCATCTAATCCTCGTGTGTAGGTGTGCATCGTTTGTCTATGGATGCTCGAGATAATGGAATAATAGAGTCAGCCGTAGAGTTCGGGTTGTTTCTACAGTAATTCCACACATTTGTATTTTGTACATCACTTGGATAAGCAATAAGGTTAATGAATGTTTAAATTACCAATGATATAAATTAAGCACTACGTTTTTACATGCAGATCCGCGCCAATCTACAATAATTAAAACAAAACCATTTCTGGGACAAAGAAATTAACAATCAAGCAGTGACGCCATCGGAAATGCCGGCACATTTGTAAGTTAGCGCGAGGCTAATCGAACCGTAATGGCGACGCCCGATAGACAGTCATATTTACACGGTTTCGTAAATAGTCGGGAAGGATCGTGGGTTCTCGGGGTAACGGACCAGCGCCTGCGCAGGGTCAACATACGCGTACCAAGGCCGGGTCGACGTCCCACGCCACGCCCCTTTCAACATGTCTAGGAGTTCAAACACAAACTCTATGAAATCTCTCCATTGATGAATTCACGACGACACGAATATTAGAATGAGTAAGAAATAGTTATATTATTTCATTTTATTATCACCACTTCTAACTTTGTACGTGCTTGAAGCCATGAACAATCAGTTAATCCACCGAGTGTAATTTAACCGCGTCGATAAAACAACATTATGCAATCATGACGTCATCGCATCTATACCTAACCATGTTACGCATGCAGCTGCATTTGATGAGATCTACGTAAAATGTTTGTGAACATTATTGATTTCACTAGAGATGACGTCAATCGACATCCATTATACGGAGCCCTATGCAATAAGTACAGGGGACATTTGAAACGCGGCACAAAACAGTGAAGAAACTAAACAACGAGAAAGACATTTAAACAATTTGTTTAGGAGTAAGTTCATAACAAAATTTTAACTAGGTAATATAAATATGCGAGTGACTTTGTTTTTTGATACACTTTCGCGTCTTAACTACGTAACAGATTCAAAAAAAGGACATGGGGTACTTTTTATCCCGAAAAAAATACCGCGAGCGAAGCCGCGAGTAAAAGCTATTTATGGAATAAAATATAAGTTACTAACAAGACTAGTTGTTACATTTATGGGTTAAAATGACGCGCAGAGTAGATAACTACACAACTGTAGCTGCATAATGTAACTATTCTAACCATTAAGAGCAGGTACCTTTTCTAACTAACAATGGCTAAAGGTTTTTACCTGCTATATCACTATAAAAACCTCGGACAAGTGGGAGTTGAACTGAATGAAACAAGCAAACATAAATGAATAAACATAACTTCAACTAAGTGGTTGCAAGAAATGCTTATTACTGGTAATAAATAGTTTCAACTACATAAGCTTATATAGTAGCCATATACCATATGTAACAAAAGTTTAATGGTACAGTTTTTACCAATTGGTAATAAATAATTAATCCAACACAATGGTTTTTGTGTGAAGTGGAATTAAAGTTTAATATAAAAATCTTGACAATATTCTGACTGACTGATAATATCTATTATCAATGCAGGTATGTACTGGGATTAGTAATATGATTAATATCAGTTAATAACAACCAAACAAAATGATGAAACTATATGTAACATTTATAATATTTTCAATGTCAGAACAGAGGCAAAGGCTAATTTTCAATTAAATTTCAGACAATGGACAAATTGAACCTCTTACAATGGAATTGTTTGCACGCTTAGAATTTTATTCAATTGCATTGACTCACAATTGTCTCTAAAAGAGCAGCCATAAGAAAATAATTGTTTAACAGCAACAAAAGGATCCAAATAAGGAATTATTCAGGAAATGTGAAAAATATTACAATTCTAAGCATTTAAATAAAAAATATGAGGAATCTTACCTGCAAATAAGTATGTATAAGACTTTAATCTTTAATAGCAAGAAACTATGCAATATGCAAATCATTTATGATTGTAACTGAATTCTCTGTTGCTTTACCAATTGAAAGTACTAGAAAACAGAGTTAAGTATATGAGTTATACAAGATCAGGAAGTTAAAATTTAGTCTAGAACTCTATTTTATGGTTTATAGATATATAAAAAATAGAGTCAAATGTATGCTCTTTGTACATAGAGAGATTGATTCAAAAATACAATGAGGGTAGTATGTGAATAAATGACTAAAATTAAATATTACATCTGAAATAAAATTAGCGACTGCTGGTTAAAAGTTGTTCGACGTATAAATGTACCTACTTTACAAGACTTATTAACAAATCATTTGCAATAAGTTAAGGCAATCCAGTGAGGTTACTGGAGACGTCTCAGTATGAGTCATCTGACCACTGTGGGGCGATATTGGAGTCAAATTTCAAATATATCATGACATTACTTGAAATTACATTCTTATAATGCGTATACACATAATAACAAGCTATTATTAACCTTCCTTAACTTCACGAGTATCCAAACTTTCAAGTTGAAAGGCTACCAAACTTCTGTATATACATATATGACAGTATAGGTATAAAGTCGAAATGTATTTTTCTGATAATAAATATACGAACAGAGTCATAATGATAATAACACAGAATATAATGCCTAAAGGAAAATCAGTTGCCCATTCCACAATGCCTGTACGTGACGTCCTTAGTTAAGAGGGCACGACCTTTCGCAAATAGATTACTTTATAATCAAACTACATTAGAAATATACTGACGTTTACACTTACCTCCACAGCCATACACATTGAATAAAAGTTGAACGGATTTAGCCGTGAACAGCTTAGAAAATTAACAACACACGTGAAAAACGTGTGCTACGCACAGAAAAGATTACTCGACTGGAGTTTTCGTTACCAACCTAAAAAATGTCGTAAAATGTTGCAATACCTCCAATTTAAAAATCTACCAAATATATCTAGTGATTTTTGACATATTTACAAATATCTACAACATATTTTCTGTCGTCGATACACACATTGCATTTGTAGATTTGGTATGATATATAAATAATATAGTAAAATATAATGTAATTATAATTACTCTCGTTAAAGGCTTACGTACTCCATGTTGCCGATGTCGTCAGCTAATGATAGATTAAAATCTTAAAAGAAAATAATGTATTCTCTGAATAAATATTACTTACTTATCGAAACAACACTAACTAGATATTATACGTGTAATTTATTTTATATTAAGTATCTAGATTTAAAAGTCTGTACTAATAGATAAATCACGCTATTTATGTACGCATTGATAAATTTTATATTTCATTGACTATCATGATAATGAAGAAAACGTAGCTAAGCGGTGTGCGAGGTCGAAGTTAAAGCTCGGCGAATATTTTGTGCTATTTAAATGCCATAATTACACCGGTCACGATGCTTAGGTCCAATCACTCCGTATAAAAACTAAAGCTAAGCTATTAAATGTATTTCACACAACTATAGGTACCTCGACCTCGCAAGTTGTTGTAGATCTGGGTTGCCATAACACATATAGTGGAACAAAGTGATAGACTGTCTCACATTTTAAATAGTCTCATAAAAGGTAAGAAATGAAGCAATCAGTAAAAGATTTTTATTTTTCATAATCCACATAAATACAAGTCATAGAAGGACATGCAACATCCGATTTCATATGTCTTTTAAGTAAGAATGAAGATCTCTATCAATATGTTATCCATAATCAAAATCCTTAAAGCAGAAAAACAGTTACATAACATAAAATTATTTTTTATTGTTCCTTTGAGACATCTAATGTACAAAGGTTAACAGATACAGATCGAGTTATCTACATAAACATGTTATCGTTAAAGCCTGGAGGGGGCAGGTGGTCGGCGTCGGGTGGGGGCGGGCGGCGGCCGGGCATGGGACCGCCCGGCGGGCCGAACGGGTCGAAGCGCGCCCCGGGCGGTACTGAACCCCTGTGAACATTTAATAAAAGAAGTAAACAAGATAGTATGACAATAGATGCTGTTGAAGACAGCTAGGTAATTAAACTACTTGTAATTTTGCACACTTTACTGGAATTGTGTTGTATTGTTTACAACATATTTATGACAGATATTTAGGAGACCATATTTTCACAGTGTAACTAAATATATGTTAACAATTTTAATGAGCCTTTCTTTAAATATTTAAGATAAAGTTATACAAAATAAATAAAAACACAATAGCTAAAATACAGACCTTGGTAGTCCTCCAGGGATGCCAAGACCAGGATTCTCCAGGTCTCTTCTTGGTTGGAATGGATTAAACAGCATGCCACCACTTCCAACAGGCGCAAATGGATCTAAATCCGATCGTCCAATATTTGGCATGTGTGCAGGTGGCAAGTCCCTGTGCAACCAGAAGGTACATAATAAAGAAATAAATATTTATAGTCCTCATTAGTTCAATGTGTCGCCATTGCAGTGCAGTTATCACATGCTCAGCAATTAAAGCATGGTTTTAAATATAACTCTAATTAGTTTTAATGCTAGTGCAGCTCTTTGTTATTTCCTGTTTAACATGAAGACATTATATAGGCGAAATAGTAAAAAAAAAATATAGGTTACCATAAATTGTGGCTGTCTGGACGAGGTATCATTGATGACCTTGATGGAATCCTTAGAGGATCATCATGAGGTATGTTGCCTTGATCTACAAGAAAAATTAGTCATTTTACATAGTATCTAAATTGTAATAGCAAAAATGAAATAGGTAATGCTTGTATATAAAATGTTGATAATATATAATTATTATGGATGTATTAGTAATTTTATTTCCCTTTTCTACATTTTAAGTTTCATAGTAATATATACATTTTTAGGTACTATACATTTTTAGTTCCATTATTACAATCTTATACATAAGCCATAAAATTATGTTACATTTATAGCTTGTCTGAGTCCAACTGTGTGCCTTAAAACATTGAACATTCCACTAATCTTTACCATATATTGCTTCATGGAAAAATGCTACGAGTACTTGTAGAAGGAGGCTATGCCTATCTATCAGGTCATTCAACCATAAAAGTTGCAACTAGTGATATATTTTAAACATACTAGGTGTCTGTGTCTGTGCAGATGTCGTAGATCTGTTTGTAATGGGATTTATCAGATCCCTGATGAGATTGTACATCACTTCTTTGTGGTTCGGCATCAACTTGTCAATAGGTCCACTGAGCTCATTCACCGTACCCTCAATGCTGAGTGCAACATTGGTCACTGCCAAGTCATCTGTTTTCTGTGAAGTAAAATAGTAATAGGTTATTACTTATTTATTTGTGATAGCTCCATTGGTATCATATTTTAATAAATATATTGTTGAGTCTGGAGTTGCTTTAACACGTTCACTGCGCGCCAACTACCTTGATTGCCCGGTTGACAAATGTATCTAAAGTTTAAAGCAATAAAACCATTCCCTCTGCGCGTCTGTGCGTTTTTGGTACAAACAATGGGCTCACTATCGCGCCGTGGGCACTCGGGTATAGGAATAAGGAAATTGTATGAAAACTTGCAAGCGCGAGTAGGGCACACAGAGTTAGTGTAATAAATACACAGACGTGTTTGGGGCAGTGAATGTGTTAATAGTGTTGATGTTTGATTTTATTTTACATCACACACACTAGTCATAATTTTAATTGTCTTTTGTTGTTATTATTAGATACCACAAAACAAATGTGAGCAACTCTATACACATGAGCTTCTGCCTTAAATAAATCATAGATGTGTTGCTACTAAACAGCTGAACCTATAATTGTATTGATTTCTAATAAAATACATTACCATGAGATTGATTATGAGGCTCCCATCAGAATTAAGTCCATGGAGTATGTACAATTTATCATCAAGGACATATCTTAGGACATAATTTTCATTTTCATTCCAAGCAGTCGGCAGCAGTTCACTTTTTTCTTCATGTCCAGTTAATGTGCTCTAGAATTCCAAAATTATATTTTTTAAATATATCATGACTTGATCAATTCATAGTTCCACTTATAATTTACATTCATTTATATTAGAGATGCGCTGAATAGTGGTTTCACAGAATAACCGAATACCGAATAATATTCGGTTTAAACTTTACCAAACCGAATATTCAGCCGAATTATTTGGTTTACTTATTTATTTATTTATTAAAACGACTAAATGTATTATTTAAACGTACCATTTCTTTATTGTCAATTTGCCAGTTATGTGTGTTCATTAACACTGGTTGATTTGAGATTTAAAAATGAATACTTATTTAAGGTTTAAAATAAATGTTGACTGTACTAACTATAGAGTCAGTAATAAATGTGTTGACTTAAGGTTTCAAAATAAATGTTGATTTGAAGTTTAATTGCTTTATTTTATTAGCTATATTCAACACATTGTTCATAGGATTTGAGTTTGACTTATAATATAACATAAATCTTACATAAGAAGTTTTGTGTTGTAGTCCTGTACCATGTCGGGTACACAAGAAAATAGTAATACTTAAACTGCATAATTCGGCTGAATACAAATAGCAAAAAAGATGCCGAATACTCCGAATACCAAACGAATATTTGGCGCATCTCTAATTGATATATTTGACTTGTATTAATGAATGCAGTGAGATTACTTAAAAGTTAGAAGTGCACCTATCCTTACATTATGAATGTAGATCTTAACCAATATTCATAGTTGGGGAACATTCAGCACATTTTGGAGTTAATAGTTTTGATTTTTGTTATAGTACTATATCTACATTTCCGTTGTTCCATTTATCTTAGAAAACTTTGAAGACATTCAACACTAACTAGCCGCTCCAGGTCTTCACCAGTAGAGATTACAATTTTTTACTCTCCATGTTATATTTACTGCCGGGCACATTGGGACAAAGAAAAAAATCCTTTCTATTAGAATATAATATTTCAGAGAAAATGTACAATAACATATGAATCTATGCATGTGATGAACAAATTATTTTAGTAAGCCTACCTCGTCGCCGACACCAACGTTGCGAAATCCTTTTTTAGTCAAATTCCAATGAACAAACGCCATAAGAACATCGGATTTTCGTTTAATATCTCTCTCAACTGTCTTAAAAGTTAGATCCCAACCGTAAAGTGGATTTGAAGCCATTTTGTGAAGTCGATTTCAAAAACAAGTACGAATATGTTTCTACCGGTGTGATGGTGAACACTAAATTATGGAATACTGTTTTCACATACACACACTGGGATCTCAAAACAAAAAGTAAAAAACAACTTATTATAAGTAATTGGATCTTATTTTCGCAAATACAATACAGAATTAAAGAATACACAATTTTGACATTTAAAAAGTCAACAAAGTCACTTCGAATGACTTCGATGACAAATTCAGGGTGGCAGAATGAGTTGACTTTTTTTGACAACGTTGTTCCTTTATAGCATGAAATATTATAAATATTTCACATTTATCTTTTTTAACATAGACATTACTAAGTTATTACAAGCATATTTTGAAAAAAATATATTGAATGCCATTTTTTTTACTTTTGACAAAATTCTTAATGGATATTACTTAATAATAATATTAATGAAACATAATGCAATACTCTTTTTTTCTTATTATTAAATTTTACTTCGATATTCTATTATTTTTTGTGATGTTGTAGAACATTTTTTGTGAAGTTAACTAAAAACCGATATTGTACCAATTTTTGTATAGTACATTGTACCTTCACCGAAGTTGGCAAACACTTCACTACAGTAGCGTAAAAAACAACATGGCGGGCAGTGTCATCTCGGGAACGTCGTGAATATAACGTGAAATAATGAATTTTGTTGTTTTAGAATATGGGTGAATATGTGCAATAGTTTATCATACATTGTTGTGGAAAGTGTTGTGTTTTGATTATATCTGTGTAATTTGAGTGTAATAATGGCCTCGGATAAGATCAAAGTAGCCGTTCGGGTTCGACCCTTTAACAGGCGAGGTAAGCTGGTTTCGTATGTATTAGTAATAAATAAAGAAATTCGCAATCGCACAGGTGACTACGTATACTTGAGTTTATCTTTGAAAAGTCCGTGTGCCAGATAAAATTTACTGTTCAATGTACATTATGACAAATTTTGTTCGACTTACAATATTTTACACACAATGATAAATAATTTGTGTTTACTGAAATAATTTGTACTATAAAATTGTATTACTGAAGAATGTTATGTTATTATATAATTTGAAAGTGTAATTAAAACTTATTAACGGAAACTGGGTATGTGGTTCCTATCATGGTAATATATTTTGTATAATAACTTAAGCAGAAAGTGCTATATGAAATTAGGTATTTTTTTAGTATCATGATACAGTAATTTAAATAGAATGTGAGTCAAACTTCACACTTGATTTCAAGTTTTACAGCATACGGTTAAGTAATGGCATTTTTTCTTAAAGACTGAAGTAAAATTGTGCTATTTAAAAATTTAAAATTCTATTACCCATAAAATTGTCGTATAAAGATATAAACATTACACATTACATATTTCATTGAAAACATATTTTGGTCATTTTTTGTGTAATAAGTGAACAACACTGATTGCTCAAATGAATTAAATTTCAAATTGAATTAATATTTTGATTCTTTATGAATTGCCGCATGTCATGTCAGTATGTGATTTCCTAAATATGAAATATACATTATAAAAGATAAATCAATGGTTATAATAACATGACTGTATTGTTTATATAGCCTGTATCCACTTTAGACAAAATTTGTATAGTATTTATAATATGTATCTAGTGGTAGGAATTTTACTAAATTTTAGTGCATAATAGGTTACTTAATGTTTATGATTTCAGTCTTTTCACTTATATTTACATAGTAATCTCATAGCAATTATTAAAAGATGTGCTATGTCATGTCTCTCATGTTTTTTTAATTTACAGGGATTAATATTTCATGGGTATATTTTATTTATTTGTTCACCACTAAAAGCAAAATGTAATTGTCTGGTAATTTTTATTACAACTATAATCTGGCAATCTAGATAAATATGCCTTGGATTGTATAAATTAAATAATTCATATTTTCACAGTTGCATGCAATTATGCAACAAAATACCAACTCATTAAAAACTCGAAAAAGGAGGTCAAACATTTCTTGGCACATTATCATCAACAAAATTTGCATTAAGCAGTAATTCCACGCTCTGTAATTACTTTAAACAAGCAGCAATTATGTTAAGAACTACTGCCATATTTTCTATTAAAATTATCTGTTTGTCTTTTTGTATGTTCGTGATTTAAGTAACTTAAGAATTCCTTCTAAAATGATTCTAATTAATCTAAATATATATAACTCAAAGGTGACTGATTGACATAGTGATCTATCAACGCACAGCCCAAACCACTGAACGGATCGGGCTGAAATTTGGCAAGCAGGTAGATGTTATGACGTAGGCATCCGCTAAGAAAGGATTTTGATCAATTCTACCCCCAAGGGTATAAAATAGGGGATGAAAATATTACTTCGTAACGTGAGCGAAGACACGGGCAAAAGTTTGTGCCTAATATATCTTAAATGATGAAATATTAATAGGAACATTTTATAGGCGTGATATAAAGATATTAAGCAATCTTTGTATTTCAATTAGCATCACCATTGGTATGTTCATCTTTGTCTATATGGCTATAGCACTTATGATGTTATGTTCTGGATAGAAACAGGTTTATTTATTTATATTGTTTTAACATAGTGGTAGTGTAGAGTTAGGAGTGTAGAGATATCTATGATTGATAGGTGATACTTGAATTCTTATTATTCTTGTTTAGGATAGCTTATAGATATCAAAAAATATGGTGTAATACACTGTCTGAAATTCATCTCTTTTAGGTAGCTATTTTTTCGATTATAAAAAGAAATCCAAGTTGTCATCATTACTATTTTTTTTTACCAGAGTTTTCGAGTATGCACTAAGAACTTCTGATGGACTAAATAACTTTTTGTTTTTATCTTTCATCAATCACATAATAATAGCATTGTAGAACTCAATGAAGTCAGAGTTAATTATATGATGAATGATGTACTTGTGAAATTGAAAACAGTTGGAATTTATTTGTGTAGTTGTGATAAGTAGGTGCCCCAACAATTGCTGTTGTGAACAACATAGCTTCACATTCTGCAAAAAATAAATGTACAAATAAAGATTGCTATACCAAGGTCGTAAATGTTGTAACTACAATTAAAATGATTGTGCAATTAATAATTTTATTTCATTAAACTAACAATCTAAAGCGATTATGAAGTGATGAATAGTTAATGAATATGGATTATTGTTAGTGAAAATCGCAAATGCTAACTGCAGTTGGAGCTGATCTAATGTTGCAATACAATGTTACGTCAATACGCCAGTCCACGTCCAAGTTCCACAAACAGGTTTAATCGAGGTGATAATTAAATATCGCTGTTAACTGCTATCACTACACTCGGGCTATATTTAATGCAATTAAGTTGCATAATAGTAAGTTTCCTTAAATAGGATTTTTTAAAAGAGATTTTGGTATTTATTTCCTGCTTTGTTTGGCGTTTGTACATTGTAAATTTCACTTGCCGTCGATTTAACAAATGAACGTGTTAAAATCAACATATTCAGGATGTTCAGATAGGTAGTTCTGCAATTTTCACGTTTCCCTATCACGTTGTTGCCGCAGTGCCATTAACCCGTGCATTGATCCGAATTAAGTGATGGTTTACGTAGCATTAGCATGCCAATGTTGCCAATTCGAAGCCGTTATTTTTGCATACGCCGTCTGCAGCGATTGTCTAGCGACAAACTAGTGGAACCGGATTTGAAAGAGGATCGCCGCGGACGCAACGTCCGACCTCGGCCTGAGTCACCACACCCACACGCGTGTAGACACACACCATGTTTGTGTGCAATCATTTCAAGTTCACAACTGAATATCGATCGTGTGCAATTCATGTTATCATAGCATCGTTGTGTGCGTTGTATCGATTTGTTGCTTATCGTTACTGGTTATATAACAAAGAGGACTTTTACTCTACATTACGTTTTTCATCTGAATGCCTGTCTCTCATTTTTTAACCGGTCTCTAGTTAAACTTATGGGAGATATAGATGGTACACCTACTCCAGCAGCCTGAATATTTGAATAACCATTCTATAATATAATAAGAAATCTAACCAATGGACTCACCGAATCGGTTTATTCGATGTTTAAATCCAGTTGCTCTTTAAATTCAAAATATTTATACATTCATATTGTAGTCGTAGATCCAAAATAGATTTTGACATGAGTAATGACTTCGAAAATCACAGAAAATGATAATCAAGACAATACTTCTCATGCAAGATTGCAATCAAACGCAAGCCTATTAAAAATAAATCAATGCCAATGTTTCCAGTGTCACCATGAATTCATTCCCCTATCCCAAACAATATACACAACTGTATACTCGTATACACAGACACAAGCTAAATAGGCGATTGATATTCAAGTCTGTTCCGTGAGTTAATTCGCCGAACGACGGAGTGCAATTTACTTTATTATCTCGTAGGTACTTACGCAATTACCCTTATCTTTCTTACAGTCAATGTTTGTTTTGATTGCGCTTGTGTTTGCTTCAAGAATATTGATATTAGTTATTAAAAAATAGTGTAAGTGATCACCGTCGCGTGAAGCCCTCAAGATATTTGAAAATCAGAAGAGATTTTTTATATATAGGAGTAGCTAACGAGCATGCAACTGATGGTAAGTGCTACCGCCCATGGACATCTGTAATCAACCCTAGATTCGATTAGATGCCTACCTGAGGTCGACCACAGATCCGCCGGTACCCCTGAGGACGAAGCTGGAACGCCTCGTAAAGTATGTCTCCCTTACCACACCCATCAAACCATAACACAGTAGCGCTTAACACTGCTATTATTTGGTAGAAATACGTGTGGAGGTGGTGCCGCCAGAGTCGAACCACAAAGGGTTCTAACACCTTTAAAATTTAAATTAATTAAATTGAGGCGACTTTATAGTCAATATCTTTTACAACTTATTTGAAAACTAGGTTCCGAGAATGTTTCAGACAGAAATGACAATAGATAGTATCAACATATAAAGGCTAAGGAATTCATAATTTTCCTATCTACTGCTACTGTGTTACTTGTAAAACTTACGTCATCTACCTAGTTATTGATGTCATCACTAGTAAGTGTTAAAACGTGAATAGTCACATGATGATATGTATGTATATAATCATGTAGGTAAACACCTCTATTACCCCATTGATTTCGTGTCACATACAGAATCAAATAGCATTTAATTTAATTAGTGATGAAATTTTACTTAACTAATCAACTTTACTCATTGACGTACATACGTTCATCATAAATTCAATAAAAATGCGGTAGTTCCAGTCGTTAGTTTTTAAATTCAGTGCTCTACATTTTTCGTTGTCTCACTGCGGTTGCCAAGATATCAAAAAACTTAGATTTGCTTGACAAGCAGTCGCCTATTTGTCAATAACGCCGTCTATGCAAATTGGCGACAAGTACAAGCAAAGACGTAGGTCGATTGTTTGTCGAAACTTCAAACAAGTCTAGTTATTTCTAATAGCCAATTTCTTATAATATTAAAAAAAAATATAGACAAAATAATGATAGGCTTGGCAAACCATTAAATATATTGTAACATAAAAGAATTATTTCGTTAATTGTGATTTGAGGTTGAACTAAAGTGTAGACGAATGCGCTAAGTGAGTTAATACTATAACTCTTATGTAGTAGTGAAGTTCGAAAAAAAGTCACTCATCTATACACACACACACACATCTATACGTACAAAGATTGCCTGTGCTGTGGGTACCATGAACACATTGTACGGTAATGAACACAAGGTAATGTTTCATTTATCTTCAACTCCATCAAACACTCCAACGCAAAAGAAATGTCTATGTCATATGTATTAGGTCGATATTCCAATTACAATTTTTCTGTATACTCTGTATATTTCTTACGCAGGTCCTCTATAACAAAATGTAATATACTATTCCTCTCATTTCCCACAGAACTCGAGTTGGGGACGCAATGTGTCGTGGAAATGGATGGGCAGCAAACTATATTGCAGTATCCGCAATCGACACACGACAAAGAAAGGTAAGGCGTTCAACATTTTGCATTTTTCGCAGAGAAAAAGAAAAGACGCGACAATGAAACGGGTGATTGCTACATATCTTAAAGCTTGACTGTTATATTGTTTCGTCGAATAAAGTGTATTATTTTTCATATCATTTATTATTCTAACTGTTTATTAAGTGTCTAGATCAAATACCTTAATCATGGTCATTTAAAACATTTATAGAGTTCAGTCAAAAACCTTAATTGCACTTCCACTACCTCTTCACGTCAGTATTGACTATCGACTTATAACGGTATAAAGGTCATTTAACTTTAACGTAAAACCCAGAAAGTAAAAAACACGATTGGTGGTTAAAAATAAACTTAAATTGTATTTCTTAAGCTCTGTATTAATTTTATTGTCTACATCAGTTGAGTTTATATAATAAAAATAGCAAACAAACAAGCAGTCGATCTGGTGTTAAGTGGTCACGACGTGCAGACGTGCTTATTACCACAACAAATAGGATAGTTTCTTCCTCATATTTTTACGGTACAATACTACTTACGCCCGTTGTTAATGGTAAAACTATCCAGTGTTTTGCAATTTAAGGATCGAAATTTGACATTTAAACCTGCTAGCAATTGTCAATTTTCTATCTTTGGTTCCTACCAAATAATTAGTAATCTGTCTAATATATTCTTAAATAAATATTTTCCTAAATATTAGAGAGAGTAATGGTTATTTATTAATGACAGCCCTTAGTAGTTATAGTCTCAGATAAAGAAATGTTATATAATATATTTCATAATATTACTATCTCTATAGATCTATTTCTGATAGCAAATCTATTTCTGTTCGATCTGCAAGAAAAGCTGTTACAGTAAATCACTAGTCGGATTCTGATCGGATCGGGCGTTCACATGAAACTCGTAAAAGGCTTATGTTCTATAGAACGTGTCCCATATCAGCCTTATAGCATGAAGTCAGGCTTTGGAACACATAAAACTGGATTTCTATGGAAGCGTTAGGTACATTTTCTGCTGACAATTTTGCTCAGTTTAATACTATGTAATAAGTATATTCAGAGTCCTATATACTCGTACATACTCGTACTCATATTTTCACCTGGGAGATGTGGCCTTAATCTTTCTTATTCTGAGAGGAGTATCCTACCTAGCAGTCAGACAATAATTTCGATATGATAATTAACACTGCGTTTTGAAGTTCATCTTAAAAAGGATATTGTTTGAGTGAAACATTTTTTTTTATATAATATAGGAGTAGCAGACGAGTATGCAGTCCACCTGATGGTAAGCGGCTACTGCCACACATGGACATGTGTGCATGTCCATGGGCCCCCCCACCCCCAACCCTAGATAGGATTAGATATTCCTACCTGAGGTCGGCCACAGATGCGCCGCTATCCCTGAGGACTAAGCTGGAACGCCTCGGAAAAGTATGTCTCCCTTACCACACCTATCAAAACGGAACACAGCAGCGCCTAACACTGCTGTTATTAGGTAGAAATAGGTGTGGCGGTGGTGCCGCCGGAGTCGAACCACCAAGGGTTCTACCACCTTCAAATCACATCTCTATGATTGAGTATTTTAAGACGATTACGAATCCCCAAATTTTTTATAAGCTGCCTAAAACTTGAAGATTTTTAAGTGTTTATATTTACCTATGTTCACTACTATATACCTGTAGTCTTGCTTATAGTTTTTTTTTTACTTTAAAATATATTTTTCCAAATTAATTGCATCAATGTTTTTATGTAACATATACGCGGTTAATTAAAATATTTCATGTTAAAGACACCGAAAGTAAAATGTGTTGAAATTGTTGCAAATTGAATTTTTCAACACTTGTAACGTGCTAAAAATGCGATTTAAATCAAAGGAACAATTTATCAATTGTTTCGTAGTATATCGATAACTAATCTGACCTCATGAGTAGTCCTTGTGCTAGATAAAGATAAAAGAGATATAGCCTAGCGGAAGAGTTTATAATTAACGATACCACTTTTGTACCTATATCGTAGTTCTTGCGGAAGTATTCTGTTTATGATGTGCTTTGTTTATAAATATAAAGGGTTTTCACTTGTTTTTTGTTATATTGAATTAGCAAATGACAATGACATTGACAAGTAACCCCATGTTGATTTGGAGTCCTATCTGAAGTCAAAATTGGAAGGTACGAACGCTTTGTGTAACAAATAGTTGGCTCTACATTGAAGTTTTTAGCCCTAGAAGTTTTTAACTCTACAGATTACAATAGAACTCGGCCATAATACGTCTTGGACTTGCTAAAATACGAGTTTTAGCAACCTCACGCCTGATTATATTGATCGTGTCTTATTTATTAAGGTTAATCAGAAAAGTGACATAAATAGGGAAATGTAGTATATTTAGTAAAGCAAAAAATAGCAGTAGTATTACCATGTCACACCTAAAATAACTTATAAATAATAATAAACAATCACTCAGTCGCGACACCCACGGGAAGAGTGGGCAGCCCTGTTCTTCGGCGAGCGCACACGGCCCAGCACTAGCATAGGCGTATTAAAATAGAAACCTTAATGTGTACGGAACTGGAACTAATTGAAGGAAACTTTTGTTATTTCCTCTAATTTCCTTCATGAGTCATCGCATCGCAAAATTAACGGCATTGTCCGTTTAATGCAGATGGCCGGTCGAGATGCTCTGATTGGCGCGTTACCTCGAACATTTACGCAAGCGGCGTATGCGCATAAACTCGGCGCTCGAATTAAAAATGTTTTTAATTGTTGCTAAATTAATATCAATCCGTTTTTGTGTCAAGGTGTTAAAACGTACGTTCGTAAAGACAAAGTCCTAGGTGATTCAATACTCCGTGTGTTGTCTGCTGTGAATGGACTTAATAAACCCTGTTTTGGCACCCACGCAAAATGCGGTGTTGTAACTGCTGTTGTAATTGGTTGAAATATAGTAACAATTAGGTATTTAATTAAATAAAATATTTGCGCGGTTGTGGTTTGAAGCGTGTAGAAAGTAGAAAGGTAGGCACATTATATTGTCAGATGAACTATGAGTGCTGTATTAGCACGTAAAACGATTTGACTCCTTGACTGAACTCAATTCAGTCAAATTGCGTACTTCATGTATTCCTATTCAGTAAAATAAAAATGCTATATAATCTTGGAAATGCTCGCCATCACATAAAATAATGCTCCCAATACCTTCTTAACGTCCTTACTACAAAAAAACTAATGATAGATGAACAAGCTAGTCAGTCTACGCGCATAACAACATGTGAGTTAATATGTTATGACGTGACTCTATATCTTTGGCAAGTAAAAAACTTGATAAGAATTGCCTTAATTGGCTAATCTTAGATGCTTGAAAATCGATAATCGTGTTGCGAGATTGCCTCGCATCAAAATAAAGTACATATATTAATATCGTATTAATAACAACAGAGAGTTGGGCCACTTTTAAAGAAAATCAGGACGGCCGTTTCACCTTAGTGGTCTTATGTTTAAGGGGATATCATCAGTTTCAACTTGGAAGACGTATGAAATGATTTGTCGTTTCGGTTCGCACTTTTGTTACGTATAAAAAATAAAAAATACAAGGTATGTTTGGGATGGTAACAGTAACTGTTTGATTAACGTTAATAGCTAACTAATGTGCTTATTTTGTAGTTCAACATGAAAAAAACATGTTATAATTATTGTCTATACTATAAAATCAAAATAAATATTAAAGTGATGGGTATAAAGTTCAGTAAACCTAACATAGGAGAAATTCCATTCACCACATAATTAAATTGCGAAAATCCTTCTGGCTTAGAACAGAATTCCGTGTAGTGGGGTAGTAATTATTAGCTACAGCTGTAGTGGAGTGAAAATTTAATGATAACGAAGCATCTGGTGTCGTTTATCTCGGACCGCTAGCCTCGACCTTAATTGCTTAGCTTTATCTACAGAAAAAGAACGGAAAACTCTCTGCACTGTTTTGTTTTTATTCTTTTTTCATTCGTTGAGTATTCTTATCATTAATCCGTAGTACGACATATTCAGCAGTCATCGGTGGGAATGAAATTGAATAAAAAACATCGCACACTGGTGGTTCCGTACCAACATGAAATAATAAATAGTATTATTAACATGCTTTTATTAGCTTGGGTTGTACGTTTGTATGTATGTATGTACGTAACGGTAACGGAATCTTTGAGCCCGATTTTTATCCACTTTGAACGTTCAGTTTAATTCAAAATTTTAAAGAATTATCAAAAACCGATGACAATACACGATTTTAATAATTTTGTCCTTATCATCATTCTCAGTATTAACTATTTTCGAGGCGAGATTTTTCAAGCACCTTCAGCAAAGTTCATCGCAAGTTTAGATTGCAAATAATTATTGCTTTTGAGTTTCAATAGGCGTAACTATTATAGCGTGATTTTTAGTTTAGATAATAATAATGTTATTTTTAAAGATAAACCTATAAATACTGGTTTCTTGAATAATCTATTCTATTTTAAATATTTTTTTATATCGACCCACTCTAGTAAATTAACTATATTAAAATATGTTTTAGGGTTCTAATTTGTATTTATTATAATACCAGTTATAGTAGTAAACGGATTGTAAAAGAATCAACCAACTTCCTAGTACGGTTTAACAGTTAGATCGCAAAATGCCGATTTGTTGTATGGAGACCCCTTTTAATAATCAGCTTTATGTTATTTTTAGTATTTGTTGTTATAGCGGCCACCGTTATGCATCCTCTGTAAAAAATCCATGTTTCTATCAATTACGGTTCCGGAGATATAGCCCTGTGACAGACGGACAGACAGCGAAGTCTTAGTAATAGGGTTCCGTTTTTATCCTTTGGGTACGGAACCCTAAAAACGAGCACTCAGTTCGTTTTGAATAAATCCTTGTTGCAAACAAGCGCCGGCGCGCTCATACCTCAATGGCACTTGTGTATTGGATACGATTTAATGTGAAATAACGTCGGGCGCGTTTATTTATCCGATAGCTGGCTGTCTAGTGTCCGTTAGCTTGTTTGTTTATGGCGGGATGGGTCAAGCCAAGTCAAGTGGGTAAGTAACGTATACGTGATCTGATATGGAAGATATTTTTACTTTATTTTTATTTAGGAAACATACATTACAATATTACACTTATAACATATAGGTTATAAGATTAGGCACATATCAGTAAAGTTTCTACATGTTATCGTCACGTTTTAACGGTATAGATTTTAGATGTGAAGCCTGAATACTTGAAATCTTAATTAACATTGCAAATATATAAAACTTAGTAGACTTAACTAATGGAAATTTGACATCGGATTTTCTAAGCATAATCTATTAATGAAAACTGTGAGCGATAAATTTTCCGAGTAAATGAGTAATTGTTTTAAATTGTAAAACTAGATACTAACTGCTTAGTTGGAATACAGAACGATTTATTCATTCAAGTACATGGCACTTAGTGTCGACATTGCCTCTCGAACTTATGTAGTCGCATAATTAAACGGTAATGCGCCGTCCGTCTGTCTGTAGATAAGAGAAATTATGGTGGCGTTGAGTTAGTTACGAGAGAAAGGACCGTAGAATGCATTGTGTAAACTGCTTTGTAATTTTATTCGAGGTGTTTGGAGAACATTGCTCATTGCGGCCAACGGGCTCGAAATGCCATCCAACTACTGCTTTTTGGTTGTTTCGAATTACAATTATTATTTGAAGTTAGGTTCTATTTTTATAACCGGCAAAAAATGTCTTAAATAATACGAAACCAAAGGGTATAGACTTTGAATATCTGGTGTAATGTGTGAGCACTTATATACAAGCAACAATATTGTTGTGTTTGATGTATAGTAATCCAATCAATGGAAGCATATCTATAGGCGTATTCTATTAATCTATACTATCTATACGACTTATCATGTTGTATTTGCATTAAATATATGTATGTATGTATTTCGTTCCAAGGACGAAAAGTCACTAGTGTAATTATGAAAGTACTTACGCCCTAATGTTCTGTTATGCCCTTTGCGTCCCTAAATTATGATGAATCATTCTCATTGATTTAGCACAATGTAAGTAAAATGTTAGATTTTCCACGCTAAAATAAACATGTAGCTCATACTTTACTATTGCTTAAGATTATTATATTCGAAATTCAATTACAATATTAAACATATTGTATATTTTTATCCCAATTATATTTTCAATATTAAGAATATTTATTTAGGGATATTATATTATTTATTAAAGTAAATATGTACTGTAAATATTGAAACATACATTTTAACATAAATCAGCTACTACATATCGTCATATCAATGAGTCATGTTATGGTAACAATAACAAAGAAGGTTTTTGACGTGAAGTATGGACTATTTTACTTAGTTATTTTTCCATAATAAACTATTGTGAGAGTATCTAAATAAAGTATAACGTTTTATTATAAAGAAGGCGGAACGAATGTGTTAGAGTAGAATACATACGCCCCAGTTCCTCTCTATCAAGAAAAGAAACACTATCTTTACATCACCGTAGTTGCCAGAAACTCAATTATCTTGGTACATTAACTCCTGAGAAAGTCGCCTATCGTGACGGCTACTTCTGTAGGTACATTTCCTTCGAGACAGAAGACAACGGAAAATTGAGGTCAGTCGTACTAGTTAATGAAAAGTTGATAGAGGCTCGCGTGTCGGCGATTGAACGGTACGCGACGTCGATGTCGTGTCCTATTGATTGACCCAAATGCGGCTCCCTTCATACGTCGCTCATTATGCGCCTCTGCTATTATATTTTAATCCCAGTCAAATTCGAAAAGTTTCTGTAAATGGCGCTTCGAGTTAGTCTGTTAAAAGAATCACGTAGCGCATTCGAAAGGACGTGAGAGGCACTCGCAACAGAGAGGTTTTGTATCGATTTTTAATTGTCTCGTGCATTTTATGTACGATAGCTTTGATGATACCTAAATAACAATAACTTGTATGTGGTTACGCAGAATCATTCCATTCTTACTATTTTAAGTCCGCCACAATTTTCAGCTCAAAATAACAATATGCGTATACCACTAAATTGTGAAAATAAAATCTTTTAAATGAAACATCTTGCTAATGTTTCTAATGTTTATGTTGTCATCAATATCTTTCTGAACCTATAAAAGTATGTTAGAATGAATGTACGCAATTGTGTGTAAGTCATTATTTGTGGCATTATTTTGTTCGTAAATTTGTTTTGTTTTGCTATTTTCACACCTAACTCTGGCCTATTCTGGTTACTATTGTGTTCGTGGTGCATAATTTATAGAATTGTTTTTTATCCTCCACGAAATCGTGACATTATCTTTCAATTTTGTTCAATTCTATTTCATATAACTACATCACTCGAGCGGAGATCCATTTCAATTGACCCCTACAAGGTATCGTAGGTCGGATAAAATTACTGCTTTTCGTTATGGAGACTTCTACAGCCAAGGTTCGTAGAGCACTGGAAAAGCTCATTGTTCTGTCGAGCTGCTTATGGTGTATAGCTTCTGAATCAGTATTTTCCTTACATTTTATCATTTAGTTTGATCTTTTCAACTCTCAGTTTCAGCACTCTAGTTTGTTCTGTAACAGTCTATTTAGTCAACCTCAATATTTTATTTCGTATGTCAAGTCACTTTAAATGTTATAATCATTGCGGTACGATCTAAATATTATGCATATCAGTTCAGAGATATGAAACTTTCTATGTTTCAACTGTAACAGTACTTACTACACAGTATTAGCTCATAGAAATATTGGTTGCTTTTATATTTATTACTTCAGTGGTGACAATATTTAACTATCATAAAAACTAAATGGACTCAGAATAACACGTAGCGAGCAGGTACATGAAGTGACGCATTCATGCAATTATCGCTTCAGTATTTGATTAACAGACGCGGATAGCTCGTCACACAATTTTCAACGAATCTATAATGTACCGCAGTATGTATCTAATTTTCATTCTGAATGTTTAAACATTCACATGCACACACTCGCACACGCACACATAGGCGTACTCGCGCGCATAGTCACGCGTATATCCGTACTTTATTTTTAACTATAACACAAAGAAAATTATACTTACCTACGTAACTGCAATATAAAGTGATGGAATCATTCGAATGGATATCGATATTTAATCCTGCTACGCGACATAACTTCAACGAGAAACATGTGCAAAGTCTCAATTTTAGATAATGTTCGATCATGTAGTTTAAATGTTAAAAGATTTTATTACACATGACATTAATATATTTAAACCTCTCAATTCGCTATTACGGTTATCTGGAGGTATTTAAAGCAATTTGCCGTGAAACTCCCTTTGTTTGGCGCTCGGATACCAGATAAATGATTTTATTCGCTCTTAGGCCCCAGATAAATGAACTAATATCGCTCGGCTTTACCTACGTCGTTTCATCTTTCCCTTAAATTTAAATGGAAAATCTCTTTTCGCGACCAATTTCGCACAGACGAGTTTTCTTATCTCATAAATTGCGCCGTAATGAAGTCACAGTTTCCTTTGGCGTTTTTCTTTTTTGTAATCCGTGACCTACCTGTAGTCGCTGAATGAAAATATTAAGTACAGTCGACCCACGTTGAAACTTATGCAACTTTATATTTACATTTTAATTTTGACTAATCTTTGGCATTTTAAACTCATTGCTTCTGCGTTTTTCTAACACTTGTTAGTATTGGATGAAACACGATGTTTTTTTGTACCAAAGATCGACATATTTTGACAATTTGTGCATACGAGAAATTGACGAATTTTGAACTTTCATAGGCAACATGTCGAAAGATTGAGTATTGATAAGGGACATTTTAAATAAACATTCGCAAAATTGACGTCGTACGTGATTTTAAGGCTATCTGCTTAGACAATTTGCAGATTCCAACTTTATATTGTTTTAGACTGAAACTATATTCGTTTTACTCAAAAACAATTTATTCTCTCCCAACTTTAAAGTTTCCTGTTGTGAATGACATAAAACACATTTCTGTTAAAATTGCTTTGTATGTACAGTTGGAAGTTTTACATGAGTCGTTATTTTAACGGAATTTTTGAATTCTACATTTATATGTGAAATTTTCTTTACATTTCAGTGCAAAATCAAGTTGTAGAATGGACCAGTTCGTGTTTAATTAAAATTAATGTTCCGATTGTGGAGATTCTATCTCTATTTATTGGAACGCTTTTCGCAATCGGATATTCCAATTAAAATATTGTGCTACGAACCTAGAATACTAGATTAGTTGAAATTATATTGTGAATCCAATCGCGTTCCAATTTGTGGAGCGCAAAAGTCGTTAATGGAACTAATTGGTTATATGAAATATTGACAAAGGTTTGTTTTATCTTTGTTGAGTTATGCTTGCAGTTTGAATCTACTGTAATGAATCTACGATTGTTCACGTACAGTGTCTAATTTGTTCCGTCTATGAAAATAATTCAAAAAGATTTGGACTTTCAAGTTAGCAGAAGATTTAATGCTCATGATTTCTCAAGGATCCCTAACAATCTCTCTGTGCACGACCTCATTTTGTGTTGAATGCACGCTTTAGTACCACCTAGTCAGTTAGGAGGAGGTTTTGTTTTTTCTCGAGAACTATTTAAGGCGGCCGACAATGGGCTTCTGGTCATTGTTCCAACGCCCGGCTCATTCAGAGGCTCATGGAAGAAAATTGAAAATTTAATTCGGACAAAGACGACGGGACGCTAAATTAAGAACCGCAAATAGCGGTTATTGTTTCCAAACTTCTCTCATTTCAACTTTAAAACAGTTTTATGGAGGCTCTTGTTTGGCCTTGACTGTTAAAGCACGTAATTAGCGGTTAAGGCATCACGCCAAAGGTTTTGCCAAAGCGTCAACCGTTTTGTCAGGTAGCGCGTAGGTAGAGCCGAGCTAACCACATTTTGGCGTGCATTTCCTCTGCGAAATTGGAGCTAGACGTTTACCAAAAGCACTTAATTGGGCGATATTTTGATAAGAACAAAAGCAAACCTTTACCCACAAATAGTTTTCAAAATGGTTAAATTTATATTCCAATTTGTATAGTAAACCTTATTTTTTTTCTAAAATTGTATGTTATATCATCGCTATTATTAAATCTTACAATATTTCTTACAAATTCATATAATAAATACTGTTTAATTTATCGGTATTATCTAGTTCTAATTATCTGTATAAAACAGTACTTATCTAACTTCAACCGACTGCATAATTTTCGATTGTCTTAAAGGATATATTATTATATTAAGGCCATTTAACAACATAAGCATTTTACACGACTTGGTAAAACGTTTATCTTTCTAGCTCTCTTTATGTTTAATTTATTTAATTTAAAGAATATTTCCACTGGTCATGAATGATTTTCACTGGTAATCTGTACGTCAGCCGTCAATGGACTTTTGAGCGCTCTGACTGCCGTGAAACTGAATTTGGTTCCAAATAGATTATCTCCACGGACTTTATAAAATTCACTTGATTGAATTTTGCGGCAGCGATCCGATCTGAATAGCATAATATTTATTTTTATCTGTACTCTCTTTGTAATTGGCAATTTTGTTGAAAATTAACAAGTAATAATTTGGCTACTAATGAGTAGACACATACTCATTATACATTATACATATTATTGTACTACACAGGCTACAAGCTTATAAAAGTGAATTAGAACAAAGTAATAGCATAACTAAGAGAAATCCACAAATACGTATACCTCTATATAAAATCGGTTGTATGTAAAATGGAAGCAATATAGCCCAAATTAATTACAACAAGCGGTTGGGAGTTGTGCAAATTTTGGTACATGTAGGTACAGACGAATTTGCTGTTGGCGTGAAGGAATCTTTAATTAATGTTCCTTAATATTCTCACTGCATGTAGGTACTCGTAGTTTCAAAATACCTTGGTGTACGTAGGTACTACGTAGGTCACATAGAAGTACGTACAGGTAAAATTATGTACAGGTAATTAGTACCTAGTTTTTATAAGTGGAAATACATACGCTAGATCTAAACAAAGACGTGTGGTAGGAATTAATATTTCACGGACATTACGTTTAGTGATCAGTGCCGGCATTTTTAACTAAATTAACACAGAATACGGGTCTTACGTGATGCCCGTCCCAGATTTTTGCTACTCCTGAGGACAAAGGTGTTCGCCGCATATGTACCAAGTTACCTGGCGTTCACGCCTTTCCATCAAAAATCAAGAAAATGATGTGGCTGTGGTACCTGATACCAGGTTTTTATCACTGAAGGTGGTAGAACCTTTTGTGGTTCGACTCCAGCGGCACCACCGCCACACCTATTTCTACCTAATAACAGCAGTGTTAGGCGCTGCTGTGTTCCGGTTTGAAGGGTGTGGTAAGGGAGACAGACTTTTCCGAGGCGTTCCAGCTTAGTCCTCAGGGGTAGCGGCGCATCTGTGGCCAACCTCAGGTAGGAATATCTAATCCTATCTGGGGTTGATTACAGATGTGCCTGGGCGGCAGTGGCCACTTACCATCAGGTGGACTGCATGCTCGTCTGCTACTCCTATATTATAAAAAAAAAACCTACCCCGGCTGAACTGTTCTGGTTCGACAATGACTGAATTCAATTTTATATTACAGGAAAATAAAATTCCTTATGTATTTTAAATTTACTCGGCAAGATTAATGTACATTTTGTGGGAGACCTTCCATCCAATATTGGCTAGTTGATTGGATTACAATGACGGTTACGTTAGTTTCGGCGAGGAGTTTGAATAAGAGCTACATTGAGCGATACTCTCGAAGAGCTTAACAAGATTGATTGTTTGAATCCCCAATGTACTTCGTGACAGATCAGCTTGGCGAAATAGAATTTGGGCTATCTATTCTACATTCGAAATTGAATATTATTTTATATTTTGTGTTTTTTCTTCGATAAAAGAAATTCTTCGATAATCGAGATACGTTTACAAACAGAATTGGATATCGAATTACAAAATGTTGTATTTGAAATGTAGCTGAGTAAGAAGTGCTTTCTTTTTACATAATAATACTGATTACTTACTTATTCAGCTTGCGTATACAATTTGGCATGATTTAAAGTTACATAGCCGCTCTACTACATACATCCGCGGGATATATATAATGTGCAGGGGTGCAATTTGAGCGTAGGCACATTGCATCGCCAAATCGAAATAAACATTTGCCTATAGTCATATAAGTTACAGGCATCTCTTGCTTGTCTAGCAAGCCTTTTGATCGCGATGAGCAATATCCATTTGCAACTACGTTATGTATTCTATTTTAGTCAAACAGAACTGTAAAATCGGTAAACCAGTACTGAAAATGTTAACCAGAACTGTGATAGACAAAATATGAACAATGACAATAATTTCGCGGGGGCGTATAAAATTGGAGACCCGAGCACGGGGTTGAATATTCAGATTTGCATAGAACGGCGAGTTTCTAATTTTATCTGTGCAGTCCTAAATCCCTATTGTTCATTATGATAACGAAGTTCAGTGTTTCGCAAACTGGAGTGACCTAAATTTGGGAGCCTCTATAGAATCGCTGCCAACATTGATGGATACATTGATCTCGATAAATGGAAAGAACGGATGACCGAGATTAGACATCGGTAAACTTTGTAAAATTGTTAAAACTTGTTTTTAACATGTACGGAACTAACGAACTACATGTAATGGCATGGCATGAATCGTTCGTGGCATTTACGGCATTTTTTTTTTGGATCTTGATTAATGTCCTAAACTGGTTAATGTTCCATATCGTAAGAGTATTGTATAACTAGTATAAAACAAAATTACAACGAATGGTTTAGGTGCCTACTGAAATAAAGCGCATTAACTGAAATTCTAGTAAATAACGACGGAATATAATAAATTAACGGCATATCAACTTATATTGAATTTTATTGGTTGCAAATCTCCATTAACTCGCAATAAATCGGGAAGGTGCGGTTCGTAATGGCCGGTCTCACTAATTTTTACACACTATTCTACTAAAAATTCATGCTATTTATTTTATTGTATGGTCTTTTTTCACCCGACTTTGGTAATGTTTTTCGACCGTATGTTTTATTGTATGTTTCGTTTTTGTATTCTTTCGTCTCGTATTCGATTCATCTAAATTGTGGAACGACATAGGCTTTTTAAGCAGTTTTTTTAATTAGCTAAGTAGGGCTAAAGTTTTTACAATATAAGAACATTCAAACAAGAAACACATTTAGAAAGCGCACTTACAAGAAAATTTATCGCGCAGAAGGTAAGACGTTCCTTTTATTCGTCGTATTCCATATAATGTTGTAGTATAATGCCATTACGTCTGTTATGTATATCTCCCATTTTGTTTATCAACACTTCAGGTTCTGTCCGATATATGAAATTTATCGCGGTGTGATACAAGAAACCTTCGACATATTTCGAAGGTTTCTTGTAGACGCTCTGTCTCTGTCTTCAAAGATTCCTTGTTAATTTTGCACTACCTTTGATTGCAATTACTTTTTGAAGTATAACATTTTTTGTTTAATAATGTCTTCATTTTTTAAGACAATTATATAGCAAATGTCTTTAGAGATGTTACTGTTAATACATGCGTAACTCAAAGAGGTTTCGAGAGAGCTTGGAACATTGTTACGAGGTCTTGAAAAGGTCCGGTGAATCGGTATCGATGAAACCGTATTTTTTACAACCCAATAAACCGGCACTATTTTCTCAGGTAGGACAGACGTTTCAAGAATATATTGGCAACCCTAGCGGCAGACGACGTATCTCTCATCAGGCTAAGTGCTGGTCTAAGCCGCGGCTCAATATTGCAGGTTGCTTGATCCGTCCTTCCCTTTATGACTGGTGTGAAAATCTCCGCTTTATTGCGGCCATCCGCCGAAATTGAAACCCGTCGCGGCGTACTGTTGACTCAGTCGAAATGAAAATGGGTATGACGTACTAAACTATTGAATAAGCCGTTCGCAGTGTTTTGTTCAGTACATTTAGTACTTACAGTAAAACTGTTTTGGCTTAATAAATAAAAGTTTCACAATGTCTTCCTTTGTCAGTTATGCTATGGGAACTTAAATACGGATATATGCGCTTTTTTATTATTTAATGGTAAAACAAAATAATGATATATGGGTGAGCATAATATTAGGAGATTCCTCTGGGTCGACATCTAATATTTGATGTTCAATCACAAAATTTCGTATTTTATTATTAAACAAGTTGTAGTTTAGTTATGTGTACCAAGTGAACCTACTACATTTTTTAAGTTCACTATCTAATCTTTACTATCGTAATATGATATGAGTGTAAAATTCCACGTTGTTGATAAAGTGCGCGATAAAACTTTATAATACTTTATTTTTAGATTTGATTCATCGATGTTAAAGCAGTTAAGAAGAATACACAAGCTCTTTAGAAAATGTTTACACGATATTCCTACTGAATTGTTTTCTTTAGAACAAAGTATGTTAGGTATGAAAAATTACCGATAAATCGATGAACGTTTAAAGTGACCACTTTTAAGATTATGCCTTTAATCAATTGATTCGGATGGATTTAGGAGCTATTTTATTTTGATAAGAATTAAGCTAGGTTGAAGGTTTTCGTCAGAATCGGAAATGTGTTGACACGATTATTTGATTGGTCATTTAACGATTCATCATTTTAGCTGATATTTTCGATATTTTTCGTTTATTGAAGTAATCAACCAAAATGCATGCCCGTTTCGATAAACTTGGTCACTGTGTCTTTTCCAGTACGAAGATCTGTTCCTACTTGAGGTCGGAGACAAAGGCGTTGCCACCCTCAGAACATTCATCACAGATTAAGATGAATTCCTTGTAACAGTAAAGATACTAATACACTCACTACACTCTTCAGACACGAACATAGCAGCGCTTAATTTTATACGGCCGATGTAGATGTGGCAGTGTAAAGTAGAACAATAAAAGTTTCTACGGCATTCATTCTCCGTTACAACAGAGTTATGAGTAACACGTTGAATTTTAAAATAAGAATCAAACATCATTTGAAGGTGGTAGTGAACCCTTTGTGGTTCGACTCCGGCGGCATCACCGCCACACCTATTTCAGCCTAATAACAGCAGAGTTAGGCGCTGCTGTGTTCTGTTTTGATGGGTGTGGTAAGGGAGACAGACTTTTCCGAGGCGTTCCAGCTTAGTCCTCAGGGGTAGCGGCGCATCTGTGACCGACCTCAGGTAGGAACATCTAATCCTATCTGGGGTTGATTACAGATTTTCATGGGCGGCAGTAGCCACTTACCATTAGGTGGACTGCATGCTCGTCTGCTACTCCTATATTATAAAAAAATACACGAGCCATACAGTACAACACACAACGTAACGACATAACACAGTATAACAATACATAATAACAAAATAATAAGTATGTTCCATCACGCGGTTAGAAACGCGCTGCACTATGTATTGCTTCCTATTTACCTAATAGGGTTTCCTTGCATGCGCTAGATTGTGCAACTAACACTAACATTTTATTAATACTGCTGTTTAGTTTTATGTGTGTTCATTTGAAGAATGTCAATGGTTTTTTCTAATTGCTTACGTATTACGTTATTTCTGCCATGTCATTTGTGAATTATAATTTGAAAAGGATTCTACGTTTCATTAATTTTTCAGGTATTTTATGATGCTAAATTATTATTAGAAAAGTTTTTTAAGGCATTAAGAATCAGCTTTAATTTTTTTGTGAAAAATAATTAACTAACAGTAACCTTATAATCGTAAATACCTTGACATAGGAACCCATAGGAAATTATTAGTTAGCGATTATTATTCCTTATTATTTAATAAAGTGGCCACATAATAAAATATTTTCATCCACGACACTTTAGCAATCAGTTATTAAAAACATTGTGAATGTATGTACGAGTATGTAACCTTTAGACTGTGACATCAACAAGAGTTGGTACTGTATACAGTAATAAGCGCCTATAGCGTGACTCTACCATCAGTTGGTGTCGTGTTGTATATTAACATTTTTTAGAGTATTATGTGCGAGACATTATATAGTAATAATGAATTTCATTATATTTATATCGTAGCTAAAAAAATATTGCCAACTAAAAGTATTGTGTAGTTTTATGACATGGAACGTTTTCAGTTACATGCACTTTCTCGTTTGTCGTTGTTCAGTACCTTTCAGAAATACTATTAAATGAAAACTCATTTGTACTGTCTATAAAATTATTTCTATCTCCACTTCTCATATCTCCATAATACTTCGTCTGCAATGTACTTAGCCTCTTTTAATTTTTTGGCAATAGGATACAACGTTTTTTGGTCAAAAGTATTGTAGTTTTTATTCTTAAACTCTTTATAAATTTACAACACTTACATATTTATTTCATCACCTAATGAAATCACGATTAAATGAACCGTCAAATAGCGTAGAAATGTTTATAACTATGTTAACATTAACAGTTTAAGTAATTAAACAGTTAAGCTCGCAAGTATATTTAGCTTCGAGTAGTATAATTACAAGTTCACACCATTTCTTAAGTAGAACTAGCAAACATAGTAATTGGTTTGAGAAATGACCTCCTTTGTCTTCTTTACGCTGTCTTAGAGAAAAGAACATTTATCTAACATATTGTTGGTAGTGCTTACTAATAGCTGGTGTTTGTGTAAATTGGTACGATAATGCTTTCAACACTTTTTGCATTTATAGCCACATATTAGGATGACCTTTTTGTCCGTGTCGTGGGCAGTTAAGTAATAAACAATATATCTTAATTCGTGTTATGAAGAACCAAACTCCTAACTCTAATTAAACCTAATTCCTGCCGGTTATTGCCGCCCATGGGCCTCTATAATCGAATCCAGATAAAATTTGATTTCTACCTAACGTCGGCCACAGATGCGCCCCTACCCCTGAGGACTAAGCTGGAATGCCACGGAAAAGTTGTCTTCCTTACCATATCCTTCAAACCACTAATAGGCGTTAGTAGAAATATTATTAAAGTAATTAAATTCAACATTTCATAGACCCTCTTACATTAAAATAATATGTGAATGTAATATCTTTTTGTACGTTTAATTACAATTCGTAATTTAGGGACGCCTCCAGAATTACTCGGACGCTCAGTCAATTGCTCATGTCAATTAATTAATGGATCACTGGTCACCTCGACGGAGTTGGCGATAAATCATTTACTAGAAGCCCTAATGGATTGGCTTTGTACACATCTAAGACGAGCGAAAAAGCTATAAGATTTTCATTTATTAACAAAGGTTGGAAAATTAACAAAGAAAGCGAGGCCCTGCTTTTTCGTTTAACTTAGTCGAGTTAACAAAATCTGTATATATGAAAAGTTTACGTAATAAATATTTATTAGAATGACCAATGATATGATATTTATAGACTGAACCAATGTATAGTTATTGTTGAATTAAGAAATTATAGGAAGATTAACACTTTGCACCTGCTGAAGGACGCTTCTAGGGTTAATCTTTGTCCTGTTATCGAGGCGTCTGCAATTGATAATAAAGTCTCTTTATTCAACAATTCCATTATCAAATTGTATGACGCCCATGCACCGATTCACCGAGTGAGGCTGAAGCGTGCTCCGGCTCCCTGGATGTCCAGGGGCGTCAAAATGGCGATGAGAAGACGGAATCGAGCCTTCCGTGTATTTAAAAGGGATCGGACTGAACTCAATTGGTCATCCTTTAAAACAGCTAGAAACCGGTGTAACCAGATGGTACGATCAGCTAAACGCCGATATATTCATGAAAACATCTTAAATTCTTCTCCCGCTGATGTGTGGAAATTTCTTCGCTCTCTTGGATATTGTAAACCACTAACTTATGATTGCGGTCCCACTCTTACTCTTGATTATATCAACAAACACTTTGTCACTACTTCAGCTTTGGACCCTGTAATCAGATGTAATACTCAATCCTTAATTGCTACCATGCAATCACCCTGCATTCCAAATTTTCACTTTTCTCCTGTAACTCAGGAGGAAGTAATGACAGTAATTACATCAATTAAATCTAAGGCCATTGGGTGTGATGATATTAGTAGATCGATGATTTGCCCGATAGTAAAGATTGTATTACCAACGATTACGCACATAATTAATTATTCCTTGCTATCGGGCCAGTATCCTACTATTTGGAAAAAGGCTTTTGTGCGACCTCTTCCAAAAATACCAAATCCCACCCATGCAAACCATTTTCGTCCAATTTGTATACTTCCATTCCTTTCAAAAGTTCTGGAAGCCTGTGTACATAAGCAAGTCTCATCTTTTTTATGTAAGCATAACCTACTGAGTGTGTACCAGTCTGGGTTTCGTCCGGGTCATAGTACCACTACTGCACTGATTAAAGTTACAGATGATTTAAGGCAGGCTATGGATGACAGAAAGGTCACAGTAGTGGTATTAATTGACTTTTCAAACGCTTTTAACACAGTCGACCACGAAATCCTCCTCTCCATCCTTTCTCATCTAAATTTCGCACCATTGGTCCTTAAGTGGTTTTCATCATATCTTCGCGGTCGTCAGCAGTCGGTCCGGCTAGAGTTAAAGAGCTCTGATTGGGCCGATCTTACTGCTGGGGTTCCGCAAGGCGGCATACTTTCTCCTTTGTTGTTTTCGTTGTTTATCAACTCAATCACTTCACTTGTTAACTGTTCGTATCATCTCTACGCAGATGACCTGCAATTATATGTACAGTCCAGTATTGATGACGTGCATAATGCTATTCAAATTATTAATAAAAATTTAGAGACTGTAAGAGTTTGGTCTAGTCAGTATGGTATTGCTGTTAATCCTACAAAGTGCCAAGGAATTATAGTGGGTAGTTCGAGACTGTTGTCTAGAGTGGACTTGGTCAATCTGCCCTCAATTACATATGGAAATTCTATCATTCCCTTTTGCAACGCTGTTAAGAACCTAGGACTTTTTATAGACAGCAGCTTGACATGGCGTGTTCAAATAACTGAAATTAGTCGTAAGGTAAATTCAACATTGCAATCTCTGTATCGCCTTAAAAATTTCCTTCCTTACAAGACTAAAATTACACTAATACACAGTCTCGTTCTACCTGTTATTGATTACGCAGATGTATGCTATCCAGACTTAACAGATGATCTTCTTGACAAGCTAGAGCGCCTTCTTAATAATTGTATCCGTTTTATTTTTAATCTTCGCAAATATGATCATATATCCAATTATAGACGTCAGCTGAAATGGCTTACCATTCGTCAAAGGCGTAACTCTAGAATTCTCCTGGCTCTGTATTCTATTTTATACGATCCAGCTTCTCCTTTGTATCTAAAGGGAAAGTTTCAGTTCCACACCTCGTCTCACGATAGTGGACTACGTTCCTCCAGAATTTTGAAAGTCAGTATTCCTTCACATAACAGTGGCTTTTTCCGTTATTCTTTCACAGTACAGGCAATACTGCTATGGAATGCCCTACCCGAAAACATCAGGCAAGCTCCAAGCAGGAGCACTTTCAAAAGATTGGTTCGTGAACATTACTTACGACCACCTTCTAGCATTTGAGTCTTTCGATCTTTTATACTTAGCATATTTTTAATTTGTTCTTATTTTGTATATATTTTATATATCAGGATTATTGTTTATATGTTTTTTATATATTTATTATTGTTACTAGTATGTATATATATATGTATATGTATGTGTATATATATAATATATTACATTTTATTTTACTTTTGTGTAAATGCCTACCACATAATGTCGCCATCGCCCAGGGTTGACTGGCAGAGAATGCCATTAGGCATTAAGTCCTCCCTTGTTACCCTTAGTTTAAGGTGTTACAAAATTAAATAAATAAAAAATAAATAAATAAATAAATAGTGTGATCGGGTAGCGTTAAAGTATCTTATTAAATATTTTATTTTTCAATATGAATGGAAAATAACAAACAGATGTAGCTTACAAGTAATTACAGTCACTTCTATCATTTGTATTACCAATGTAATCAATATACAACACATATAATTAAATAATACCTAATCCTGTAGTAATTGTAAATATAATTTATCACAATGCTATTGGTATACAATCATTATCAAGTATACAGATACTATTGACAGAATCACGATTCGAGTTATCGGTATATGGCTGAACGGGATTTCCCATTATAGATAGACCTCTATTGTTGTTGATATTCGCATGTAAATGGGCTCTTATCTAACAAGTCACTTCACAAAGGGAACACGCAAATTGATTGTAACACGAACACTGCTATAGGAATATAATATTCCAGTTTGTCGCTACATTTTACTTGGATACTATGGGTACTTTATGTAAAGAATAAACGAGGTTCTAAAAATAACGTATGTATTCTTCGAATGCTTTTTATGAAATTGAAGTTACAAACAAGCTTGCACTCAGTTTGATGGTAACGGGGCATTGACATCCTTAGACATTAATAATAAATCCTAAAGATTGAAGCTGTGCCTAGAATCGGCTATAGATGCGTGATTCTTTAAGGGTCTAGTGTGTTCCACTAGACTCCACTCGTATATCTCTCGCTTATCACATCCAACAAGCCGCTACTCAGTAGCCATGCAAACTACTGTTATAAGGTAGAAGTTGTAGTTGTTGTGGCAGTGGTTTCACAAGAGTCAAGCCGCAAAACGTTCTACCTACTTTATTAGTACTATCGATGAAGTGCCACTATAAACATAAAACTGATGAAAATTAAAAACACATAAAGAAAATGGCAGTCAGCAACCTCTCGGTAACTACTCGCAGTATATTTTATGATTACATAAAGATTTTTACGCTTGTTTAACGAGCAACGCCTCGGTGTTTACACAATCTGCACTTACCGTTGCGTCGGCATTTTATCTCGTCATCGTCTGGCGACATAAAACACGAGTGCCTGTATTTATTTGCCTTTGACAGGCTAAGTTTAATGGTGCGTTCTTCACAAACGCTATGTGAATATAGCGGCTTATGCATTACGTCTACATTCTTCAGTATGTAGATATAATGCATAAATATCGTAAATGTCATACAGTCGTCCAGATAAGGTCTAACCATTGAATCCTGTTTTCAACCTATTGAAACAACCATAGCTTCTCAATGCTTTGACAGCTCATCTGCATGTATTGACAGATTTTAAAATTTCGAAATGCCTTCGATGATAGAAATGTACCTATGCTAGAAAAAGAAAATCCTAATGAATCGTAATTGAATTATTTTTCAGTTTTCAATAACTCTACATGTTTCTAGAACTCTAGATGTTCCGGCTCAAAAATTGGGTGAGATTGTTTCAACGTCTGTGTATCATTGCGTGAAGGTCCTTTCATAGAAGATTCAATCGTCTTTAATATAATATCTTTTTACATACAGATTAATTGAAAGTATTTTTTAATATTTTATACATATAATCCTTAAATAATGTACTTAATTACTAATTAAAGTTTTATTTTATCGCCTATACCTATTGATGTGGATATATTATATATGACAATGATTGATTATACATTTTACACGGAAGCCACGGTGACACATATTTTATCAGCGGATATTAATCAGCTGATGACATGTTAGCTTCGTTAATTAAATGGAAATAAATAACAAACTTATCATACGAGTGGATCCTTCGTGTAATTTGATTTAAGTACTTTACCTTAAACAGCATGATGCCATATTAAAAGCAATACTAGTTTGTCAGCATGAACCACACCGTTACTGCTAGATTTTTTGATTTCTCCCCTACCCTCCACTTGACACGGTTATTTCGTTATAACATTTTTTATATCACGGCGTGCGTAAATGGACGTTTTACGCACGCTTCGCGTGCGCAAAACCCCCGTTTCCGACCCCGTAATATAAAATTTTATACAACACGCGGACGAAAAATGTTTTTCTGACTCGTGTGATTGCAGTCCTCGCCTGCGGCTCGGCCTGCAAACTCACACTTGTCAGAAAAAAATTTTTCGTCCTCGTATTGTAATGTACTATTATGAATATTAAATAATATTAACATTCAGAGGCGTGTCTTCTAAACAATCTGTCTGGTCAGACAAGGTCTTCTCAATATTCAAATAATCCATGCTCAATCCCGCGTGTCTGACAAGGCCGTAGGGTATGAAAGGCTAGAAGGGTAGGATTATCGATAGATGATCGTGATTGGTTATATCATGATGTTATATTTTGAAGGATTTAAAGTATCTTTGGGTGTTGAATGAAATTTTCATTAAATGTTGTCTCAGAAGTTAGGTAGTATTTATACATAAAAGCCTTTCGACGTTTACTCCTGTATTATAAAACGGCTTTATAATATTAGTAGGATAAATAGACAAGTGCCAGTGCTGGCCACGAATGTATTTGACTTGGTCTTGTACACTCTGTTACACATCCATATGCGTCCAGTAATACTGGATACGGTTGAAATTTGTTTCCACTCGCTACGGTTGTGTCATGAAAGAGAGCCTCACTTAAAATAAAAATTGTCCGATGTTTTCCGGAAAAATATGCCGGATTTTAGGGATATTTTCCGGATTCGACGTGTATAACAAGCTTAATCGATCGTCTGCCCTTTTCCGCAAAAGGATCCACAATGTTAAACGTGCCCGGAAAATTGCCTACTGCTTCATTAATTTTGTACGAAAAATATGTTTTTAGGGTTCCGTACCCAAAGGGTAAAAATGGAATCCTGTTACTAAGCCTCTGCATCCTGTCCGTCTGTCACAGGGCTTTGAATTTTTTACAGAGTATGTATATCGCTCGCCGCTATATCATCAAGTACTAAAAATAAAAAGGTTGAAAATAATTGGGGGCGCCATACAAGACACTGCATCTTTTTGATGTTTTTAGCTTAATCTAACCGTAATAAAATTGTTAAAATTTTCAAAATGTATTTATTTTAAAAGCTGCTATAATGACAAATACTAAAAAAATGATATGAAAATTTTGGTGATACGGAACCCTCCATGTGTCAGTTCGTCTTGCACTTGACCAATTATTTTATTTTATCGATTCGCGGAATATTCTCATGATGTAGCTATAAGGCACGGTGGTCCGTTAAGACTTAGACTACAGTCTGACGAGGTTCTTGTCGTCAAATGTAGGTCAGGGCGAGGTGTGTTCGTGAGTGAAATGTTTTTTCCTCTTTTAGTGTTTTATTTGTATTTTTTAAACATTTCTGCGGAACAAGTTTGTGTTTCTCATAATTTGTTTTTTTCTAATATTCAAGATTGCTTTGTCGTTGTATGTAAGGCGCACCCTTACAAAATCAGAAGTGATTTATTTTAATGACGTAAAATCTAGAAAAAGTTTAATGTAATGAACAAAGGTGGTTATTTTTTAAAGCCTTAAAAAACTTTCTTTAATAGTTTGAACACCAAAAAGGGAAGTTACAATTATAAATTTCCTTTCAAAAGGAAGTTTTTAAGTTACGCCATGCCACAGATTGAAAGGGTATATCTTAACTATCTCGAAACTCCTCAAGTTTGTATCTTAATAAAGACTTTATTATTTGGTCAAACCACGTTTTACGAGAACATTCTGCAGCGCAAAGTTATATGTACGTCGTGTTATAAGGGAAAGTATTTTAATCAAACTTTCATCGTTAGTTACCAGGGATCGTACTTGTAAAGTGTTTCATCAGACTGGGTGTACTGATAGAGCAAAAAGCCAGTTACATGTAAAACAGTATATAGCAGATAGGAATATTGAATGTATTGAGTGTAAATATTAAATGGTTATGGTAATTGAATAGACTTATAGTAGGTACTTCAGTGACTTGTAAAAACAAAAAAAAGACTGCTTAAAAACATAGCCTGTCATTCAAACAATTTAGACAAATCCAACGACACCTCTATTAACATTAGAGGGCCGTTAGGAGGACCCCGTAAAGCCATGAATTAATGAAAAATACATACGTAAATACAGTTATAACCTTATCCTCGGCAATTGGTTAAAAACATTTGTACTTTTTTAACATTTATTAAACTTAAATAAAATATGTAGAATAAGCACAAAACATACCAAAAAGTACGTTAATGTATCTTTATACATAACGATTTATTATACAAAATATGTAAATAGTAAATAGCTTTCTGAAAGTTAGGTGGGCAAATTTTGTTTATGGGAACATCGTTACATAAAATACGTTATCACTGGGTATGTTAAGTAAAAGCACTTTAGTATGCATCGACCCAGCGATTCTCGCTTGGTGCAGAGGGGCAAGAAAACTCACTTTCCCTTTTGAGCGACGTGCATTAATAATTCAAGACGCGATACCTGTCCGCGTTGAGAACCCCGAGAGTCCCAAGTTGAAACTCATACTATAGGTGTATGTGTAACATAATAATTTATGTATATTTATATGTATGTATGTGTAAAATAAAATTGTAAAAGTGTGGAGGACAGGCACATCTTTTTCTACACTTAAAATTGCGTAAGAATGAAGTCGGTTAAAAAAAGGTATCTTGTATACAATTTTGAATCGTATATTAAGTTGTCAGAATGTACAAACATATAAATATGTCTGTTATAAACTTTTAAATGGTCCAATTTTATACAACTCTAGATACTTATTGTAAATATTTATATAAATATATATATATTAAATCTAAATATTTATACATATTGAATAATTAAAATGTACGAAATACTCAGGTAATTCATTATTATTTTAATAATGAATAATCTTTCAAAGGTCACACTTGAAAATTCTACATGTTTTCAAATCCACTAAACTAGCGAGGTGTGGACTTAAATAGATTGTTATAATCCTTGTTATTTCAAGAGGCTGTGTATAAAAATAGAAAATGTAAGCCTGAATAAACATGAACTTTTTTATTTAGCCGTTGCAAGATTAAAGATGTTTCCTTCGTTACAAGGGCAAGTAAGACCTTGTTAGTATGCCGCGTACTGTATCCGTCGTGTGACATCGATTTACGTTTACGGCTGAAAGTTTCCTTGTTTGAATACTTTTGTTAAAGTTATTTTAAAAGTTTGAGTGTTGGCTATGGATATTCCATTTAAATAATGAAATGGCTGAGTGGCGTATAAAGTTGTAAATATCTAAATCTAGTCCTGGTTTCGAAGTCCGAAATATTTGATTTATGCACAGAACGGTACATTTAGAGAGAGACAGTAGAAAGTATTCTGGAAATTCCCTCATTCATTAACTATTAGTATATATACACATATATATACTAATAGTTAAATATGTTATGTTATACACTATTAGTTAAAAATTTCGTTTCACTGAAAATACTTCATAATTTCTAAACAAATGTCATGACGTGTAACATGTACTTAAATACCTTATAATTGACTCACGCGATAATCTACGGCCACTTCTATTATCGTCGTAAATATTTTAAACGTGAATTTATTTAACGATTCACGTGGCATAGTATTTGCCACATCGGTCTGACCTAGCGATCTAAGCGATCATCTTGGACCTCAGGAGTTGCAGTGGCTGTAATCTCTGCTCTATATGGACGTCTGGACAATAGGCGAACTGTATGCTCGTTTCCTACTCAAGTCTTATATAGAAAGTCATTATACATAGTCATACTCTATGTAATTCTTTCATAACATCGTAGGTACTGTTCAATTCTCCAACTATTATGGAAACAAACGTGTGAAGTGTTCGTATAATTTGTTTTGCGGAACCGTACAAATAACACAAGGGTCATAATTTTAGCAGCGAGTGCACGGCTATGGCGATGCAAATGTCAAGGTTGCTCGTCCACTCGGTGTGAAGTACTTGTGCAATGTACACTCGTGTTTGCGACGTTTCGCTACGACTTGCCCGACTTTGTAGGCGCACGGTCTCTATAAATTTTATATATTCAAAGGTCAGTGGTTCCTTGCCGTCTGCAAACTTTGGTTGGGTTGCTTGTGTTATTTCTAATAGGATTTTGTATGTCCAGGTAATATTGATTATTTGATATTAATACGATGAGGAGGAGTGTTGAATTATGTTAGATTTTTTGCTAAGTAAATTGTAATCATATAAGTATGATTTACAATTATATCAGAGGTACCTACCTATTACCTATCTGTATGATATAAGACCAAAAATTAAATTATTACATCATGCCTTAAGATATGGCACAATTAGCATGTTTTAATGTGTAGTATATAGTAATGCAGATTCGTTAAATGAAATCAATCCTAAAGAGCAAAATTTTCAGTCGCACAAACACCATTACAAACGTTAAAAAGGTACCCTACAAAAAATAAGTGAACTTTAGTTAAATGACATCATGTTAAAAATGTTAATTCATGCAAAATAGTTAAAGTTACGGTTCATCGGCAGTCTATTTAAAATTACTCTTTGTACGTACATTATGTTTTCAAGGTTTGACCAAAGTAAGGTATGCCAATTGTTATCAACGGTGACCTTGAACATTATCAATACGTAGAGCCTTCATTTACAAACCATTCAAATAATTTCAAATTACTTCGTGTATTCATTATTTTTGTTTATTTTGATTAAATATCAAATGTGTAATCTATTTTTTTCTTTGCAGGTACATTGAGAAATACATCTATTGTCTACGAAGGATATCCAACATCTACTTTCGTCACACTTGGGATCGGTAAAATTATAATCTAGAAGTTGAGATTCATTGCTATAATATTTTAAGACCGTCCGAGTATGTGTCTGTTCCGTTAATCAATAGCTGTAGTTAATGTTAGCCGTTTATCATACTCGCTGTCAAAGTTCTCGTCATGATATTAGTTAAAGACGACCCGCGGCGAGGAACAGTCACCGGTCTGACATGCAGTGGGTGCCGGCTTCGATCTCGAGCAAGACGGATATCTAAATAAATAATTTTGATTTCTGTTCTGGGTCTGGGTGTTTATGTATTCTCCTTTGTGTGTGTCTAGTGTCTACTTGGCATACATAATACTAAATTCCTAGTTTGCACCAATTAGTTTAGAAAGTGTTATTTATTTATTCCCAACTTACTGATACTATGATGTTATTAAGTCGATTAATAAAACTCAAGAAGATAAGCAATATTAAGCATTTCTTCAATTAGCCAATTTGGCCGAAGCCATTGTACCAGAATTGGCTTAATGCGATTTCACGGATCATAAGCTCGTGAGCAATCTCGCGCGGCCAATTACGTCGACCTGCCGTTTATTTGTCTTCCAACTATTTATTTCGATAAAAAGTGGATACCTATAGAGAACCACGTTGACGCGAGATGAGATATATTTCTTAAGCGTCCATACAATAAGCCAAATATATTCTAGTATCTGCTAGTTCAGTAAGTTTTACATTATTCTTTTACCAATTAAGTTTATTTCTATGTAGGTTAAAGTTAAACAAAAGTTGTTTAATTTATTTATCTGAATACTGACAAATTGCTTGTGTCTATAACTTGTACTAGCTTAATCTTATGAGCTACAAGTTTTTTCTGTTGTCTAATTATGATGTATTCTAAAATAAACAAGTATCTGTAATTAAAATTCCTTTAAGTTTTATACACCCAATTGTCGATAAACCCGAAAGTGGTATATAAAAAAAATAGATAAAAAACATATCAACTACAATTTATTATGATTGTACGTGTTATAACTACAACGGAGCGATGTGATATATCTTCCAAAAGGCCCACGTTCGACGCCGCGGGCAAAGCCTATTGATCAATAAAGCGAGGTGGACACAATAATCGTTCCAATGAGATATAGCTACGTGACTGTTTTTGCGGAGGTTATTTATGATCTGCAAGTGGATTTTAGCGACCTTGTGGGCCTCGGACATGTTCTACCTCAGTACCCATGAGTTTTCAAAACATCCCACAATTGTATGTTACGATTACTCAATCCATTATTCTGTTCCGTAACAATCAGTGAGTGCTCAAGTCTTTTTTTCTGCCTCACCTGTTCGCAAAAAAGAGAGACAAAACATAAAGCGCCATTTTGTCAATGTAGACATTTAATGTTACGTTACTGACACTATAGTTCTGATACAATCCGCTAGGGGCGCTGATTGGTTTTGTATGGGTAAATACGCAAACAAATACCGAAACATTCATATTTGTTAAAACGTAAAAACTCATGGTAAGGGTAATGGTTGGTATTGAGGTGTATTCCTCTATCTCAAGGTAACCGTACTTACTTTATATGGTATGCTCATTGTTTCAAGTGCAAGGTTCTTTTTCATGTAGTGTTAATTATCCGGTTTCACCTGATGTCCCTTTGAGTCGTTAGTCTTTTATTGCATAGCAACAGGTGCATAAACGTTCGCGTTTTAAGTGAATTGAATGTTGTATGTACTTACAAGTTTTACTAAAAGGTACATCTCGAAATAACAAACTTTGGCACCGTGCCATATGACACAGTCGGCTTTCATTGATATTTTGAACTAAATTTATTACTCCTAACATACTAACCCATCGTAATCAAAAATATAGAAAATCCTGGAGAGGCAACGTAGTTCCATATGAATAAAGAACCATATAAGTCGGTCACATAATTCTCGAGTTGTAAGCGCACAAACAGACAGTTTGACACAGACTTTCATGTAGCCGAATGTAATCTAAATACAACGAACGAATTGAACATAGAATTTCCTTTTTCTCCGTTCATTTTAAAAAGTAAATACAAATTACCATTATTGGATTCGGTCTGTGGCAGACAGACAGCTTTGACAGACGCTGCCAATATGTTTCCGTAGGTTTTTCATTCGGCACGCGCCTCGTGTCGAGTTCGATATTCGATGGCGGATCGATATCAACTGACTCTCGTACATACGCTTGAAATTAACTTCGCGTTAAGGCTGTAACCGAGACATGTGTTATATTAAGACGATGTATCTTTTCCGCTCGTGGTAGATTTTGTTAATATTTTCGTATGGTGTTGGGCTGTGTCTCATGTTTTAATTATGTTATCAAGAGAAACTTGAAAATATTTTTTTGTGATGGAAAAGGCTGTTACTGTAAATTCAAACATTTTTGAGAGAAATTCCCAAAGATAAAATTGCGTCGATTAAATCGTAAAGACAAACTGATAAACACATACCTACAGTATGAACGATACTAAAATATTTTCATGCTTTGGATCATAAAATATATATCAAGTTTAAGTTTAAGTAATGGCAATTATTTTGAAAGTAGAGACAGAAACTTTTATATGTGAACTCGTAAATTATAATCAGTAAGAGTGAGATATTCCATTTCCGTCGGTATGAAGAACGTGTGCGTTCGTGGCTGATGAATATTTGATCGAGTTGGGAGTTACGATACCGTAAATACTCACTTCTCCTATATACCAGAGACCACAAGAATAGACTAGTTCATTAAGATTTAAAACCTCGATTTTAGCTGAGAGGTATTTTCACGAAAAGTAAATATTTGGTGCATAACATATTAACTAGATGCCTAAGTTCTTTATGCATAAGTTTCTACCTTCTTTCCAAGGGTCTAATTTTGACCCTTCGAGCGTCGAAATACTGTGGAACTCTGGATCATTGGTAGAAGCTTATTTCTACATTTTAATTCTACTTGCTTACGGGTAATGCCTATTTATTCTCTAAAGTGACTTATGTACAATTAAAAAAATATATGGTGCAACTGTTCAACTATCTGTATTCATTAATATATTTAAATCTAAAAACTCTACAAAGCTTTTATACCGCCCGTTAATGTGTAGGTATAATTTTTGGGAATGTATATTCTATACCTATTTGTTGGCTGACAATTGTTTTTAGTTAAAGGCCGGTATTTTAATAGTTATAAACGTTTATATTTTATTTTACTGTTAGTAAAGAACTGTTTCGCAAACTTCGAGACAAACTTGCCCAACAGCGATAGTTGTTGTCCATAGCACCGATTCTCGAAACGCTTGGCGAGTCGACCCGAAATATTGTCTGGGCGAAAATCGTATTTAAACTTTCCTTGGCTTTTGAGATCAGGGGTCAAGGGTACGCTCGGTACGTATGAAATCCATAGCTTTGTCCAAATTTTGGGGCCTTACTGCAGTTATGATTGACAATTACGGGTTGACAAGGATTAACAGGACTATTAAAAAACTTTTGAAACATCCAAACGTAAATGTCTTCCAAGACCTTAAAATATATGAAACTTTCAGACAGAAATTTTGACTGATGTAAAGTGTAGACCTCCAGTTCCGATCGACATCTTAAACATAGAAACCAGTCGCCAGATGTCTTTGTTGTGTTATTTATAAAAAGTTTCCGCTCTTAATTTGATTTGTACAAGTATTTTGTGTAACCGCAGCCTTACAATCAATCAATTAACCTCAGATTAAAGTCGGAGACCAATTTCAAGTAGACGCGTGACTTATTCTTCGCTGAAGTAAATTGAGAAATATATTTAGGTGGAATTTATTTATATAATAATTTGTATTAGGATTGCTTGGTTTGAAAAAACAAATCAGTAAGTAAAATCGCAAACAATTTGTTGTTTCAAAAATATTTTCATAAAAATAACATTGAATTTCTACATTCTCTACATATTTTTCATATTCAAAGCGGAGTGTGCTTTGAATATGAAAATTTCCGTGTATTGTAGTCGAAAACTGTGTCAAAGATAACTTTAAAGGGTTAACTTTGCACTATTATCGCTTTGTTGTTTCTAAATTGTTTAATTATGCGAAATCTTAATTCTATCCCAAATCCATTTATCGAGGGGTAACATTGTGAATATGTATATCATAATTGCCTTACCTCGTTCAACGGCTGTGCGCTGAATAGTTAAAGAGATACGTATTCAATAGACTCCGTGCCTCGATCCGGAGACAACCGCAGGAAGCTTTTGTTGCGAACCAGATTACACAAAGTTCCAGTTTTCCACCTGAGCGAAGGAAACATTTCTGAAAACGATTTGCATTATAGAATCGTTTGTAAAATCTCGTTGAAGCGCTACGGGAATAGTTTGAGCAATGCATATACATGTGCATTGTGCATAGTGCAGTACGTATATCTTTGAATAATATTTTATAGGTAGTAGTAGTTTTTCTAATTTTGTTCCGATAATACGACCGCCATATATGTCTCGGTTCCTGCTTTATAACAGCTTAAAATGTTTTGGTTAAGAATGTGGTAAATAAGATACTCTTATAGGAGGCATTCTGACGTAGTCCTGGAAATTATTTTCAAGCGTTATTACGCTTCTGTAACCTATCTCTGGTATTGATCTCCAACTCTATTTTGGATTGATTACCGATGGTATACAGCAAGTGGTATACGCTTTGATTGTTAACTACTTAAATTTCATGTAAAGACCATTAGGTTTAAATTGAAATTAAACATTTAGAAAGGGATATACAATATTATTACTTCGATAAAGTTTTAATTGAATTTTCACAAAATGTCCAATATCAATTCTATTTGCAGACATCCCTAAGCGCCAAATTAACCTATAAATTTATAAATTGTTGTTGCCAGCGACTCAAACTAATTAAGCTGGATTTTCAGTTTTCTCCCCGGGGAATCGTAAGCGTCTGTCTGTCTGGCGCGCCCTAATTTTTACAGGAACCCCTCACAGTTCATGTATAGTTATTTGTATGTAGATACCGTGATACGCCATGATACGACTCAAGTGGCGTTTTTAATTGTTTTATCAAAGCGTGTACAGCGCTTTTGTTGTGGAAATGTACTTTTGTTTGAAAAACATCTAAATTAATGAATTAGCTTTGTTCAAATATTGTTATTTGTATTTTTATCTAACTGACTCTCCGATAAGACGATCACATATGTTGTACTACCTCAGATGTGATTAGTCTACCTATTTTTTTCTAATTGTCTAGTCTTACAATAGTTTAATAAAACACTCTGTATTTTTATTCCCATGTAAAACAATAGTGAAGTAGGCCACGTGTTAGGAACTGCGACAGGAATGTGTACAAACCACTATCTCGACAGGGCGCCCGGTGTCCCGTCGCGCTGGACTAAACCACAGCCATGTTACACAGTGTCACTGAGGTCTGCATTCGTACAGAATATTATTTTGTAAATATGTTTGTTTTTATGCAACTAGAAGTCAGTAATATTGTAAAAGAAAATATATATAATACGCGGTAAGGGCTGTGACTTGGGGAGGTAAAGTTGTGGAGTAGCGAACACAGCTAGGTTAAAGAAATACAGGGCGTATTTAGACCAGGTGGACTGATGACCTTAACAAGATACCGGGTAATTGCTGGATGTAAAGGAATGTCCGGTCTGCTATTGTTCTTATAATTCAATAAAAACATTTGGAATGCCTGCCTGCTCATCATACGAACTATACAAGACTGAATTTTTAAATGAGGCATATTGACGAGTACATACGCTTAAAATTATACATTACGCTTTGCGGTCGGATAAAAAATATTACTTAATTGGTTGTTCTCTGTTGTATGTATCATCAGTAGTTTATCTTAGTTTTTATCGACTAAATAAGCACCGTTGAGCGGAACCGCTAACGGTACTATTTAACTTGTAAGTTTTGACTGAGCATTAACGGATTTAGTTTTTCAGTTATATAAAGTGCATTCATTGGCGTTCCACTAACTTCTTTTGCCACTTTTTGCTACGAACAACTTTCGATGTTTCGATGTTGTTGTTGTTGGTTTTATTTTATGTCTAGTAAAGCTGAAAGAAATCTGAAAGCTTTGCATAAAGAATCTGAATAAAAATTGCTTTTTGGTCAGTTTACAATAAGTTTGTTAAATTAAAAAACACGTTTGTTTTTTTATTACACTTATTTATATTAGATTATGTACTTCTATTGTTACATTAGTAAATTACTATTTCAATATTACGGGTTATATTTGGTCCATAAAAGGAAAAGTTGTATTCCTGAGATAATAATATATTTATTATCGCTCGTAATATACTGGGTTCGCGTGGGTACAGGTATATTAAAACTTTCTCTCCAAATTTTCTCCAAACTGGTTATTGGATCATTTTATTTTACAGAATTAAGATGCGTTGGCATGTTTTTAGCGTTTTTAGTATCTATATCGTGCAAAATAAAGATTCTTAAGAATGTTTGCCACTAAGCTTAAAACTAGGTATAAAAAACAACTTTTGTGGTACTGTCATAACTAGTGTAGTTCTCGATATAAGTTTAGTTACATGTACAATATAGAAAGTATAAATCAATATAAATTGTTTTAATTATGTTTTAAGATTTTGCGTAACTGTTTCGATGGTAGTATCCAAAAATACACAGTTTTGACTACTGTAGGTGTAGCTAATACTTAATTATCCTGACAACACTACTAGTAGAAAAAAGTACGGTAATAAATAATTTTTCTTATATTATAAGATGACTGAGATAAAACATGTAGGTACATCATAATAAACAATTTGTTTTGTTTCTATTATGTGCTGGTACATAATTATCAAGTCTTGTTTAGTCTCAAGAGCACATCCGGTGTTTGTATGAAGACAAACAGAAAGTACAGTAACGACGCTCCTGCTAAGTTTCATCGGAGTTCGCGACATCAATATGCGTCCGCGTCACGTTAATGAGATGAAAGTGTGGGGGAGCACCGACTCTCGCTGTTTATGTAGGTATTAACAACTCTGTGTTGTATTTATATAGAGCTGAATGTTCATCTCAAAGGGTAATTATATTTGATGTAATTGTAACATAGGTATATTGTTTTTGTTAATAATACAAATTTACTGAAATATATACCAATTGTAGATAATAGATTAAGAATAATAAGGAAACGATCTTTGTACGACAGTATATTGAGCATAGATCAGTAAATCACTAGTTGAACAGATAATAAAAAGACAATATATTAAAATTACCGGAAAGTTTCTTTGGTGTTTGTAACAACAGACCTGTACTTAGCCAACTATAATTATATGAAAGTATAATTAAATAAATAGTTTACGAGGGAAATTGAAACGTGTTCTGAAATGTTTACAAGTCAACCGTTTAAAAGAACACTTGTTTAAGAATCTGTACAAGTAGTATGTAAACACCCCTGACTTAGGGGAGCGAGCCACTTAACAGCCATGCCGACATCACTATCTTATTACAGTTGTTACACAACTCAAGCACCTGCTAAATACAAACCGTGATATGATAGTCCTTTAAAAATAAATGTGTGTGCGGAGATAAGGTGCACAAACCTTATCTTAGTTTTATGGTTATATTAATTCATAATTTGTTCGGACAATCGAAATAAATAACAATCGATACAATAATTATAGAAAAGTCTTAAAAATTGTCGATATTCGATAGATATCTGGGATAGTTAGATGACTTATTAATATTGTGCAGGTGTACTTGTTCGCAATTTACCAATGTTGAAAGTACATACTTGATAAGATTTGACTGACTAAAATATAACTTCAACTTTACAAGACGTGCAACATTTGTATAATTGACCAAAAATACTGTCTGGATAAGTTTCAAGCATAACTGTTAAAATAAAACCCTCTTTCTCTTTCTTATATTTCCCGGTGAAACAACAAACCCCTTTGTTGCCTCATATACAAAACCGTCCTTAAAAATAATGCAAGTGAAAAGTGAACGAGGCGCACCCATTGTTCAAAAATACCTTTTAACGCGTAACGTACGCATTGTACTGAATTTATACGAGAATGATCAACGTAGGGATGGCGAGCTGAGATCGATTAATCGATGAATCGATCTTTCGGGCCAAAAAAATCGATTATTTTAACCGATTTTCAGATCTTTCATCCTAGAAAATCGAAAGTAGATCTTTTCGAAGTTGGTTGAATGTATTATAGACATTTTTTGCTGACGGATACGAAATTCAGTGCTTGTTTGGTCTTGCTGTCCTTTTATTTCGTTATATCGCCCTTTTGTAACTGAAAAAATCGAAGATAGGTTATTGGAGAATCGGTTCTTTGGGCCTGGATTTTTTTATGAATCGATTTATTGCACCTCGATTCAAGAATCAATATTTTCGTAAATAATCGCCATCCCTTGATCAACGTGCCGCACTCGGCCGACGTCACGCGTACGTGCCCTTCCCGAGGGAGCCCGTGTTAGTGGAACGGGTATAATTTAAATTATATTTCCTTGAGTGAGTTTGGAAAAATATATGAGAGTAAATTTAGCGTGCAATAAAACGCGAGCGCCAAGTGACTCGGTAGAGTGTTCGTTGTAGTCGTTTGAATAATTTATGATAATAAGTGTAAATATGTTAGAACATTTTCTTTAAGATGATGCAACCAGCAAACGATTAGCAGACCACTTGATTGTAAGTGATGGTCTCTGCCGTCCATGGGACATTTGTAACACATATATTTACATTAAATTTTGAAGGTGGTAGAACCCTTTGTGGTTCGACTCCGGCGGCACCACCGCCACATCTATTTCTTCCTTATTATAGTAGTGTTAAGCGCTGCTGTGTTTTGGTTTGAAGGGTAAAAGAGACATACTTTTTCGAGGAGTTCCAGCTTTGTCCACAGGAGTAGCGGCGCATCTGTGGCCGACCTCAGGTAGGAATATCTAATCCTATCTGGGATTGATTACAGATGTCCATGGGCGGCAGTAGCCACTTACCATCAGGTGGACTGCATGCTCAACTGCTACTCCTGTATTATATAAAAAAAAAACATTAATTTCATTCATTGTTACAAATCCCGGTGAAAACGTATATTGTATGCATTGAGATATAAACAATATGTTAATATGTACGTAAATTACATTTTAGATTTAGAATCTGTCTCTACCAATATGGATGTAAACTGTAAAGATACACAAAAACTAACTTAGCTAATATAATTTATTTAGGAGTAAATTAAGTTCAACATAAATGTTATGTACTAATCGTAAAATCTTATTACACCTAGTCTCAATACAATTGATGCGAATAGATGTTTTATTTTGTGAAAGAAGAAAGGAAAATGTTTAGGCTTTGTTACTTTTGTTACTTTTACCAAAGCCTTTTGATACTCGAAGACCCAGCAATGATTGAATTATCCAAGTCAGTACTTTGTCAGTCGACTTGCAAAAGGGCTTTAGGTACGCTAAGACCCAACTTTAGTTCTTTGGAGCAAAGCAATAGTCTTAAATAATATAAAAGGGTAACAATTGTTACATTACCTACTTCGATAGTTTCACTTTCAATGCGCGAAGCCTTTGTAGAGTTTACTTGGTGGAATTAATCTTGAAAAAGGATTTGACCAAGAATTGAGAACCTCTCTTCTTTGGAAAGCCTGTTAGGCTTTCCAAAGTTTTAGTTGATTCGAGACTTCTTACATATAACAGACTCACTACTTTATTAATTCTAAATCATAGATTTTTCACATATGTACTTTATTATTTGTGAAATTCAAAACGTTTCAGTGTACGTAAAAGTTTAGCGTTAACAAATGAATAGAAGTCACAAATTATTCTTCATTTCAAAATTCGGCACGTCTTCAAAATGCATAAATGAATACAGCCTTCAACATAAATTCAATTATTCTTCAATAGAGTATTTATAACTATCGATTTTTATTTATAATCTATTACGGCTTTATGTAAAATAATAGAGCACAGATGTCGCGTATTGCGCAGGCGCCCACGTGGGCGGCCCCGTGATTGCAACGCTGTGGACGGAAACTGCCAGCGAAACCCAGCAACCTTGCTGCACGTGACACAACACAGAACACGCTCTCGCGGTAATCGCTATCGGTGCGACATGCGTTGGTAATCGCTGGAACTACTGTGATGTAAGCGCGCAATGACTGATATTGTAGGGCCCGTTCACATTAGGTTTCATTAGATTATGATAGGACTGCCATTGGATAGGGTACAACGGTTCAAATCTTCCCGAAAATCTTATGTACTTTTGCTTGCGATATTGTATATCATGTGACATATAAGAAAAAAAAGCAAAATTCTTTATTTTCCTGCTCGCTCCACTTGCGAAGAATGAAAATACCGCCGATTGACGGAGTTTGTTGTTTACACTGAGCGAAAAGATTTTGTTTGTTTGTTTTCTTTACGTTAGTTCAGGTCGTCAGATTAATTGCCATTTTAAAGCGTACAGCAACATTTGGCCCGAAGGATATCAACAACGATTCATTTAAAATATGAAACTGTGTTTCAGAAATAATCCTCTCGTAAATCATTTTGATAACCCTAAACGGGCTCAGTAGCGAAGTGACAGCCGCTATTTTAAAGTCGAACAAGTTATTACATAAAGCGTATTATCTCTTACGGAGTGATATTTTTTGTAAAGTGCATTTTCCGGAATAAAGTTGAGCTATCATTTGTACTGCCCTTTACTCCACAAATGTAAATGTAGGGATAGAACACTAACGTGCCTTCCCTCTAGTCTACGTGCAATCGACTTTATTCGACATTAGATTTGCACGAGCGCGTCCGATAACGAGCAGGAACGAGACTTTTTTCCAAAACTTGCACTGAAATGTAAGATTCAGTATAAATGTATGCATATACCTAATAAGAAATGATGATTTCTTCTGTGTGTTTGTGTCGTTAATGGTACTCATTAGTTTACAAAAGCGGTAACAGTGAGAAAATGATGGGACTGAGTACTGATTGAGACCTCTATGTTCTTCAAGATTCTTCATATTGCCTGCAGAATCTTATTTCCGATAAGAAGTGCTCAAGACAAGACAGGTTAATATTTAGGAAATCTTACCTTATCAATATAGTTTCAAAATTTCATTAAATTAATCCAACAATACGTATATTTTCTATTCAGGAATACTAAGGTTATTTTACTTTTGTTTCATTACAAGCATTTATTTAAATTACAATGTTAGTTGGTTAGCTTATTTTCATATTCGTTTTACTGTTATTTCTTTAGAATGTATATGGACTTTTGTATGTTAACATTTTGCCTCAGAGTTCAACCATTTTCCTGTTCTTGACTTTCAAATACTGATATCGTGTGTTTTTTCTGGTCAAGGTTGTACATAACTACAAGTCGTCAATCTTACTGTACAGTTTAATGATTATAATATTTATTTGTATTTTCCCCTTGTTTGTATATGTATTAAGTAGACAAAAATATCGCTGATGTCATGTACTTAATGCTGTGTTCCATTGTAGCGCTACGTCGAGCACGTCATACGCTAAATTATTTTTATTCAATTTTCATTGTCGTTCTTCGAACGACATACTAAACACCGAACCTAAAAAACTTGTAACAAACGGCGACTCTACTAGTCCCTATCTTATTCCTAATACATTATTAAATTTTTACATAAATCCTACATCACCTAGATGGTATAGAGGAGGCCCACATTCATTTTTAATTGCGCTCAACTATCCACTCTATGCTAATAGTATTTGCTCTAGCCAACATTGATACATGATTCTGAAACTGTGGAATAGTGACGTTTGTCTTGTGTATTTCTTAATCGAAGACTGAAGAGAGTATGAAGAAGAGTATAAATCTTTGCAGCCAATGATCAATTTATCATTGGGGGTTTATGACTTTGTTTAATAACTTGAAGGTGGTAGAACCCTTTGTGGTTCGACTCCGGCGGCACCACCGCCACACCTATTTCTGCATAATAACAGCAGTGTTAAGCGCTGCTGTGTTCCGTTTTGAAGGGTGTGGTAAGGGAGACATGCTTTTCCGAGGCGTTTCAGCTTAGTCCTCAGGGGTAGCGGCGCATTTGTGGACAACCTCAGGTAGGAATGTCTAATCCCATCTGGGGTTGACTACAGATGTCCATGGGCGGCAGTAGCCACTTACCATCAGGTGGACTGCATGCTCGTCTGCTACTCATATATTATAAAAAAAAAAATTTAAATCGCTAGCCAAGGAAGAAAGGAAGATCGTTAACCATACTATCCCAACCTCAATTTGCAGTGACGCAATTTTAAATAAATTTACATAGTCAATTTAAATTACTGAGCATTAATTAGCATTTGAGCACTGTCCCATTGTTTCAACACTTTGCATTCGCTAGTAATTATTCTGTTGCGGACTAATCCGAAGGAAATCTCGCAGATTTGTAGGTTTCTCTTTCCAGTTTTCTTCTATTGAAAATGGTTTATTTACAAGATAAGACTAGTAGATATAATTTTCTTTACGTTATTGTTATATAAATCAATTTTAATGGACAGGAAAATATCGCACACGTATTTTATTTCCTTGAAACAAGTTTATTCTGAGAAAGTATGATAATGCAAAGTAGGTAATCAAGTAGATCCACAGATATGCAGTATTTTTGTGTGTAACAAGATATCGTCTTCATTAAATCCTCCCACGCATACGTGTCTGAGTCACTAATCCTTTTCTGAGATTGCATTTACACTTCCATTACGCCACGGTATGTGTCTATTTATAGTAATTGCTTTGATTCGACTGGCTGATTGTAATTTACTCGTTGACCTCGTTGTGTGTAAACAGTGCAAGATCTTTTACGCGATACTACTACACGGTGACGCACGTGCTCATCAATTTTCACGGTACGTGGTGTAACAAAGACGATACAGTTATTGTTCTCGTGGGAGATGGAGCGACGCTCCTGCCGTGAATCTAACCATCTTCAAGGTTAGCAATTGTGATTGTTCTCACCTTCCGTGGCAACAGCCGACTATTGTTTTGCGTACAATAACTTTTGCCCGATAAAAGAAAGCTGTTTAAAGGAAAGCGACCTCCGAGCAGATGCGATACCTTATTTCTGAACGCTTCCAGACACGTAGGTCGGGCGCATGCCGTGCCCGATTGGTGTCGTTTGCGAGATTGAATCGCACGTCGAAACTTTTTCTATTTGCTCGATGTAGCGTGAATGTGGAATGGACCTAATTTCAATTCAGTAGCAACGAGCTCACCTATTGTAGCGGGTTCTCGTCTAGATAAGTTGGAACGAATTCCACGCCTTCTAAAATGCGGACCGCCGGAAAAGGATCCATTCCGACGCGGCTACACGTACAGTTTCCAAATGAAATTTCCAAGTGCTAAAAGAGTGGAAGGCAATCGTTCCCGGTCCCTCGGGGGCGTTCGGCTTATGAATGGCCAGTTCTATTTGTTTGTCTTGGGTTTGTAGCCCCTAGACGGCCGGGACCTATGAATGGAAAATCGAAAGTGGTTTTCCTTTTAAGGCTACTTCTTTTCATTCAATTTATACATTTGAAATGTTATAGTGAATAAGTTCTTTAATCGTGATTTACAATTTAGACTCAAAGGAAAGGAAAGAGAGAAAAGCTTTATACGACCTTTAGTCGGTATTTTCAAATACTACCCACGTATAAATTTATTTTGTACTTCAAAGCAGGTAAAATATGAAGTATTTGTTCAATAATTTTAGTACTTGTATAATGTTCACGAGCATTACGAGAAGTAACAATGAGATCAAGTTATTAAAATAGCAAGTAATAAAGTAACCTTATATGTATATCCATAGAAATATACCTAAATACACATTTTATTGCACGAAAACTATAATATTTTAAAATTATTGTACTTAATATATACGTAAAATGTAGTATGAAACTCTGGCATAATTTTACTTACTATTTAGTAAAAATAAACGCTTTTGTGAAAAGATTGCCTTCAATCTCTTGTTATTGTGGATGAATTGAGAAATATTATCTCGGTAACTTTTCGTTTTTTCAGGCGTAACGGAGCTAAATACGAAGATACTCCTATTTATTATATTGGCAAGGTCTGAGTCGCTTGCGGCTTAAGTATCAAAGAGGGGTTGCCGCGCGGTCTTTTGAGCTTAAAATGCTCTGTTCACTTGGAACTTAGAACTCACTACAATATTATTAAGAATTTCTTTTTACTTGTTATTGTGTGTCTTGGATATCCATATTTCTTTTTGTTAGTTTGGTATGTAAAACGTAGAGTTAAACTGTGTAATAATCAAGACTAAGTTAATTTATGTGTTCATTGGGATTTTGATTAAATACTTTCACACGTTCAGACTTCAGATTGCTACGGCAATTTTAAATGAAAATGAGACCTTTTGTTATAAATAATATTTTATGTTTTAATTGAAATATAACATACTCAACTAATGACCAAATAATGATACATATTGATAGAGATATCTGAACGTTTCATAACGTAATCTGCTTTCTAAACCCACATGCAACTGACCCGTTATTTCTGCAGACTTTAATATCTTTCACCTCCACTGATCATAAACTTCGCCCACGCGGTGCAATCGCAATCTCGTGGTTAGTACATTTGTTTTAATTACACCCTGCATTAGAGGGATGTCCGCCGCGACCAAAACGGCGAAAGTCGTGTTTATTTATAGAACGGACGCAGATGGTGAAGGTCGCCTCTGGTAGGGAACGCTACTTATTTATTTAACGTGGCCCACACAAAGAGGCCGGTTCTATTTTGCGACGGTTGAAAAATAAAAAATGCGACCAACTGTGTATCGGACGCGAATGGTTCCGTAGTCGGAATGATCGTTTATTTTACTGGCTACAAAAAATATATAGGTACAAATAATACACATATTATTATTACAAAGATATCGTATAGAAGCGGAAGTCATTTCTGTAGTATCCAAATTCCACATAGCTTGTAACCGCAAATATCCCACATGTAAACTACAAATACATACACAATACACCTTCTAACTTATTATTAACAACCATATGGTTGTTACATAAAAAAGCAATTTTCAAATCTATTTATATCTTTCTAAAACGTAACTAGAGAGAATCCCCATATGTCTGAATTCGTTCTCGTATGCATAATGCATACATAAAGTTTAAGCGCCATCCGTTGTTTTCTTGCTCTCTGTACTGCATTCATAAAATATCTATCCTATAAATTTAATTTCTGGTATCGGTTCGTCGAAAAAATGATTGTATCATATACGGGCAGACGGACTATTTTACAGAACTCTAAATATGCCAAACTCACGCTTGAGTGTGTGACGTTATTTTTTATTATATTTCTCCGATTCGCGCCCAAAACCTTTCTGCACACATTTCCGGCAACTAAGTAAAACCGGTTCCGTAAATAAAGTTTTCTTTATTGGGGTTCGCCCGAGAAGTTGTTGTTGACTCAGGATTTATTTATTTTCTGTTATTCAAGAAATATTTCATAAATATGGTAACCAAGATTTATATTGGTGGTAGTAAAGAAAATTCAGACATAAATCCTTCAATTACGAACGAGAGATAAATGGGATTATTTGTCTCGAAGTTTCCAGTCACTTGTAGAGTTTTAGGAATTAGTCTTAATATCAACGCGAAACTAATTCACTTAAATTCCTCTTCTAGAATCAGTGACGTCAAAATAGTGTTTGAGGACAAATACTCGTACTTCACGTCACTTAGATTTAGGGGCTAACTTATCTTTCTTTGTTATTTACAATACGTGCTGAGTAAGTAAGAACTTATAGAATAAAATACTAAGAAATATGAAATTAATGCAGAAGGCGAATCCGTATCTCTCAGTTTATCTTCTGTTAGCAAGAACACACATATGCTATACATTGGAATTAAAATCTTGTTCCTTTTCTATGAGAAAGATAAGATTCTCAGGAAATACGATTATTACACTTGGCAAGTACAGCGCTGTTCTTGTTGTTGTTTTACGCTGTATTTCTTACAATTTGCTGTAATGTATGAATATGCTACGTTTTACTATTTCGTACGCTACGGCTTAAAATACGCAGTAGTATTTGTATGGTCGGTGTCTAATGTTCGGGGTGAATATAATTTTGTTAATCAAATTAAGTTGTATGCTATAGTTATACGCTACGTGGGCTGGCTGTACGTGTCCTGCAACTGTCATGTTAATTGAAATTAAAAATAATATGTATATAATATATTTAAGTAAGATGCATATATGGATACGTTCAGTTTAATTATAATACTGCAATTTTATTGAAGGCATTCGATTTGTCAGTGGTATAATAGATGGTGCTGCATAATAACATTTTCGTTATTCTATTATGGAGAATAGACTGAAATGAATGCATGCGCTCTCCAATATGAAATAGCGATATGAATGTAAAACAAACGAGTCCTCTGCATACCGATGCCTCCGTTTCATTTATAAAGCGAATCGGAAGTTTACAAACAAGTCGCACAAAGCATCGGGCAATATTGATATTAATATTGGAGCGCGGCCGCCGCCCAGGGCTGGGGCTCGCGTGTTTGCCATTAATTAGGCGGACTCCACGCCCCGGCGCACACGGCCTGTCATACCGCGGTATCGGCGACTTCGGCTAATGACTCATCATTTTATAGTTTATGCGATCGTTATCGCCAGTGTGGAGGGTGGACTACGTCTGTAATTGCGCGTTTCGTTTGTACGTTTGGAGTAGTATTTCGTAGAATATTTTGCCCGAATAATACGATTGAAAAGTTGATCGGTTTTCGCGGTAATGACTATTGTCATCTCGCTGGCAGTAACTCCGTTGCATTTACATAGGTTTTCTTGTAGTTGAATGGCATTGATCTATAAATATAAAGATCCGCCACAAGCGGGCAAAACTTGAAACATACAAAATACGGCAAGTGGTGTAAAACGACTCCAGCCAAGTCCAGTCGCTCTCGCGCGGCGTAGTAATACACACGAATGTCACGGAACACGTTGAACGTCATTATTTTGAATTTAAAGCCTCAAAATGCCTTCTTGTGCAATGCGTAAATGCAAAAATTATGCTCGAAAAAGAAACAAACTTCATGGAATCACCTATCACACGTAAATGAAGAGAAATTATTAAATTTCGTTTATTTTTCGTGTTCGATCCGCCATGATTACGTGAGTAACCAGAAAGAGACAAAGTATGTTTTTGTCAATGAAAGTGATAAAGACGCAAAATGCATGGTCATAGATCAACAGAACAGAAGTGACATTTTATTGAATCTGACGATGTTCATATGTCGTATGTTATAGTTTAAGATCCCACTGCTTAATTTTTATATTAGTGTGTTTTTAGTCAAAATATAACATTTTATGGTTTATTTTAATAAAATAAAATCGATATATGGGAAATTCTGTATCCTAATCTTTAAATTTCCTTCGATACCTGTGGTAAATAATAAAAAATATTACCATAAAATTTATATAGGATAGTATACGGTATTTTAAAATCGTCGTATTCTTATTTCTCCTTATTATTCGTATTTCTTCCTTAACCTAAACATAATTTAATAAACAATCTTTGTATAGCCAGAAATTAATCCTCAAAAAAACCATGGTAAAATTAAAATCTTATATATAAAATTCTCATGTCACAATGTTAGTTACTCTGTACCTACTCCTACGAAACGGCTTTACTGATTTTCACCAAAATTTATACGCATATTCAGTAAGTCTGAGAATTGGCTACTATCTATTTTTCATATCTCTTAAGTGATAAGGGTTGTTCACCCTTAACATTTTTTTATTTATATGGCAACACAATGCTTGCTGGGTCAGCTAGTACATTTATAAAATTTACACAACTTTGCAATTAATGGTCGTGTGTAAAATAAAACTGATAATAATAAACATAGATTAGTAAAGATACTAAGTAAATAAATAAATACTAGTAAATAAGCCACAAACGGCTTAATAGTAAGTTCTTTTTTGAATTCTTGACAAATAAAGACATTTTTAGAGAAAATTTACGAATAAATAACTAATACTGCGTAATTTACATAATAAATAAATAATTATTTCAAATATTTTAGAGACATTTTAGCACGGAGACGTGGCAAAACTTTTTTACGCAACTATTTCAATTCTCAAAACTGGGTACATTTTCTTGTTAGGAGTGAGTAATATATACTAATCTATGATAATAAATATAAACAATTTTTAAATCGTATATTTTAAACCAGTCGATACATCTGTATAGATACATTCTTTCAAATTATATTTTTATATAATAATAATTTATTTAGTTAAACTGTACTATAACATTTCTAAGTAAACGATGTACTAAAACTATTATCGACAGTTTTGGACATTTTTTACCTTCTGTTCCATTATTTCTTTGTCTTTGACAAGCATGCGGATCAATGGGAAAGCCACCATACGTCCCGTTTTTACGGGACAGTCCCTTTTTTCGATGCTTCGTGCCGTTGTCTCCGAAATGAACCGTTGCCATTGTCAATTAAGTAACAGTAAATAGTATAATTGTGAAAAAAAACATGGGGTGCTCCATTTATCAGTTTTCATAAAGCGCCCCACATTTTTTGCACAATTATACTATTTACTGTTCCTTAAATGATACCTATATTGAAAATTATTTTCTACTTTTTAGTTAATTTTATCATAAAAGCGTGTTGTTTATTATTTTTAACTATATTTTTTCAAGTAAAAAGTATTTGACATAAAAAAATCGATGTCCCGTTTTAAGTAAGTAATCATTGGTCACTATATTCCATGGTCAATATTTACGTTTGCGTACACTTGAAACGCAAGGTCAAACACTAGTTGTCTTTTTTTATCACATTGTTCTAATAGCTCTGTCCCTTATAGAACATTTGTCTATGTAGTTAAAGGTAAGTAAATTAAAAAACGTGCATGTGTGCTATCAAAGCAGTTTCGCTCAAGTTTTCTCTTAAGTTAGTGGGCGTATAACGTGTCTAGTATAAAATGTCATTGTTGAATGGTGTGTCTGTATAATCATGTAAAAATTCGTGTGTAATATAATTTTAAGATAAGACAGTAGTTACCTACAGTATGTGTTTAATGTTTCATATCATTAAATGGAAAAACATAATGATTGGATAGTGTGGAACGGTGCTTAACTTTTTTGCATCCACCGCAAATGTGAAATAAACGATCTACGAGTATTTACGCAAATTTCAATTTTATTGTGCAAGCGTAAATATTTGGCCGCGATATATTACGTTGACGAGAATAAGTAAATAAATACTGTTGTCCATTTGTTTGCATTTCAAAAATAAATTTGTTTATGTTGGTAGCGGTGAGCGGAAGCCGCATACAAGGATAGACACGTGACACATATTTATACAAACATAAAAATCAAGATGGGTTAAATGTACCTTGACCATAATTGAGAAATATATTGCATAATATGTTATTATGTTGGTCACCTATTTAGATAACTTTATCCAAGACGTTAGATGTTAGTTAATTTCACGGATTCCACTCTGAAACTATGTCCGCGGAAATTATTTCCTACACAATTTTATCTACATTTCAAAAGTGACTGTGCAATATTGTTATTATCAAATAAAATACGCGTTTTCTCTTCAAAACAATTGTTACAGAAACGTGTCCGGATACCAGCCTGTTGATAACAATTTGTAATGTTTATGAACGTCGGGTGGTGTAATTTTTATTTGCTAATTTGTTACTGGAATTACATCCAAGATAAACATTAAAGATTCAAGTACTCATTTAGAGTAGCTTTTAAGACAAAGGGGTACAATTTATTCTTTAACTTTTGAACTAATGTGAAGGGTAGACTCAAATTAGTTAAAAAATAGTGCGAGCAAGTAATATGAATTCAGTATTAAACAAAAAGGAGAAAATTAGATAAGTTACTACACATAATTAAGTTATGTACAGTAACTTGCTTAAAGTTTTGTTGCTAACCACTGGTATAGTTTCCAATAAAATCGTGTGGGTTTAAGACTTTCAAACATAACAGTAATGTTAATATTGTGTCTGACATTATAAGCTTAATAACATTACTTTATGAAATAAAATAGAACAAAATTACGCTAGAAGAAAAAAGATATTTTTTTATATTACAGGAATAAAATGTGAATGAAGAAAATACCTTCGTCTGTTCCTGTCCGTGCCACCCGCGATGGCCGTCATAAAATTACAATGGCATGACGTTCCGTGAAGTCATCGCTTTGGGGGCGCACCCTCCGAGGGCGAGCTGTAAAATTATACTTCTATTCCCACTAGTCATTTACTTAAGAGGGTTATTTTTGTTATGAGGGTTATAAGGGAAAACCTCCCAAAAAATACTGTGTAGAAAAAGCGAAAATGTTTATTTCTTGAAACTCGCGCGAATGTAAAAATGTTTTCTTTAAAAATTCATTCCTACTCGCTACCAAGATTAATTACGCGACGATATAAATTCTGTATAATTACAACGGTTCTCGCTTTTATTAAAAGTGTACGTGAATGGTGAACGCCGCTAGTCGTAAACTTCAAAGCGTTATTTTGAGGGCATGTGTATGCGCGGAGTAATAACAAAGAGTTCTGTTCTTTACACGTCGCCTCTGTTATACTAGCTTCAAATAGTTTTGTGTTTTTAATTCCATTTGCAATAATGCTTTTTAAACGCGCCATAGACGTGATTAGTCTCATCTGAGATAGTCGCACGTAGGCAAAAGCAAAGCTTAAAAGCTTTCGTTGCTTCCATTAACGCCATTGACAAAAACGTATTAGCGACGTAACCTAACCGAAAGCGGTCAACAGCCTTTGAATAAAATTTTGGAATCTTTCCAACCATCCGACCTGAAAAATCGGTATCTTCTTAAGTTATGGATGCACACAAATCATATCTACACAATCGTTTTAAACCAAAGTATTTTAGGTGTTTTACAATGTATAAAATTGTTTTGGAACAGATAATATGAGTTATTTTTTTATATGCGATAGATAAGCAATACACTTAGTTTTGAGAGAAAAGACACAAAATAATTATACCTAAATAAAATACTCTCATTACAACATAGTCGAAAATTTTCTTTAAGAGATCGCTAATCAAAGGCTCTATTGTAATCTGACAAGTTGTAAACGGGTTTATCGTTTTGCTAGTGCTTCTAACTTAAAAGAAACCATTGTTCTAATCAGTTTCATTTATTTCAGTTTACTGCGTCATGCTGTCCATTACACGAATACAACTCGTTGGGTTAATTAATGGACTTTTAAGTGTGACGCTTTCCATACATTTATTTTTACATTTTTAACCAGGATTGGGTGGTGGGTGTTATGGAGGTAAATACGAGTAGGTTTACAAATATCCTAAACCAGAGTATAAATTAAAATCCATTACTTACATGTCTTCATGAAAAGTAATTTAGCGTTTTTTGAACATCATTATTTCCCTGTGCTGAATATATTGTGTACCAATAAAGTCCTCATTGGCTCCATCGATTGGCACCAAGATATAATGCGTAGGATTAGTTTAGGGTCTCCCTTATTCAACTTTTCGGCACGTACTCTTCCCTCGGGAATTGAGAGATCCTGAGTAACTTTTTTATGACGCTGTGAACGGCCGATGTTTTCCTTGTTAGTGAAACTTTTCGTTGTTCTGTATTTATGGTATTTGTTATCGGGCTTGCCGATATCCCAATATTTTCAATTACGTCTTGTTTTATCGGCGAAAATATTTCTGCTTGAGATATTTGGAGTTTTATTTCGTGAAATGTTATTTCTTTGTGTCGAAGCGCAAATTTTGAATACCGTACGAATACCCAAGTTATTTCCCCAAACTTTTAAAAACCAATAAAGATAATGGTGTATGCTGCATAACATAAAATTGTTTTCTGCAGCGCACAGGATTTTGCGCATAAAATATGGTAACATGTGTGCGCCATATCAAAATCTGCTTAGGTTTCATTTCTGTTGGCACGCGAACGTAAGCGGAATGCCTAATCCTACAGGACGTAATAACTTAACCGGTCTAGACGGCCAAACTCGTCTAGCCGGCAAAATAGTACTTTTGGGTAGAAATTTTAAAGGAAAATTTTAAACTTTATACTGTGCCAACATTTCGCAACGTTAATAATACTATGAAATTAATTAGAGTTGCTTAATAACAGGATCATACTTATGTTGATATAATGTAGGCTTTGGTGTTGTACTTCACTAAGCCTCGAGTAATTGACTACGTCGTTAAGCACAGTTGTAAATTCTCGATAATAATACCTCGAAAAAGACGTCTACATTAAGTAACTAGGAATTTACATACATAAAACCAAAATCCCGAGTGCCTTAAAACATAGCCTATGGTTACACCCGCAATTTAGATGAATCCAACGACATCACATAATGTAAAATCCATGAAGCTGTTTCGTCAAACACAAAAAAATATCAATGTTTATTTTTATATACCACAATTTCATTCATTTACTTAATAAATCAATATATCCAATTTAAAATAAAAGCTACAATTGGATAAATGGACAAAATTGGTAGTGCTAGAATTCTATGCAAAAAAAAATCGATATTATAAATAGAAGTGTGCCATCGAACGAATCTTGCCATCATAACGTTAATGATCAAAGTTTCCTTGAAAAGTTTACATTTCGAAGCAAAAACCATTCCATACCCTATCTGGCTAATGGACGATATGACCTCATGCCTTTGATGAAACAATTTCATTCATATGTACAAGACCTTGGATCTAATTTGATGCAATTATCACCGGGTAATTTTAGCGTATGTGCTCATTTGGTATTAAGACACCATTCATGTAGTTTCAATGATCTTTATAAATTACAATTCTGAGCGACGCAACTACTATAATTTTATGATTTCCTAAAAATAATATGCAAGGTGCAATCTTTATAGTTTTCTGTATGTACGAGTAAACTAGAATTTTTAAATATAACATAATTGTGTAGATAAATAAAATTCAAGTGTGTATATATGATTGCTAAACTGTCATTTACTAAGAGCATTAATGATTATAATGATGATACTAAAATATCATAAAATACGCTGTGCCTGTGATAGCTAATCTCGAAACGACTACTGCAGTAATTTGAACGGAACTTTTACGCAAAGATACTGTTACTGTTAAGAATAATTTATAGAGGTTTTCGCTTAACTTTCTTATACAAGTTAAATTTTAAGAGTCTGTGGACTATAGAAAGGCAGCAGACAAGGTATGCACACAAGCGGAAAAACAGGAAAACAAGAACAGTGAACTGTTGCAAAAATTTACTAGTTTTACTCAATATTTGGCATTATTTTGTTTTGCTTTGCGAAAAGAAAAGTTTTTATCATAGTTTTTCGCTTCCGTTACACACAACATTACTTCTTGAACATACCCTTTACTGTACAACAGCCTGCCTCGAATCTTGTCGTACAATGGAACGAGACCTTCCACCACTCTTGGTTTTCATACCTGTATTTTCAAATCAAATGGTTTAAGAATAGCATTTATTTTACAATTTTAATAGAACCGCATACACCTTGGCCTGTATAAATATTTCCACTAATTTATAGTTCCGATTACACAGTCTATCTGCGTCTAATTGCGATATTCGTGCTATTTATTTAAGCCACTTGCGCTCTCTCTACCTTTATAAGGCAATACAGTTTTATAGTTATTTTTCTGTAAGATTAACTTCCTTAACGAGATCGGACCCAATCTACAGTACCTACTGCTACCTTATCTACGGTAGCCTGTGTTTCGTTCATACTTCCATTGACATTGTACTGTTTGCAAACGAGTTATCAAAAATAAGCGTTCATTCTCGTGGACAAAATAGAGACAGTTATTCACAAATTACAGTGTATTTATCGACATTTATTGTCATTATTTATATAAGTATATTGTTATTAATTAAAGATATGTTATTGCACGACCCATGATGCGAAGCATCAGAGAGTGCTTTACGATCGAAAAATTTTTTTCGCTTCATTTTGGCGGCTATTTTTATTATTATAGCCTTGATAGTTCTCGGAATCAAGATATTTTGCATACTATTGTCGAGATAATTTAATGGAGATTAATTCCATACTTTTTAAAAATTGATTTACTGCAACAGAATTGGAAAAAAAACACCAAAATAGGTCAAAATAAATTCCTGTCCGTCATGTGTGAAACCTGAAAACACTGTAACTTGTGAAAAAATCCATCATTTGAGTTAAATTCTTTAAAAAAAAATTCTAATCGACGATTGTAGGTCACTGAATGCGAATGATTAATTAATTCAGTGTCGTTTAATTGCAATTAATAAAAAACGAAAACTACAAGACTGTATATCTATAGATATTATGTACATTTATTCCACCAGGGGCGCTTGTGCAGTACCTTCTTCCTACTACAGCTGTTTTTTCGACAATTATTTCGGCAATTAATTTTGAACGACTTAAGTTTTTTTTTTTATATTTCATAATTAAATGAGCATTATGAGTCGTGCACTTTTGGATTTTCCAAACTTTCTTTTCAATACACTATGTTATCTTTTCAATCCAATCCATATTGTTGCGCAAAGCTCTCAATAATCCACAGTCTTATTGAGAGCTTTGCGCAACAATAAAGATCTCTAGAGACCGGAGTGCGAGCAGTTAGATTTTGTAACCCACAAGTAAGCCACACAAAGAATCTTCCATATCCACTCTTATCGTTTCTCAATCCGGACTTCTTAATCGTTATAAAACCGTGTGTCCAATGACGTAGTAGTCGAGGTCGGTGCGCCTTGAATCGATACCGTGGTAACCTGTCGAGGCTACGTCATCAATGTTTGTTTGCACTCAGTCTCTACGGCGACCGATTCGATTCGATTAGATTGGAAGCGTCACGTTTGTGTACAGTTTGTTTATTGAATTTCGAAGATTTCTTAAGATTTTGAGATGCGAGAAATTTCAATGTTACGGATGTCTATCGAGTCGAGTGATTGAGTATAACGATATAATATAATTGATTGATGATTGATGAGAGACCCATGAGGAAGTATCTTGTTGAAAATGAGAACAAAAATAATAATAAAATGCGGAACACAAAACAATGTAAACGAATAAATTGAAATATGAATCTATTTTACATTTTCAAATTTCTAGTTCGACAGTTCCAACGTACATTTTTTATCCTTTCATCTCGCTATACGAATTTTTCGGACGTTCGTTTTACAAAGGTTTAGATAGCGGGAATGTAAAACAAGTTTACGTCTGTGAATTTTCAAATATTTCCGAACTTTTGATGATAACGCCTTCAATTTCTTTTGCTTTTAATGGAATGATATGACGAACGATGTATGGAAATTGTTAAAAATACTTTGCGCAAGATGACAAAACGTATGTACATTGTACGGGACATACATTAGTCAAATGCAAGTAATGTTTTATTATAAAATAATTCATGGTCAAGTATAAATCATTTTCTGAACAATGTAGTCACCTTCAAAATCGATAAATAGCACGCGTGTACTCCTTCAATAATGCATTATTCATACTCGGATATATGACGTGAAGGACTCGCGTCCGACTGTCTTTGTTATGTTACACTACATTGGCCTTTAGTGGTTTTTATTTTTCTGTAATACAAGTTTGCATATTTGATATTATAGTCTATTTGATATTATGCTGTTGTGGATTTCCAATATCCTTCATGAAAAAGATAGGAGTTGCGTTATTCGCCCTTTAAACCAGAACATGGTACTGCAGACTGCAGATAGGTTATGGCACAGATAAGTACGTCGATGGCACTGCAGTTGCAGTAGAATTTTCATTATATTTTCTACTCAAGGATATGGTCTTCCTAGACGAAAGATGATCCGGCAATTCTTGTGGAAGCCTATGGGATCAAAACTTACTATAATATTCTATTATTTATGATATGATTAAAGAGCTTACAAGCTTTAATGACCTAGTGTTTAATAATGATGAATTAATAATGAACTAGTTGTATAATTGATTACCCTGGAAATACACGTTTATTGTATTTTTCAATGCTCGACAATACATTTTTTAATAATTGTTAGTTTTAATAATTATTATAAATAAGAGGGAACATTTTACCTGTACATGGTATAATAATATGGCCTATGAGTCATGGGAACTTAGAAGGTTAGATACACACTAAACGGAAATAAGACAGTTGGTACTTGTGATACGTGCAGTGTGTTATGCATTATTCACGCTCGTATTTGCACTGAGGAGGGATCGCTTCCCACTAGTCGGATTGTGCGAGACGCGTGTCTTTTGTTCTATCTAATGAGACTTAAAGGGTGTGAGGGTATTGTTTTTCTGAAAAAAAAATACGAAAATCAAGTCAATCTACCATATCAATTTAGCATAGTCGATGTCAATATTGCCAATGTATGATTTGTTTAGTTACGTTATTATAAATCGAACATGGCGGATCAATTTTTCTATGCACCCCTATATTTGGTTATCATATAAATGAAAGAATTTTGTTAGAGGATACGAATAAACTAAAGGACGTTACTACCAACTCTGTTTTTAGAAGCGTTTAATAAAAAATAAAAAATATATATCTAAAATTCTTTGTTCAATCTGATTGGCGTTGTTATTGAACAAAAACAATATCACAAATGCATATTTAGTGAACTTATACGTACTTTTTGTCGGTATTGACCTGATTTATGAAGAGACCACTTGCAACATAAATATTGTACTGTATATTATAATGAAATATTTTCTGACGCGTTCCTACAATTCGTTTATGCAACACAAAATGCACACTTCCGAGCGTACTATATTGTGCAAAATGGCCGTCTTTTGTTCCTATTCAACAGAACGTTACTGAGTGGAATCCTTAATGCTATCTCCTGCTCACCGTTTAATGGTTACGCAGAAAACGGGAAGTTTAGTCCGCTGTCTTTATGGCGTTGGAATGGTGCGAAAATGTGTTTACTCCCTGTATTTTAATGGTGTAAGACCAATTTACTGTGTAGTAACCGCTATTGTCTTACGTGGAAGACGGGAAGAGTGTGACTCATATCCTTGTATCGGTTAATCATTTTGATGAACAACTAAACTTACACTCATATATCTGAATATCGTTTTTAAACGTGATGATTCAATTGTGAATTGCTAATTCCTCGTTAAGTTCGTACTCAATTCTGTATTAGCATTATTTTCATTACTGTCTTTTGATATTTTATTCTCAACATCTGGAATTCTGGATATAGGCACATAAATCTTCAAATCTGGCTTTTAACAGCCCACTCAACTATTTTATCGGTCTATGAATAAATTTAGGAATTGCGTAAGCGTAGGGCGACGTCTAATCCCTTGATTTTCTATATTTATTCGGTCGTTGTTCTACTCGCCCAATGAACTCTATATTCGTGAATGGAGGGGTTATTCACTTTTAAGATTATTGCCCGATTGCGAAGGGTATTGTTTTTGGTGTGTGTGTGTATGTTTGTCTGAATTTTTGACACGTCCTACATCCGAAACGCCTTGACGGTTTTAACATATGAGGTATCGATGGATTTGTCTTAATTGTTGGAGTGGCGTATGCTCAATTTTTAAGCAGTCTGTTTCTTGTATTAATTATCTTTATTATTTGTTTGTTTCAGGTATGATCACATCGCTGCAGTGAAAACCAAAGCTACGACACAGCTTCCACGATACCTACGCAATTGCAGTGTTTCTTCATAAAGATGTTCTATTCTAAGCTTTGATCAACATTAGTTGATCGAAGATTCTAAGTCACATGAGACTACATTAGATACACTATTCAGTTTTCCTTTTGTCTTATTTTACAACTGACTAGGTAGGCGTAAAGTTAAAGGAAGCCTGAAGGCTACTTCCTAACTATTATATTTGATTTAATTATCTCTTGCTTTTCCCAAAATAAGTTTTCAAAGTGCAAAGACTACCATTTACAGTTGCCACCGTAGTGGTCTATAGCCAGTCTGAAAGCTCGATTTTCGATGATGTCATGATATAAACCGAGTCCGACTGCTTAAATGCCCTAGAAAAAGTTCATGAAAATTCTCATTAGCGGTTAGATGATTGAGTAGATACTTTCTCATTCGTCGCTTTTTAAGTTGGCGTTTTCACCTGCTATACATGAGCCACAATTGGATTAATTTGCCTTAGAATAGATCCCGAAGGAAGTTTCATTGTTGTCGGTAATGCTTTAGAAGCTACGCAGTGTCATGTCACGTCTCGTCAGTTTGATCCTAGGCTGAACTAATAGGTGACGTTCACTGATATAGATCTACATGGATGTGGCGCGACAGTTGACATGAGAGACGTGATAGATCAGTGTAATTGAAATACCTGCTCATCTATACTTTGACTTTGATGTATTATTGTTAAATTGTTATTTAATAAAACTTAAATATTAGACTTAATATAAATACAACTATGACGTCATTATTTCAAATGCAGCGTTTCTAATAGGCCTTGAAATTATCTTTGCATACATTTGCTTGATTAAAATAACATTACAAATTTATGAACCTTTATCATGTACGATGTAAGCATACATCCGACTGAAATAATTACGGTGCTGCACAAAACACAATATTTATGTGAATTCTAATGCAGAATGTAAATCAGAAGATACGTAGCTTTTCACCCCATACTCTGTGTATAATGAAACAGGCGAATAAATTAAAATGGGTTTCTTGTTATCTCTTAAGCTTTCATTTCATTTCTAGTAGATTCTTTTTTGTAATATTAAAGTACCTGGAGTTCATTTGTAAGGACATTACAATATATTCCATTAAATATATTCGGATATAAACGGTGAATATCGTCGTTTCTATATTGCAGAATTCGATAGGACGGTCATTTATATTTACGCTCTCGATACCAGGTCATTTCTATTGATGACTGGGTATACTCGTATACTGCGCCACGAAGCGGTTATCGACCCCCTGTACGTGCAATATAAAGGTGAATCTATTCGCCAAGGACACCTTACGTTATCTTAAGGGCTCTCCGCCGAAAGGATGTGGATGGGACGTGAATGTGTGCGAAATCTGGTGTGCCTTATCTTCCATCTTCTTCTACAAAAATACATTTTGCTGACGATACTTAGGGTTTCTTCAAGCTAGTCTGTAATCCTACTTAAAAATGGCTGTTCATTAATCTTAAAGGTTTCGTTGAAATACGTGTTTATTTCTTCTTTATCGAAATTAAATCAGGCATTCTCATATTCAGTAATTCATTAAAAATGCAATTTACTTGTACTATAATAACTTTGATGTTACTAAGAACTTAAATGAAATTCCCCTTAGTCAGACGGCTATCGCTTTCAAAAGCGTTGCAATTCTTTTAAAAAAGCTGATGTCGTACATTTTTGCAAGAAATTAAATTTTGCTTCGGAATGCTCCAGAAAAGCGAGAGGGCGGATGTAATGGGCAGCATTCATTAAATGTTTTTCCTCGGCTGTTTAATCTGTAGAGATAATATTTTAGTTCCGACTCCGTTTTATGATCAACTTTTCAATGAATATTTATTTTAATGCCTGAGGTTTGTATCTGAGCTAAGGAAGTAATATCGATAAAACACTTGTTAATGATCTTGTGGTTATTTTTAGGAGTATGTACTTTTCGGATTAAAGTAGTTGGAGGTGTTAAATGGTTCATTACTTTCGTGTAAGGAAAGTCTTGTATTAGGATTTCTTTGTATTAATGTTTGCATGTAGATTCATGGCATTCACGTACACACATAAATATAAGTACAGACTTATTCTCACGGAACACAATATATTAGTAATACGAGTATAAACAAAAAGTTATTATGTAAATATTATTTGCTTTATTGTTGATGAACCTGGAGCCCTTTGCATGGCTATCGTTATTTTTATCCCCGCTCACAGTATAGTTCTAATAATAATAGTTTGGCGCGGGTAAAATAATTCTGTAAGCATAGTTTTAATTAAAACAAACAAAAGTTTCGTAAAAAAGTTCGTCTAATATTTTAGCAAATTTTTGTGGATGTATTCAAATAATGCCACCGCTGCATATCCAAGCGTACAAATGGCATAACATTCCCAGGTATTTGGCGAGTCATCCCTCGTTGTAATTAAATTCCGTATAAGCGTGAACTTGGTAAAGCTAGGTAGGAGCTCGGAAAATTAATATAAATTTCTCGTCAGGTTCTATTTGTCGTACACTAACCGGTCTTACTGGGAGTGGATAAACGAAAAGATTTAAGCAATTATATTGCTACGGTTTTAAACTAATTTCACTATCACGGCATAAGGCAGCAGTCGATGCTACTTGACAACATTATATTTTAACGAGCACATTTGTTTCTTTCCATCTGATAACAATCTTCTCGAAATCCTCTATCAAAACGAATTTTTTAAACCAACGATTTGCTACCCTTCAAAACTTAAAAAACATCGATCTCAGGAATTGCAACAACACATATACATAATTCTCGTATAACAGACCACGCCATAGATATAGTGCTGGTTTTCGTTCGTTATACGTACTCTTATATTTATTTCGTGTTAGTGGGTTTAGATTGATATTCCGTCTACTATCATAACGATAACAAGAGAAATGTCTCTATTGTGTCTCGCTTACACGACAATAGTGAAACTTATCCCCCTTAATTTGGGTAGTACCAAGTGTCGCAGAGAAGCGATTATGCCAGACTGAGACAAATTGGCTCATTATTGGGTAATAATTAGCGTTTTATGGGGAACAGGCGCGCGCCCTCTTTGATGTTGTTTAGATTTAATGGATAATCTTTATGACTTAGACACTTGCGGGATCAATAAGGGATTTATGGTTTTACTCGGGGGCTTGGGTTAAAGTTTTATTATTATGTATGTTACTTTTCTTTATTGACGGATACTTTATAGGTAGTGTTATTCAAAGTCATAATTCCTTGCTCAAAATAAACACAAAGGTTTTATGTAAGAACTTCTTTAGGTATTGTCCTTTATAAAACTACGGTGCATAAATGCTAATTTTTAAACTTTTCTTAGTACGCGCAGTGCTTACAAAAGAGTCAGATAAGAAAATGGTCCTTACAGCCCCTGCGGGCTTACAAATCTTTTTCTGGCAAGAGTATCGGCTGTAATACGAAGAATCGACAAATCAGCACTTATATGGAGTGTGGCGTAGCAGTCCTCATTCCTGGTTCCCGAGGCCGTTTGGCGCGAAAAAACAATCTATATGAAAATTCTATTGCAATTGCAACCGACGCTCGACAAATAAATTCACGATGGGTAGCAAACAGCACTGTATTGTTGTTATTGACTTATGAAGTGGAAAGTAGAGCCGCGTATACTTATTTATATTTTCTTAAAATTTCTGTTTATATCTATGTGCAGTCATGTACTTTGAAAATGTGCCTATATTATTATGGGTTCTAGTAGTATATGCCTTATATGCCTCACATTTTCGAAATTATTATTCATTATATTATACATTTAATAAGCAATACATGCTCATCGTAATAACAGTATTATAATAATTATGGTTATTTTGAAAGATATCAGCCAGTCCGTATTTGAACATCAACCATTTTGTGAACTCTTACCATAAATTCCGAGCGACACGCAAATTGGAACTACGACGTTTCCGGACGTCCACTAAATTTAAACTTAATCCGCATATTATCGGGAGCGAAGTTCTGGACTCACTCCGAGTGGACTCAATCCGGCGGATTTATATCAAAATATAAAAGTTCATTCAACTGTAATAAAATACCCGTAGCGTGCGCGGAAAGCGTCGGTTCGGTGGCGTTTCAATAAAAGCACTGTTGGTACGCCCCGAGCCATCCCGGCGCCCGTGACGTCAACGCCTCGCTATGTAGTTTTATCATCGGTTAGTATGTCGTTCATCCGACCGATTGATGGAGTTACTTTCCCTTGGCGATGACGTTAAGAGGCGCCGTGGATGGAAGACGAACATTAAACCCATATATGGGAGGACGGTGTTGAGGAACGCTAGCTTAAGCTTGCTAGTGTTTGCGATGGATCGCCCACAATTTTACTTTTATAGAGATGTGTCGTTGATGTCGATTGACCATCAGCGTGACAAAGGGTTCACTATACCGGCCTGACACGCTTGATGGCAAGATGGCTTAGAATTCGATTCTTAGCCACGCAAAGATTTAAATGATAAATTTAGATTTCTGTTCTTGGTCTGGTGTTACACACTATTTAAACTTTGTATTTATATACAATAAGTAGACAGTAAGATCATTTCAAAACACAATTATAAATTCACTACTGTTTTCTTTAAACAACTCGCCCACATAATTAAAGTACTCATGTTAAATTCATGTTTAGGAATATTTTAATCAAGATGCTAATAAGCGGCCGGAGTGGGTCAAATTTTAAACATTTCCGCATAAAGCGTTGCTTTTACACGGGAAGTTTTCGAAACTTTGCTCAGAATATTATAAATGGTCAGAAACTTCCCTCGGTTTATTATAGTTCAGATTTATGGACAAAAGTAGGAATATATTGTGGTAAGTACTGCAGTTTTAGTGTTAAGCTTTTGAACAGCTTACATGGAACCTATTATTTTGCGATAGTAGAGATTTTGTTTAGCTTCTATTTATGTAATACTATTATAATAATACCATAGCATTACCTTTACTCATATCAATGCTCTAGATTTAGTGAAGTTTTATTTCAAAACTTATCTGCCTAGATACAACCTTAAACAAATACAAATAAATAATTTGAAAGAATTATCAATAAGGCCTGCGGTGATAAACTGTTTTGTTTTCAACTTTATCTCCGCGTTATGTGCTTATTGCAGATATTCAGTTGGTTGCCCCAATAAAGCGTGTTTTCATAACCGTGTAAATACTTATCGTCTAGTCATCGTGGATGAGGTCTTTGACTTGTCGATATCTTGTTTGAGATTCGTGTCGGGCCGGTCAATAGAGTTCGGAGGCCTAATCGTTCACAATCTCATCTATCAATATTGGAAGACCCGTGACCAGCTCTGAAACAGAAATGGGTTGATTATGAATGATGAGCAATATACTTTGTATAAAGTAACTTTAACATTCTAAGGGTCATTTTTGTCTCTGTAATCATATTTTTGTACCTTATAACGTATGACTATTTCTGCTATAAGTTTCATGGATACATGATGAAGCGTAGAAATATCTATGCACATCATATAATATTAAATTTGAACTTTATTTGTCTACCAGGCAAATGATTCGAACCTACATTATTATATTGTGAGGTCAAAGATCCTACTATAAAAATTCTTACAAACTTTGATAATAATAGGTCTACAATGAAACCTAGCTTACTAGAGGCGGCAGAGGTCTTTAACATGTTGGATATCGTATTTGAAATTCGTACCGCGTCCGGAGCGACAATAGTGTCCGTGAGGGATAATGCGATAGAAAATGAAAGTGTAAATAAATATGCAACCGATGACGTAACGTTAAATAGAAGCAGCTAGTAGATGGTGTGGTAAGGGAGACATACTTTTTCGAGGAGTTCCAGCTTAGTCCACAGGCCACTTAGTCTGTGGCCGACCTAAGGTAGGATTATCTAATCCTATCTGGGGTTGATTACAGATGTCTATGGTCGGCAGTAGCCACTTACCATCAAGTCGACTGCGTGCTCGTCTGTTACTCCTATATTATAAAAAGTAGAGGTATCAGGTAATGCGATGTTTTATACAATGGTCAATTTGTCAGCCAAATTGCAGGCGTACATATCCATAAGGTACTATGTCTGATGGTTCGGTTGAAATGCCTCGTTCAATAATGCTTCTTATAACATACGAACTCTGTTAGTATCAACCTACGAACTGTGTTAGTGACACAGTTCGTAGGTTGGAGGTTCGTAGGTTCAAGGAAGTATAAGTACAATATTCAAATATTAATGTTACTTACATTCGAACTACGTAGGTGACATGTGATGGCACTAAAAGTGAAGTAAACGTCATGAACAATTTCATAAAACGTTACTAGAACATTATATTGTATTTCACATCGTCCAATCCAACGTCTGTTATGAAATCAATCCCCATATACACTTGACCTCATAATCCGAATATTCGACTTTGGTACATTCGATAATCTTTTCATACGAACGTACACTACAGGTCCTGTGTTACGAGATGCTTTTGTCAATTCCCCTGAAGTGGGGAAAGGTATTTGACAGGGACAATGTCGCACTTGAAATTCGTGTCCCGTCCTCCGTGACAATATTGTCCGTGTCATGAACTCTCAAAAGACTAACCGTACTGAAAATCGAAAGTGCCCTCCGACACTAGACATGTTTAGGTGAACAGAGGATAAGATTGTATGCATAATAAAATTAAAGAGAGGGACCTTTTATTTCAAACAGGATATAAAAGGAGATTTTAATTTAAATAAGGTTTAATTATCATAAGGATTGATCGCTTCAAGATCACTAAAGAGCTTGATTTGTTTTAGACGGCCTCTGTATCTGTACCGCTAAACTTCTCTCCCGAATATTGTATTTGTACACAAATTCATTACTTATAATTATTATTTAATCGAGTTTCCTGCTTTACTTTTAACAAAAATCATAAAAAAGCAAAAAAAATCATAACCGGATTTTGCTATGAGTGAGTTGGCAACCTGGCTTGATTTTACTAGACTTATTAGATGTTGTTCACTGACCGGCGAGTGTAGTCAGGATAAATTCTTGGTGGCAATAATATTCTTAGATTTGTTTCTTTGTTACCTTCTAACACAAAAACACGAAATTACGTGCACATTATAAATGAAAAAACCTAGTCATGTTCGGTGCAAGTAAATATACCTCTACGTCTTGGTATATAAGTAGTTGTCCCTGTAGTTCCGGGACTAGAATAGGGCTACGGTATCCCCTGCCTCGTAAAAGCCAACTAAAAGGGGCTTCCGGGCGGCAAGAGTGGGAGCTCGAACCGTCCAGCAAGCAACCCCGGGAAGGACGACGGTATGTGTGGTCGCATACCGTCGTAAACACCAGATGGTGTGGGAGGTGCCAAAAGTGCTCCCCTCAGGGCAGAGCCCGATCGGGGCATCGCGCTTGAAGGACTCCGGTTGTGTTCCCTCGTAGATCCCGGAGTTCTTCAACAATCGCTGAGGACGGCGACCGGGGGGTGGGGTTTTAGTGCGGTAAAAATCCCACATAACCCGGCGTCGCTCCCATGTCGTCGGGTACCTTTTGAAGGTTTCCCCCTCGTTACGAAAAAAAAAAATGGTATATCTACTTATATACCATTTTATTTTATTTTTTTTAGTTAGTGTAAAGTTAGTATCAAACGAGCATGCCGTACAACTAACGGTAAGTGGTTACCCGTGGACATCTGTGACAAACTTCATATAGAGCTCTATCTGGAGCGAATCACAGTTAAAGTGGCTGCTTCATATGTAAGTCAACCTGTGTCCTTACCCTTTCATCAAAACGTAAGAACTACTTCACGCTATCAATAGGTGCCTATTTAATAAGTAAACGAAACAAAACAACAGCCAAAATGTTGCTAACTGCTTTATTACGTCTAGCCGTCTATGAGGGTGTAGCATTGAAGTGTTGGTGATCGATATCGAATTTAAAATTCGTATCACGCTCGCAGCGACAATGGGGTGTGCGAGGGTTAATAACGTGGAAAAGCGAAAGTGTTTCATGTTGATGGAACAAATGTTCGTTTAAAGATTCCTGTTACCGGTTTACAGTTTCTTCGAGGCAATTGTAAGTGTTGGTAATCTGATGTTAGTATGAATTACGATTTTGTTGAGGTTCGAGGTCCACGCACTCATTTTTTAATGTTGCTTTTATTAAAACAAATGAAAGTTTACTGTAGAAAGTTATATTCGTTTTCAAGGATGTGTGCAGTCTACCAATTACTTGGTTAGCGTGGTGGACTATAGCCTTAAAATTATTTACTTAAGGTCGAATTAGTATGTAATTGTCATTGTAATGCCGCAGTAAAGATCCTTGAGTAAGCATTCTTAAATTATTATTTTATACTCTGTACTTTTATAAGCTACATTTCAAGCAAACATTTCGCCTTGTAAAGATTTTCAAGTAGGTCGGTTATTAAACCTAAAATATTTTTATTTGAATTTCCTATAGATGGAATTTGCGTGTATGCAATGTCGCTATTACTGCTTTGTGAAAATCCTTGATACCAAGGACTCTTCTAGGACACTCGTAGCCATCTAAGTGTGAAAGTCTGCATAACTTGTGTTGTAAATAAAGTGTAATTTATGTTAACTGTGTACAACACATTGTTATTGTTAAATCTCAAAATTATTCAAATTTGACTTGCATTTACTTTTAATATTGGCTACTATAAATATCTACTAATTAACAATAATAATAAGTATATAAGTATAAATAATTATATTTGCGATCTAACTTTTGAAAAGTCGGATCACCCTGTACATTGGACGTGTAAATGTATTATGTATGTAATTGACACGTTTCATAATACATATACACAATATGGAAAAGAATGATGTATAAAGCATACAGCGTTGGATATATTCTCCCTGCTTATAATTTTAGGGGGCGACACTGCGGTTCGTATAACTTGCTACACCGCGAAGGGGGCGACGTTATTGCTTTTTGCGGGTATTAAGTATTAAGACACTTATTTACGTTAGCGATTTGCTTCTTAGTTTAAGGTTATCGTGGTCTTTGTTTAAAATTTGGTTGGAACCGCAAAACGAAATTCAGCTAATGAGCGCCTAAATGCGTCGGTTTTGCATTTACAGCGGCAATCCTTTTCTATTTCTACCCATTAAAATAAACTGTTACAAATAAAATTATATAGGTTTACTCGAATTGCCCTCAAAACCTAGTCACGTTCCTGTAACTTAATGAATGAAGACGGCGCAAACGAAGTTTAAAACTTTTTGATTTATTTTTGGGATGTAAGTAAATTCCTCTTTTATATGAGAATTCCGTACCGATGTCGTTGAATGATTCATGTAGCGCACCGTTCATGAAATTACTTTTATATAACAATGCGGGTTAAGCGGTGAGAAAATAAAACTTTACGTACGAAATATGTAAAGAGAACATAAAAGGCGAAATTGCTTCGAGCCACAATTTTCACCTTTTATAACAACTTTAGGAAGGTCGAGCAATATACACCGAATGCAAATTCAATTTGCGATAAATGTTACCAATGAAATAAGCAACGGGCGAAGCTGGTTGCGTGTATTTTCCTCGTTTTTGCTTTCGCTCCGTCAGCGGATAAATCTAATTTATACCTTTATCTGTCATACCTTTATCATATTATTTTTGAACTTACTGTACTAGCTGCCTTGTTGCGTTTAAGCTTGACAACCTTAGGGTTCGTACACAAAACTGCGATGCGACGTCGCATCGCAAAAATCTGCGAGCTCCCTCGACGCATCGCAAGAACTTGCGAATTGATTCGCATCGCACAGTGGTTGTTGTTGTTGGTCACCCTGAGAGACGCTACGCCGCACGATATCGCATCGCAGCAATTCGCATCGCAATTTTCTGCATTGCGAATTCGCATCGCGTCGCATCGCAGCTTTGTGTTCGAGCCCTTAGGCTGCCTGTCACACGTTTAAGTTATGTTTTACAGATGTAATAAACATCGTATGAATCTTTCTATAAAAAAGATTCGCAAAGGTGTGTGAAGTTTACCAGTTCGAACTTAGATGATGATGGACTGACTTTGATAGAACAAACGTAGCCCAGCAATTAGAAAGAAATTGGTTGAGTACATGTGATGACGACGTATGCTCCAAAATATTTTATTGTTATATGCTTGTGTCGTTATACAGTTTGACCCGTTACTTGTGGATAGGACTCGCTACCCGCCAGAGGCTCTCCCACGGGTCTATTAGAACTTTTGTTACAGTGGGGTCTCAGAGTTATTTATATCGCGCGATAATGTCGCCCATATACACGATAACACTAATATCCAAGAAGTTCAGAAGTTTACCGTATCTTACAACTTTCAACTTTATTTTAGTTCTTTCCTTAATATCTAGCCACTGCTCCCACGCCCTAATTAAATTTTTAGTTGGTGCGTTAAGCCAAGCCTTCTAAAAGATAGCGTGTGAGTTCAGCTGGATTTATATTTTTCACTTTTCGATAACTAATAATAACTTTAATTTTAATTTGTTATTTTAGATAGTTATAAGCAATATTGGTTATGTTACATACTAAAAACGTATTCCACCTGAAGATAAGTGTGGCGGTTGTAGCTCCCCGGTCGTCAGATTGGACCGATTCTATTTACCTTTTAAAAGTTACACATGAAAAAATATTTCGGCCTGAATACACATTGTGTACCTAAGTTGCTCTCTAGTTTCTATGTCTGTAAAAAGATGCATAAACAAACACGTTTTACGTAAAAAGCCTTAAAACCCATAATCCGTTAAACTGTTTACGGGTCGTGTGTCACAACTCTTGCCCGTAACCTCACCGAGAAACCTTGCACTTAGCATTGACACGTTTGCTTTATATAACCACGCTTATGTCACTTTACCAGTTATCATTTGGTCAGTGTGTGTGCGTCTTAATCTTAATATGCGTACTATGTTTTTTTTAATATTTTGTGGGAAGTGACATTTTAGGAGAATTAATTATGAGTGGCATTTTTTCTTTATTATAAGAAATAGATCATGACAAATAACATTAACTTACACAAGGACGGACGGACAATTTAATATGTAAATATCACCGAATATCATGACTGTTGTCTGTCGTATTTATATTGTTCAAGTTTTGTTAGTCTGTCATATTCATATTATTCAACATTTTTTAATAAAATAAAAAATATATTTATATGAATTACTAATAAGTATGAAAAATGCTGATATAAGTCTCACGATTTCAAACGCAACGTTCGTCAAATGCGGTTCTTCTAAGGTTTAAGTTTCCTTACCCATCGTACAGTTCATATATTTTTCTCAGCTATCTGATGGAGTTTATAACATTGTTTTGTGATATCGCAACAACGTTTCGGATACAACGCTTTTATCAGTACCAGAACATTTTGCTATGTGTCGAACTTTGAAGATTTATCATTCGCTAAGATACAAGATAGATACAACATTTAGCGAACGGTGAATTAGGTTTTCTCCATAAACTTTTATCCGACTGTGTATGGATAAACTAAAATCGATAGGTTATCTGTTTTCCCTGTGTAGCCTTGCAAGTCTCATGATTCGCTGCAATTTTTTTTGTTATTCTTGTTTTTGTTATTCGTGTTTATTATTTTGTTTGAATATTAAAAAGATATCAAAGTGCAAGATATGTGATAGACGGAAGTACCTACGTTGCACATTTAAATAATCATGAACTCTCTCACATTATGCTGGTTTTATTACAAGGAGGAGGTTTGAAAGGTGGTAAAGCCATTCAAATGGAGAAGTATCACCTTCAACCTATTTTTAGCGTGAAGCATTTCTACGTTTTAGTGGAAGAGTGTGCTTGCCGGCTGATTTACATCATGCGACCATATTAGTCTTCAGGAGTTGCAATGCATCTGTGATTGGCTTTAGGTAAAACTGCTGTTTTATATGGACTTGGTCGCAGATTTCAACAGGCGGCAGTGAACAATTACCATCAGGTGGACTACATGCTCACTTACTACTTTAAACTTAGAAAAAAAAACATAGCCTGCGCTCCACCAGTTAATTGGTTGTAGCCCTACCAGTTTCATAGAGGCCTAATTTGTTTCACTGTCAGCGGGGAATGGGCTACACGTGAAATTACTTTAAGAAACGCCAGCAATAAGTTTTCGTTATCTCGGACGAGCGTGAAATATGTTTGTTTGGTTGCGGTTGCGAGAACGTGAAAACTTGAAGAGTTTCCTCATTGTGCGCACAACGTAAACTGGCATGCAATAAAAGTTATATTTTGCAAGGAAAATTCTTGACAAGTTTGCGAGTTATGCTCTTAGATATTTAATATCACATTGTTTATCTGAAATATTCATTGTAGCGTTATAAAGTGAGTAATATTGAATGTTGACCTCATATGGCTTTCAAATTAATATGGTTTTGTTTATTTTACAACATTACAGGACATTCTTATTTAGTTACATTCTATAAAGTTACAGATGTAGCCTAGCTAATTTTAACAGTGACTAGGTTCCATTCATTATAAGGATTAATTAAATTCAGTAAGCCATAAAGTGACTACAAATTCGTTTAGATGTTTTAAGACGCTACGAACGCGTTGCCATGAACTTCGGTGTTTTAGTAAACAAACTTACGTTTGATTTTGTCGACATAGAGCACCATCAATGTTCTTAACGTAAAGTTCTGAATTCTTAACGTCATTACCTTGTGATCTTAGAGTGCGGTCATATTATGAATAAGTATCTGGCCTACCGCCAACGAACGAACTATCGCAAACATTGCTATTGCAGAGCTTCCCAGCTTCCTGTCGTCTCAGGATGGATCTCGGCAAGCCACGACATTATTCTTTCAATGACGTTGGTAATTGGTAGAACGATGGTCGTAAGAAGCGTCGTCTTTGTCAAGAATTACTAGGGTATTCATTTACTGCTATAATCTTCCCTAATAAGGATAACAGGTCGGTTTCAGATATCCGTGAATGACGGTGGTCACCACGAGAGGACTTTACCATTTACGCCATTTACGCTGGTCCGGTTGAACAAATAGTCAAATATATTGTAACCTATGTCTATCCTCCAATTCGATTGAAACCACGATACAAAGCTAGCAGCAAAAAATAAAAATAGTTATGTTTAACGTTGCACGTGTACCGCTTTTTGGTACAATCGTAGTCGAAAAAAATAAAACCTCGCAGAACTTTGCATTGAAACACAAAGCACTTGTATGAGTGACACTGAGCACCATCGTAGATTTTGTGAATAATACGAATGTGACCTTTTTATTTTCGTTGAATAATTCAATATCATAATATTAATTGCATCACACACAATGTCATTTTAATGCCAGTTTCTGTTTTGCATTGAACATAGTCGACATCATATGTAAGTGTGGCTATTTTATGTGTATGTACTCGTAAATGAAGGTCCTCGTCATCAACTCTGCAGTAATGAACTGTACAAAGTACAGGGCACAAGTCTCTTTTCTAAGCGAGGAGGGCGTAGACCATAGTTACCCTGGCTGGTCAACTACGAATTAGTTGAATTCACACACCTTTCAATTATTATTTTTTATCTCAGGCACGTAAGTTTCCTCAGTAACCACTCACCTCGGACCACCCATATGACAGGCCGATTTTGAAACCAACTAGGCTATCACTGTCTATGTTAATAATGTGTACTACACCAATCGGCAGAATGAGGTACCCTTTTAGAACCTATTAGCACAAAAGGCTTTGTCTAACTTTTTGGCCTGAGGGTGTAATGTAATCGAATTACAATTTCGTGTATTCCGCTCACAGCCCACAACTAGTTACAGGTAGCACTTTGGGGGATTACTGCGCGCCGGGCGCGTGGCGTGTGACCTTTGCTCGAAAGTAATGCCCCGTTCAAATTACGCGGGGTCCTGATAACCTTCGCTGGGAAATTTTGATAAGCAATTTATTTTTCGCTCTAGCCATTGTGTTTGTGACAGCACTTTTTTGGCCTGTGTATTGTTTAGACGCGGGCTATTTCGGTCCGTTGTTTCGTTTTTTGGTTAATATATTTTGGTCTCTGCGTTTACATACACATATAAAATAATTTATTGATGCTTAAAGGAAAATTATGTTGAAGAAACTTATTTACCTTACTTTTAAGCCTTGCCGTGTTCTGGTTTTAAAAGGTGTGGCAATGAAACACTCACACGAAACATTCTAACTTAGTCCTTAGGTGTAAAAACACATCTGTGACGAATCTTATGTAGGGATCATATTGTAGGTCGACAGCAGATTTCTATCTGCGTCAGTGGCCATATACTTTCAATTAACTTTTTACAATTTTAATTTCATAAAAAAATAACATATAAAATGAGAATTATTTTATTGAAGCATGAATTTTACAGTCGCTGAAAGCGCCAGTTAGTGCTTTGTAGTTTAAAAAGTACTTTGTAATGTATCATGTGTTATTTCATACATTGTCGCAGGCAATTAGCCGCTGAGCGATGGATCGCTTGCCAGATCGGAAGAAATAATAAAAGAGAATAATAAAAAACTTGGCAAGCCACTCGTAGAGCCCATAACTATGTAGTATTGAAGCATAAACCTCGTCCTAGTTTGTACGTACCATACGCGCTGCTTCACAATACAAACGATGCCTTTGTAAAGTGAACTGATTTCTTAACACTAGTACTAGATAGGCAGTGAGTACGCATCTCGGACCCGGTAACCCCGTTTCAGTATGAATGGCCTCATCCTAATCGTATTAATCGGGTGAGAATTATGTAGGCGTATGTGTTCAGTGGTCACCCACTTTGTAGTACAATAATGAGAATGAAAACGTAAACAAAGCAAGCAATATTTGTCAAAAATATATACTTACAATTAAACAAAAATAGGTATCGCTTAGGTTCCTATTTTACACACATTTTGTAACAAAGTTCACGAAATACATTTAAGTAAAGTGCGAATGAGATAACGTAGCGAAACTGTCACCTGGAGCCGGTTGTCAGTGCATCATCACGGTGAGGCACGAGGACGTATTTCATTATGAACTTGTTAGTGCGTAGGTGGAGAGAATAGGGTGGGCTTACACTGCGCTTTGTTTCTTTCTTTGTAGTGCGACTTGTTTCTTTGTTAGCCTTGTACAGGATTTGATGCGCAAACCTTTTCTTTCACGTTCGGTACACATTGTTTTATATGAGATTACCTCGTTTGCTACTTAGCAAACGAGCTTGCAATCCACCTGATGGTATCGCCATGGATATCTGTAATTAATCCCAGATATTATGAGAGGCCTATCTGAAGGCAGTCGCAGTTTCGTTCTAACCCCTGAGGGGTAAGCTTGAATGCCTCATAAAAGTATGTCTTCCTTGCCACATACTTCAAACCAAATCAAAGCAGCTTTTAACACAGCTGTTATTCGGCAGAAATAGATGTAGCGATGGTGCTGTTGAAGTCGAACTTTAAAGGGATCTACCATCTTATGGTTAATCTGTTTACGGTTTGGATCAATAATTATTTTAAAGAATTTTAAATATTGTATGCAATAGTACATACAATAATAAATCTACAGCTATTCAATTCAGAGACATGTCAGGTACACATCCTACATCCTAAACTTGTTAGACAAAGTAAAGAATCCAACGATTGTCCTTAAAGTTCAATGTGAACCGAGCCTATCTCAATTCGCTACGTCACTCGCTACTTTCCTTGTCGTTCCGTGTTATTAGTGTCCTCGAGCCACTAACGAGTGCTCACAGCCTCACGCTGCTCACCGTAAAAGGCGCTCATGGTAAATGGGAGCCAGGATGATGTCACTATCTTATATGAGACGCTTCACTGTTATACCACTGTCTTGTGATATATCTAAAGATACTGTTTTAGTCTAGGAATTAAATAAAAGTAGCTTTATTAATAAAATTTCACATAAGTGGTAGTGATTATCAGTGGTGGTATTGGTTTAATAACATACTTTTATATCGTTTGGTTATTGAATCAACAACCCTATTGCCTATCTTCTATTAAATTCATAAATATTTCCTATATCTTTGCGTTTTTTGGATGTTAAAATGTCAAAAATATCATATTACATCTAAATATGCAGATGCACGGATAACGAAATATTAAATTTAAAGTTAATAGAAGACTAAAGTTACGGCATATTAAATTTTCCTAATATCGATTTCTCAGTAAAAATAGAAAAGGAAGATAAGTATCTAAGGAAAATATCAGTCCATTTTCCTAACCATATAATAAGACAAGACTGTTCTAACTTCTCAAGGTGTCTGTGAACCGGATGAAACACGAGCCGACAGTGGTTGAATAACTCTTATGCATTTGTCTGCAGCATTCCAAACGCATTTGAATTAAGCGCATTAGCGTGTGGGGCGCAGTGAGGCGGTAAGGTCTAAGATATCTTAGACATAAGCGTTGCTATGTGACCGTATGTTTTATGAGATTACTTGAAAAATAGTAAATCGAATTTCAAGTCGTATACATAAATCTGGATTGGTTTGGTGCATGACATGTTATTACAGAAATTTTCGTAACATATTTTTTATAATATTGGAGTAGCAAACGAGTATGCAGTCCACCTTATGGTAAGTGGCTACTGCCGCCCATGGGCATCTGTAATCAACCTCAGATAGGATTAGATATTCCTGAGGTCGGCCACAGACGCGCTACCCCTGAAGACTAAGCTGGAACGCCTCGGAAAAGTCTTATCTCCCTTACCACTTCCTTCAAAACGGAACACAGCAGCGCCTAACACTGCTGTTATTAGGAAGAAATATGTGTGGCGATGGTACCGCCGGAGTCGAACCACAAAGGGTTCTACCACCTTAAAGATACCGCATCTCACACTATACTGAACAAATATTGAACGTCTCTAAATTTGGTATATCAATATGAATTTAACGTTTGAAATGTAAACTATTTTACCGAATAGCATGGTTGTCTAATAAAAAGACAAACTAATTTATCTCGCCTTACCCGATTTTAAACTCGGTAAGCGTAACACATAATTCACAGAGCGAAATTGAATTTGTTCAGTATGTTACGCTCAGTCGTATTTAATTACCTGAGTTAGACGGTTAATCGTATTATTGAAATAGTAATGTGTTTCAAATACGAAATTCGATTGTTAAAAATCCTTATTTTTGTTTGAAAATTTTGATTATATCTTTTAATAACAAACAAAGAAAAAAGCCGATTAAAAATTACGTATAGGTAGTAAATAAAAGTATGGTTTTTCCACTTCTTTGATGCCAGAAAACTAAGGGAGTATCTTAAATGTACTGTCTTAATAACTTGAATCTGCAAGAAGACTAATTTGTTCGATAAATCAGTGTAATCACATTGTCTTCGACGAGAGCTATTCAACTGAGCGCACGCGAAGTAACTTAGGGATTCTGTCTTGAAGGTCTTAATTAAATGTTGAACTTTTCATATTGGCATTTTCATAATATAGTACTAATAGCAAAATTTATTACCCTTAAACCACGTAACAATATGTCTATAATACAGGCTACATTTACAACCTATAGGTGTAATTAAAAGATACTTTTATGAAGTAAATATAAGGATTTATGGCTATTATTCTGGCCATTAATATTAAATGCAATAGCAATGAGATATGTATAAGTGCACATTTTGCACTTATACATATCTTGCATATTAGTATTAGTTACTATTTGTTTTGCATGTGAACTCAAGTATCAACTATCTTACTGCATTTTGTTCTTATATTCCATAGTGCCCAGTGAAAGTATGACGCTTAACGTACACGTTGCAAAGTTAAGTGCTCATTTAAAAAAGTGACCCCACGTGTAAGTAGGGAAACGTTAGCGGTACCAGCGTCCCCCAAACTTCATCAGTGAGTTGGAAGCTAGCCAGTGACGTAGCGTAGTGTCTCGTAGAGTCCAATAATGGATGTGCATGTCACTTTGATTGGATATTGAGGTTTCTATGTCAAAAATTCAGCCGTCAACCTTCAATCCTCGGCCTTATATCTATTTCTTATTTATGACAACAATTCTACGCTGTTGTGGTCCCTTTGGCCCAATGGGTGTGGTGAGGCAGAGTTTTACAATTCTACCCAATTTCGTAATTAAATAACAGCTCAGTTACGTCAAAGAAAATCATACTTTTAAAACAGTAAATAAATTATACATTGAAACACTGAGTAATTGATTGAAAGCTCTTCAACGCTAACAACCTAATAGACTTAACTTTATTAGAATTGTACTTTGCTTATAAAACGTACACTCAATAAGCTCTAAAGAAAAACCGTTTATTTTTATGAAATCCTCTCTACTCTAATGGCAAATTAATTCTTCTGGGAGTTTCCGATAACGAGGAATGAGAATTGAGACAACGGGGATTCTGTAAAATAAGCATGATAGTGAATTCTTACGAGAAACTTCGCGCCAGATCTTCGATAAGTAATACTATTAAAGTCCAATTTTATTCGTTACATTTTTTATTAAACTTTCGAGCTTATTCTAGATTATCTGGCAGAAATTGTTGGATCAGAATTGTGATAAATCTTTCTTCAATAATAATTGGATTTGTTTAAAAGTTTAGTGTTTTATTTGAACCGCGTTGAATATTTTAGGGTTGTATACCTAAAGGGTAAAAATGGAATCTTATTAAGTTATTACTAAGCCTCCGCAGTCTGTCTGTCCCATGCCTTGCCAAACCCGCCACTTGATTTTTTTACACAGTGTTTTGCTATGTCCGCTATAACAACAATTACCAATAATACAAGAGGTTTCCATGCCAGAAATACGTGTCTTTCGTCATTTTTCGAACTATTAAATCGCAGTTCACAAATATACTTTTTCAAAAGTTCCCTTAAATGTAAAACATTTACTTTGAGAATAAGCAGTGTAAAAGAACATGTACTGATTAAAAATATCTTAATTATTTTATATAATCTACCTAATACCTGTATTTAATATATGCACCTAATTAACCAACGACTGTTGCTCCCTATTGTGTATATTATGTCGTCATTATAAAAGCCACTCTTGCCTTCGTCATATTACACATTCAAGATAATATATTCTCACTGAGAACGCTAAGGTTGCTTTGTCAAAGGCAACATCCTTATTAAGCGTGCAGCGCTGAGAATAACGAATGGAACTCTGCAATGGAACGTATAATATTGTAGTTCTCTTTCACGGCTTTGAATCTTCCGATGTCATTTTCTCTCTTACGAGAAGGAGCTTTATCTATAAAATCCGCCATTGTTTTATTCTCGCAGTTGGTTAAAGCTTTTTCTCAGTCTACTTACTACGTGTGGTGTGGAGTAGCTTTTTCGTTTTGTTATTCAGCTTTTGTTTCCATTCAAAGGTCAGGGATAATCGTTTTTCCTTTTGTATATATGCTCTTTTGTTTACTTAACTCTGAAACAGCTGCAGATTTTCAACGGCGTTGTGTTGTTTGAAGATAGTTACACGGTTATTGAAGAAATCTTCTACAATATCGCTTCGATTCTTCAACTTATTCAATTGAAGATGTGATTTTCTGTTCAATTAAATTTTGCTATAAATCAAGTTTTTGAATTGATGATATCATAGTTTTTACTAAATATGAATTTTCGACTTTTAGCAAGAAAAATGAAAAGTATCAGTCTCGTATGTGACAATGTCAAATAATTTTACCACAAAGGTCGTCGGTGTCTAACCTTTACGTAACACCCCGTGTCTTTTCGCGAAAATATCGCTCGTTAATTGTCGTATGAATTTTGTGACTAAACGACAGATGATTAATGGCGCCGCCAGGGGGCACCAACAATGCACGTCGGGGTATGGAGATGGGTGGTTCAGTGTTGCGGGAGCTCGGCGTGTCGTTGCGGGAGTTCAATTAGCAATTTCATTTGTTCACGTATTAGGGTACTATATAATATATCAAAGTATAATTTGCTTTAATAGGGCGAGTAGTCAAAAATAATAGTACAAGATTAATGCTTTTTACACTTGTAGCTGCATAGTATAATTCTACACGCCTTGGAAGCTATTAACATATACAAAGACAGTCAAGTCTACATAATCACCCAGATGTTACATAATCTCCAAATACTTTATTCGGGACTTTACTCGCACATTATTAAAATGGGCCCAATGTATTATTTAAAACAATATAGAAGTGCGAAATTACACTTTCGAACAAATGCCTTCGATATAAAATGAACGCAACTTGAACGCAACTTCAATCACAACGAATAAAATACAAAGTAATATCAGATAACAACTGCGTTTATTTTATATCAAAGGCGTTGAATGTTTCATATCGTTGAAATGGTAATTTAACATAAATGGTGTGGTTAAATGCCCTAATGACTGAACGTATTACTAGGGAATTGTTATCGGAAACAATACACCGCAGGAAGTATGGAGAGACAGGCTTTCAATATCGAGTGGCGTGCGGCGCGTGACTGCCATTCAATATAGTCTATTTATTTTAATATATTGTTATTGTTTTATAATAGGGAATTATTATGAAAACAAAAATACCACTGCTTAAAAATATAGTCGCTAGTATATCACTCCTACAATTTTGAAGAATCTAACAACACTTCTAACAGATCTTAACTGTCTAAACATCAGTAGAATTAAATAGACCTGCTTGTAATCTCTTTTAATATAGATAAAAAGGGTGATTTGAAAATTGTAAAGCGTTTCAAACGGACAATAAACGATTTTAATGCAGATTTTAATGGACAATAAACGATTTTAATCGCTCTATATTTGAAACGTTAAAATGTCCCAAATTTGTAGTATTTCTCTGTGACCAATTAGGTATACAAACACGCATTTTAGTTGACACTTTCATAAAATTCGAAAACAATTATCTTCTACCAGAAAAATAGCAAGTAAGCAGCAGGGTATAGCAGGGTGATTAATAACTCGAGTACGACGCATTTATCATCTATTATTCAACGGCGACGTGGGACGATAGGACACAAAGACAAACATATTTTTATATCGAGAGTGCCACCAAACCCGACCAATTAGAAGTTACACCCATTAGTGTGTTTAATTAAAGTTACCCGAATAACGCTTTTAGTGAACGTGAATACCTACGAATGCGATGTTTTAATCGATTTGTGGAACCTTTCGTGTTTTTCAGCCATTTAGTGGAAATTCCCGGATCAATTTCCAGCTGGGTCGGGCAATGTTTGAGGGATTAATGGCGCAGTAATTGAAAAATTGTGCTAGGAATTTAGATTTTTAAAATAAAATAAAGTACAGTACTGTGGCATTACGCGATTTATTAAGTTTGTCGTTAACTTAAGAGTTTGCGTTTGTTCTCTCATTAATTATCTATTGCTCATTACATCAGACAGTCTTTTAAGTATAATTGTGTGTTGTCGTGGTAAAAATGTAATGGGAATTTGGACTTTTCAAGTAATCAAAGTTGTTTTAGAAGATAGCATTGCTTCAAACATATCTTTTATATTGTGAGTGCCACCATGCACACCCAATTAGAAGTTACATTAAATAGCGTAGTTTAATTAAATATGCCGGATAACGCTTATAGTTAACGTGCATTACCTACGAATACGCTGTTTTAATCAATCTATGGATCCTTTCTCGCTTTTCAACTACTTAGTGGAAATTCCCCTATCAATTCCTAGCTGGGACAAGCAATGTATGAGGGAATATTTGTGCAGGAATTGCAAAAATAAGTAGTGAATTAAGCATTTTCAATAGTTTTTCGGTAGATTTTATATACTGAATGTATTTAAAAATTATTTCTAGCTTATTAATTAAATTTTTATTTGTTGTACAAGACGCTATTAGTGTTCTTGAATATTCAACGTACACAATAACTGTTCATAGTTCACATTGTATCTCACAAGGAACCATTAAAATATTATATCTCTATACAGGTTTATCTGCAAAACTAATTGAAAATCTTTTTGTTACAGGAAACAACCAAAGACCTTCGCTTTCGACCACTGCTTCTACTCGCTGGAGTCAACGTTGCCCAACTTCGCGTCGCAGAAGACGGTGTTCGAGTGCCTCGGCCGGGACATCCTCGACAATGCCTTCGACGGGTACAACGCCTGCATATTCGCTTACGGTCAAACAGGTAAGAGCTTTCATTAAGCCATTTCTACCCACAATATTGTTACTAGTTTGTAAAACTTTAAGCTGTGATATTATTTACTGCCGGTATGCTGCTATCAATTGTATCATCATGAGTATTTCCTCTTAACACGGGAGATCTTTTCCAGTGCAGACTAGAGCATTTTTTTTTGCGCTCGCAGAATTTGATATCTATTGATTTCATGAGATATAATTTAGGCGTACATTTAGAAACGTTTATCTTGAAATATAGGTACTTCTAAATCTAATCACATCTAATCTCAATCTAGCCTATTTTACTTTTTTATTCGATATCGTATCACAAACAACATTATTTCTAATCATTCAAAAAATAAAAACGTAAATATTCTAGTTCTTTATGATAACGTTATGTTTGCTCTATGGTAGGAATATCAGTTATCTATACTCTGTTTTAGATTATTAGATAGTCCTAATTAGTAACAGCTTCCAAGAAGCTAGTCACGTAGTATCAGAAGAGCTCCCTCTTGCATTCATAATGATTATCCCCTTACAGGATGCTTGGAAGATGAGAAAGCAATAATCTTCATTAATATCACATTCAATGCACTGCGTCCATAATATATTCGAGATAATTCTCGAGATTAATGTCGTGAAGTAGGTTGCGACTAAAAAATGCCTGAACGAATCTATTCCTCGTATGCAATGTATGGAAGCTATTACCATTTAATGGTCATATGATTCTAAGAATTGATGGCTGCTGTTATTTTTATTTTAATTCACTTTCTATTCCTATGAAATATTTGCACAATTAATTTGATGATAGAGTGAAAATTCTATTGCATCTGTTATGTTGCGAAACCTATACCTCGTCACGAGGCGCTTCTAATATTAATTCCGATCGAGACCATAACATGACACACAACATGTGTCCAGTGCAAACATAGCTTTAGTGTATGAGTCACGTCGCCAAGCCGTCTGCAGGACATGGCGCTGTGCATACATTGAAGCGGATTTGTATTCACCATGCGCACCGAGACGTTGGCCTAATAATTGGTATACGGTTTAGTTCTTAATCGATTAGCTCGATCTTACCAGTATTGTCGTGTTGCCCTTAACGAGATCAAAGATATATTGTTCGGATAACTATGAATCACGGTTTTAGATACAGCTAACACTGTGTGTACAGCCTTGTTATTGGTTATTTATGTTATTAAGTCAACATTAGGCGGCAAAAATAAGATCAAATCGCAATGTTGCCTTTTTCATTTTGAGTTTTATTTTATCTATAAACTTCATAAGACGGACCAGCTACTTGTTCTAAAGAATCCATCGTTACCTATGGACATTTGTTACATCAGAGGGTTATCGCCGGATTTAAAATGCCTATTTTTGAAGAAACCCCAGATCATAATTTTCCGTGAATACTTGAAGAGCAAGGAGTAGGCAGTATATGGAGATTCTTTTAACCGTGAGCAAACATCAAATTAATAAATGATAAGGCTCTTCTCTCTTTGTTGTTATACTAAACAGTAGAATTTTGTTCGTTTACTGCGGAGGGTTTTTGTGGTTGTTCAAAGCGTGGGCGGAACGTTTAATCAAAGTTTACAGTGCGGCGCGGGGTCTATAAACAAACACAAACACAAACATAAATCTTGTTATTAAACGCGCTTGCAATTGAACCACTGAGAGTTGTAGTGAAATTAACAGAGCTTTGTAACTGGATTTTCAAATTTCAAGGGAAAAACAATTTGTTTTGTAGTGCAAATTGTATCAAGTTCTGGATGACAAAATGTTGTAATTAGTTTGTGTAAATTTACGCCTGTAGCCATAGATTAGTAAAGATACTTCGCCGCCTTGAAATTGAATGAAGCCACAAACGGCTTATTTGTAAGTTCTATTTTTGAATTCTTGACAAATAAAAAACATTTTTAGAGAAAATTTACGAATAAATAAGTAATACTGCATAATTTATATAATAAATTAATAATTATTTCAAATATTTTAGGGACATTTTAGCACGGAGACGTGGCAAAACTTTTTTACGCAATTATTTCAATTGTCAAAACTGGTTACGTTTTCTTGTTAGGAGTGAGTCATCTTTACTAATCTATGCCTGTAACTAATAGATAAACTGTTTAATACGACAAATTAGACGAAATTAGATTTTCTCATTCTGTAAGGCCAACAGATACTACAAGTACTATTTTTTAAGATTGTTTTCATTTTAAGAAAATATAAATTATGAACCAATGCGACCTATAGAATTTCTATACTTTCTGGTTAAGAGTATATATTATAACTACGAATAAAAATCTTCTAACTAGTGACTAAATATATGCAGTTGTAATTAAAAATTCAATCTTAGGCGCATGTAAAGAGAAGGTTAGTGGCCACAACCTTGACCCGGCCTGATACGAGAGCTTTTTCTTTAACCAAGAGCTAATTCGCCGGCCTTAAATGTTCTAATCAGTCACATCTGTAGGTATTTTGGTGTAAGTTAAGGTCAATTTACGCTCTGTTGAAATGACATGTTTGAAGTAAATTATTAATTAAGAGTGTTTATTAAAACTTAAAACATTCATGTGTGTGTTCCTGTGTAATGTACGTGTGTGTGTGTGGGCCAAATCTTGCAACAAAATTCTTTATTATTTACCAGTACCATAATTTATTGAACTGATTTGAATATAAATCCGGCCACAGCATTGTTTCAACTAAACCTCCTCCTCGTACTTAGGCTTCTTAGATTAATTCATTTCTGTACACGACTTTCAGAATAGCCTGTTTTTAATTTTTTTCAAGTTAACAAATCTTATTTTATATAAGTAACTCCTTTCAGTTTAACACGTTTCCGTCGAAAATAATAATCCCCGAAACACAAACGTTCAGTAACAATAACAATAATTTGAACAATCATTTCTTGTAAAAACAGCTTCACAATTGAAAGACGGAATTTATATTCAAAACAGTAGATTCGTTACACAAGTTTTCAATGAGAATTTACCTCAATTGTTGTCAAGGCGTTGGAGATTTACTGGCGTGCGCCAATCCGATGTTCCGCCTCGTAAACATCCTCCTTCCCTCCACAGCCTAATTCATTGCGACAGCCCGTACACTAGGTAAGTCTGCTGGCATTTGTACGCGTTAGGAACAATTCTATATGTTAGACATTTAAATCACTTCACCTGATAAGCAGGTTAACCGAATTCCAAACTGTATTTCGTAGGATCTTGAATAAATGACATAGACAGTAAATTATAAAAGAATACAGTTTCAATGTAATGTTGCAACTATTGTCGTGTTTTGATTATAATTGATGTGAATAGATATAGTAGCAATATAATAGAAATATGTCTCCCTCGATCTTATTCCTGTTTCATTAAGAATGGTGAGAGAATTCGACAGGTGGCCCTGACCACTTAACATTAACTGGAATTAATACTACTGTCTTCGTTACTCTTTACCACTTTATATGGATTGTACTCGCCGAAAATTTTGGCGCTAGAATATTCTGTCATTGTCCGTCGGGACGGGTATATTAATCTCATTTAATACTTTATACACATTGGTCCACTGGATGAACAGAGGTTATTCTTAACCTACCGTACCACTGCAACTGCAAATAAAAAATCTTTGGAAATGACATAGAAGCAAAAGATTTCGATTACTCCTAGAGATTTACAGCATCAGCGATTTTGTAAATATCCCTGGTTCCCACAATAGCTTAATTCGTAACGGCAGCGCGCAGTAATAGCAAGATCATGTTGGTTTTCTGAGAAGTAGGGCGAGCAAATGTTTGCCGTAGTAACATTTCAGGCTCTAACTACTATTGATGTTTTCGTTGCCCCATTTACTCCGTGAAATACTCCCATTTTACGTTTCATGACTTTTGTAAAAAAAAATGCCCTTTTATAGGATATTAACAAAGTTACACTCTTTTTATTTTAGAAAATACATTATTTTGTATATAATCATGCAATTTACTTGGGACCTAGGAAACCCAATCTGTATTATAATATTTATTCATTAGTCAATATAGTGAATTTCCAGGAATTTCCTAAATAGTAGTATATTATTTACCTTTCTTTCCTAGAAGAGCTTAATTTGCCAGATGAATTGCATCAACCAACAGCTCGGCAGCTGAACTTTGATAGCTGTATTGGTTTTCCCAGAAACGGGGCGAGCAAATGTTTGAACTAGCAACATAACATTTCGGGCTCCTAGGTTCCTAATATGGGGTATTGATGTTTACGTTAACGTATTATTTCGCCTGTACGCGTAAGATTTGTTTCCTATAAAGCTCATAATTTCCGCATATTTTTGCGTAATGCTATTATTTATTCTATTTTATCAGTAGTGCATGTACTCGTATATTGTCTTTACGCAATGATTATATGCGTTTACCTCTTCCATGTTCACGTTTTATGATTCTAATACTGTAAATCCTTAAGTTAATATATCAGATCCACATGGACCCGATTCAGTAAGACGTTGATATTTGATCTTTATGTCGTGTTTCTACAGTGCAATTTTCATCATTTTATCAATCTCCGATGCTTTTGCCACTCCTTGAACCTGTGTCGCCCACACGTTAGTCCTATATTGACTACCCGCTTGCAACTAGCCTGACGTAGTGAGATATTTTAAACGCAACTCCACTAGGGTAACCTGGTAGATCTGATAATTGCCCACGCAGCGTTCGCGCATTCCAGAGACGTTGACACCACGTTGTCCTCAAAGATCGTCTAGATGAGACCGTTGATTCTGAATTCTGAATAGCGAAATGTAGTCGAGATGGTAGTAGGGATACGAAAATGGGCCTATCATTCATTTGTAGCGACCCTCAATTTTATCTATATTTCATTTCGGTCTTTTTATATCAGCCCCGCATTATGTAGTCCTTGAGTAATCCTTGGTAGCGAGAATATTCGTTTTATTTTGGAAATAGTCGGGTTGTTAAATTTACAGCACTCGGGGCTCATTATTAATTCGCGAGACGGGCCCGTTAATGTGCGACTGTTCCCAAAGTTCGTTCCGTTTGTACTTGCTGGCCGCATTCTATTGTAATGGAAATTCTGAATTTACTTATGTGTAATAATCTGAACAACTGTGCCGGTTACGTATTGTAAATAAAATATTTTTTAATTTTTATGTAGGTATGTGTTGTTGAGATGGATGTTTTAGTATCATGCAGAAAAATGAGGTTAGGATGCCACCGAAAAAAGCTGTTTGTCGGCCTAATAAGCCCAACTACTTACACCAAACTAGAGCAAAAGTTAGTGCTAGCGAGCTAGTGTTTGTTTTACCCATTTGAATACATATTTCAATAAACTGCTGATAGGATAAAATATTCTATTACTGGTTTCTTATATTTCCTATGTTATGTTGATACAACACTGATTCGTATCTCGTGGCACTACTGTCATATCTGTTTTTGCCAATAACAGTTTCAAGCGCTGTCTCTTGGTTTGAGCATCTGCTAAGACGACGTACCATAACTAAGTCCTCATGAGTAACACTCCTATAGCCGGCTTCAATATCCTTCTACCATCCTGTCTGGATTCCAATCCTACTTAGGGGTGATTACAGATGTATATGGGCAGCAAGATCACTACTTCGTTTAGTAAATATAAAAACTACAAAAATCAACCGTTCTGTGGTCACGAAGTGTAAGACCTGAGTCGAGCCTCAAACAAACTATCCATCTAACTCCGCTCGGCCGAGATTTATGCCCTCAGCTCGCCCACTCCGCGTCCTGTAATTTTAATCTTGTTTATCGTCCGCGCTCTGGGAAAAATATGCATTCCCTTTGTTTGTAGGATTAGTGCTGAAATTTCACAAAAATGTCGCTTTGTTATATATTTCCACAGAAACGTATACAATGGGGCTTAATTAAAAGGTAGGTATAATACGGGCAGCGATTCTAGAATGGAATCTCGTATTATCTAATAGTACGTTGTTCTTGTTTATTAGTTTAGTTTATCTTGAAACATCGATACACGTATGTGTTAAATTGTTGCCGTTTATCGTTTGTGTGGGTGGCCAATCAAAGATAATGACTAAAGAGATACTTAATTTTGTATAACTTATTTATATAGATATTTTATAATCCAAATAGCTAATTTTATATGAGTCATTACCACATATAAAATGGGTAAGAAATAAATAGAAAGGCCGTCATTTTGATATATAATACATATTAAAACAAGTTTATAACATTAAACTATTAACATAATCCTGTTACAAATGTGAACAATGTGTTATTACGTGCAAACGTCCATCTTAGTTAAACGTGACCGCTTTCGTGCATGACTATTAGGTATATGACTATGTGTACCAGCCACTAGCGAGTGGATGATACATTACGAGGCTTTTAAGCTGATTAACTTCTTTACTTTCGTTATAACACGCATCCGTATGAACGCGGCAATTTTCTAATACTTCCTATGTTGTGTTTTTAAATTAAAAATTCTGTTTACGTACACAACATTTGCACTGTGGTGCTTCGCTTAAGTTCTCTATAATTTAAACGCGTCTTGTTCTCACTTTTTACAATTTATATTTGTGTTATATAAAGTAAATAAATATGTACATACTGTTAAATTTAAATCTTAATAAAAAATAAGTTAAGTAACTTATGTTTGTGTTGGTACAAACATCGATCGGTCTATGGCTAAAAGGGATCTTGAATAACTTTCATCTTGAGATTCCTATGGGAAGGAAACCGGAAAATTTATTTACTTAATCAACAATTAATATCGGAGGAAGCCAGAGTGAAGCGTAGCCGGGTTAGCGAGTATCTATATCTAACAAAAGTAAATTATTGTATCAAGGTAATCTGTTATAAATTCACTGCCTTTTGTATTTCTAAGAACGTAATTAATCAGTTCTTGTCTATTTTAAGGCGACGGCTTAATCCCCAATGTACAATACGTTCGGCCGATCTCTTTATTGGCTTTTTCTTTTTGTTATTTCCCCGAAGGTCGGTACAGTTTTTTTTAACTGGTAGAAGCTCCGATAAACTATTCACAATGGCTTATGAGGGAATACATTATTTTGGCACCTGGCGTGTATTGTTATATTAAAATTCCACCACGCGAAGTTATGGAAAAAGCAAACGGCAGTAGTCCACTGGACACTTTAGCTCGATAGATATTTTTATTTATAATTTATTTCAATTACATTTGTAGCTTATTTGTATGTAGCTGATCAATGTGCTTCTATCGAAGTCTAGGTTGGAAGTCAATGTTTGCTTGACACGCCCGCTCAAATTAGACAAAACTCATAGGTATATGGCGTAAAAAATACCTATATGCATGAATACAATTGACATGTTTGTCGGTAATTTTCTCCCAATAGCTCAATTAGCATGCTCTTAAAAATCATTGAACAAATATAGGCGGAGCTTTCGCTGTCGTGTCTGTGTTTTACTTTTTTAACCCTAAAATGTTTAGCATTAAAATCAACACGTATGCGATACAGCAATACAAGGATGTGAAACTCTAAGTACAGAGATGGCATATTTATGTATATTACCTATGTTATTACCATTAGGCACGATATTATATGGCCATTTGATAGGTGCGTTTCCGCTATGAAACCCTATGCGGTGAGTTCGAGTAAATTGTCGCATGTTAAAAGAACATCAGTTATGAACAATGTCCATTGCCGACCATCGTACTCTGCGCCAGGTGCTTAAAACCAGAAACCTGTTTGATCAATAAACCTGTAATCGAGTACACTATGTACCGACATACCTACTTTAAATTATAGTTCTTAACTTTTTTTTTTGTTTGTATAAAGTACCAAGTGACTAATAGGTACTTTATATTAATTACGATCTAGCCTAATTTATGACTAATGAGTAATTCTACGCTAACTTAAACTGCTAAATAATCATATAATGAAGGTGGCGTCCTCTGACACTGCACTTCTTTGATTTAACACATAAGGGAGTAGACACATTGTTCTTGTGTTCTATAATGTTCACTTATCACTATTTCACTAACACTACACTGTGTCATGTCACAAGCTCAAAGGGTTTAGTCCGTTTAAGTTCTTAACTTAAAGTAAAAATAGTAGCGTAATGGCAATGTAAATCTTCATACAATTTAATACGTACGGTAGTAACGGTTCGTGGTTTCATAGCGGCGGCACCATATCCACACCTACATATTTCCACCCTATAACGTATATGTTATGCACTTCCGTGTTCTAGTTTAAAGGGTGTGGTATATATGCGGATTATACTTTGAGATTTTCGAACTTAGCCTCAATGAATACTTGTAGGATTGTCGTTGACAGATAGGACTCTAATCCAAGGTAGATTATACTCGTAATTTTTATGGCCGACAGTCACGACTTAGTAACATCAAGTGGACGGCATACTTGTTTATTACTGAATTTTAGAAATTATTACTTTCATAAGTATAATAATCATAAAAAGGATATAAGTACCTAATTATTCAATGGAAGGGATTGTTAAGTTCCAAATGCGTAAAAAGCTTTTACACCGCCGCACACTTAAAATTCTCTCGTCTCTCGTAAGGACGCAATCCGCTATGCAAATACTTCAATATTCTCTCAAAAAATACTAAGCCCCTAATCCGTCGTAGTAGGCTGCACCTGGCATTACTTGGAACCCTTATATTAAATATTCTTTAACGTGAATGAGGCAGGTAGTTTGGTTGAAGCTACCTGTTTTAGCTAAGTAACATTTTTAGACGAATACATTATGTTCATAACGGTTCAGAATTTGGTTGTGTTTCGTATTTCTGGTGTTCCAATCTAGTCCTTGGTAGAAGTACTCCATCACCGACTACAGACAAACAAGACTTCTGTCAAGTTAAATAGCATTTTTTTTTATTGTATAGGTACTACGAAGACATTCCTAAGCTTTCTAATAAACTCTAATATGTGAGTTACAATTTATATACAATGTAAATTGTATTGTAAAAGTCGACTTTAACAAGCTAAATGTCTTGTTTAAGAGCTTCAGGATGTCTTATTACAAAATTGTATTGAGCTTCTCACGCAGTTCATTGAACCTACAGATTGACGCATGAGTCTGCTCATGAATAATTGGATTCTCTGTCTTCATTCATATGTATAGATTGTTCTTATTTCTTAGTGTGTTATTTTCCGCCAACTCGAATATCTCTTGAACCGTAACAGATACACTTGAAATTTAAAGAAATACTAAAAATACATGAAACAAAAGAAGTGAAAATTTGGATGATACCCTCCGTGTTCGAGTTCGACTCGTATTTGGCCAATTTTATTTTGATATTATCGTTGCTTCTTGGGAGTGGTCGGGAACAACCTTGAAGATTTATTTTGATAAACTCCCTCTCCCTTCTTCGTTAGTTACGCTCGTCAATTACTCGAGATAAGACATGATATCGTTGAAGCTGTCTTCTCTCGTTAAAATTTAACGTTTATGAAAGCACTTTCAGTTGATAAAAGCTTCGTCGCAAAGCTAGGGTACTTGGCTTGAAAATTTCAAAATTCGTTTCAGGTTACCGAAGGTCTTCGTAAAGGTTGGATTCGATTAATCTATGAGTATTTAGTAGATAAATTTACGTGCAAGTTTTACAACCAACGTGCGAAGCTGGGAAATGTAACTAGTTTCAATATGAAATTAGTTTGTAGTCAGTTTTTTATATAGCTATAGTAACAAATAGAGATGCCTTTCGTCTATTGTAAAACCGTCAAATAGGCGTACCTGTCGTGCCATAGTGGCGTGAAAAGAGTGTTGTGCCACCTTTGACAATAAAACCTAATTTATGAGTCTAGACAAAGCACTTTCAAAGGTACCTGCCGTAAAACACACATTGCCTTCTATTAGTTTTATTTAGGGACACATAAATAAAACCGTTTATTTAGCATTAGGTATACATGTGAGTACTAAATTAAGAAATATAAATTATAAATACAAGTAATGCGTGTTTATCGTTGAGGCGAATAATTAGTAATCGGGATTTCCATTATGTATTGAAAAAAAATTAAACTAAGAATATTATACACTACATACCTCCATAAAATATATGACTCGAGAAAATACAAGGATGATGTTCCGGCAACAAAACATAATGAGGGGTGTGTAATCAATCGAAGTCGAGTGCTCTAGGGTGGGGGTTGAATATGTTTTGATACTTGACAAGCTCGTAAATCTCTTGCAGCGTAGTACGGGGCATCTCTACAGTACTCTACCCGATAAGTTCATACGAGAGCTTAATTACAGAGTGTACTTAATTATTCGCTCCACTTGATGCGACGTGGCTCGTAGTCGAGTTGTGTAAGGCAGGTGATACACAGCTTAAGGAATAACTTGCAAATTTATTTACATTTATTTAAGACAAGCGCCTACTACCTACTTGAATGAGACACCGGAGCTTGGTCTATGGTTTTGGTATGTTATATTAAATTGAATTTATTAAAGATAACGAGTAAAAATAGACGCATAGGGAAACTTTTAACAGTATTTCAATTTAAAATTACGGATGTTAAGTATGTAGAGATATGAAAAGGTTTATTGTATAACTATTTACTCGTACCATGAGATGGATATGAGTTTCTACTAGTGATGTTATGAATATGGTTTCCTAATCTGTGCGTTACACAATTTTTCGATTTTACTTCAATTAATTCTACTAATTATGAAATGAATACCCCTTAGTAGTCGAAAACTAAAAAATTAAAATATCCTTAGTCCATTTTGTGAGTTACCAGCTTTAAGCAATAACTACATAAGTTTCTCAAGATTGTCTGTGTATGAGTGTGCTTATATCGTTTCGGAGAACCATTACGCGAATGTAATCAACGGCGAAAGAGAGCGATGTACTCGCTTTGCGCCGTGAGACTTGTTTATTTGTGGTAAATGTTTCATAATTATAAATACACGTGAGATTGCGCGATTCGTTCATAAATAATTTTCATACTAGAGTCTGGCCTCTAGCTCCGTTTTTGGTTGCGTTAATAAATCAAATGATATTATTACAGTTTAATTTGATCAGATGTTTATTTTGAAAGATTTTTAATAGATAAGAAATATAATAAGATATTGCCTAATACATTTTTTGATTTCCGATTCCCTTCACTATGCCTTTCGCAGTTTAACAATGTAATCTTCTCAACCGAAGAATGTAATGAATAATATTATCTACGTCTACCACTGAAGCCCAAGTAATCGTTCTATTTAAACGAACAGTTCACGAAGTTTATATGCTTTAATAAACGACAATCACGTAAGTATAAAGGCAAAATTTTTACGACTATGTTTTGATCTGTTGTATCACAAGATCGTAAATGCTGGAGTAAATTATTAATGGTTCGTCCGAGCCATTCATATCTCCATTCAACCCCGCAACCGCTGGGATGGAATAAACGACTTGTGAAGTCGATGCGAACCTCTATAAGATTTTTTTATCGCTAACAGCCTCTTAAATAATTCCACTCGTGGTACCGTATTTATGAATCACGTAAGGCTACGTATCGTCAGGCGGCTCTAAAAGGAATTTTCAGTATAAGCTCACGCCCAATTTACGTCCAATGTATCAAGGGGAATGGCCCCGAAAATGTAAGCCCCGGTATTATTAAAATCTTTAAAGGCTCCGCAGGCGAAATTATAGCTTCAGAGAGAGCGGCTGTATAATGATAATTTGTTAGATATTTTAGAGCTTTAGGTTCGTTTAAACATTTTAGAGAACTCATTGGCTTTTTAAGAAAGGTGCAAAAGAAAATCCTCTCTAAAGCCGGCGATGCATTGGAGGTTCCTCTAGTGTTGCAAATGTATGGACGCCTTCGGTTCCGACCGTGACTACTTTTTATCAGGGGGTCCTTATCGTTAGGTTAAGTATTAAGAAATGCGAGTAAATCAGTTAAGATCCAAATTTTATTTCTATACAGGTTCTAATGGATTTTGTAGAGTCCTTATTTCAAACTAAATTACTATTCATGTTATTAATATTAATGTTGTCGTTTTATTGGCTACTTAAATGTAATTTAATGATCTTCTATCAAACTGCTCATCTACACTCATAAAAATACTTGAATTTTATAACGGTTAAAATAACTTATCATCACTAATAAATATGATGCTATACATTGTTGTAAATTAAGTGCCATCAAAGATGAAACTACTTGATTAACCAATGTAGCATATCGGTTGGACTCGTTAATGGTTTCTGGATAGAGTTAACAGAAATGGACGATCACTTAAGACATTTTAATCGTAATTTACGATGTGATTTTCGGATTATTACATATAGCTACTATAGTAGTAGTGTAGTAGCATTTGCTAATCCGAAATAGTTCTGATGAATATTGGGATAATATTTTGTATTTACATGTTTTACTTTCTAAATTTTTGGGAGACATTTTATACAGACAGATAAAAATCATTTTCCATTTTTATAATGCTATCTAACACTATATTATAATAACATTACTAGATATTATTATTAGTCAATAACAGCCTTAGTTACTACAACATAAAATGTTCTTACAGATAAACAAATTGATCTTCGCTGCGCTGTTGGAGCGTAGCGAAAAGCAATATTAATCTATGCTGTTGTTATTATACTCTGTCAAGAACTCTTGAGCAACTAAGTAAGTATAGCTGTTCTGTACACAAAGTGAAACTTAACATACCTTATGCTACTGATAATGAAAAGCTATTTGAGAAGAAACGATCTCATTACGCGGTGTTACTGCCGGTCGGAGCCGTAAAGCGTCCACCGCTGGGGTTGATGGGAACGGACGAGCGCCGGTGTCATCTTAATCACACTTTGCGCTTGAAGTTACGAATTAATTTGTAACTTTGTACTGTGGCTAAAGGATAAAGTTAAGGGGGTTTTATATAAGGTACGCTAGCAGAACAGCAGAACTCTTCCGGCGTTGTCCAGGCTGAATACCTACTTTATTGTAATAATCTGAAATCTTATAGGTAAGAAAATATTCTCCGTGCCTAAATACCTGCGTTCAGATTATGTTTACGTAATCAATGGATTTCAAATTTGCAATCAATAATTTCATTTCATTCCTTTTAATGAGCGATTAAGAATAAAAACGATCTCGTTAACGATTTAAGTCCGGAACGTAAAGCGTCCGTAGGCACGAAACGTGGAAATGAATTAACGAAGGAAACTTTGTTAAATTCATTATTTTTTTAATTAGTTTTTTGCCTTTTATTTTTTAAGGTGCCATACATTATTTTATATTGCCAGGATTATACTTGTATTCTATTAGGAAAACCGAAAAGTATTCAATTTTTTTTCTGCCAAATAGTTATTTATAAAATAAAATTTAACTATTTGCCAAACAAAATAATTTGGTAAAAAGTGTCAGAAAATGATGAAAATTATTTTGTTGATTAAAATTTCTTTAATAATAACTTTTTAAGTACGAGTAGCAAACAAAATTTTGATAAATTAGTTAAAAAATTTTTTTCTAAATTAGTTAAAAAAATCGGTTGATGCAAATAAAATATAAAGTGTTTCTTAGTAGGTGTATGTGGCAATTACAAATTGTTTTGAATTTTGTTCAGTAACTATATAACAAAATCATCCGCAATTCCTTTTCTTTTAAATTGAAATTTATAGATCGCACGCCCCAGAGATTTATATCCACAGTGCATCCACCGTTAACATTTTAAAATCAATTTCCCCTCGCCGCTCGGGGTCCTTTGAAAGAAACCAGGGAAAATATTCAAAGTATGATTGCGTTCGCAAATACCGGGGTTTGTGGAAGCCTTTCCTGGAATTCCTCTTTCTGAAATCTGTATAGTGTACGTACTGCGCATATAACTAACCTGGTTTTTGTTATTAGGCAATCTACTATATTATTTGCATGTTTTTGTATTATTTATTTTGAAATATTTAATATATGTAAACATTTGCGGTTTTTATGTTCACTGTCACCAAAAATTATTTATTTTGTCGTACAATCACTTCCATATATAGTTTAACTACCTACTACAAGAGTATATTATGATGATAATGTGAGTAAGATTAGTTGATTGGTCCAATTATTCCCGCCATTTAAGATAATTGTAGTATGTTACATAAAATTAGCGTTTTTGTAACATTTCCGACCCAATCAGATAAGTTGATTTGAATCTTGGATGGTCCTAGTAAAAGTAAGTATTATTTATAAGAGGCTTGTAATTATAAAACTTAACATATAACAGACGCTCGATTAACAACTAATCTACTTAACATTGACTTAAATATATCGTCGACTAAAACAACTTTGTTCAACGACGGCGCTCACGCTAATACCATGAAATTTTAGTCAGTTATATAGTTCGGCAATACACATTATATTAGTATCGCTTACATACAAAGACCTTCACATGATATTAGCTCGCATACGTTTTCCAAATAAGCTCGGATTAGTTTCGCAATAATGACGGCATTTACGTTTCGCGTTATTTCATCGGAAAGTTACTGCTAATTACGTCGAAACTTTAATAACTGGAGCAAAACTGTTTTATACAAGCCTGTACACTACATAAAGCCTCATTTCTAGTGTTTCTAGTTGTTGATGATCTAGAAATGAGGTTTTGTATCTACCAAAACTTTATTCTCGTACATAATAATAAATAAGAAAGAGTTTGAATTGTTATTTGTTTCGTAGTGACCGCTTAGGAATTAAAATACTTCATATTCGGTTGAAGTATTTTTTAAAACCGTGTTTACTTTTTTAACTTAACGTGAGCACAAGAATTGTAGTAGAATCGTATTATGGGTTAAGTAATCATAGATATTGATTTCCATCTCTTCGAATTAGAGTAATATTGAGATGTACACGTATCGTCCTCCTTTGCTGTGGATATACCTAAAAAAGTAGTAGAGATACCGAAAAGGTGTGAGCTGCAGTGATTGAATATTTAAATACCTATAGCATTCTACGAGCAATTTTGACTCAGAGAGTTCTTTACGAATAAAAGTTCCCTTAGGTTTGTCAATAGATAGGTGGGTATTTATTTCAGTAGGTAGGAATTCTGCCAAATGCCACTTTTGTGAGAGGAGACCTGTGTCCAGCAGAAGGACAATATTGGGTTGACGACGACGGACTGCAAAAACTATTCTATTCCTCCAATAACAGTCTTGTAAACGTCTAACTTTACAAGAACTAACTAGAAGACTCTTTGAGCCGTACGTCGGAGTACCCATTTTCGTCGCGATACGAGAGTCGGGTGTTGGAAAGCGGAGACAATGTAATCACGCGGCAAAGAGACACGCCACCCGAGTTCGCGAAGTGGCGTTGCATCTGCGCGGCGACCTCTTTTGTTCCTAGTACGAGCATGTGTGGGCGTGGAGACTACTCGTGTATGGAAGCGAGTTGTTGCTTAATGGGTACCTACTGCACCTAGGAGTTTGTGGTCAGTTTTGAGAGAGATTGCGAAGACATTGTGGAGAGCTCGAAATACAGTAACTGAACTTTTTAATTGTGCAACGTTTATTGCTTGTGGGTTTTGTATCATATTATGTCTTTATTGAGCAGACGTCTTTCACTTTGCTTCAGTCACGACTTGAGTAAGTTTACCTAACTTAGTCCAACAAACACTAGAAAAGAGTATTATTCTATATCTTATTTTGATATCGAAAAGGAATATTTTGCTAGTTTTTTGTCTTCTTTCATATTAAGAAAAAAGAACTTTGTGTAAAAGCAAATGTGCGAGGGCAAAGGTCCATTATGGTGAATAGTCGGTCCAGTTACAAATGACAGCCTTAACTTACTTAGCGGAACCCTGGCGCTGTGTCATTAAAGTTAAATTACAAGCCCCAGTGACATTTACTGTACGAAGATAACTGTCCAGCTATTCTATTTAATTGACACATAATCGCGATGTTAAATCGTGCACCCTACATAAAACCGGTCGGGAGGTGGTCGGAGGTCTTATCTACCCTTTAAACTTAAACGGAAGACATTAAGTTTGTTTGCAATGTGTGAAAATAGTGTTATAATGGCGCTCTATGAGACCTTGGAAGCTATATCTAATAACATATGTGTCGAACCCGTTAGTGTAATGGATGTATTAGATCTACAAACACTACTTTGGGTGTCGGATGGACCTACTAACACTACGTTGGGTGGGTGTGGGTGGTAAATTAGGAGTATTGCAAATAGGAGTAGGTAGTACGTACTATGTAATTGTACCCTTAAATTAACATAAACTTACTTGCCGCACGTGACAATAACGGAAGTCTTAATACACGATTGCTTTTATTTCTTTCTATTTGGTAACATCAAAGTAATATACAGAAAGAAAATATACATAGAAATTGAGATATTAAAATCAGAAGAACAGAAGTAAGGACAAAAGCAAGTATCAAGTTAATAAGGTACATGATTGGGGTACAATGAACAATTCTTTAATTTTGTATGAACATTTTACTTCAAAGCTCTCTTCGCTCCCAAGTCCCCCAGCCCGAGTGCATTCCCGTGTTTCGCGTCACCCGTCACCGGAATATCAATTTGCGAGCTGTCTTTACGAGTTCAATTTAGCGTGGAACTCCTAGAACACTGTGCAAAATTGAAGCCGTTATTTATGAAAAACTTCGCACCCTTTCGGACTTTACTTGTTGAGTTTTCTATTAAAAAGTGTCGAGAACTTCATCGCCTTTGTTACTTTAAAAGTTCCTTTAACAAAAGGTCGCGATAACTTGTAATTATTGTGGTAAAGGCTTAGTCACTCTTGCGTTGAGCTCCAACTCGGCACCGTTCTTTATTATCTTTTCACCGTGGTGTTCGTTAGTCTAAAGTAATCCCTTTAAGCAGATTTATAGCTTCGAGCCCGACTAGAAAAATCTTCTGTGTATTTAAAAGGAGTTTGCTTAAATTATTTTTCTTACAATTAGTGTTGTGAATGGAAATACTAAATGACGTAATTTTGACTGTAGGAGTATTTTCGAGTAGCTTATATTAGCATGTAATATAGATCAATACTTTTTGTGTTCTAAAGTAAACTCACTATTATAGTCGTACTACACAAAAATATTGCAAATATCAGTAGGTATTACTGAACAAATCCCAAACTAAGTTATCGACTTGACACGTCACCAGGATTGCATAATATACGCGGGCTATACGCGAAATAGCCGTGCGCTGTCGTCAGAATTGTTGATGGCGGGCGGATATTAAAATATCGGAAATTCAATTCCAAAAATCCATTTGCATAGGAGGACGCGGCGCTTCGTCGAACTGCCCGCGGCTCGCAACTGAAAAAAATATTCTGTGTAGAGCATGCAATTGGGAGGTTTTGTTTTGTGATTGCCGGCAAAATTGTTCCTATTCAAGTGTCCACAGTGACAATACATGTCATGTTTTACTAGTTGGGAAACCGTCGAAACGTGGAAACAACAAGTCGTTGAGGTTTTTGTGAAACATTAAAAATAAACGAGCGTTTGTTTAATACATACGTCGCGAGATCAACTGAGCTTTGATAGTGGAAAGCGCAAACAATCATTGTTGAGTGAATGTTGAATATGTGTCGTAAAGCTTTGAAAGCCGAGCGCTTATTTGAACCTGAATTATTCTTCAATGGTAAAGAATTGCTATTGAACATGTGTGATGTTAATAACCATCATTACAAATTTTACGATCGCATTATTTTGCTTACAAGTTTGTAAGCAAAATAATGCGATCGTAAAATTTGTTATTAAATAGGTTTTGTAAAATATGAAAGTATTTAAATCATCAATAAATTGTATTTTGGTATTTCTGCTTTGTTACAAAAGTATAGTCCTTGCACAACTGCTAGTCCACTCTGAAGTTGTTGCGAGCAGGTGTAGTCATAGAATTTACTACAGTGACGCGATTCATTTCTATATTCAGAGTGGACTAGCAGTTTTACGCAGACTATACATCCGATTCTTTACTAAGATTAACTGTACACTGAGCTCGTACAATATTTGAAGGGAAAGTTAGGCACAGTCTCAATAAATACTTATACGGGAAAGTGGCCATGGCAGGGAAAAAGCACATTAAGGTTCGTTTTCTAACTCTAAAAGCTAAATAATTACAATAATGGTCTTCGGTCTTCGTTCGCAATGTTTAAAGGGTGGATCTCTGCTGGCGACTAGAATTAATTTCAATTTTACCTCTTACAGGTTATTACGATTTTATCGCCCCATAAAAGCTTCGTAGCTTCTTCGCTAAAATACAGAGTATATTTAGCTTTAGGTATTGTATATATAAGTCAGTGTTTTAAAGTTAGGTATCTGCAAATAACGAAGCTAATTAAAATGTTATAGTCTTCAATTAAGAACAGCCTTGAAGAAGGAAATTGCTCGTTTATTGTTATCACAGAGAAACGTTCTTGTTATTGAAACCTTACTAACTGTAAGGAGCCGAGGATGGTTTCCGGTCATTAAACAAACAATTAGCGCTTCGACCGGTCGAGGTCGTCCAATGAAACGTTATGGGTCGCGCTAGACAAAGCCCTGGTGCCGCTTCCTCGCGCACCGCTAACCCAGTAACGGGATGCCCTTTATGTCACGCGCTATCAAACCTCGCCTGTGACGTCAGGGCAATCAAAGCTCGCTGATGGTTTGGCAAATGTTTGAGCACGTCACAGGGGGCACCAAACAATGGGAACGTAATCACTCTTTTATTGTGCCCACTTGTATAAGCTGTAAGCCGTAGCGAGTTGAGTATGAAGGGTGTAATCGAGACATCAAAATGGTTGCCTAATGATTTGTTAATGCTCACGATTTGATGAAAGATGTGATAGGGGTACTTTTGTCCCGTATGCACGCAGGCGTTTTATTCCATCGTTTCTTGGTTATGTGAAATCCTTAAAAGACTCTGCAACCTTTAGTGGTTCAACTGCAGAAGCACTACCGCCAGATCTTAGTCTTAAAACAACAGTCCTAAAGACTCGGTCGTATGTTGTTTAGCTGTGAAAGGTAAAATTTTCTTAGGGAGATTTCATTTACGAGTTTTCTTTAGCCATTTAATTAAAGCCTTAGTTAAGATGTCTTAAGAGAAGACGAACATTAATACGTAGAAAAGTATATTATACTTGAAACAGTATATAAAGAGTAATAAATCACTGAAATAAACCTATCACATGACAGCATCGGTCGTATTACACCAATTCGTAACGGGTATGATATAAATCTATGAAAGCAAGTGTAATTTTGAAGTATGTATCTCTTATTCAATCCTCGAAGGTATGCGTTGGTGGTGTTATTTAGTATGATCGTCTTATTTGCGCTAGTAAATACATGTTTGGATAAGTCTGCGTTTACTCCCACATTTTCAAGTTTATTTAGCTCTTAGCAACCTACCTAAAATCTGTATCTACATATAAATGAAATTGTATTGTTTCTATATGTACGTGTAAATAAATAAGCTCATATTATCAATATGAAATAAAATTTATATGATAATGATATTATTTGATTTCACACAATGCACCATATGGATTTCAGAGTGATATTCATTTCTGTTCTTTTTCGAGTGCATTCGCTTTGAATGGATCTCCGAGTTTCAAAAGAGTCATATTATTGGAAATCATGCTATCATCCACTTATTTGAATTGTTTGTACTTTGCCAGTGTGTTTGTATTGAGAGGGTTTGTCATTGAATATCGCGTCGTTTGTTGTCATTGCTATTGCAAAATCTGTAACATGCTTAAAGTACTATTCGTATTTATGATATTTTTTTTATAATATAAGAGTAGCAGACGAGCATGTAGTCCACCTAATTGTAAGTGGCTACTGCCGCCCATGGACTTTTGTAATCAACTCCAGATTCCTACCTGAGGTCGGCCACAGATGCGCCGCTACTCCTGAGGACTAAGCTGGAACGCCTCGGAAAAGTCTGTCTCCCTTACCACACCCTTCAAACCGGAACACAGCAGCGCCTAACACTGCTGTTGTTAGGCAGAAATAGGTGTGGCGGTGGTGCCGCCGGAGTCGAACCACAAAGGGTTTTACCACCTTCAAAATATTGCTTACTTTTTGGATGTTTTAGATCTTGTGTCTTGCAGTCTTAAATTTTAATTAAACATAATTATGTAGATTAACAATAACATTAAAACAGCCTTATCAGATTTCCATTTTAGCAATCGAGAAGAACAAAAGTAAATGTTGGTAACTGCTGTATTGCTACGAGTTGATCGTGCTTTAAATCAAAATTCACGCAACATTGATTCATGTAACTTTCTTATAGCTTCAGGTTTTTAGACTAGCATGGCATGTATGCCTTAAATCGTTACACAAATGTAAATACTCGTAGCTAAATTTGGCATCGCTCATACTATTTCTTCATATTATTCTGTGACGTTCCTCTTCTTGACAATATGGCATATATTTCCGTTTACTGAATTTGTTAAAAACGTACTTTAAAGGTACAGGTATCAGCATTAATTAATGTCTGCATGTGCTAGGTTTATGTGGTATTCCCGCCTTTTATTGAGCCATACGGCCATTTGCCGTCCGCTCAACTGTGCCTGTGATCGTGATTATGCGATAATCAGGCTTCTTATAGGATCGTCGTTCCGTTTGCAATGTGAAGTTCGGAATACCTACTTTCTAAGTAAATGTATTTTTGAGTAGCCGTATGGTTATAAAACTACTTTCTTTCTAATGCTTGTATGTTGTGTCTTATGCAGAGTCGGTCTAGAAAAGCACCATTTTCTGAATGGTGACTTAAGGATTTAAATCGGGAGCATTATCGTCTTCCTTCATCATTACGTCACGTATACTTAAAGCGACACTCGGTGCTTACAACAAAACCCTCTTTTTAGAGGAGACAAGTCATTCATGTTTCGTCTATAGACACAAGGAACATTCCTTCGAAGTTTCTTCTATGTTACATTCAAAGTATACTTAAAACTCAGTTAAACTGAAACTTAAAAGAATGAGGACAAATATTTGTTACCAAAACATAATTTTATTTTTAACAATTTTATTCTTTGAAATAGTGATCCCGATCTCGTGAGTGCACTGTGTTCCGCTTACAGACAAAATTTAATCGACGATAGACGAAGCCATCGATGTAGAAATTCTTCATACACGAAAGTACTTTCATTACAATGTCTAACTTTTTGAGTGATTATTATGTATCCACAATAACTTGAAATATATAAAAAAAGAATATTTATGTAAAGGAATTTAATATACGTACAAATGTCAATACAATACAAACGTAGAAAAAAGTGTCTGTGAAAGTGACTCGCATTCGTAAATTATGTAAAGGATGTAACTTAAATAAGTATGTATACTAGTAGGTACGTATAAATATTTTATGGTGAAGGATTAATTACTGCTTCTCTTGATGGAAGTGGAAATAATTTTCGCAGAAACTTGTAGTAAACTGTTGGCTGTTGAATATCAACATCCAAACGTAGTTTCTGCACACGGAACACGCAAGTTACATAAAGGAGTCGGTTCCTAACAAACTTTGTGGTGCCGGTTACCCCGCGTTATGTTCCTGACGCGTTGCATTTGCCTTAATGTCATCCACACGCTTATTTTGTCGGCTTCATTATATCGTTTTGGATGCAGATGTTATCGAGTTAAATATATATGTTTTCTGTTGACACCTATGTCGTAATATGTTTTCGTTCATAATTTATAGGTACTTTCTCTTTGGTTAAAAGCATTTGCTAGGGAAGACACATACTCGTATGCACGAGCCGTGACACATTCTCATGTGTAATGTATGCATGCATCTGTCGCCAAACTCAGTTAGGAACCCAATCTTACAGGTAGCAGTGACTTGCCTCTACTGTTAGTTTTCTACCTCAATTGCAAAAGAAAAATATGAATAGTAGATTCTCGGCTCAGTTAAGTTTTTAGATGATATAACTTAAAAATATATGTTCTTACATTTATGAGACGAGTCGATTTGGTCCTGTCACGTGGCTGGAAGGCGGCCAACGGGTCCGTGGATGCAGCGCCGCGAGATCACGAAGCCGTTGTCTGAACGCCACCGGATGCAATACGGCAAAGTTTGCACGATATGCATGGCAGTATTCCAGCTTGTAGGAACCCGACTCTTTCAGATCAACTACATGAATATCGCTTTTGATAGGTTTAAAACATATTTCAGCTCTTTCATGTTTGCTACTTATGGATTGGTTCTCATTTCATTTAACGTCGGTATAGAGTATTTTAAATCTTACGTCTTTTTAGTTGAACAGTAAATAGTCATATGACATTTATGAAAATCTCAACGTTTTATTTCGTTATTTTGCTACGTAAAAGTCAAACTTTAGGAAAAAACTAAGGTAGGTTCAATAAGTTTCTCTTAAAAGTTTTGTTTAAAAATCCAACTTTTTGACCCTACTGCATAGGGTAATATTTTCGGAGCGTATGTATTTTATTTACTTACGTTATTTTATCAGCCGGTATTTTGTTATTAATACTTTCTCCTTTGAGACCATGTAGTACTACTAATAAATTTATATTTATTCAATTATTGACGTGTGTTATTTACATATTTACTACTTTATTTACATAATTGTATTTACTATGTACTGAGTAACATTTTAATAGTATTTGGTAGTAATTTGCGAAAATACTTTGCGAAATGCTATACTTAAAATCAAATTGGCAGAACTGGTCCTCTATAGATATCCTTATACCTGTCCCCACGAACCCGAGAATGTTAGTCCCTGAACGTATCCCCTATATTCCCGTGAAGGTCCCGTTAAAATCGATACAAAATGTTGTTAAATTACACAATAGAAAGTATCACGATATAAAATGTTATTGCTCCACGTACAATTACATATTATGCGCAACGACATCATTGTTCAAATTAAAATAAATTAATTAAACATTATTCGCTGTATTTAGCGGTATTCCCGCGAGCCCCGTACGTGTTTCAACGCACGCTTTTGCGGGATCACAGATAATCCACCTGAGCTTTCAGGGGATATGAAGTGCGGAATCGAAATTTTATGTAAATTACACACGGTAATATAAATAATATCTAATATTAACGAGTATATTAATATTACTGTGCCGTATCTTTATTGAAATGAATGAGTATTGTGTTTGTGTCAAGTATTGTCGTAATAGTTATATTGTTCAGTTACATGTATTAGTTCACTGTGTTTTAGTTCAAGGTGCTGAGAGATGAAACCTATCTGTAAGGTATTTTAGTATCGTAACAAATGCTTTGAGCAACAGTGATGCTATCTACGATACTCGAAATTTGTAACATTACATAGTTAGGTGATTGTAAATTACTACTTAATTTTATGAGCTCTTTAGCTTAACATTGGCTTAATCTACGTAATATTATTCACTGAGAGCATCACGAGTTAGACATTTAGCTCAGTTTTCTATGGTATTGTAGTGATGAGGTCAAAGTAAGGACATCCTATACAAATATCTCCATAATCTCAGCACTCCGTATAAACTACATAAAAACATAAAAATGCTTAACACTGTTATCATAGAGCAACATTAGTAAGGCGGTTATGCTGCCACATTCGATAAAAGTTCTATCACCTTTTAAACCTATTTTTTTTTATTTATTTTATTTATACGTTAATTCAATTGCCATTGTAAATAGAGAGATAAATAAAAGATCGTCAAAACGAAATGTGAATATTATGTGTACCTCACGATACTCCCACGCGTTCGTGTTTCACCGCGCGGCATTCCGAGATCAGAGATAATACCAGCTGAGCTTTCAGGAGCTTCCCCTGAGCTTACGGCCGGTGGAATTGAAATTTTCATGAAACGCAACATTTTAATCCTGTTCCGTTTCACGTAGTGTCATGGGGTTTATAATCACGGGTATTAGTACCGACATTTTTGCAATTTTTGTGTAGTTTAAAAATCATTTATAATGGAATTTAACCGAGTTTAATATCACTATAAATAAACAAGTAAAAGATGTTGCTTCAATATATAAATAGTTAGTATCTTCTATTGGGTACCTTCGACCAGGTTTCTTTTGAGAAATTTGTTAACAAAAGCTTTTCGATGACATTTTCATTTGTCATTTTTCAGTCCAATGAAAGTCAGACATGACGTCTTTCTGAGCAACTTTGATAAGATCTTCTTTTGTAATGTTGAAACTTTGCTACGTTAAAACCGAGAGTAAGTATCTGTATCATAAGTGTACCTACGAACTGAGTGTAAGTGTATTTATGTATATATGCCTATTTTATAAGAGCTTAAGAAATAATAAATAAAAAATTGTGGGCGTTGCATTACATTCAAACCTAAAGGTTTATATAAATATAATATTTATTTAAGCAATCCATTTAAAATAGAACAATTTCGTTTGGAAGACGAAAATGTGTGGCGTCAGAAAATAAAATCATCCACAAAGTACAATCTATATTAATTTTTCATTACTCTCACGTGAATATCGTTTAGTTACACATGACGCACATTTTATTTTAAAATCTTGATCTATAAGACACTGTTGTATTGATGATAGAAATTGTAATTCATATACCCGTTTTCAATCAATGAAGGTGAAATTTATTAAATGTATCGTTATAATAATGGAGGCAATTTGTGTTTTCGATTACGACGACGTCAATGCGTCCGTGTTAAATCAGCGTCAGATCACTCACAACGCCAATTATAATTAACGCAACGTGCCTAATTGTACAACATTAATTTACAGGATATCTACTTCATACTTTACGTGTATTGATTGTTGAAGTAGTAGTGGAGTTAGTTGGTAGAAGGATTTCTGGCATACCTGACATGGTCGTCGGACATGTAAAGTGAGTTTAAACAGGATTTGAATCCTATAAAACTCTCACATGTAAATTAGAAATTGTAAACTTTAGCGACACTCTACCGCGTGTCTAAATATCTCACAGATGCGTTGTTGATCTTTACCTTAACTTAACCTAACCTTAACCTGTCTTAGAATGTAACCTAATTTAATTAATTAAAACTCCACCAAAAATTCCAAGAGCCTTTTAATATTAAACCTATATTTAAGAGGATCAAATCAATATGTGATATGAAAAGAAGGTAGGATTCTCGTAACAACTAAAGTTAGTTAACAGTTATAAACGCTCAAGTTTCTAGCAGTCGTATGTAATTACCTTTAACCCTTCCATTAGCGACACGAAACAAGGTTGTGATATCCCTTTTGGTATCGTAATGGATATTACGGTTTAATATTTATTAATCCATGACCTAGTTTGACAGTAGTATTGTGAAATGTACTATCTTCCTAAAGGAGATTAAAATCGAATATTCCAGTCTGCTTCATCAATTCCCACTACTTCATGTTTGTTCTTCAAATGCTGTGAAACCACCACAGAGTGCTATTAAATGCTGTCGTGTTCTGGTTTAAGGAAGATACACTAATACGAAACATTCGAACAGTCCGCATCGATGGTCGATCTCACGTCTAATTCTATTACTTTGAGGTTGATTACAGATCTCCATGAATGTCTGTGACCATCAGGGCTACATGCTAGTTTGCTTCTCCGATGTCAAAAATACTACCTAATAACAATACTTTTTTCCGACAACACACAAATACTAATATTACTTAAACTAGTATTACTCAGGTTATGTTAGTTAATCGGGTGTAAGGGTAATCTCTTGGTAAGTCGTACTTTTTAAGTAATGAAGTCAAAGTATGGAATCCCAAAAGTTTCTCATCCCTCGCTTCGTGCATTTTCAGAGGGAACAGAAAAATGTTTGGAGTTGAAGTGCTAGTAAAACTTTGTGAGTTCGTTCAAAGCGCCTTCTCACTTAAAATTTCTCTTAAATGTAGAATTTGGATTGCAGGAATTTTAATATATAGTATTTAAAGATTCAGCGACCGTAAACGTTGGATTGCGTTTTGGAAGCATTTGAGGAAAATGTTTCTACTAACATTTAGAATTGAATTGCAAAAGTTGTCGATGTTCTCCGAACTGTAACCGTCCTGAAAAACATTACGTTCTAATGATGATCTGTCGTTCTTGAATGTTTGAAAGTAATATTTGCTGTAAATACAAGTTCTCGCGAATGCAACCGTGTAGCGAATTGGATCCATTGGGGAAGTTTAAATATCTTACTCCCTATATCCGTAATAAATATTTACCAAAAATAATAAAATGTAGTATTTGATTAAGTGGAGTTATCTCTTATTGAACAATGTGATCCGAAATAATAAAAAAAATGAGATATACCTACATTTAATATGTGGTTTTGCAAGATTTCCTGCGTCGTTTGTAGAGTGTAGTATACATTGATATTTAAATCCTTAATTTTAATATTTATCTCGCAAGGATCGGCTTCTTCCGCTCCGAATAGAATATGAACGAGTCTGTGTCATTCCTTGATATGTATCTGCAAGAACAACAATGTGGCAGTGAACGTCACTGCTAACATCTGGCGTCCATAAGCTGAGCAATATATAAATTGTTTACGAAATTTTACTGTCACATGTCCGTTATGTTACTTTTATATTGCCTTTGGAATAAATATTTGTAGCAATGTTGAATTGAGATCATATCATATCTTGTGTGGCAACACGTTATTCAATAAAAGTTGATTTTTATAGATTAAAGACCACGACAAAATTACCGCAGGAATATGCGATTGTGTGATCGGCATGCTTTTAACGCAATAAATAGGTGTACAGTTTAATCCATATCTGTAATCACCTCAATCAGTATCTATAAGTCCTTAACACTTTAACTCACTAGTTAGTCCATTATTATAGAAAAAAGTGGCAATGATGCCGCTAAGACCCGTCATAAAGAGTTTGATAGAATTGATAACTTAGCAACAGCCGTGAACAATTCAACCCAAAACACAGCAGCGCAAACATTCATGTAAGGACGAAGAGGGTGAAGCGCTAAAGCGTTATACCCCAAAAAGTTTACGATTTTTGATTATTGAAGTTTCATATTTTTTATTGTTCCTATTCAATTTTATTCATTTCCTTCACAACTGCAACCGAGATTGGTAACTCGGTTGATTCATTTAGTGCTGAGCTTTTGACTTTGCTCTTCAATTAACGCTCGTTTATTTGAATTATAACTGGCTCGCTACAGGTTTGTCTACTGAATATAACGTTTAACGGACTTGCTAATCACTTATTTGCATTTCAGATTCATGAACAAAGCCATTTCTATGTAGATAACTAATTAGTCATAGTGGTGGATTGCGGCCTTAACCCTTTTTTTGACAGAAAAATGTGGTTCAGCAGTGGGGCAAGGATAGGACAGTTTGAGATGGGAAAATCTTTGTGGTTTATATTCGGAGGCACCATTGTCACTCCTTCTGTTCTGAAGTCAAAAGTGGGATAATCGAGAGAAAACTCGACAAATGTATCTTAATCTTTAAGAGTAACAATGCTCCTGTGGCTTAATGCAGGTGAAATGCAAGTCAAATTAAAACTTATTTTTTTATAAACAAAAACATTTGATGATACGGATAGATATATTGTACGTGAAATGAATATTTTTTATCTTTGTACCAATTAGCCAATTTTTATGCATAATACAACGCTAATTAAAAATTATAATGACATTAAGAGGAGGCCATCCAGCTTTAATGAAACAGGCACTGAGTGCATTTCCAGGCACGTGCGCATTATCATAAGTTATATAGGACTGTTGAAATGGGAACAAAGAGAGGTGGAAGTAGGTATGCCGTCCGCATGACCTAAAACCAGGTGCAAGCTTCGCACCGTTCGTGGTGTGGTGTGTGTGGGGAGATGTGGCGTATTTTTTCTTGGTAGTCTAGTATTAGGTATCTACGTATACTATTAAAAAAACGATAAATATAAAATGTTTGGTAAAATGCTTCTTTATTTTTGAGGATTTTTTGCATCTATCGCTCGAAACGGTTTTAGATACTTTCCCACGGAAATTATATTTATTGATATCGTAAATGTTTATGATTGTACAAAATAATGTTTCACTAAGTCTTGATAAACATAAATGGTTTACTTAATTACTAAGTTAATGCATATTATATAATATGTTATATAACGTACATTAACTTAGTTATTAAGTACATCAATATATATTAAGATCTAGCGAAACATGAAACAATCTGTGGATTTAACATGAACATCATTAAATTTAAATCGTTTCACCTCGTCACATGGGCCATTCAAGTTAAACCGAGTTTTAACTACCTAGTGTTTGCATTCATTAATTGTTGGAGATGCAGCTTCAAGCTCCTCGGTACATAGTTAGTATATATTTACAGAGGAGACTTGTATATTGTCGACGCTAGCAACTGGCTGTTTGAAGATTATTTATTTTTATGAAGTGTTCAGCTTCCGTGTCTCGACTTCTTTTGTAATTACATTGCCAAGGTGATTTACAGTGGGGTGCACAATTGGAGTTCGTTTATCAGTTTTGTTAGTTTATTTGTTCATCTGCATACGTACTGCGATATTAAAAACAAATACAATGCAGTAGAAAACTTTTCATACGACATCTTTTTTTACTGACTTGAACAAAACTGATTCATTCGTATCAATAAACTATTGCAAGTATACTTTAAAGTTTACAAAACTATTCTACTATTCTTTCAATTCAGTCTTGAAAACAATATTGTCTGTACTGAATATACTCTTTATGTTTCTCGAATTTGTATTGTTTGTGTTGTTTGACGTATTCAGTGCACTTATCTAGATTACGGTTGATGTTATCTCGCGACGCTGACTGATAAAGCACTGGAGAGCTGCCAGATGCGGAACATCATCTCGCGGACGATGCGGAAGTCACGCCCGCATCCGTCATCTTGCTGGATTTAAACGTGGATGTCGTAAGAGAACATATATTCGTCGTGGTGACATTTGACAAAACACTATGGGGATTATGTTTCGGAGTTGTAGAATTTGGGTATTTAGAGGCAGCATAAAAAATGTTTAAACTCTGTAAGGGATGCTAATAGTTCGACTTACTCCAATACATACTTTTTCTTTTATAGAAGAAAATAGTTCATTTTTGCGCAATCAGTTTATGGTTATGCACGATAAGAAAAATGATATTTTAAGTAGAGATATATGAGGACTAATAGCAGATTCATATCGATTTATAGTTTTTGTAAACAATTTTTGGTAAGTTATTTCTCTTAAAAATAATTTATACAACGTAATGGAGCAGATATGCTCTAATCGTCCCCAGATCCAGAGGGATGACATGTGCCCTCTGCCCACTAATGGACATAAATAAGTCGCCGCCAATGGCTATGAAAGTCCTATTCAAAATTTGGCATGATATGAAACTTGCGGCGCTCTGTTCGCTTTGATAGCCAGGTCTCTGGGGTCAGCCATTTACTAAACATTTCTATGCTACAATATAGTATTTTTATTCAAAGAACGAAAATGCGGAACAGCCTAGCAACATTTATGAATTCTATGATTAAACGCTACAGAAGCTACAATTTGCAGGCTGAATACGTCCGAGCAATGTATATCTCGAGTTTCGCTAGAATCGAGAAAAAATATATATACCAATGTCATACAATATCATTCATTCTTTAGCTCTCTATTGATCAAGCGTTTTCGGTTCACCCCGAGGCGGTATCAGGTGGCATCCTACCGAATGGTATCGTATAATATGCCAATAAATTCGTAATACCGTACACGGGACCCGGTGTTGTCGTTTTTTCTCTCGATGAATACGGAATATTGAATGCGCACATTCGACGCATATTGCGATATCTGTTACTCCCCGAGGGCTTAGGCTTGTCATCGGAGTTTGATTTGCGACATTGTTTTGGTGTTACGGGTGTGCGATGTCGATATCTGATTTGCCTTTCCTAATCTAATAAAGTATTTTTTTTAGTCCAAAGATTTTGCGACTTAAGTTTGCTTCGAATGATTTTTGTTTTACAATTCAGCTCAATACTGTTCAAATATTTATATAGGCACTTTTGAAAAATTAAAAATAAAGTATGAATACATACATTACAATAGAAAATACAATAATTAGAACTTTCTAGATTATATTAATATTAATATTTAGTTCGCCACAATGTGTACTGTACAGTAAGACCTAAATTTCTGTGTAACCTTCTAAGTTATTACAAAGAGATCTATTTCTGAAGTTAAGCCACAAACAAAAGTTAGAGAGTATTTTCGCATACAAATTAATGCTAAAATATGTAACAGCAAAGAAGAAATACATAAACGTGGTCGTTCGACCAACAAATGACTAGAGATTCGTTGACCGCGATGCCCTTGTAAATAATTTCTGCAAACAACGTTCCCAGCTGCCGCTCTCGAGGTTAATTTGTTTGTATTCGCTAATAAATATTAAGAAAACTTTTTCCTTTTCCTTTTTGTGGCTTTCGTTGGGCAAAGCTTCGACTTGTCCTCTCTAATTATGCTTCGGACAGTAATTTCGTATATTTTTTGCCGTTGACGTCCCTGTCAGCTGAATTTACGCTTCTCAGTTGTAGACGCTTTCATTAAAACAATTTTGTTTATTCTTTTATGTTTTCCAAAAATAAGCGTAAATTACTTTTAGTTAGTGTAATATAATATCCATCATAAATTGGAAACTGAGGTTCATTTTCAAGTTTATAACCTTTATTTTAAATTTATTTAAACAGAATGTCAATAACAATATCGTCAATCTAACGATTCCTTCGACAGGTATTTAATATCTCTTAGAAGAGATTGAATGTCAATGCCATATCTATTTACAGTTATTTATTTTCTTGTCTGATAGGAACAATATATGAATATTTATTATTGGACGACCAGTTTTTGTAACTCTATGTTTTATTTTTGAAATTTCGTACGGATTTAGGTAATTTTATAGCTTGTGGCAAATGCTGGGTGATCCTTGTTCCGGTTGTTTTGTCCACATTTCTTCTGTCGATGTATATTACTAAGGCCTGGACTTTGTTAGTGTAAAAAAAGGGTTGTTCACGATAAAAATTTACAGAAAACCTTACTATCGCTGGAGTACTAAAATTAACTTATATGATTCAACTTTTAAATTTTGTTCTTTTGTCCTCAGGATCGGGCAAATCCTACACGATGATGGGCTCGCCGGGCGCCGAGGGCGGCATCATCCCTCGACTTTGCGATGCACTCTTCGAGAGGATAGCTGTACAACAGTCACCGCCGGCGCTCACGTATAAGGTAAGGGTAGATACGAATAATTTGAAACAATCCCGCACAATTTGAATTTCAGTATCAGATCATTCTCTCTGGTTACAAGCTTTTATTTACATATCATACATGTAGTCATGTAGTAGGAGGATAAGAGGATCTTATCCTCATATAGGGAGGATAAGTGGATCTCCTCCTCCTATTCTATATATCATCAGATACATAAGTGGCTATTGCCGCCCATGACTATCTGTAATCGACCCCAGGTATTTTTTGATTCCTACCCGAGATCGGCCACGGACAAGTATGTCTTCCATGCCGCATCTTTCTGAGATCTTTATAGAGATTCAGTTTTAGCGAGTCTTTTTGTCTTTAAACATGTACATATTAAAACAGCTCAATCTCGCAATAAATTAGAATGTGGATGGTGTTACGGAGCTTCTACTGGATTCAATCTCTCTACCAGATTATACCAACGTCTAGATGTTATATAATCTATCATAACTCGTATGTAACTTCTCCGCTTGATTTATAGTTTAATCTCGCGGTAATATTTCTACAGAGCATATCTTGAGTTGAGGAACATTCGTCGTTAAAATTTAATTTCACTACACCCTTCAAACGTCTAGGCTACAAGGGTAACACACATTTTCAATTGTTCACACTTAATATGAGTATGAATATGATGTCTGTCCAATACAAATTACGGAGATTAAACTTCAGACTTTGTCATCGTTGATTACAGACAGAATTTCATAAATAAAAATACTTCATAGTTTGTTCTGCAAAGTGCTACTGAAATTCGAATTACCTAATATCTTTTCAACAAGCTACAAATCTTAATTACCGAGTTAATTACAAGTCTTTTTCAGAATAAATTTTAACCCTTGTAGTGATGAAAGTATTTTATTTAGAACAGGTACTAAATAACTCAGCTTAAAATTTTATTAAATACTTAAATTAAAACTTGTTAATGCCATCAAAAACAATGCTTGTAAAAAGATCCAAGTCTCGCCATTCAATTCTTCTACCGTAAAAAGTCTTGAGATCTATGTAATACCAAGCCGGTAATGTATGCAGTCCCTACTTAAGGGACCTTCTGTCTTAAGGTATTATCTCACTATCTAACCTAACAACATCTCATGGGACCATACCAATTTTAAAAATATTTTATGTTCTAAATAAATTAACGTGGCAATCGTACTGCAAGTCACATTGTGTTTTCATCTTATCATATCGCATCACACAAGTACGATTGCCACGTCAATTTATTTAGAACGTAAAATATTTTTAAAATTGGTATGGTCCCATGAGATGTTGTTAGGTTAGATAGTGAGATAATACCTTAAGACAGAAGGTCCCTTAAGTAGGGACTGCATACATTACCGGCTTGGTATTACATAGATCTCAAGACTTTTTACGGTAGAAGAATTGAATGGCGAGACTTGGATCTTTTTACAAGCATTGTTTTTGATGGCATCTCATTCCTTTTTGTAGATATTTCTACTCTTTTCCTTTCCGGTACCTTCCACTAGTTGAATCTCAACAACAGATTTTTTAAAGGCAATTAAATTGTTTAGGTAGTCTTTGTAGTTATGTAAATAATCTTGCCATTCATCATCACTTTCATTCGAACATGACAATAAATTAAATCTAAAAAAGTTACTATTTTGACAACTGAAATTATGCCCGTTATCCTCAGGAAAAACATCTTCTAAAAACATCTCTACTGATTGTGATTTATTTATTGGGATTTAACGTGTCTTCGTATTAAATAATCGACATCCCTTACTTTCTTCTGAATATCCGACAAAAATCATTGGTAATCTTTCACTGACTTCGTCGGACTCCGGTTTTTGATATAAACCACAGTATTTACTGCTCTTGCTCAAATTAGTTTCAATTTATAATAGACTTCTGACTTCTGAAATGAAATGAAATATTTATTTAATAATGATAACATTCGTTTTAGACTTCTCGCATATACAATAATAGTTCTGTTAGCTGTTTCAACCACAACAATTTGTTAAGGGGTATACAGTATCGCCTTTTAATGTAGAATTCCATTTGTTGATAAGAAAATATTGAAAGCTCTATTACAAAATGTCGTCCCACCATCTGATCTCATACATTTGTTCGACTTGCTAGTTCCTTTTTCAACACTTTATATTTTTGAAATTTCTTAAAGACTCACTCTTATGTTTTAGAAAATAAACATTCATCGTGTCATTCGAGAATAATAGTCGATAAATAATAACATGTACCTTGAACCGTTGAGTGAACTAGCTTCCATGCGACTACATAAATCTGTATGTACGATCTCCAGTATATCGTTCGTTCGCGTTCAGAGGTTTGGAAATGGTTTCTTACTAGTCGTCATATCCGTCGGTAATGTTCACATTATCAAGACCAGTCATAATATTCTTTAAAATTCGCATATATTCCGGATTAATAAGGGCTAGTCTTCTATGCCAATATTTATTTGACATTGTCAAATTACATATCGGTGATTTGACAAATTGTATATATACCATTTACGTTGTGGCCAGTTGCGATGATAATATCCATAGAGTTACTAATAGTGCAACCGTTTTTCAAGAAATTAACAGTAAATCCTTTTTCAGTAAGTTTACTCACCGCTAACAAATTCATACTTAAAATTATTTATATTAAAAAGGTTTCTTATAATAATTTCCACGTTTTTTCCGGGTAGGTACTAACACAAAATAAAAACTAACAGAAGTCAATCTTCATACAATGTGGGCTGAAGTAACGCACACGTAGACACCACTTACCGACTCTTTATCTCGGGGGGACTCGAGCGCATACGTGCGCGACTGTCAGTTCATTTCTGACACGCGTTTGTAACTGTTTTGTACAAGCAACGGAGCAAAATAAAATACCCTAATTGTGCAATGGACGGTTGTTTAAATTCAACGTTAAACTGTGGATTTTCGTTTTTTTATAGCTATCAATTATCAAGCCACTAGGAGCTGATATTTTTGGTGATCATGGCAAGAATATGTTATAAAGTGGATATCTAAGCTCGATTTATATAACAGTTTCCTATTACGAATCATTTGAAACGAACTTAACTAAATTTTTGTAATATTGCGTTGAAATGTTACGTACCTAATCTTACGTAAGTTGAAAACATGATTTTTTGTTCGTATATATATTGGTTTGTCTTTAATGCCATTTGGTAGGTTTATGTCTAAAACGGATAGGGCAAAAGGAATTGTGTAATTAGGGTAATCCGTTTAGAAGTTATTAGGGATTTTCTATTGTGAACATTGTATTTTTTATGTGCTTACATATAAAAAATATTTTCATAGACATTTATTTATGCTCAATAAGGCCGAAAGGAGATGTTTCAAAATGTATGGGCTCCCGGACACCTTTTGTACACTATATTAAAAATTAAGAAAACTTGCAAAGAAGGGGGTTAATTTTCTTCAAATCATGTTCGTTTAATTGTTAAAAAACAATAATTTACACTTAAACTTGCAACACAACAGTGTAAAAACATCATGGCGGTAGTGATTACCGTAATAATGTCATCTGTCATTCTATTTTAACTTACTATATACATTATATACTTTTTAATATATTTTTTACGCGAATGGGCGTAGATATATAAACATTGTATTGTGTGTATTGAGAAACAAGGCCTATATTTGATAAACATTAATTATATTTACTTTCATAAATCTTGACTTAAAACAAACATACCAAAATATGTACTTCTATACCAATTTATTTTCGTTACAATATTTAAGCGTGTAAATAAAACAACTTTAAGTACACATTTGATCATATTTTACTTACTCTTCACTTAGATACATTATTTATTCATTTTAAATATCTTCCCTTATCAATATTTTCATCCTGTGACGAGCTCAGCCCAAACATCAAACAATGGGCATAATATGAGCGCAACTACCTACGAGTACGGTTCGTTGCCCAGCGATGCAGTTGCAATAATAACTGATTTTGTCATCCCAAGAATGTTCTTGTCTTGCTAATGTAATTATCTAAAAAAGAGAAATGTAAAAAGATTAGCTTCTGTAGTTTAAAATTATTACGATTATTTCACGATTAATACAACAACTGATGTATATTTTACCTGATGATATTGAATCCTTGTCAACACAATCCACAGCGATCGCACGAAAATCACAAGAGTCCATAAAACATAAGTTGGGTAAACAAGTAAGGTAGAATCACTCCATAATCGTAAGCAGCACAGAGCAGAAACATATTCAGGATTAAAATGGAATCTTCTCATCAGTACCTACATATTTATTCAACGTTTACATTGGAGTCACTTGGAGTCCACTATTATAATATGTATATATCCACTTTTACGCATATCAAATTGACAACTTCTTCTTTTTTAATTCGACATGTCACTTACATCTATAAAACCAGATACTATTTAAAAGGTGGTTTTGTTATTATTATTATAAATAATTAATTAAATTCAGAAATAATGACGGGATACCCAAAACAAAAGCCAGGTTGTAAAGTACTAAGGAAACAATAACTTTACGTCAAAAACAGCGAAATACAGAATTACCGACATCCAAAGAGTATAGTAACCTATGTGTGGGGTACACATAGGTTCCCGACATCGACAGTTTTGAAATTGACAGTACTTGACATTGACAGTATTCCGCCATATTTAATATTTCAATGAGGATTGCTTATTTTAAATATTTTTAAACACGAATACTTTAGGTTATCAAAATATATGTGTATTTTTCTTCAATTATACAAATTATTCGTGTTTTTTAGTTATAATGTACATGAGATGGCCGAAAATGAAACATCTCCTTTGCCTAAACACTTGTTTCCTTGGAAACAAACTTATTATTATTTTATAATGCGGTGACAGTTGCTAAACCTCACGACAGTTATTGTATTTTGTGTATGTTACCGTTAGATTGTAGAATACGTTAGCATACACATTAACTAGACTTAAGATTAGCTAGAAAATATGCAGATTAACTATGTAGTTAAAATTCGAAACATCTTTTCAGACTTGTTCTTAGGGCTAAAACACATGCCTTTTTACGACACGACGACGTATCGTGACACATAGCGACATCGTGCCGCAAAGCGATATTGTTTCGTGAAAATATACAATGTTTGTCGTAAATGCATGACACGACGACGCATCATGGCATGCACGGGTCGACGTCAAGGGGTGAAAATTGATACAATCTTCGTTTTGTACTTTAGGTAGTGGGCAAGCTATCTGCGTTTTAACTGATTTAGGCACATTAGCCGTAACATCTAGTTTTTTTCTCATGACATTTGTCAGAAATTCGGAATGTTTTTGATATTATATAACTTTTTAGGATTCCATACCCAAAGGGTAAAAACGGAACCCTATTTCTAAGCTGTCCGTTTGTCTGTCTGACATAGAGCTCTATTTCTGGAACCTTAATAGATAGAAATTTAAAATTTTTACGGAATATGTATAATGGTGGCCGCTTTAACAATAAGTACTAAAAGTAAAAAGAAAAACTTTCAAAAAGTGTGTGTGTGTCAGCTACGACGCACGATTGGAGTTTACTCCTTACGAACGATAATTATGATATATATCGAATAGAAAAAGGGTAAATGAACGCATCTGCTAAAATGATAAGAGAAACAAACATATATCTGTAATTATTCGGATTATTTATATTACTTCAATAATGCGTATTACATAAAGTATGTTACAAAATAATATAAATAATAATAATAATAATAATATATAGATGTCTACAATAGATGCTACTATATGCATTTATTATACAGCATGCATACCCTGTACTCGGCAGCAGTATACAAGTTGTGGCAGAACTTCGTAATACGCAGGCGCGCAACACACATGTACAAACATACGCACACATTCAACTCTCAGACTGGAGGTAGTGAACTATACAGTGAGACTACGAAGTATCGCGCAAAGAGGAGACCCCGAGAATGAGATACGCTGTGTAATGTATTCCATCTCATTCTTTTACACGTGCAATCCTACAGATATACATATATGTTTGTCTCTTTCTACGTAACGCCTCAACTTTTCGTGTTACACTTGATTTTACTCCTCATAAAATTTCCGTACCGGGCCTTATAACTCAAATCGTTTCTTAAGGAGTAAACTCCAAAAAACTTTCAAATAAAGGAGAGTTGCCATACAAGGACCTTCTTTTTCTTTATGAGGAGGAAATCTTCAAAAGGTACTCGACGACGTGAGAGTGACGCCGGGTTATGTGGGACTTTAGCCGCACTAAAATCCTCCGGTGGCCGTCCTCAACGTTTGTTGGAGAACTCCGGGATCTCCGACTGAACGTAACAGAAGTCCTTTAAGCGCGATGCCCCGATCGAGCTCTGCCCTGGGAGAACAGTTTTCGCTGCTCCTAAACTATCCGGTGTTCACGACGGTATGCGACTACACATACCGCCGTCCTTCCCGGGGACACTTATTGGACGGTTCGAGCTCCCTCTTGCCACTCCCAACTCCGGAAGCCCCCTTGTAGTCGCTTCTTACGACAGGCACGGGATATCGTATCTAACCCTTTTTTAGTCCAGGAACTACAGAGACAAACATATAAGGACCTGCTATTTTTTAGCGTTTTTCATTTGAAATGTTCACAATGCATTATATGGCTGCTATAACATCAATTAGTAAAAAAAAAATAAAATAAACAAATATTTTTTGTGGTACGGAACCCTCAGTGTACGAGTTCGATTCGCACTTCACCCATTATTTGAATTGAATTTAAATTGAAGTTGGAATTGAAAACGTCTTTTGTCTCGAGAATAAAAACAATTGACGTCGCCTATAATAGTAGGGGAGCCCAAGACGGGATTTCGAGAGTGACTCGAACGCGGCAGATTAAGATATGGGAGATACCTTACATCCTATAGAGTATCTTAAACTATCCATTTGGGGGGTTCAACCAGGGAAGTCCATCAGACTATTAATAAAAAATCGTATTATCTATAGTAGCTTAATTACATGCTGAAAACAATAAATTTATAATCTGATGGTTTGAGGGCGGCGTTAGGAAGTAATAAGGTTGCAAAAAATCTATACCTGGACATACTCGAGTGCGGTATTTTTTTTAATACGAAGGAAATAATGCTAGAAAATATGCACTATCTGATAGCGCCATTTATTAGCATGGATCCCTGGAAAGTAATGGTGTACAACAAACTAAAGGAAAAGGCAAATTTTATGGAAAATACATTATTCTTTATATATTCTCATTCTATTTTTTTTTTCAAATCGTCAGTATAAAAATCCCCTCCGCTAAATCGTCAGATGAAGGGTTATGATAAGTAAAACATCAGCTGGAATTTCCTGTATAATAATCTTACGCCCTCGAGTGTGCCAAGATAACGTTTTTTTTTGCATTTTCGAAGAGTCACTGACAGTCTTTCGAATCGAATCGTCAGTCTTTCGAATGGGGGACTCATCTGGGGTAACTTCATATGCCCTTTGAAAATCTAATGTGCTGGTTACTTTTTTTTCCATTTTTACCTCTCGTATGGCTGTCCCCCTATGCAAACCAGCAAATAAACATATTTCCGGCATCAGAGATATATACTCTATCACTAACCTGCCGCGCCTTGAGTATTTCCCACGGTGAATCGAAAAATATCACACAACCTTTTCTTCACTGTGTAATCTACACAATCGTATACGTCCTATTGACACTCGAGTTTCTACCCATTTAACATCATGGGCTCCCCTACTACTCGTACATTTCGCGGACAGAAACACAGATTCATTAACTGCAAATGTAACTTTGTAATCCTATATAACTTATATAGGATACAACGTTATTTAATGTAGTTGGTGTATCTAGATAACTGGACAGAAATTGCAAAATATTTTAGTTTTTCCATGAGTTATATACTAAACACTAATTGTATTCTCAATTTCAACCTTCTATGTCTGCTGGAAGTGCCTTAAACTTTTGATGATCGGTCAGTCAGTCAGTGAGTGAGTGACAAAATTACGAACTTTAACTACTTATAATTCTTAAACTACTGGTTCAAATTGAATGAAATTTGAAATGTACCGTGTCTATACAATGCTTGCTTGGCTCCTGAAAATTCAGGCTTCTAGCTTCATATGCAACGAAGTTACAGGGGGTCAAAAATGGGCCGAATTGCTTCGGGAAAAGTATGGTACGGCCGTGCCGCTTCTTTTGGCTCGACTTGGCGGAGGCACTGCCGTGCCTCCAGATTAGAACTCCTTCTGGTTCGAATGACGTCACTTCACATTTATTTTCTCTTAATGTCAGCAGGAATTGGTTTCAGATGATATATAAATATTGACACATGGGACATTTCTCATCAGGTTGACGGCATGTTTCGACTATTTGCAGCTTATAATTGTAACATTTTATAATACCGAATGTCTACTCAAAATTATCTTTGATTGGATACCACATTTGTTTGCTACTGTTTTCACGAACGCGAAGTCTGATAGCGTAGAATTAAAACATGAATGGGTAGTAACGATGCTTCTCATCCCCCAGGTGGAGGTGTCGTACATGGAGATATACAACGAGCGGGTGCACGACCTGCTCGACCCGGAGACAACGCGCCGCTCGCTTAGGGTCCGCGAGCACGCGGTACTCGGACCTTACGTCGACGGGCTCTCGCAGCTCGCCGTCACATCCTTCCAGGTGAGTTGAATCATACAAGAGCTTATTTTAATAGGAAGAAGGGCTCAAGAATTAAAATTCGTGGTCAATCATTTATGACCTTATAGGTGATGGAATATATAAATTTTGATTGTTCTTCCCAAGTCACGCTGCCCGATTGATCTCTGACTGTAACCTATACTATCAACTTATTATACATAACTGTTACTTTATAATTAAGTTTTGAACTTTCTTTCTTTTTTCGGAATCTGAAATTAGTTTTGACGTTTAATTATTTTAAATGGGAAAATGCAGCAATCATCGAGCGTAGAGACGAAAAGTCTAAAATTGTTGCTCTCTTTGCTATGATTTCAATTACTACGGCCTTTGCTTTAGAAATTATGTCTGTCAGCGCTTTTATTAAAATACTACTGACTTCTTATTAATTACAGAAATATTTTAATTGTGATTCAAGATTGAAGCTTGTCTTTTCATTAGTAAGCGACGTTTGGTCCATTAAATCTGTTCTTTCAAAAACTTCTCCGGACTTTTTGATATCAAAGCCACGGTAAAATTCTTTGAATATCCTCAACTTTAATACCGACCTAAAAGCTGAAAATATTTAAGTCCTTTTACTTTTTGTGCACTTTTTGTAACCGCGCATTAGAAGCGCGTGTAGATCTTATCCAATCTATTAAGTTAAGCAACATCTGCGTACTTGCACTTGGACTACAGAGTAGTATTTCAGGCGCGCTTCATATTTCGGAGGGCACAGTAAGCAATCAGTGCGAGTCGTTATCATTGTGAGCAGTTTGAAGAAATTCGGGGAGCCAGTCACCCTCCTCATCTTCATTAAACCACAATCTGCGTAAGTAGGGTCCCATGCCAAAAAAATAGATCTCAAAAGTGTGTGAAGCCTAAAAATACGCAATTAGGGCGCAATTAGCTATGGCTAGTCCGTTACTTTGAGAGGTTAACGTGTCCACCAATGGTCGAATGGACCAATGGAGTGAAAATACCCCGTAGTGACAGAAGAATAAGATTGCAGTCATAGGTTATTTAGTTCAAAATAAAAGAGATTTCCACGTAAACGAGTTTTCCGATCAGCGACGAGCCCAGACAGTCGGAAACAAGTTCAGAGGTACATTTCCTGTTGGAATCAAAGGAGGATTGAGGTAGAAAACTGTACGTATAAGAATCCGAGCCAAAATCCCCCGCAGCGAGTGCCAACAAGTGTCCGGGAGATAGATGGGACGATCGCCGGCTACGTGCTGCGGCACTATTGAACGACGAATTTAGATAACTCACTAACGTAGTCCATTTAAAGGTGCAATCCTACGGTAAATGTACTTTAGTCACATAAACATACGATTTCAGTACTTCGATCGGTGCCTTTTCGGTAATGTCCATTCTTCTTTCATTCTTTTAGACGTACAAACAGTATAAAAGGGAAAAGTGGTCGGACATTTCTACTTGTAATTATTTTGTAAATTATTGTTGTTGATTTTTTTGCTGAGAAGCAGCTACTTCGAATTACAATCTCGAGTCTCATTTCGTTGGACAGTTCACCTACTTTTCCACCTCCTTTCACCTACTTTTCCTACTTTGGTTTAGGGTTTTAGGATTTGAAACCGTTAACTTTTTTTTAAACTTGGTACTGCATTTCATTCCAATACTGTAATGTTGTAAATAGGTTAATTGGAATCTGATTGTTGGAATCGTTGATCAGGAGTTTTCACTGGAATAATGTAAACTTACATATAAGAAGGGGTACAGACGTCTACTATTCGAAAGCATGCATTATTGATTGGCAAAACATTAAAATTGTGCGCAAGCTAATGGTGACCGGGTATGGCATGTGCTTGACGCTTATCGATCGCCGAACGTTTGTTTGGAGTTTGACGTGATGATGTCGTAACATGCGACATTGTCAAGTTACTCAAGATCAAAAGCGCCGTATCGTGTCTCCATAAATGTAACATGTAACTAATCAGCTACATCACATTGGAATGCTGTCGGTGCCATTTCAACTGTCAGAATTGCTAATAGTATTTTTATAGTAAGAGTATTTTTAAATGAATAGTAAAATGTTATTGTTCTCTTTCATACTTGCAGCTAATGCCTAGGTCATTGGGTTGCGTGGGTGGTTTATGCAAGCAATAAACTACATTACGTTCGCTTCAAATGTACATGCAATCGAACAATATTGATTATATAGGGGAAGTTTGCGGTTTTATAGCGTAACTTAAGCTCGGTAAGCTCGCTTATCTTGTAAACTTTGTATAATTGACCTATAAAAATGGTCCGTTAGTCCTTTATAGCCATGACAAGAGGAATAAAATTTAATAGATCTGACATTGTCGGAATTAAATATTTTTAGCTTAAACTAAATTTCAAATAATGTCTTATATCGACATTTGATAGCAATAGCATATTTTCTAATTTTGTATGATAAATTATACCTACTGGTATTTCAAAGATCCACATCGCATAAAATCTCGGTTAAATTCCAAAAAGCGTATAAACACATCAGGCTAAGGAAACGCCAAATATTTTAATTCAAACACTTTATAATGTATCTAGTACATATAAAATAATAATAAGTAGGAATACTGCATTCAATTTAGACCATATCCCAAACCTTTGAATTACCGTTTGCATTTCGTATCTAACAAGGCAAGTTGGGGCTTAAATACGATTTGAAAGCCACATCCTCTTCAAGCACGACATCGTTAAGAGTTGTGACGTCAACTCTAATATCGCGAAAATATTATATGAATAAGAACTTTATTCAACTTGTAGAGGATCGAGAACGTATTACTTGTTTGAGGAGACTTGAAAACTTGTTAGGTATGCCCTTTAAAAAAAGGACGTCACGTTTTATTTTATATTCCAAGTTCGGTTCTCAAAAGTTACGGAAACTTTTCATGAATAGTTTAGTACTTTTTTTACTTGTAACTTTTCGTACTCATCATATTTTTACCAAGAAATAATATTCTTGGACCAAAATAAATATAGTAAATGCCTATACATCTTTACTGCCTTCATTTATGTAAAAAAAAAATGTAATTCACATTAGCATTGACTCATGTCGCCACTTTGATTTTTTTAATAGCTTTTGTTATCCAACTTTGGCATCCCACGGTTGCCGTTTTAGTATTCTATTAAATTTTATAGCTCACTTTACCGGCGACATCGAGATGAAATGATACTTTATTTATGAAAATCGGTTGTTTCTGATTTATGATGTATGTACCTAATACCCGTTATTTTTAATGCATCGGTATTTTGATACTTATTGGTAGGTACCTATATCAAGTTATAGCTATATCTAGTAAAGGTTTTCGGGCAACACTTACATAAATCGCATTTTTTAAATCTTAAACTTAAGCCTTTTTTTGCATTCCCGAGCATTGCAGGCGATTTCAAATCTAAGATACGCCACTGTACACTGCAGAAAGAAAGTAAAGAACTACTAGCGTATAAAGTCATATTTAAAATAACGTGTAACCTTCCAGGGTCCCTACATGGGACTGATTATAATCTGTACCTACATCCGTACATTATCCTAGGATCCACTGAGGTAAAGGTCACGGTTCCGTGAGACCGGGATTACAGTTTCGTGCCGCTCATTAACCCACAGCTCTAATTTTATTATTATGTACTTAATATTGTCCCACACTCCAAGCAGTTGCCTAGTCAAATCATATAACATTATGTTTTAGTAGTACGAGTAGTAGTAGTACGTTATGTTTTAGTAGTACGTACAACTGATATATATGTACTATGTACGTATATTTTCTTGTCAGACTGTGTTATTTATTCCTTTTCATACATCATTCATGCTCTAACGAGACCTAAATAGCATTATATGTGTCATATTCAGCTTCATTTGCGCGTTTCTCAGTCGAAATCGTGACAGAAAGGTGAACCTTGACGTTTCGCGTGAAATACGTAATATCAAAATCTGGCTGTATTCGTCGCAGAAATTATTTACGTCAACAAGCCTCCAAGTATTTTTCATCGCGGCACGTGACAACGTGACGTTGGTGAAAAATTAACAGACACGTAAAAACCATATCTTAGGACGCCATCTTCATTCTATTTTATGAACCTGATGTGTCCAAAAGAAAAGATAAACGACATCCGCCCATTTTCTCGACCTTTGCCGGCGTGAGTTAGTCACATTAGGAGAATGGAGAACTGTTGTATTTGCTAGGAACTTTCGGGGTCTGCTGAGTAAATATCGGTGAGGTAGAACAAAAATTGGGCGGTCAGGGAGATCGTCAGTTTCCTGAAGATTGGTCGTTTCGACAGCTTCATTACGTTAAGTTGGTGCCTGGGGAATTGAACGGTACCCATTATTCCTGCAGATTTCCGTCCGAGTTCGGCTCAGCCCATCTCATTTGTACGGCAAATGTTTAATTTTCAGCCTCGGATGCTGTTAACATTGGTTTGAACGGGACTTTGCTTGAAGCCGTTTTCATTGTTTTGTGCTTCCGAATATAAATGGCTAATGAAAGTAAACGAGATAGAGTAATTTTCACTCTGAAAATTATAAAAATTGACTACCTACCTTTTTTCTTGAGGAGGTCTGAGGCATACGTCACTCGGTAATACATAACTGCATCTTAGAGTAGCTACCTACACTTGACATTGCAGAATCTTTATATATTTAATTTTTAGTTTTTTCTTATTGATTCCATGTAATACCGATTCATCTCATTATTTTACCAAATTCTTCGTTTTGTAGTTTGCAATATTTTTACGTGTTACGTAGTATTGAACACATCGCGGAAACATTCCAAAATACAGAGTTTAAAATACTTCCACGACTTTGTTTTCTTAATACAATTTAAGTTTAAACTAAGCCAAAACCATAAATATCTTTATATTTTCTTTATGTTACCTTTAACACGTTGAAACGTTTTTAAAGTGTATACAAAAGCGCTCACATGCATAATAGTGTTGTAAGTTTTCCCAGGGTGCACTTACGCCGACATCAGAGTAGATACTCTAGCGGGAAGAACTTTTGAAATATTTAAAAATATTTCTACAAATAATAATGTGTTATTACTTTTTTTTTTTAGAAATGAAGGTTAAATATTATAAGTTTGAAAAATAATAAATAAGTAAACTGATTCAGGTGTATCAAATCTCTATAGTATTTATTTTATTGATGAACCTACTTGTTTATTGCGTAAGAGTTGTTGTAAATAAAGCTATTTATATATCGGCATCCTGCAATTTAAACGAAAAATAATTATAAATAATTATAACGAAAAATAATTTTAATTTATTGTATATAATTATAATTAATGCTATTTATTTACGATTTTATATGCACGTACTTCGTACACCTCACCAGAGTGGTAATTTCTAATATAATAAATAGGTAAATTGCGGAGTGATAGTCTTTATAGACCTTCATTTAAAAAACAGCTTTCAGGAATGATGACGGGCCCTTCACTTATATTAATTTCTAATACGTAAAGTCCGAGGGTTTGACTTCCATGTTATGTACCTAACATAACATGGAAGTCAAGTCAAACCCTCGGACTCCAAGCGTAAGAAACCGAATTGGCGAATCTGGGTTATGACGGCTGTTATTAAATGTATAAGAAACTTTAAAAAACAATGCCTATAGTATTTTAACAAAATTCACTTACAAAAAGAACGACAAGAATGTAGGTAATGACCCTATACATAGCTGTGAACACCGCAACATTACGCGGAGAATCGCGTGTACGAAATAAACGCTTTTTTCTCTTGTTTACATTTACAGTCCAGATTGAATAAGCCTTTTAGCTCTCGGCTCCGTGTTGTCTTTCAATTTCACCGAGCCTCCTCAATGTTACGAGGGAATTTTCAGCTTCATTACGCTTTAAATTTATATCTTAAACGATGCTTTTTGTGAACATTTCAATAGACGCCCGCTCTTGCATAACCGACTATTATTTTTTGTATAAAAAGCAGAATTTGTCAATTAGCTCAGTAAATAAATTCTGTTGCAAAATTGTTTATAGAGTTAAATTATATTTTTGTTATAAATTGAGATAGCAAACGAGCTTGCAGGAATTATTATATTGAAACTCGGATTCTCAATCGTGGTGTCTGACGTTCGAATCCCAGACACGCTCTTCTGATTATTTAAAGTGATATCCGTATTACAAATCAATTTAACTCCTTCAGATCTAAGGTCTTTCTAAATTGGCATTAAATACAGATATTAGTCTTTTATATTCGATAGCTTTTATATGATGCATGTTTTAACAAACTATTTTGTTATTAACATTTCTATTAAGTGAGTTAATATTTGGTATGTTTAATATTCAGTCGGCTTTTGTTCAATGTTAAACATTCATCGGTTTCATAAAACATAATTATACTTTATTCAGCGCAAATTGACCTGCAATCGTGCAGCTCAATTAACCCACTAAACTAATAGGATTATAGCAAACATGTTTTCGATGTGTACCTACTGCCTATAACACCGCAGTCTCGTAGTACCTAATTATTTAAAAATTCATAAAAACTTATTAAAGTAATTTTATTTCTATTTTTAATTTAGTTTGGTACCTACGTCATAACAGCAAATGGCGAATGTGTCTTTTGGTATAACCCTGCGCGAACTCATAACTTGGTCAGGAATTAAGCTTTAAAACTTGCTCCAATCCTATGGGTGACCTGACCCCGGACTCCTAAATTACTGATTGATCGATTATTGAACCTGTTGGATTGTCTGCACGAATTATTCACTAAACGAAATCACTCGCATTCAATATGAAGTATGTATAATATTGGATATATGTATATTTAGCTATTATTTAAATTTAACCTTATTAGTACCTATTGTATTAGGATAATTTTGCGAGAAAGCAAAACAAATATGTTGCTACTACTACGAAGTGAATAGCACATACACAATTCCGCCTACTTGTCTACTACTGAACACTATTAAATGTTAATCAAAATAACAGATGAGCATTTAACGCGTACCCAATAAAATGTATATTTGGGCGCGTGATGGATTGCCCCCGTTGACGGAGGGACGGCGTCGATCAGTCATCCGATATCGTTCCACTTGCCTCCTTGGCTTGACGCTCTGACGCCTCTTGCAGTGAATGGGATGCGGGTTCCATTTCCGATACATAAGTAGGGGTAATATAGGGGTAGATAGTAAAATAGGACGCTTTTCTGAAAATATCGCCTTTTTCAAGGTTTAAGATACGAGTATACGAGTAATAAGAGATAAGATAAGTGAGACCACCTGATACTGGTAGATATTAATAAACACTACTAATCTACCTCCTTTGTGAATGACAGCTATGATGACGATAAATTTTATCTTCAATTCACAAATATACAATTTCTTAAAAAAATAACGAAGGAATCCTTTGTTTTTGGTAATAAATACGAACAGCTACCCCAGAGTAGGTGCTAATTTGAAATGCTTCACAGAACTTATACTGTGTTACCACACAAATTTAATTAGGACAAAGCCTAACTACACAGTGCGGTGAGATAGTCCATGCGAAGTTGAACCACAAACAGCAGCCCGAACTTCATTGTTTTTTATATAAGCTTTTGGAACGAATAGAACTGTTTCAATAAGAGGAAATAAGCTTTATTTCCAAACGCGTTAAATGTAGTATGTAACTTCGTTTATTCGAACCGCATTGGTCGCAATGAAATCTCACAGTGACCGATTCCCGGTTTACGGGAATTGCTAATTTAAATGGATCGGGGACTTCTCTGAATAGTTATTTTGTAAAAGCTGTGCAAATTCCACTCCGAGCGATTCCTTTGTGCCAAATGAAGCGTATTATATATCCAGGTCAAATGTTTCCGGCAACTAGGAATTTAATTAGATGTTGCTGAAGTGCAAAACAGCTACTACATAGAGGGTTCTACGGAAACTTTCGTCATTACGGACGTTATGCATCTGGCGCTTTTAGAGTGAAAGTTTCACTCAGTATTTGGTAATAAGTTAATTACCTTCAGTCAGTGACATCTTGTGCTAGCTTTATATAATCTTTAAAATTTCTGGTTTAATAAAAAAAAACTAACATAACTTAAGATTTAGAGAGTAGAGAGAGAGAGATTTAGAGTTTTAACTATATCATATATTTAGATTGTTTACAAGAAGGAAGAATTGGCCTTTAATTACAGTTTTAACTTTTACAAAGTTTTGAGAAATATGAAATCATGGTAATACATAAAGACCATTTTTTGTATTAAACATTGAAATAAGTGGGATTTAGTTGTATATTCAAATTGGACAGACAGACACCCTTGTCAGAAACGTATCTAAGCCTTCCAGCCCTACATTACTTTACGCATCCGCTACTCGTAAGGTCCATTATATGTCCTAATCCTTTTCAAGTCACATGTTTTCAAACAGTGTGCGATTCTGCGACGAGAAAAGCAAAGCTAAGACGATATTTTGAATTTTAACATTTAATGAACTCGATATCGTGCTTCTAAAACGAATCTAACGCTTCCTAAGTACGTGCCAAAGAAATAGATATATGTCCAATTTACATACAGTAGGTAGGTACTTTTGTATTGCTCCGGGACCAGATTAGGGCTACGGTATCCCCTGCCTGTCGTAAGAGGCGACTAAATGGGGGCCCCGGGGTTACGGGCGGCGAGAGTGGGAGATCGAACCGTCTAGCAAGTGACCCCTAGAAGGACGGCGGTATGTGTGGTCGCTTAGCGTCGTAAACACCACTGAAGCTCATTTGGGCGGAGCCCGAAGGTGCAACGCGTTCAGAGGACTCCGGTTGCGTTCCGTAGGAGATCCCGGAGTACTTTTAGTAACGCTGGAGGACGGCCACCGGGGGGGTTTTAGTGCGGTAAGTTTGTATGGTGTAGTTAAGTAAAACCATTAAAATATACATATCGTTCAAACCTGAACGACCTAATTAAAATTTCTAGAGCGAACGTTTAAAATAAAACGAAAGGTGAAATGAGATGATGAATGAAAATATTACACAAATCATTCGTACGTATTCACCGTAAGTACCATTTTCATTGCATATCTCATTGCTAACTGAACAGAGCGGCGTTCATGAAAATATTTCTCTGAAAGGAACAGTGAATGGCGAATGAGCCTAGTTCTTTTTTTCAATTTGATCAACAGTTTTCCTATTTTAATAAAAAGTAGGGCGTAACTTGAATATGAATGTGCAAATATTAGTTTGTTTTGATTTTAAACAAATCCATGAAATGCATATAGGTTGTCTAGAATCTCTTTTATGTGCCACCACTCGCAGAGGCTTGGCGCATACTTCACCACGGTGCTACGATACGGAAAACTTGGTTCATTGTAAAATATAAAAATAAGTATAGTTTCTTCAAGACGAAATCTAATTAGGTACACATCTAGCAATATATGTTGTGTATATTTGGTGTATTTGTTTTGTATTTTCGTTAGATACGCAAATACGAATGTAATCTCACAAGTAAATAAACATATCTTTGAAAATGAAAAGATTTTTCGCCACGTAAACTCGAAAACAGGATAGATCCTGTTTTAATGTTTACGTGGCATTTAAGGCGTTTTCGGAATATCGAGTTAGACCCATCAAAATACTCTTATGCAAAAACAATGTGAATTGGAAATTGATCGGACGACCTCCAGATATCGAACGGGAATAAAAAGGTCCCGTTTCAATATATTTTTTCCCTTACCTACTACTCAAGGCAACAACTTCTGAACGGCTGAGTGCGCCGACCGAATTGAATTTTATTTTAGGCAAATGGTGATTTATGCGCAATAACATCGTATATCGTGCTATGAAATAAGATACAATTTGGAATATCATATCTTGAAGGGCGCATGTCTCCGGAGCTTGCTTAAATCTGGACCTATGTACAAAGTTGAGCAAGTCCGGGATCGGTCAGAATATGGATGATTGACTGCCGGTGGATAAATTTTATGTACACTTCCATGTTTTTGACACGTAAAACTGTGGATTCAGATTTTTAAGTTAACAATACCTTTTCCCACAGTTCGGAAACATCCAACACTGCCACAAACTCGTACCCCCTTCACCAAATAGCAACATGGTGGTGTACTCTCCAGACCTTCTCCAGTTACGTGGAAAGAGTCGTGTCCAGCAACTAGATATAAAATAGATTCGGGTGTAGGAAACCTATAAAGTGGTTTATTATATGATACAGACGCTCCATTCGTAGTTATCCACATAAATTACGTAGATTTGAACGCTTATTCATCTAAAACAACACAATTAGTCTACGTCCAAGCTACTGAAGTGGCATAGTTACTCGGACATTTAATAAAGCTGCCATGTCACACAAACGACGTGGGTAGACACGACCCATCCTCTGTGCTTTGCGTTTTCAAGTATTGTATTGTAACCATAGTCAGTGTTGAGCAAATTTCTCTTTGTGTACTGTCTACAAGTTTTAGTTGGTATAAATGAAATGCTCGTATAATCTATTTTAATTATATTTCTTGTAAATAGAAAGAATATGTTACTTCTCTTGCGATATATTTACGTAATTATAATTATCATCTACTCTGTATGGTCCTTATGTTAGGCACTAGCATCAGCCTAGAAAGTTTATGACATAGTTTATCATGCAGATCTAGTACGGATTGAGAACATCAAACACCTTTGTGAACTTTTAAGCAGCATATAGGTTCCTCATTATGTTTTTCTTCACTTTTCAAATGAGAGATGCAATCTCACGAAACCTTCGAAGGCAAAGCATTTAACTAAACACATATATGATGATACAAACTTCCTATAAAGAGAAAGCGGAACTCCGCATCTTTACGACCTCCATTGAATTCTCGTTAGGCCCTAGCGACGTTACCGCAAGTTTCCGGTCCAAATCAAATTAGGTCCGTTCGGACAGAAACTTCTTGCTTCAGCGTAATGGGACTTTGAATTCTAATTCAATGTAATGCAAGCGTTCAAAATGTTTGTTTTTCATTAATTAAAGAAATTGTTTGTTAATTTTAGTGGTCTGTGGTGTTTATGTTGGTTAATAATAATGAAGCGTCAATTAGAAGTTATAGTGAGTTCGTTTGATTCCCCCGAGGCCTTTCTCTTCGTATAAGCAATAACGATATTTAATTAATTGTTTTTAATCTTGTTTTATACCTCAATCTGTTGTACAATGTACTAACTACTGAGTAACTCAAAGTTCAAGATCAAAAATGACAATAAAATAATACAAAACCGTTAGAATAACTTGCTGAGATTTCGAACATAAAAGTTATGTCTCTTTATACAATTTTACAGGATATTGACCCGAGTGGCGGAAATGTCCAGTAGCCTGGCCAAATTCCAACAAGAGTACAAATGGCACATGATATATATTCAAAGTTATTCCTTATCGTAGTCGACTTGCTAGTAGTGAATGAGTAGAGTTCCTGAAGTGCTTTAAATTGTTACAACAAAATACTGCAGTGTATTTTTTGTGTCAACTTGCGCAACCAAGTCTGCTGCAACACAATATGTAACACATTTATTTTGTTTTTTATTAATATTACGAAAGCCATTATACATACATATATCTAAGCAGACACGGTCGGTTGTTGGTATCTATGGTATGAATTTTGGCGTCATCTTCAAACTGTCTCAGTATTTCAAGAGAAATGAGCGTATTGTGCCCTAAGGGTGAAGAAAAAAAACTGACATGCCTGAGTCAACCTTATCATACTGAACGTTTTGTAAAGTCCATTGGCTTGCACTTGACCACCGTGATGGTCTACCTTACCTTTTTATTCTAATACAAATTACGGGACCTCATAACGAAACAACGATACCGATGAAGTTGTATTACTATCATAGACTTAATTTTTTTATGATGATCTTAGCGGTCTGCCAATGTTATATGTTTGTATCTGATGTAGTGTTATAGCATTTATCCATATTAATTATCTCCGAGCGGCTACTGCAGGCACGTTTCACATTACAATTACCACAGTACTTGAATCAGAACAAATAATAACCATGTGTGGAATCATTATCCAATTAATTTCGTACATGTATTACCATATCATCGACATAAATTATTTGTGCGATATTAAGCTATTCTACCAAATTCTAATGATTCTACTTGTCACTCGATCGTGACAGATATAAGGGATAAACCTAATCACATGAGGATATGCCGTGTCAAGGGGTAATGTCTAGTCTAGTCATTATCTTTGTTATTCGTAACAGTGTGTCTAACTTATATTCTAATTCTAAGGCATGCTGTCTTTAAATGTTTAATTTATTAACATTTTAGTGACATTTAAACTACAAAGAATAGTCAAAGAGTGAACTACTCGTCGTTTTATAAATTGCAGTTAATTAGGAGCCTTAAAAAGATGTAACGTTGTCACGAGACTGGTAATCATGTTAATATATGTTATTGTAATATATCTATATAAATATCTATACCCTAGTAAGTACTAATATAGGTAATATCTATTTTATCTTTATTCTTATCTTCGAACTGCTATTTTAGACTTTAGGTTTCCCTGGGGTCCTACTTGAATCCAAAGGAAGCCGTTATCCGGTCGACTCCCCTGCCCATTATATTTCGTTACTCCCAAGAGCATTGCTTACATTATCTATGACTTTAGTGCTAATAACAGATGTAAATTATGATATAGGTAATAAACGAAATTGTTTATTTGTATTCCTTTTAATAGTTACCTAAGTAAATATTCGTCTAATATATAATGAATGCCCCTTATTCGGAAATATTAGCATGAAAAAATATTTAATTGTGTCGTAGTTGATTTGGTGTAGTATTACCAGTGTACGACACACAAATAAATATTACTCCCCAAATAAACATATTATTAAAATAGGCTGCATATTATTAGAATTGCGGCCTCTGAATCCGAGGCAACTAAAAGCACCTTTGATTTTTGTAAGGTGTGTGCGGATTATAAATTAATCACTTGCTTTAACGGGAAAGAAAAACATTTTGAACCATCCTACACGTTTGAGAGTTCTTTTCAAAAAGTGTGAAAGTCTACTAATTCGCACGGCAGACTATGGCCTGAATCTATCTCACCCATGAGACAGTAATGGGTTGATGACGATATCTTCGTACCGTAAAAGTAATAAAGTATAACACTCCGAACAAAATAATCTCAAATTGTCTCTCAGTCTAGATGGTATTCATTCCTCACATTTCTGTGATGCCTTTTGACGCAGTTATTTTTGGCAATCAATCTCGACTGGAGAGCAAATCGTGGCGCGTAATTAAGTTTTTGTTCATCTCCTTTTTTGTTCCTAATTGAAGTGCCAATACTGGCCTCTTTTGTAGAGCTTTTTCGACGGTAATTCTATGATTTGCTATCCAGTAGCCAGTAGACTGGCCACATATAGCATATTGGTTAGCTATTCGGCCTTTCACGCACAGTTTTAAATTTAGAATTCCAGGTACCTCAAATTTTTCGAATTATGTCTTAATAGGAATCCATTTTCACTTGCGTTTATGTCAGAGGAAATCATTAAGAAACCTGCGATCTATATAAAACATTCTGGGTCTGAGAGAAGCAGTAAAATAAAAATAGTTGAAGATAATGATTATATTATAGGTAATGAAAATTAATCACTTTTTCAAGAATAATGAAATATTTTCTCTTTAAACGGAGCTCTCGTATGAAAACACATAGCCATACAGGATTTATCGAACTACGCCTACGTTTAACTACATGTTTGCGCGGTTACACGTGTTCCCGGGACATTGTTTTCGTCTCCCAGAGCGCGTGTATCGCATGAGCCAATACAAACAGAACGACGGCGAAATGATAAAATGACCGGGTAATAAGGGGATAAAGTTGGAAAAATAAGGCGGAAAGCCACGTTTATGTACGCACCGGGAGCGTATTAGGTAGGTACGTGTGTTAGCTACGATGGTCGTATGAGGCTGACGTAGCGCCATGATTTACGTACTCGCATCCAAAACAAAGGAATTGGGAAAGAAAACAACAATATACAGCTTTCTGAAGGAATTAAAGAATTAAACTCTTTTTACACCCATATAATAGGCAAAAGCCATAATATGATTCGATTATGTTACTTTTATAGTTCTCATCCAAATTGATGACTTTATTCCAAACAAAATTTACGGAAATAAGAGAAACGGTCGTAATGGTCAATTACTAATAACCAAATTTTAACGCGACCGTTTTTCTCCCCAGGACATCGACAACCTGATGACGGAAGGCAACAAGTCGCGCACGGTGGCCGCGACGAACATGAACAGCGAGTCGTCGCGCTCACACGCGGTGTTCAGCGTGGTGCTCACGCAGACGCTGTGCGACACAGCCACCGGCGTCACCGGAGAGAAGGTGGCTCGACTCTCGCTGGTGGACTTGGCCGGCTCTGAACGCGCGGTGAAGACCGGTGCGGTGGGAGACAGGCTCAAAGAAGGCTCTAATATTAACAAGTAAGTTTTATTGGACACCTGAAATGATGTGAATTTTTTCCCCCCCTCTGGTTATGCTAGTAATAAGGGTAGATGACAATGTCGGCCTAAAACAATGTCGTCACTTTGATTGAAGGTGATTGGATTAGTGGAAGGCTTAAGGTAAGCTTGATTTGCATGGTATGGTTTTGCTGGGTTACCTAGATTCTCCGCGTTACAAAGTAATACAAAGTACTATTTCCATCTCACTTGTTCTATAATAGCCCTTTGACAGAATATTTGGCTGTTCATGATGTACACGTGTGTTTCAAACGAATCATCAATTGATTTAAAAGTGGACAAAAATATTACTAGGAAAACCTTACTAAAAAAATCCTCTCAAATATGTGTAAAGCTTACTAACTCGTTTATGGCCAGCATGGTGGACATCATTGTCTTGTTCAGGTCATCCTGAAACTGAAAAGAGATACATAGTCGTGGGATAATAAAGAGTCGATGATAATTCATTATGCTTACATCTTCCTAAGAGAAAACCCATCTCTCAGACTTTTGAGTGAATGTCTCATTTGTGAATAAATTTTGCTAGAAGGAGGCGAAGTTACGCCAGATATACTACATGTACCTATATATAAGATCAAAAGCAACTTTACCTAGTTTCATAGTTTCAAATTTGTATTATCGTACGGGTTCTAAAGGGATTATCATTGTTTAAATATAGTGGTCATTTAATGTGTGCATTTCACGTAAAGGTAATCTGCTTATACGATACGGCTTCGGGTTTCAGAATTTTAGTCGCCCGTAATCCGTTTATGGGCTTATTTACATTGTGCTAATTTATTTTGTAACCGATGATAAATAAATAACAAATTGTATCTGTAGAGTAATATTAACAATTCGGGGTTTTCATTTCAGTCCTTTTAAAATATAATTTTAAAATAATATTTTATTGGGCGATAAAACACTATTGCTGCGCTTAAATGTGGCGGCAGAGACAGCGTCCATCACGTTGCTTAAAATAAATTTACGTTCCTTCAATTCGGATTTTTGGAGGAAAGTACGGCTTTGGGCACATCCCCGCATCGTATGTTAAAAAAAAACATAAAGCCTTCGATAAGGTTTAACAAGAGCTATGCCGATAACCGGGTCCAACTTCTTTGTTATCGTCATTATAGATCACTCGTCCAATTGCAAATTGCGTTCAACGTTTCTTAATTTTGAGTGCTACTTGTATAGATCACTTATGCGTGATCTACAAAAGTCACGGAATTTCTTACAACCTATTTAGCAATCCATGAGTAATCCTTTCATGGTTATTTTTGTATTTAAACACTTCAAAAAGCATAATTTGATTCAAGAATTGTTAAATATGTATTGTGAATTTTACATTAGTTTATTATAGCTTTCATGGCATATATTTGTTACAGGTCTCTAACGACTCTCGGCCTCGTGATATCTAAGTTGGCGGATCAGTCGTCCGGAAAGACCAACAAGGACAAGTTCGTGCCGTATCGCGACTCAGTGCTCACTTGGCTGCTGAAGGATAACCTGGGCGGCAACAGCAAGACTGTCATGGTGAGTATCTCTTAATATACTTTACAAGTAGTGAAGTAATATACGATACAAGATTAATGTGAAAAAGTTAAGAACAGGTGCTAAATTATTATGTAGCAGACTTTTTTATATTGATTTAATTTTTGGTAGAACACAATATTTTCAACCCTTTTTACTCTTGCGTTAATAGTAAGCATTCTTAACTCTTAATAAAAAAATAGTATTAAAATATACAGTATCAGTTTATACACGAGCAAGAAGTAAAAAAAAATATTACGTTCGGCGTTCTCGTATACGGTGTATAAGGCGTTCGTTACAAAAAAATGGTTCACCAATACTTATTCCCCTCTTATAGCGCGCCTATTATGTTTAACTTTAATAACTAAATGACCAACTACCTAACTAAACGAACAGGTGGCGACAATATCTCCTGCGGCGGACAACTACGAGGAGACGCTGTCGACGCTGCGCTACGCGGATCGCGCTAAGCGCATCGTGAACCACGCGGTGGTCAACGAGGACCCCAACGCGAGGATCATCCGCGAGCTGCGCCAGGAGGTCGAGGCGCTCAAGGAGATGCTCAAGCACGCCACCGTGAGTGTTTATAGCTTATAGTTGGCTAGTAGAAGTGTTGAGAAGTAAGTCGATGTTGGAAAATGTTGAGAAGTAAGTTAATGTTAAGTAGTGTTCAGAAGTAAGGCAACCGTTAAAAGTGTTAAGACAAGGAGTGCTAAAGCACTGTACTTTAAATTTATAGCTAAGTGCTAAAGCACGCGCCATTCTATAAAACTTACTAACATAAACACTTGTTTTGTTACGAGTAGTAATTTAATCCTAAAAAGTTAAAGTATTGTTAAAATGAGTGTACAATTTTTTTGAATCTTAGTGAATATAACTTTGTGATCGACGAAGAAATAAAAAGCTTCTTTACGTCTTGATTTTTCATATTGTAATGTGTTGTTTTTTTGTATTTAAACTAGTATTGTTTGTTCTAGGGTTCTCCTGTGGGTGAAGATGTCCACGAACAGTTGGCGCAAAGTGAACACTTGATGAAGGAGATGTCTCGCACTTGGGAAGAGAAACTTGTTGAAACCGGTGTGTATGAAACTAACTTTATTGACTATGTATATAACTAGATTCTTAATGGGCTTTGTAGTCACTGATTAAATTTTCAAGGGCGGTACAGAATTCAATCAGCTCCAATGTAATTTTATCGGCTAATAGATTCTAGATGAAAATTTTCAAATCGTTATATACTCCTATAGAATGTAGGAGTTTATCTCTATTCTTACTTGCAGTTTGACAAGTAGTAAATAGATTTACAAATACGTAGTTGATAAATTAGGTCCAGTCTCCATCGGTTCCATCAATCTTTAAATAAATTAGTAGAAGCTAATTTGCCACTACTCATCATTATTAATATTATAAGTTAACCTTAATTTTTTCTAGGTCGAGTACAAAGCGAAAGACAACAGGCTCTAGAAAAAATGGGTATCAGTGTGCAGGCCAGCGGGATCAAAGTGGAAAAGAACAAGTATTACTTGGTGAACCTCAATGCTGATCCGTCACTCAATGAACTGCTGGTGTACTATTTGAAGGTTAGTTTTGTATTCTAGTGCTAAGATTTTAAATTATAAATCTCAGAGAATGTGATTTGATGGACTCACCTATTCATTAATTATTCAAAAACATCTCATAAGTTGATAGATATATTTATTGTATTTGTGCAATAAGATTTATTACACAAATAAATGTCGGATTGCAATACGTCGGTTGACTCGAGTTAGTCCTACGTCGGCAGCGGCGAAAGACGAACGTTGTCGTTACCTGGAATTTCAACCCATGTGGTCGAATCCAAGTGAAAACACTACCTTATTAAGAAGAAGACAGTCTTCTTACTCTCTTAACCCACTATCACTTTAACTTCAAGTATTTTTTATTTTAATTGATCAATGGCTTCAATATGGTTATATCGTTGATGACACGTTCCAGGATCACACGCTGGTGGGCGCGGACAGCGAGGCGGACATCCAGCTGTCGGGGCTGGGCATCCAGCCGCAGCACTGCCTCGTGATCGTGGAGGGCGGTGGGTTATACATGGAGCCGCTCGGCGCCGCGCGGTGCTTCGTCAACGGAGCGCCGGTGACCGCGCGCGTGAGGCTCGGACATGCCGACCGTATACTGTGGGGGAATCATCACTTCTTCAGGGTGAACTGTCCGAAGGTCGCGACCGTGTGCGGGGAGCAGGCCACAGGTATGTCATGTTAATGTATGTATTACACTTATGGGACGATTGAATGTAGTTGACGCTGAATACTTCTGAATTTCCAGGAATCACTACATCTTCATATGCTACAGATATGTAACGCAAAAACAAATAATAACCTCACAGTGATGGCAACTGATGATAACTGCCTCCTTTTCTGTAATTTTACAATTTCTCAAATATATTCTCGGTCGATGACCTTAAAAGTTAATTCCACGTTCCACTATAATAAGTTATTCAGCAATTCAAAGAAATGGTATTATTATATCTGTAACTAATTCATGGTTGCTATGTTGTTACAAATATCATGAAGTGAAATTTAGTGATAATCGCAAATATTACTTTGAAATAATAGCATTTATTTATTTTATGTTATTCAGCTGCCGCCTCCGAACCACAAACTCCGGCGCAACCCATCGACTACAACTTCGCTCGGGACGAGATCATGCTGAATGAACTGAGCAACGATCCTATTCAAACCGCCATATCCAGACTTGAAAAACAACACGAAGAAGACAAACAAGGTTTGAATTTATCTGCATATATTGCGTAAAACTTATGCTTCGGTACAATAGTATAAATACATCTTCCATTCATTCGTTCTTATTATTTTACTACCGTCCAATATTGGGTGTGGAACTTATTTTAGCATCATCATTCCTAGTCTTCTAGAATGAATATAATTGTTACTTTTTTTTTGCAGTGGCTTTGGAGAAGCAACGTCAAGAATATGAAAGACAATTTCAACAGTTGCGAAACATACTGTCGCCGTCTACTCCATATCCTCCGTACTCGTACGATCCTCTGAAGCTGGGTTAGTGTGACCAAATTTTATTATTAATCATTCATTATTATCCATTATTACATATAAATTTCTGGGACATTCATTTCGAATTATAAAAAGTATTTTTAGAAGTCTTAGATCCACATAAAGATTTTCTTTTCACACATATAAAAAAGGAATAAATGTTATTGAGATTCAAATAATTTAAAGGAAAATAAATTAGTGATATAAAGACGAAGGTTTTTCTATTAAAGGAGTTAATGAATGTATATTTTACATATACTTAAAAAAGATGTAAGAAATATAGTTTTCAGTACATAATGTATTTTTTATGCTTAAAGCGGATTATTATACCGATTTTGTAGATGAGTAACATTTATTTCGTAGGCAAGATGACAGCGTGCACGCCGACGACGGCGGCGCGCGTGGAGCGCTGGGCGGCGGAGCGCGACGACACGTTCAAGCGCTCGCTGGGCCGCCTCAAGGCCGACATCCTGCGCGCCAACGCGCTCGTGCAGGAGGCCAACTTCCTCGCCGAGGAGATGCGCCGCAACACACGCTTCAGCGTCACGCTGCAGATCCCCCCGCAGAACCTGAGCCCCAATCGCAAGGTACTTGTAAGTTATTGATGGTACCTTCAGATATCTATATTAATGTTATGACTGTGCTGGAAGGTATGTTTTGATTTAAAGCGTGTAAGGCAGATTAATGTAAGACTTTTCAGCTAAGTCCGCTTATATGAGCTCAAGTTAGTTCTAATGGACTTATTTGTAATTGTATTCTAATTTTTATACTGACATTGTCTTAATGAAAATATTAACCTAGTTGTTTTATCAATTATCACATGAATGGAAGGTGGTAGAACCCTTTATGGTTCGACTCCGGTGGCGCCACCGCCATACCTATTTCTGCCTCATAACAGCAGCGTTATGAACGTTGCTGTGTTCTGGTTTGAAGGGTGTGGTAAGAGAGACATACATACAAGACATTTCCCGAGGCCTTCCAACTAAGCCCTCAGGGGTAGCCGCGCATCTGTGGCCGACCTCAGGTAGGAACATCTAATCCTATCTGGGGTTGATTACAGATGTCTATTACTCTTGTATTATAAAAAAATGTCTGCTCCAGAGAATATAGCGATTCCCGGATCCACACAACATTGAATATCGATGTTTGTCCTTAGCGCGGCGCGTTCGTATCGGAGCCTGCGATAATGGTGCGACGGCCGAACCGCGGCGGGCAGGTGTGGTCGATGGAGAAGCTGGACAACAAGCTGGTGGACATGCGCGACATGTACGACGACTGGCGACGTCGCCAGCAACGAGCTGAGGAGCAACTCGAACCGGTAGGTGTTTGTGTTCATGCTATTATACGTACAGTTTGAGATGTTGCACAAATTGATTTGGAATGCTAACAATTCGAGTGGTGTTCTTTTTCTGGGATATAACTCATGACAGATCGACGACATGTAATTCGAGACAAAAAATTGTTGCCCACATATTGCATTGAATTTTGGTTCCAGAACTTAAAATGAAATATCTTTTTCGTTAATAACTCAAAAATAATGACATTTTATTTCTTTAAGTATATTTTATTTTGGTCATACCTTAAGAATAATAAAATAGCTGAATTAATCTCATCGTCGAAACAATACCATATTCAGTATTTTATATGACATTATCTCATAATAAAAAACTAAATAAAAATGGTCGCACATATATACCTAGCTTTATTTGGCGCACTTAGTAAAACTAACGTTAATTCACTCCACGATAGTATGTAGTAAATCAGCATAAAAGTGTCACTTCGATTTCAGGACCCACCACAAATACAGCCCGAAAGCCCGAGGGTGCGTTTAGTACTTTAATTACATCGTTAGCGGTAGACAATCACTTATCATCCGAACGTTAGATGGCTGTAAAATATGAGCTGGATCATCATATTATGTATATATTCGTACATAACTTTTCATTCCATTTCATTTAGCTGTTGTGGATGTTTTATCATGTAAATGTGTTTGTATTGTCCGTGTTTTCTGTTGTAAATTCATTTCAAATAGGCACCTCATCTTGTGAAGAATCTTTTGATGAATTGTAAGAGATCAAGAATATTGCATTACGGGTTCAATATTATGCATAGTCGGGATAAAAAATAAATTTAAAGGTAAATGTAATAATTGTAATGGTAGGAATTACTTGCAGTAACATAATGACGCCGTTCGTATATTTATGACGATGAAATCATAAACACTATAGGAAGTTTCTGCTGTCGAATTTGTTCTTATTCGAGGATATTATGATTGATTTATGGGCGCATCTTTGTATGTGCTAGATTTTATTAAAAATAAATGGAATTTTAAAGTACACGAATAATACTGGAATCACAAACTCTGGTAATAAAAGGCTATATAAATATTCATTAAAGAAAAAATCTTAAATATTGTGTAAATAGCTTTTTTCGGAAATGAGCCCTAAGTTTACTGGAAACCATAAAAATGTCGCTGTATTCGTACACATAGCACTGCAACTACACAATATATACGTATAGAAACATGTGTTGTAGATATCACAACATTTCATTGCATAACGTTATATTCTCTATACTATTAGGATTATTGCACGAAATGTAATGTGAACATAAACATTGCAGGATCAAAGCGAGAAGACCCTGGACCCGTTCTACGAGTCGCAGGAGAACCACAACCTGATCGGCGTCGCGAACATATTCCTCGAGGCGCTGTTCCATGACGTCACGTTAGACTACCATACTCCCATCATCAGCCAGCAGGGAGAGGTCGCTGGGAGGTTGCAGGTATGAATACCACTTATACTAGTACTGATGCGTAAATATTCAGTGATGTTTCACTATTTTGTGGAGAAGCGGTATTATATTTTTTATGTGACCATTTTTACAGGTTGAAATAAGTCGCGTCGCTGGACAATTCCCGCAAGATCGTATTTGCGAAGCCGCTTCGGACAGTTCAGGAGATATGCGTGATGACGATGAACCAGTTGATCAGGCTACGCAACAGGTCTCAAGTTCATTATTATTTTTCTAATTTAAAATGTCTAATTTTAAAATCTGGCACCTGATATTTTTAGTCATAAAAATATTAATTTAATAATTAATAAGTCTTATTGTGAATTGAATAAAAAGTCTTATTGTGTACTATTTAACTAGTTTTCCATCAAATCGAAACGACAAATTGTTTTGGAGAACCATATTCATGAAGTTGCAGCGCTCGCTGCTGATTTATGCAAATAGTCATGCTCGATTGATATAATAGTTTTCTTTTGCTAGTGTACAAAAATATTGTGTGTAGATTTAAGACCACAACGTAACATCCCGTACTCTCTCCGTTCAGGTGACGATCCGCGTGGCCATCAAGCAGGCGACCGGGCTGCCGCCGTCGCTGTCCAACTTTGTGTTCTGCCAGTACACGCTGTGGGGCGGCGGCGAGCCGGTGGTGGTGCCGCCGCACGTGAGCGCCGACACGCCGCCCGCGCCGCCCGCCGCGCCGCCGCCCGCTACGACCACCGCCGCCGCCGCCACGGCCTCGCCACGACACCACTTGCTCACGTTCCGCTTTGATCACCGCCGGGACTTCACCGTGCCGTTGACGGAGGAGTTCATCGAGCACTGTGCAGGTTGGTATAGTCCGTGCCAAAGTTCTAGTCCGCTCTGAAGTTTTTGCGCGCAGGTGTAGTGAGAGAGCCAATGAGGTCGAACACAACTTTAAGCATATACTGCATACTATAGGGCACACTAACGCAGCTATGTACCCATGGGTGAGAGCGGGGTGCGCACGCTAATATTTACAATTTGACTTGTTTCTATATTCTGAGCGGATTAGCAGTTTGGCGCGGATTCTAACAGTGTTATGTTAAGTGATAGAGTAAAAATAAATATTATTTACGGTATATACAACAATTTGTAGTAAGTACTGAGCAGGTATAAAATTGTATAGACACTTATAAAATTGTGTTCATTATTTTAATTTGTTAAAACATATGAGATTTAAAGTACTCTTGCAAAAAATTATCTAGGCATCCAAGATGGGATCTGATTAATTTTAAAGTTTTCTATACAATGTGTATCAAGACTATAAGTATATTTTTACGTACACAGAGGGCGCCCTATCAATCGAAGTGTGGGGCCACCGTTCCGCCGGGTTCAGTCGGTCGCGCGGCAACTGGGAGGTGGAGGCGCAGCAGTTGGCGAAGGCTCGCTCGCTCGCGGACCGCTGGGCGGAACTCACGCGCAAGATCGAGCTCTGGGTGGAGATTCACGAGCTCAACGACCAGGGAGAATATGTACCTGTTGAGGTAATGTAGTGTTTCATACATTTATGATTGATTTTTTTTGCATTTTGTTTCTTGTAAGCTTCTGTTTATTATTTTTGAATATACTATTAATCGATGGTTAATTAAGTTAGTAAATAAAACTAAGATCAAAACAATATTTCAATTAAATAGAAATATATTCTTGTTAAGTTGTCATTTATAATAACTTTTAGAATTTTAAATCTGACCTTAATCAATCGTGCCATTTATCAGATTGTGCAATAATTTTGTTTTTTTTTTAATGAACTTGTTCGATTCCGCATTTGAATTATTATGAATGTATTTTTCGTTATTATCCAAATCGATTCCGTGACACCTTTAAGTATTTTTCTGTACCTATGTCTTATCTTATGCTTATGCTTATTTGAAACCTTCGTCCCGTATAACATTGCGCGTGTGCAGGTGGTGCAGCGCAGCGACATGGTGACGGGCGGCGTGCACCAGCTGCGGCAGGGCCAGCAGCGCCGCGTGGCCGTGCGCGTGCGCCCCGCCGCCAACTCCGGCACGCTGCCCATCGTCTGCCAGCACATCGTCAGCCTCGAGCTCGGCTCCGTCACCGTCAGGTAACTATGTAACACGGGAAATAACACGTTTTGGAGTCGTCCCTTATGTCACATTGTACAGCCTCCCATATGATAATATTTTGAATCTCAGTTTTATCGAGATTTGGTATGTAAGTAATTGTAGGCACACATCTTTAAGTGATATTGATGTTTGTTATATAATGTACATATTTTTGGAGCGATATTGATATCTGATTTTAATTGGTAATGTGGGTTCATCTATTTCTTGTCTAGTTAGGGATTTTTGTTATTATAAGCTATAATGTTTTTGATGTTTTCTTGTTAAATTGTAAATCCCATACGGATCTCTCAAAGAAAGTGATATGATAAGTGTAAGTGAGTGTGACTAACAATGTATTATATTATGACAGGTCGCGGTTGCAAAAACCATTAGATTCATATCAAGAAGAGGACTTGGCCATGTTGCGGGAGAGGTGGAGCGACGCCCTCGCCCGCCGGCGACAACATTTACACGCGCAGCTACAAGTAATAAATAAAAATATTTCTGTATTGAAATCCAGCATATTAACAAACATTCCGATTAATTTATTCACATATATACGATGTAAAATTTTCACATGAGAATTTTATGTTTCGTTATTTAAAAAAAGTAGACTTAATAACTTAAGTAGACTTGTGATGTCATTTGTATAGATGTGTTTCTTTGTCTCTACAGAAATTAGTAAATATGTCGCCGTCAATGAAGAGCGAACGGGACGTGGAGCGAGAGCAGTCTTTAGTCGAGCAGTGGGTCTCGTTGACTGAAGAAAGAAATGCGGTTAGTATTTGACTTTAGTGATCTTAAAATTTTCCTCAGTTTTCATACTTTTTAGTGTTCTCAAAGTTACGTTTTTTATGTAAAGAATCGTTTAACTATCTGTGGAGATGGATGTAGTATGTATTTTTTATATAATTTAAGAATAGCAGATGAGCATGAAGTCAATCTGATGGTTAGTGGCTACTGCCGCCCATGGAAATCTATAATAAACTGTAATATATAAATGACTAATTCGAGGGCACTCAATGTTCGTCTTTACTAGTATTCTTTTCCTTATATGTTTGCTTTTCAGATGTAATAAACAGAGTTGTGTTGCAGGTGTTGGTGCCGAGCCCGGGCAGCCCCATCCCCGGCGCGCCGGCCGCGTGGAGCCCGCCGGCCGGCATGGAGCAGCACATACCCGTGCTGTTCCTCGATCTCAATGGTATGCCTTCTTATTAACAACTCATTATGTAATGCCGCGTCCTACAAACCTCTGCAAACATCTGGCTTGATTACAAGCTATGCTGCAAGCGTCGTAAAGCTACATAAACCAAGTCCAGTATTCTATCCACATGTTTTATTTTTAACCGACTTCCCAAAGAAGAGAGGTTATCTATTCGACACGTATATATATATTTTTTTGTAACGGATTGGTTTTGCGTACGGAAGCGGTATCATGATGTGTAATGTCAAAGTTTTGTAAATTTCTTAAATAACTTTGTATAACGTGACTAAAGTATCCATTTAGCATCAGCATTTCAACACATAGCCTTAGAAGGTTTTCACTGCAGTTTTCATTCATTAAGATTATATTTCAGGCATTAAGATTTATTATATTTTTTTTCCGTTGAGCAATTTATTTTTATAAAATATAATCTATCTAACTATTTACAAACTATAAATCTATATACAATATATACAAAAAATATAATTTAAACAAAAAAGAAATATTAAAACTTAAGGAAATATAAAAAATTAAATATAAAACAATGAGTCCAAATCACTGCCTCCCGGTAGAGTCCCAAGAATGCTGGCCGCGTTGCCACGTTGTATGGCCAAACTTATTCTTTGGCCAAAGTACGCAGTACGCACCAGCTCTTGGGTCTCCAGAAACGTCAACCAGACGCGACGACATTTCTTTGAAGAACTGCGTGCTTCTGGCCCCCACGGACCCAGTGTCTCTACCGCAAACGGCACAAATATGTAGCCCTCCCCCAAGGCTGCATATTTGCGCCGCTTCAGAGATTCAGCCGCCTCTGGCTGACATTTTCACCACAGAGACAGCGATGTGGCTCATTTGTTTTCATACCTAAACGCAGGCAGACACAAATTGAAAATGAAATACTATCAAAAAACGTACCTAAATTGTATGATGGTAAAGCCATATATATTTATTATATTAGTGCGATGATATTTTTGTATTGCTCTTCATGTGTCTCGCATTTTATAAAACAAAGTTAACTAACCTAGTTATGGAATCGAAGAAATCAAATAAATAATCGTTTACCTACGTTTAATGTAAAAACATGTTTTGTCCGTGTTCAGCGGACGACCTGACGACGCACCCTTCGGGCGAGGAGGTGACTGTGGCGGGGCTGCACTCGATCCTGCCGAAGGAGCACGGCAACAAGTTCTACGAGCTGCACATCCTGCACCACCACGACAAGGACGTCTCCGCGATCGCCTCCTGGGACTCCTCCATACACGACTCGCAGTACCTCAATAGGATCACCGAGGGTAAGCTCGGTAACTTGTTAATTGTATTGACGCCAAACAAAACTTATGACGTTGCGGCAACTACAAATAAAATAAAGGGAAGTCCGGTGTTGCACTATATCAATAAGGTCCGACCAACTATATAATAATAACATAATAATACAAGTCCTGTATAATAATAAATAATATGATACGAATAATTTTAAGATTAATTAAAACTTCTGTATTTTAATTTTTTTATCTCCATTATTTTAGAATGATTCTACATGAATATAAAATAAACAATAAGCTATCTCGTTTCAGCCAACGAACGTGTTTATCTTATATTGAAGACAACGGTAAGGTTGTCGCACCCGGCGCCGATGGATCTCATACTAAGGAAGCGACTGGGCCTCAATATTTACAAACGACAAAGTCTCACAGACAGGATACGGAAGAAAATTGTTAGGTATGTTTTTATAATTTAATTATATGACCACGTGATGAAAAATACTCCTCTCAGGACATTTGAATACCATTTGAGTCACCAATAGATAATATACTAGTGCATGATGAATAATAAACATGTTTTTCTTAATTTTCAGAACGGATCAGTTGACGCATACAGGAGTTACCTACGAGGTTGTATCGAACATTCCAAAAGCATCCGAGGAACTGGAGGAGCGCGAGAGTCTCGCGCAGATCGCTGCTACCGGCGAGGAGGCCAGCGCTGCAGATGGAGAAACTTATATTGGTTTGTATATTGATTTGTATTTTTGAATACCTTTTGAAATATTTTTAAATGCAATTTTATAAGTACCATGTTATAAGGACAGTTCGGATTAATTATGTTATAACTAACCCAAGCTCAGTGTATTTGTAACAACAATAATTATAGTTCAAAAAACTAAAAAACACGCTTTTATGATAAAATCAACTAAAAAGTAGAAAATAATTTTCAATCTAAGAATCAATTAAGGAACAGTAAATAGTATAATTGTGGAAAAAGTGTGGGATGCTTTTCGAACCTGATAAATCATTCTACAAGAGGGCATTATAGATATGTTTCAGAACATTTGAGTTATAGGGAAATAACATTATTATTTTCTAAACTAAAAATTACGATATAAAAGTTACGCCTATTGAAACTAAATAGCAATAATTATTTGCAATCTAAAGTTGCGATGAATTTTGCTGAAGGTGCTTGAACAATCTCGCCTCGAAAATCGTTAATCCTGAGGATGTTGATAAGGACAATGGTACAAAATTATTAATGTTTAAAATATTGAATTGTCATCGGTCCTTAATAAGTATGCCAAATTTCGAGTTAATCCGACGTTTTGAAGGGGGTTAAAATCATGTTCAAAGATTCCGTTACATACTAACATACCAACATACCAACATACATACGTCTGAAGCTAATAAAAGCGTGTTAAAAAGGATATAATCCATATGCAGGCCAATTCATAAATAATTTAGATGATTGCGCAGTAGAACGGTTGGTTTTGGTTGATACCAGGTCAGCATTAAGATTGCCGCCTTGCAAGACTCGAGGATAATATTTTGATAGCATACAATCTATTTGGATTAATTTTCTTTCTGTGGTGCGACAAGTTTGTAGATTTAGCCGTTTCTTTTGTATCTGCTTTTTATGTGATAGCTATTTATTTTTTATATTATACTCCCACAGAGAAGTACACCCGCGGCGTGTCCGCCGTGGAGAGCATCCTGACGCTGGACCGGCTGCGGCAGAGCGTGGCGGTGCGCGAGCTGGAGCAGGCGCGCGGCCACCACGCCACCGCCATGCGCAAGACCGCCTCCGTGCCCAACTTCTCGCAGGTAACGCCCCTCGTCTGCCAAGCACCGCCCACAGCCCCGCCCCCTCGCCTCGCCCCGGACACGTGCGCGGTCCACGCGATGTTGACGCGATACGATGTTGTGATACCGTTGGGGGTGGTAGGCGAAGTAACCGTATAATGTTAGGAGTATACTGAAAAATATATTAAAGTTGCAATCTAGAATCTGTGACCTAAGGTAATTTTATTTAGTGCACAGTTTATTGGTTGTCTATGTACATGGTAAGCTTAACGACGCTTTATCAGTATTTTTTATATCCATTTGTATGTAAATTTATATAGGATAAATAAACTTTTTTACTTAGTATATTTTAATTAAACTGGGCATTAAATTATTTGTCACATTAAAGGTTGTGCTTTCGCGTCAGTTGATGTTTCTAATTCAATAAAGTAATTTCCATAATAATATGAGTCTATTTGGTTACTTCGCCTACTTCGATACACTGACAGAATTTTAGTATTATCTGACATCAGCTATAAATAGTAATCGCTTAACATCAAGTGGACTCCATGTTATGCTTTGTTATTCAATTACAAAATGTTCGAGTGTGTTGGCGTGTGCAGTTTTATTGTGTCGGTTTTTATGTATGGTCTTATGTATATGTTTGTGTTTGTTGAGTTCAGAATATCAAAAAAATAGTACGTCACAATTATATTTAAAAGTAGAAATTATCAATTATTATGTGTGTTGTAAGTTCTAATTTCTTGAACGTACCCATATATATGTACGTATATTGCGCTTAGGTTTCGTATTTTATATTTTACTTATGTTGTACTTTCGCTCGGTTTATTAAAGGTTTTTAAATATTATTTCAAATATATATTATATGTGTAAAATCTTAAGAACCGACACCGTAAAACCGACAGATAACATTTACATTTTATTGGGAATATTATAGTATAATAAATATTATTTTAATTAAAACACTAAACATAATAAGTTATTTCACCTTATAATTTTGTTTTATCACTATATTTTAGTAACACAAGCGTTAAATAATGTTTTTAAACACACAGCTTAACACAGATTTAGAAACAAGGTAAAAGTAAAAAACACAATTAGATAAAATTCACAATTATGGGCGTTTGTTTAGGAGACGTAAGGTGTTTTATGAATATATGTTTAATCATTTGTATGTTTCTTAAAACAATTCTATCCATGAGTTTTTATTAGTAATGTATTTTATATTTAATTTTACGTTATTATAGTTGCACATGCATATCTGAATATCATAAAGGCTTTGAGTAAAAAATTTAAAACTAGTCGGATTATAAAAGAGTTACAGAAAATTGTATGCTAAAACAAATTATGAATTCTTAAATATTCCAACGTTTCCAAACTTTTAGAGCAACAGTTATAACTGATATTGTGTATTATTTAAAGAGAGGCGATTCATAAATGGCGAAAACGAATTTAAGTGAAAATTGACTTACTATTGGTGCTTGGCTATCTAATTAAATCAGAAAGCTCATGTAATTAATTAAAAATTGTCGATCTAGGCGGATGTCTTGAGAAAATTGTGAAAAAATGAACTCTTAATTTGTTTCTGTATTTTTATTTAATAATTCTTAAGGACGGACGGTTCGGTACTAACTTGCACCTAACGTCTCCCTGAACACGTCACGTGACAATGATAATTTTCAGGGCACTTTCCCACGACGCGATGCGTTACAAACGATATGCGACGCAACGCGTTATGTCGTACATTACGTATCGACATTGCACGGGCAGGCAGAGCACTGCGATTCGGTGAATAACGACCGAGATGCGAATGAATGCGTTGCATCGCATTGCGTGGTGAGGAAACACACCCTTAAACGAGTATTATATTATGTTGCGCCCGCTTTAAGCCAAGTATACAAAACACCGGTTAAATTATTATCATCGGTGTACAGTAGGGATGACATGCTAAGTCTGTGTTGTAAAGCTTAGTACAGTTGGCCACAGTCTACCCGTTTACCTGCAAGCAAGTAACGCTATTGTGAACCTTATCGTGTGTTCCCCGAGTATTGAAATTTTACAGTGCAAGAGCCTGTTGCCCGCTGTATCGTCGAAACTAAACACAAACAGTATACTAACACATAACAATAACAACGCTTTTTAGCTGCTCGTCAATGTTATGATATTATTATCACTAACTCCAATTTATTAACACCTAATGATGTCGTTATATAAATAACATGTTTAATGGAAATTTATTTCAGGTGATTATTTATTTTTTATTTTACATTGCACTTATACACACTTGTTTTATTCATATTTATTTTACGAATTTTTAAGTTGTATTTAGTTGATATTAGCAATGTTTTTTTTATGATATTCACATTATTTTATTTATGAAAAGACACAAATCACAATTGAATTAGAGAAAATGTATATTTTTAAACGAGTCCGTATAATAATATGACTATTTAAAATAGCAACTCATAAATTATGATTCTGACAGCACCGTAAGCTACATAGATTTGTCAATGTCGCTAAATGTTGATTTAAAATCTACACTTAAACATAGTCCTTATATAAAAGAATTATACATTATATTATAATGTAACAAAAAATATATGTCATACATTCATCTGTCGCACTCATATGCTTTCTTAAAAGCGTTGTACAATCGATACACGAAACATACTGTGACGTAATAGATTTTAAATCAACCGATATAACAATATACGCTTGCTAACTGTGTGTTGTCGCTACGCACGCGGGCGCAGCTGTCGCAGGCGCTCGAGAACGCCGCCAAGAACGGGAACAACGTGAGTCCAACGCATGGTCATACAAACACCGGCGTACACGAATTGGTTGCATTCTCATTGTTTTTTGTTACTGTCGACGATATTGCGTATGTCTAGATTGCAAGTGATACGTGCGCTCGGAAAAGTGATAACAATAATGCACATTATATTATGGGAAATACACTGTCGTTTACTATTTAGTTATCTATACATATATATTTATACTTAAATCTCTTAAAACATAATACATTCGGCCTGTTTATACGGTTTAAAAGTGTATTTCCCCCTTTCTTCTCAAAGATGTTGATATAAGAGACATCTTAAGAAGTTATTCGTCACCACCGCAAAGGCAAGCGCAGTAGCTTTTATGACACACTTATTTATAGAGAAGGTCTGTTTCCAGCTTTATGGGCCATATGATGTGTGTATCAAATCTAGACATACAAGATATGTTCGACTACGTTACAAATTGTATTCGGTATTTCGTTCGCTCTTAGCTGTCTCAGTAGAGTTTGCACCCTGTATATAGTGACATACACTGAACTCTATCGGTTTCAATGTGGTATTATATCCTTGCTGAATTCTGTAAATACTCTATAACAATGACAACATTATTTAAAATATATGTTGACATTTTATTACAAATTCCAAGTATATTTCATACATTTTTTTATATATGTGCTAAATATAAGCACATGAGATTAGTAGAATTAAAGAAAATAACCATAATACGAGTATCATTGAATGACAGAAATATAATAGTGTATTTATATTACATGGATTAGTAAGGATTACTCTATTACTTTCGGGTTGCACATTTACAACCTATCCTGGTTCGTACTTTCCGGCACAGTTTATTACGGAAAAATACGTGTGTAGCGTATATTTTAATTAATTTAATAGGATATATAAACTCCTATTAATATTTGTTTAGGGCTTATAGTTGTAATACTTTGTATTCCAAATAAATTTATGATTAATAATTTAGTCATTATTTTGTTTATGCTCTGTATTAAGTTTGTATTTGCTTCTTAATGTACTTTGTAATTGTATTAAGTCCGCTGATTGTATTTTTGCTCGTGATCATGTACTCATAATGTTATAGAATAAATTACATATACAATTAATGTAATTACAAGAAATTATGTCAATTATAACAATAAAGAAGTGTATTATATAAATATAATAAACACATCTCGTTTAAACTGTTTTGAGGTGCTGTCAAACAGTAAAAAAACTGTTTATTGGAAACAGTTTTATTATTCTAATCACTGATACTTTCAAGCTTGGTGCAAACTATAAAATCACTAAAAGGCGCGGTCTATTGCAGCATTCTTATTCATTTCTTTTAGTAAGTATTTCCGTTAGTCTGTCACTATAATTTCGTGAATAATATCACGAATTCACTATGTTATTGAACTATTTTATGGGTCAATTAATGTATAATAAAATATACACAAATTCAAACTTTTCACTAATGGTGCTAAAATAATTTAAATTAAATTGACGTTGATATATTTTTATTATAACTCAATAGTTTTTAAGGCACACTTTTATGGTATATGTAATATTTGTTTAGTAAATGAAATGTGTAAAATTTATATCCCTTACGTCTCGTGCTACTGTATGCTTGCAACATCCGCTTTTAAATAGATTATTTATTTATGACCTAAATTATATTTTAAACAAGAACTACTTAAATTATTTATAAATTAGTTTTTAGCAGACAACTATACTTCGTATGAATTTTTAATAATTATGATAATATTATATTAATTTGTCTATCAATTATTTAACAAATATATTTTATGTGACTTTTAGTAGACTAAAAGTATATTTCATCTATTCGGTTTTTTTAAATATTATTTTTAGTTTAGTCAGTCGTACGTTTGTATCTACCTACGACGCTTTATCGTGCGTGCAAACTTCACCCACTTGTTACGCATATATAACAGATAATGCGGCTGGACTCGTCATTCGAGTCGCTGTCGGGCCTGGCGGCGACGCGGTCGGGCAGCGTGGCGGACCTCGCGGACGAGGCGCCGCGCCGCACCGCGCACCGGCACTCGTACGCCGCGCCCGCGCACAACGACAACGACATCGCAACACCGACTAAGCCGTTCGGCCTTGGTAAGTCCTAACATAACACGTAAATAGGGTCGAGTCTCACAATGCGTCGTGTTAAGGTTTGTTTGTATCTGTAGACATTGATCGTGTTAGATACGTGTCGTTAACAAAATAATACTTTCCTCTGCAATTTTATTGAAAGATATAGATTCGTTAATAATACTGTACAACAAAATACTGCCACGTGACTGCCACGTTAAATGTTTGTAGATATAAATTAACTTTAACACAGTAATTTAATAATCTTATATAAATAATACTATAGATAATATCGTCGTCCATATATGACTTTTAATATCAGGAATTATTGCTTCGGTTACTTAAGGTGTAGTATACACCAGGTGTTTACTTTGGTGATTGTTAAATTACATATTTATGGTACAAGGCAATGTCACTATGAGGGAAAAAATGTTTTTTTCTCCAGTGGTCAAATATTTTCAGATCATAGTTGATATACTTGTTAATAAATATTACTTTGGTGAATGTCAAATTAAAATGTGCTGCATTGTGACGTAGCCTTGTTCCATCTTGTCGACGATCTACTACAATTTTAGATCTTTCCACATATAACGTTCGACGACACTGAAAGCACCGGGTCCATTTAAAAGTAAACACACTGACGGTCGACCGTTCTCTTTGAGTTGTACGACCATTATCTTTAAGGTCGTTTAGTGGAACGCACCTGACCTTATTAAATAGTTCTACGTATACTTTGTACTTTTGTAGTGTCCTTAGTAAGCGATTTCGCATTGAAGAGTGTTAGCTCACCTGACGATGAGTTTTAGATAATAGTAAACTGCAGATATTGAGTGAGTTTGATAGGTTAGTTCAATTATTATGTAGTTACCTAGCTTTGTATTTATGTGTGATCAAACTATAATTATTAAAATATATGAGATTAACGTGTGAAACACCTTTATAATCACGACACTTTACACAATACTTACTATAGATTTTATCTTGTTATAGATTACAGTGCACTCAATATTTGATCCTAATATTTTATTCCACATTGTGTCTTATACTTGCCAGTAGTATTATATGTTAGTACCTACTTTACGGCACGATTTCTCACAGTATGTATTTTTATTAATGTTTAAAATAGGTATAATAATGTAAATATAACCACATTTTGGTATTTTCATATGAAGCACGTGTTAATCTAGTATTTTATATTTAAATAATAAATCTTACAATTACAATCGTTTTAAAATACAATCCCTTTCTAAGGATACTACTAAATTTTATATTGGTAATTTTGTTTTATTTAGTATATATTATATATGAATTAATAAAGTGAAATGTATTTTATAACCAAAACATATTTATTACATATTTTTTTTATTTACACGAATAGATTGTTTCTATAAACTCTAATTTCTAATCATTCGATTTCTTTTCCTCAACATTATGATTGTATTTGCAGAAGGAGTTATAAATGTATTTGGTATCATTATGTTTTAATTCTGCACTGTGTATTAGTTTTAAATTTGAGTCAAGAGGATGAACAATCTCTTAAAATCATCCGTGTAAAGTAATTAGTTTTTTGAAGATATTTAGTGCACTGAGTAGATTAGGTTTTAAAAAAATATATAAATACTAGCGTTTATACAGAATATAAAAAAACTTATACAAATGCACGCTAATTTAGGACTAGAATAGAATAACTCAAGGGCAACGTGGAGGGCGTCGAGAAACTCATACATGTTCTACCGGCGACTCATTTTCACTGAACTAATAAGATTGGCAAAATCTTCTCATGACAATACAACATTTACCTTTTCATGATTTCAATATGATTTACTTTTTCCACTCGCTTCGTGGCAATGCTATGCTCACTACACTCTCACCCCCTTTCACCCACTTCTTCTTGTCCCCCCATTTATGTAAATTATCTTTAATTTTTAATTACCGCTCTTTTTCGAAAACGGAACGAGTAAACTTAAACTTTTGGCTCGGTCTTAATTTCGATAGGGGCTGACAAACTTATTCTGTGAAAAAATGCAATTCGAATGACTTCAGTCCCATCAAAACTGAGGTTTCCATTTGAATCGGCAATTCAGAGAATAAGGCCTCACACAAATTGCTAAATTTCAAACCCAGCTTAAACTAACGTTGTTTTTTTTTCTATATTTCGATCCCTCGCTACCTTCAGGCTCGTTCTTATCAGGTAAACAGAAGACAATAAATGGTAACTGACTCGGAATGGCAATTGTATGGCAAAATTTATTAGACGAATGCAACATTAATGTTGGAATTAAATACCTAGATGTGCTGTGATACTCTTACACAATTAATTAAGTTCTTGTTTTAGTGTATCGGTTACTGATTGGCTGTAAATTCTATTGAATCATTGACATGTAAAGTATTGGCTATTTATCAGTTGATGACTTCGTCATTCATCGTGAAGTAAGATCATTTTCAAAATTTTACCGCACCGGAAATGAAATTAGACCCTATAGCTGAGGCTGTTAGAGTGTAAAATGATTTGAGAGCTTCGAGCATCAAGCTAGCTTCTGTCGTTGTGTTTATATTTGTTTGTTTGCGTGTCTCTTTGATTTGCATGACGCCAGCATGATTTATTACTTCCATTTCCCCTTTCACTCGTTGAACTATATGCTAAAAACAATGAAACTATATGCTTTCAGTTAGAAATAACTAGTTACGGACCGATCACTTGCTTATGAAACTTGTATGGTAAAAATTAATGATGATACAGCCAATATTCACAAGTGATTTTGTAAATGGATACACGTTTGTATGAACGTCAGATGTGGCTAAAAACTTAAAAGACAGTCTTGTTTCTGTGTACGTAGAATGTAAATGTAGCGTTAGAATAATAAGGTTGATGTAGGTATATGTGTGTTAGGTACAGTTGCATGATTTGTAGCGAATTGCAACGTTCATAATGATGTATGGTGTTCTAACGTAATATGAATAAGTATGTGAATAGTTACATATTATATTGACGCATGGACTAGACATTGTGTATTTGAAATATGATAAATTATTATGAAATACATTTGTTAATACACAATTAAATTGTTGTTGAACATACTATCCTTTGTACATATCTAATTTAGTATTTTTCTCTTTGATTTAGCAAATAAAATTGGGCAACAAAAATGTGTACAATTAGAAACTAGATAGTAAATAGATACTAAGTAAATGTAATGTGTAACAGTTGTTTAGGGTCCACTTTGTGATGAATTAATTGTTTACAGATCTCCCATTTGTGTAATTAACCCTTTGAATGCGTTAGATAAATTTAGGCCAGTCGAGAACCTACTGTAGGATCTATCTGACGGCGGCAACCAAGAAGTGTGAAACTCATGTGGATATTAACGTTTCTATTGCAGCTCGGCCAACGTTCCTAAACTTGAATTTGAACCTCAACTCCCTGCGACTGCAGACGCCGAACAAGTGTACGTGATGACTTTTAGCTGTAGAATCACTAGATTGGCTTGTTTATAAAACTTTTGTTTAGTTTCGTCTTCATTCACGTTTGTTCAGCTCATTGATTTGGTTTTATTGTAAATCGATTACGTGTCATGCGAGTGTATTCAATCTTTTGATATAATTGATTTTATTAACACTTTATTATTTTATTTTATGAAGCTCTTTTTCTTCAATAACATTATCAAGAGAAAATATTGATACGATAAATAATTGTATACGATTTCAATCTTACGTAAGTTAAAAATCGAATAATCGTGTGACAGGCGAATCGATTTTGATTCGAATTTAGGCGATTAATTATTTTCTTTTGTAAAATTGTTTCTCCGGTCACAAGAGACTCTCGTTTTGTTTTTATTTGCTCAGCTCGGTAGGAGTTGATTTATGATTCGAAAATGAATTGGCATGATGTTATTGCAAAAGCATGAAATTGGCGTATTGTGTTTAAAAGTGCAGATGTGTTATTGTTTAAATTGTCTCTATTATTTGTATTATGTTTATTTTTATGAATCTCGAGCTCATGGGCACAAGCATACATTCAGAAATTCTTCGTTGATATGGTATTGCACTATTCGATTCTTCTTTTTCTTGAAGTATTATTATTTTAATCTTTGCCATGCGGACTACTTACTATAATTGCAATATTTTAAGTTTTGTCTTGAACTTCGTAGGGGTATGTTTGAGACATTGGTAATACAGTTATTTTAAGGCGATCCAGTAACTCCTTAATTTTTATTTTTAAGTTGTAATAATTAATAATTAATGCAATATTATAAGAGGATTACTTCGCGCTAACGTAGCTAATTTACGTAGTAATAGTTTATGTAACATTTTAATTTGCAAGGTATATTTTGTTTATGGGACGGCTTCACTACCGGTACAATAACTTAGGAAGTATGCAATTATGTACTTCTTTAACTTAATTTTTGTTTAAGTTCTACTGTATATTTTAGATCATTTTGTAAAAAGCTATAAGTACTTTGTATATTTGGTTTGTATATTTGGTTGGCTTTAAAAAATCGGTAAACAATTTCTGTAACAAAGATGTTATAATAATGCATCAGCTGAGTTTTTGTATTATGCCCTGAAACTTCGGTTTTGAATCGGTCTAATATCAGACTTGTTGGAGTTCTATTATAAAATTACTATCATTGGGTTTAATGGTGTAAGGATACATCGTTAGACTAAATGTATTTACTCCATAATGTATATTACAATGATTCGAGACTATCAATAAGAGAAGTTGTGATGATAAATACGTCGTTACATACACATCTATTTAATACTATAATTTCAATGATTCGAGACAATCAACAAGAGAAGGTGTGACGATAATCACGCCGTTACATTCACACCTATTTAATATGCTCCATAAATTCCGTGACCTCGACATATAACACCTTTGTTACATATCGTGTAAACGACAATTTAATTCGGATACGTTATATAATAGTGTTGTGGTGTGTGTTGCAGCGTCCCCGGCGAGCGGCAAGCTGGGGCTGCGCATGACGACGCTGCACGAGGAGCCGGGCCGCCGCAACGACGACGACTCGCACTCCGAGCCCGAGAGCGCGCCCAGCGACGAGCTCACCACGCCGCGCTCGCAGGTAACGCGTACCACTTGAATACTGTATCTAGTAGGATTAGGTATAGCCCCTACATGATTGACTACCATGAGGGGCAGTCGCCTCCACGGGGGCTCCTCGAGCATTACAATCATCCAGATAATGTCAGCCAACTTACTGATTTGCCTAAGTCCCGCACTCTACTAACCATCGCGGGGATATAAGAATGATCACATTAGGAGATGGGTTAGAATAATATATAAATATTATTTTACACACCTAATTATGCAACCTTTTATATATAAATATGATCGTGAAACTTAATTAATTCTTTCGCGGACTGTGGTATAGTCATTTCAATTTATTATTTTAATCTGCTATTAGTTAGCGTTCCACTGAAATAAGACTGTAAGACCATTTTATTTTATCTATGTAAAGAAATTACAATTTTAATATTTCCCGTTCTTTTTTTAGCGTACACGTTCACGTGCTACATCGCGCGGCTTCCTTCCGACATCGAAGACACTGGATTCGCTTCACGAACTAGCCTGCGAGAGAGTTCCCAACAAGAACTCCCCCTCAATATCGTCCAGTGGATATGGTAAGTTTACACTATACAACATTGGATCTCTCCTTCATAGATTGTTTGTCAATATTGAATAAACTTGCACACATACTTTTTGTATCATAGCTAAACGTAGCAGAATATTGAAAGTTTCACAATCATGTTAGATTCCGTTAATTATAATTATAAATAAAAATTCAAATTGTTTGCTTAGTTTCCATTGTAATATAATATTAATGCATTAGCAACGCCAAATTTTGGTACATGTTCAAACTATGTATGTAGATTAATAAAATAATATAGCAATGCGCTGTGAAGTCATTAGGCTAGATTAGTCCAACTAGAGTCAACTTGTTATCATTCAGGTATAGGTAAGTCTCATTTGCATTGTTCTAGGTTCGCAAGCGGTTTCATCGACCAACCTCACCAACGACGACACACTGTCCATAAGGAGCATGTCGGTCGACGACACGCCTGACTTCGACAAGGCCTTGGACTACACTCAGCTCAGCCGGACCAAGAACTCCATGGCAGGGCTCAGGAACGAAATAACCGAACTGAGGAACGATATCACGGAGCTGAAGAACGAGATCGTTGAATCGAAGAACGAGTTGGAGGATACGTCGTTCGAGAAAGCCAAAACGCCCGTACTGACCCCGGGTTCCAGGAATCGTATCAACCCGTTCTTGAGGGATTGTGAGGATGCAGCGTTGCAGGGGGAAGGGCAGCTAGTGGACCCCCTCGGCGCGTTGCCAGTAGAGAGTCAGGTGTTGTCTAGTCAGCCGAGCAAGGCGGTGGAGACCGCTCAGGTCAACGGCGAAACTTCACACGATAACTCCTTCGGTAAGTACAATTTTTATGTTAATAATTTTAATGAAAATTTATTACTCATGAGTATGATTTCAGGAGCGTTAAAATATTACTTATTAGGTTTCAAGATATTATTATACTACTGCTGAAAGTTTACAAGTATTTATCAAATTTGTCGCAACATTTTGGCCATTAATATTAGAAAGTAGTGTCATGTCACTTTCTTTTCGTACTTTTGCACTCTTTACATAAATTTACATGAACACGTGTATATGCATGTTAATTTAAGTCGTAATTATATTGTTTCTTACTTACCAATACCTACACCTATATAATCTTACCTTTAAGTGCCATCTATGAAATTTAACAAACTATAAAAGCAATTACTTGTTTAATCACTTCTTTTTAGTGAAAAATATTATTCCGTTATCAGGTGAGGTGGAAGTGGAATCGGTGAGCTCTGAGCAATCGAGCCACGAGACGAGGAGTCGCGAGGCGTCCTCTGTGGGCGAGAGCGACTCGCCCGGTCCCGACCCCTGTCGTCAACACTCAACTGCCCGCTGGAAAGGTAAATATTGTTTCGTAATATTATATTTTTGAACATTTTATGTCTGTCTGGCATAAAGGCAGACTTTATTGACAAAACTAATAGAGTAATCTTCTTTTTGGAATACTTGGACATTGTTTTTATTTGTAATTATGGACAAACTTCTAATGGTATTAGCAATCGCGCCTAGGGATTTTTATACGTAAGGCGACTCTTCTCGATTTTGGTTCTTAGGAATAGCAACTTGTTAGTATGCGTCACATTGTCTCCTTATTTATATATCGAGACAATTTCCAATGCTAATAATGGCTTAACTTCAGCTTCTTTGCTACTTTAATCATATTGAAATTAAGTGTAATCTTCTGCCCTTACATACCTTGAAAAACTTAAATTTTATTTTTCTCAAAAAATACATAACAGCAATTTGATAGTCTTTGATTTAGAATTGTTCCACATCGTACTCTATTGATCCGTATTATATTTCAGATATAAAGTTGTCCAAATCCTGTTTGGCTCACCTTAAAAAAATCCTATCCGAATAAGGTTTATATATAAGAAATATGTTCTAATACATAACTTATATTCGAGATTTATATCGTTAATATTTTAGTTTGGAGACTTAATAACAACGTTTAACCGTGTGCCGTCCGGCAGGTGGTGCGTCGTCGCGCGGGCGGCGGCGCGCGCTCGCGGGCGTCGCAGCCGGCGACGCGGCCGCGCTCCGCCGTGGAGCCGCTGCCGCTGCGCGACACGCCCGCCTCCTCCACAGAGCGCATCGGGGAAGGTAGTATACTCGGCAGTCTATATTTTAGCATTCAAACATTACAAAAAAATATTGATCAAAAATACACAATACATACAGCATATGGTAGCTATTTAGGTAATTTCAGTTATTAAACTGTATTGCAACTACTTATGCCCACCTTCGAAACAGGTGAAAAGTACTTATCACTTTTAAGTGCAGTAAATATTGAAAAAGAATATTCTTTTAAGTTTAGTAGCAAATGTGTTATTTTCATTTACCAGACACTTTATAATTAATGTCATCATGAGTACATCAAATGAGTAAATAACTGATGATTATAAATAAATAAAATTTATAACCATTCTTAAATGTAACATCAATCAAGTTGAACCATATTCTATTACTAATTATAACACTATATCTTTAGCTATGTGACTTAATATTAAGCAACGTAAAATGATGCTAGTAAAATAATATTAGAAGTTACTTAACTTAACGTTTTATATACATAATGGATACAGGAACTACATAAGGGTTAATTTATAAAATATAAGTAATCAGTGTGATATTCCACGTTCTAGCGGAGGACTGGTCGTCGTTGCCGGAGTGGATGTGCGTGGGCGAGAGCGTGCAGCTGCGGCTGAGCAGCAGCACGGGCGTGGTGGCGTACGTCGGCCCCGCGCACTTCGCGCACGGGCTCTGGGTCGGCGTCGAGCTCGACGCGCCCACAGGTAACGCGCATTCTCAGTTCAACCTATTGCGATGGAACGCGAAATAAACATATTTTTTGTGATCGTGAATAGTGTGCTAAGAAAATGTTTATGTAATGTCGTTACATTAACATATCTATTTGCCTGAATAACGAGACAATATAAAACACATCACGTGATCACGACTGTTTGAACAAGATTCACATGTACGAATCTTGTTCAAACAGTCGTGATCTCGGTTTTATGAAAAATGCAATATTATAAAAATAAAAGATTAACTAATAAATCGTGCAAATTGAGTATGTGACATCCATTTTTCTTTAACATTTATTATTTTTTTATGCCGCCCGTTATCAACAATTAATATATTCAGATTTTATCTACCAACGATCGAAATATAACAATTTTTAGAAAGCAGCAATTTTCAAATTATTAACTTTGGCAGGCAAATTACGTGCTAACGGGCGTCAATATACTCAGATATAATATATCCCTATGGTATACATATTTTAGTTATAATAAAGATTGTGTTTAAACTGTGTATATAACAAGTTGATTGGTCCTGCAGGCAAGAACGACGGCTCAGTGGGCGGCACGCGGTACTTCGCGTGTCGCGCGCGGCACGGCATCTTCGTGCGGCCCGACAAGCTGGCGCACGACCGCCGCGGCCGCAGCGCGCGCGCCTTCCGCGAGGCCGACCTCAAGCGCGCGCACAGCAAGGGTACGATGCGACAGACCACTATACTTACTGCTACGTTTGTGTAACATTTAGATACTCGCTAATACCTTAAGGTGGTAGAATCCTCTGTGGTTCGACTCCGGTGACACCATCGCCACATCTATTTCTGCCTGGTACCAGCAGTATTTCGTATTTTTCCGAGGTGTTTCAACTTAGTCTCAAGCGTAGCGACGCATCTGTGGCCGACCTCAAGTAAAATATCTAATCCGGCGTATAATATCTTATCTGGCGTTAATTACAAATGTTCATGGGCGGTAGTAACCACTTATTTTCAGGATATAAAAAAAAAACTCATCGAGTAACTCTCCAAACTATAATAATAATATGAGAACGCATATAATCTTTTAATTCGTGCTGAACATGCTACTCCCTGCTCAGAATGGATGAGCACAGCGTCTGTACTCTTCGAGTATCTTTTACGCACCGTGTAATCTATCTATGGAATGTTGAGAATGAATTATTACCAAATATTCTATAACATTACACTAATCGTAATTTGTGTCTACATGCCTACGTTTTGTTTGGTCAGAATAAGTATTAAATTAAATATCACATTGAACATAACAGAAAGCATTAACATTTATTAACACCAGTATTAATAGTAGTATTAACAGTATTTGTAGTAGTAGTTAGCGGCATGAAGTATTGATTCCTTCAAATGTAAATGTTTTGTCAACAGGAGAAGGCCTACACAATTTACACAGATCGAGGAGTCGCGGCGACAGCATAAACGCCGTCGGCACCAAAACTAGGAGCAAATAAACCGCCGCGAGCGCGGTGCAGCCGCTACGTTCCCTCCGCGGACTACTTCGGACCGAATTTATATACTAACGTCCACAACCCCATATCTTCAGTCCGACCCCCTTATGTTGCAGTCCTGTAACGCGTTTGGTGCTTTTAACCTCTAGACGATCTTAAGTTTGCCCACACGGTGATGTTATGTCGATATGTCACGTTTTAGTCGTTTCGAGGTATCTATCGGCGAACGACCGGTCGTTCCGGAAGCCGGGACCGTCTCGCGGTTGTTGATTCGCTCAATAAGCCGTGGCAGAGGAATCTCGCCAGCTTCCACGTTCGAGCATGTCGTCTTCAGGCATGAATACACGAATGGGGAGGGCGGCCTACAACCTTGCATAGATGGCGCCAGCGTTGTATGTTTGTCACATTAGCATTACGTATTAAAGCTTCAATAGCGTGACAAAAACAGAAATAGCGCCACCTACTGGCAGAAATTAGTTGCCGCCTTCCCCATTGGTTCCTTCTTGCGTATGCAATTTATTATTAATTTCATTTATTTGAATTTGTAAATAGATTTCGAAGTTTCGATTACGTATTATGTGATTTATTATATTATAATAATTTTGTTGTTTTTATCAGTTCCGATGTAAATATGTGAATTTTGCGTGTGTATTATTATTGATAATAATTTAATGTTTTAGTAACCAATGAATTGTTTGTGATCGGTGATAAGTATCGGTGGATTATTTGTATAGAGTTTTTTACTGTATAGTTTGTGGTGTAGACGTTATGATAAATTATTTATGTATTGACTAATTTCATTGACTATGCTTAAATAATTAAATAATTGTATTTGTCATGTGGAATGTGACGTTCTATTGTGCAATGGCAGCTCTCCACTTCTTGAATATTTTGGACTCCTCGGATCGGGCTTCTTTATGACCAATTTTTCAAACCTTTTGACGTATTGACCTATACTTTAATAAAATTTCTATTTCTAACTTATTCCTGTCAACATTCTCACTTTTTTTAAAGAAAATGTTCCTATGAGCATTTCGAGTTTCTAAAATTATTCCAAGTTTTACTCTCTCGACTTTCGTAGTGTCGATGGATGGAGCGGTTACGGCTCTAATCTCTCAATTTGCATTTAGATTTTGCCTTCAATTGCTCAGTACCATTGTGTCCAAGGACATGGTTGCCAGATTATATTGTGATAGTGTCTTGCCATGCGACGAAGGAGCGTTGTTTATTTTGAATTTAAAAATGTATTTTTATTGCGTCCCTTTCGTCCTTTCGCCCTTCGAATTGAAATTTAGTACTCAAATTAGTACGAAATCGTCCAATATCACATCTTCGTCCTTGTAAAAGACTTGTACTTAGTACACCAACCACTCGCGACGGACAGAATGAATACCCAACAATACTGTCGTTTTGTTGTACAGCGCAAGTGACGGGCGACGCGGCGTTTTACAAGCGTTTTGTCGGTAAATTAAGATTATAATATATAAATGTATCACATTTGAGAATCATGTACTCATATATTCCTACTAGTTATTTCTGCTTTATCGGGCAGTATCCCTTGCGGTCACGGCCAGTATCATCCGGCGTGGTCCTCCAGCTCGTTGCACGTCAACGTGACCGTTCGTGATGCTGCTGTCTTTTTTAGAGCTTGCCCGTCACTTGTGCCTCGGACTTATATATCTATTAGGTTGTGTAGGTAAATTTCGACAAGTAATGTAAAATAATAATAATAAATGTTTGTAGACGTGTTTCGACGCGCTGTATATTACATTAAAAAGTCATTTATAAAGCAAATTGTCCTCAAATTATTATCTCCATCCACTTTCGAACAATAAATCTGTGAATCTGTAAATTTATTAGTGACAAGTCCTCTTCATGTTAGTGTGAGAAATGTACGGTAGCTATTTCGAGTATCGCCTGGATTGGGTAAAATTATGATATCAGATTATTATAATATATTATAGCAGTGTAGTGCGCGTGTAACCACTATTGTATTAGGAGATGTCCACGTTCGGCCGCCGGCAGCGGCCTAGTCGATAACTCACCTAATGTATATTCCATCCTCTTAGTCAAGTAATATCGATAAGTACACTTAAATGAGTACACAAATAGAAGTAAATCGCCTCCTTATTACTAGTGTTTGTAAGGATTTCACTTTATGCGTTCATCATAGCCCGCCACTTGCCTCCATTCCTTAACACGATGATGTATATTTGCATTTATATGTAAGCCATTTATATGATAATTACAAAAAAATAACGAAAAATATTCAACAATCGTTTCAAAGTATGCACTCGAGAATTTATTGCCAATTCGTAGCTGATAATTTGTAAGCCTTGACTGACGTCATGTCACACGTAAGTAACTATCACGGTTCACGAGTATTGTAATGCTTATTAGACTGTCGTACTTAATACATTCCATTTTTCCATATGTTTATTGTTCAGATTTTCAGTAGTAGTATTTTAATATCATAAGTTAGATTTTTATAGACGGATGCGACTTGATGATTTTTGCATTTGTGACTTAATTATTGTGTAGAACAGTGCGTAAGAATCGGGCCTCGACTAGGACAGCTCAATGTGTAGTCGACGTAAACGAAATATAAATGGATAATTGAATTTAAAGTGTTTTCAAATATAGTAGGATGTGTCTTTGAAACTCTCGATGTGCTTTTGTCCAGTAGTTGTTGGTAGAAGCCGGGCAAAGAACTATCGGAAGGAGCTGGCGAGCCGAGCACTAGGGCTCCTAGGGTTAGGCTATAGTGACCTTAAAAGCAGCGTCTCTAGGTCGTAATTTAATTTTTAGAAATTAAGCTGACCATGTGCTGTGCTTTTGTTTTAAACGATAGTTTATAGGTAAATGAAATTATTTGTTTTATACTATTTTATTATTATTATTATTGTAAACTTGTAGCGTTCTTTGTATTTATTGCAGTCAATCAATGGAAATAAGAGCTTTTAAAATGTTACGATTATTTTTATGATTTTGTGTAATTGTGATGCATGTTTCATTTTAGCATAGACAAGGTTGCATAGATTGTGTTGCCAGTTGTAAGAATTGTGTAATATAACTATAGATCACAAATGAAATGTAATTCTATTTCTTTTAATGTGATAAGCGGTCGTAGCATAGACGGCTACTTGGTAGCATAGATGGTTGCATCTTCATTATTGTAAACATTAAATAAATAAAGAGATTTTAATATTTAAATACAAGAATAGTTCACTTCTAGTGGAAATATTTTTGCCAAGTAGCAAATTTGAGTCAACCATCGCTGTCATTATCAATAAATGTATTATAAAATATTGTTTTGTTTTCTTTCATTTTATTCCCGATTTTAGACGACTTGGTGCATGTAATAGTAAAAGTATTTAACATGAGTAGATCTACAGTAATAGGTACAAAATAGCAATTCATAAATACTAGACGTATATAATACATACCTGTAATCTAATTCATTGATTTGCCTCAATAACTGAAGGGTTATGGCTAATAGCATAACAAAATCGAAAGATGAATAGTCTAAGATCTGACCTGTACCTGTACGATATATATTTGCATTAGTTTAAAAAACATGCTAAATATGTTTTAACAGGCAAATTGTGATATTATTTTTAAAGAGCTTGTTTATAATATGTTAGTGTTCACGGTGCGTTGCAGCGGCGGCGCTGCGTCGGAGCGTTGTCGCTTCGGCGTTTTACATGCAAATATTTATAGAGCGCCACACACACACCGAACTGACACGAACCAGGCAGGAGTGTACACAATGCGACACTCAATACTTATTTCCGATCCATTTTTATTAATAGATTTTATAACCGTACGACGCTGCGGCGTAACTACGTTGCGGCGCCGCACAGCGTTGTGTACCGGCTCTCAGGGTGGAATAATACAATAACTATCATCCAGACACGCGAAAATTAAAAATAGTATACATACTTTTATGTACATATGTACATATAGATATATAATGTACGTACTATTTAGATATAATATGTACGTACGATATTATAGCAGAATTAGTTGTTTAACTATTGCGGAACTACTGTAATACCTATCTATTTCCTATAGAATTCGGGGCGGCAGTATAGATTTTCCATTGCGATATTATGTACTGAGTTCATAGCACTTATATTACGAACACAAGCTTAAGGAAATATCGGTTTTATGCCATCTAACCAATCAGGACATTTTACTTCATTACTGAATTACATGCCTAGAATAGATTATAATAATAAGTAGTTACCTTGGAGTTGGAATATGTTCATATATAAGGATTGGATATTGATGTTTTAATTATTAATTGCGATCATTACTATATGAATGAAATTATAGATAAAGGCTTTGTTTTAATTAGCAGCAATTAAATACGCGAACATTTTTGTCGCGTAGTGTATAATATTGCCAACTTTAAAAAATATGGCCAAATGAGCGTACAATTTCGGTTTTAACGTAACGGTTTTAACGTAATTGCGATTGTACCCCAATCTCAACTATTTAAATATTTTTATAAAGTTTTAACAAATGTATAATACTAAACGACCTTGGCTGTAATATGTCTGTATTTTTGTAATTATCACTGTCACAATTAATAGAAAAAAAAACAATAAATCAATTGGCGGGAAATAAAATGTCTTCTATGAATAATTATAAAGTCGTACGTAATTTGTAATCAATTTAATTAATTAATGATAGTTCCAAAACGTGCATAAGTTACCAATTTTGATATTTTAATGTGATTGAAACGTTATTTGTACAAAATATAAAAGAACCTACCTGTAGGCATGATAATAATTATGTAAGTACCTAATATATGGTAAGTACATACATATGTCTATTTTATGTTCATAAATTACACAAATAAATTTTATATGCCGACATAACGGAGAACTTCTGAGGCATTTGAATAAATATCGATATTCAGTAAAATTGTAAGTTATATAACCCACCATGGTACCAGGTTAAACTGAATCATAAATTTATGATTAGGTCCAAGTGTGAAGCATGAAGCGTTTTAAAATGTGGAATTTTTGGTTGCGATTGGAGTTTTGCTAATTATTGAGTTCAATTTCCGTCAAAATTAAATAATAGGGACTATTTGAATTCGTAAATAAGTGATTGTTTTTTGAAAGGAGCTTTTCAGTTCGCGGTGAATTAATATCAAAACTTTAAAACCAAACAAAACAAAACAAATTAAAAAACTAAACATGCTTGTATCCGCTAGTAACTTGCTGGATGTTCCAATAATTTTGTAAGGACAAACAGTTGCGACTACACACATTAGGATTTAGCTTTATACTAACCCCCCCTTAAAATCACAAAATAAAATTTCGCCCCAAACAATTGCAACCTAAATATAACATTTTAATGGACTACAATCATAGGTATCATTGTAGTCCGTTATGTTAGAATCCATCAACGCCCTACAGGGCGTGCCAAAAAATGAGACGTACATGGATATAGTTCGGGGAAAAAATGCTAGTCCGCTCTGAATATAGAAATGAATCGCGTCGCCGTATGACTACACCTGCTCGCAACAACTTCAGAGCGGACTAGCAGTTTGGCGCGGACTATACTACCCTCCGTAGTCGGGTAAAAATATCAAGCATTCCTAACCTGAACTTCACATAAATATAAATGCAACGGTAATAAAGCTTATTTGCCTATTGCATGACAAAATCTAAAAAAAATGTCCAGCCGTGTATGACTTGCGACCGCGAAAGTAGCGACAGTTGACCTTATTCGCGACGTCGCGAGTGTCATCTCGCCGGCGCACGGGGCGGCGCGCCGCGCGCCTGGCACGCGGACCTCTGCCATTGTGCGTACCGTCAACATGCGTTGTTTGTTGCACTAGGCGGTGCTCCTGGTTTTGCCGAATTAAGTTTTAATTCGAGGCCATGTAATTTAAGGCTATATTTTTATATGTATAATTTTATTCGAATCTGTACTACGAAATGTTCCAATGTTTTTTGTTTTAGCATAAACTATTGAATAATGTGGTATTTCATATGTAGTAGTATAGTATGTAGTATAGTATAGTAACTTACTATACTATTTGCTATTATGTTCGCTGTGCATTTCTAATTTTAAGTACCTGTATGGTATCAGTGAAATGTAAACTATGATAATATAGATTTTTAAAGAAAATATAATAAAAACAAATTATATTTCCTATAACCCTAATTCTTATTTTTTAGATCGTTTGAATTATGCTATTGAAATGTTTTGGGGTGCCTGTTATACCTCCAGTAATATAATTTTATTTCGATGACCGTTTTTATAGTTAAATTCAAAAAATATATCCAAAGTAAGGATAATTTTTCCTGTACTGATTTTGTTGACTGTACTTCATAATCTATTTTTGTAAGCAAAGTTGATAGCTCGTTACAAAGGAGACATCGTTCCATAATGGCCCGCTATGGGACTCGCGTGACTTGCCATTTGCCAGGCTCAGCCTTTCTTTCCGCACTTCTTTAAGAAAGCTTCTAGGGATAAGCCGCTTACAAGTCTTCGAATTCAATTCTTCACTATGCCAGTTCCTTTCGTTAAGATAATTTGTAATTCCACGTGAATATCATTATGGATCAACCAGGTCCATCCACAAGCAACCAAGACCCTCGTTTTGATTTTATCGGTTCTTATGTTGTTAAATCCTTAAAATTAAAGCCGGAGAAATGGATGAGGGTACTAAGCATAGAGGAACATAGGTCCACGCTGAAGGACTTTGTTGACAAGCCATTACCTCTTCTCCTAGTAATCGTTTTGACTCATGCCGCTCAATTAGTTCCTGTAATATCATTTCCTTGTTATTTGAAGAACAAAGCTGTTTATTTCGTTAAAAAGAAGCCCGATGTCGTCCCGAAAGAGAACTGCGCTGATATGGTCATATTTGGTAAGCATTTACATAGATATACTACTATGCACATATTCGAATACAATTTAGTTAACAACACAGTTTCAAAAGGATACCTATATTTTGTGATCTTTATTGAGTATTTATGTCATTTCGGATGGAACAATTTGCGTTGATACTGCATTTTTTTATAATTATACGTCACAGCACTAAAACATAGTTGCGTAATCGAATACTGTTCACAAATATATTTTTTGATCATTATTACATAATATTACCTATATTCTAAAATTCTCAATTATACTTTTCCTTCATTTAGGTGATCTCGCACCAAGACTTATTGATGAATTAGCATCACTAGTTGATGAAGTGTTCGTACCTTTGCTGTCGAATCCTTTGAATCATGAAGGATGGCCGCTTGTTGTCTCTCAGGATATTCTGAAACAAATTCATAATCTTAAAAGCACTGTTTACGAGGTAAGCGTTTGCAAATACCAATCATTAGTAGGCGTAATTACATAACTATTAATAAACTTATAGGATTAAAATATTTTCAAACATTTAATTAAGCGCAAAATTATCAGTTAAAACGAAATGTGGTTTAAATTTATTTATAGGCAGTTATTCAGTTTATCGTATGTCGAAATTACATTTCTTTCGTTAATGATTATAACTGAATATTTATTTTTCAAACATTAGGCAATCCCAATTATATACATTTTTTTATTTTGTGGTGTAATTTTTTTAAACCTTTGAAATAGGTGAAAGGTAAAGTGAATGGGCAAACAGTTCTTCCGATGCCCGTTGGAGTGGAGCTGGTCCACGACGCAGAGAAGGAAGTGCTTAAGGGTGTGGAGGTAGACCTCTATCTGAAGAGTGCTATTGAGGGGGTCGTTATCAAGTGGGCGCAGCAGATCAACGATGTCATGATGGAGGATTCGTCGCAGGCTTTCGACAATGGACAAAATCCCTTACCGAGTGTTGGTTAGTAAGTTTTAAGTATTTATATAATAAAATTTACCGTTTAACATAGCATTTTCAGTGATAAAACACATAAAATTAGGTAAGCAAGTAAAAAAATACTACTTGGTGTAGTTGGGAGAGTCTTGGAAAAGGCTTTACGTGACAGAAGACCTCTAAAGTTTGATTGATAAATAAGTAAATTAATGAAAATAGCATTTCCTTGATACCAGGTAACATCATGATTTAGCACTAACTATTTTAATGAGTAATACATGTAATCGGTGAAATCTATAAATATACATCTGAATGTGCTTCGAGAAACTTATATTGCCGGCCACGTGATTAGAGTAACTGGCAATTTTCATTAAATGATAAATTTACCTATAATGATACCGTAGAAATACTGCTAATAGCACGGTCGAGGAAAACCATGAAATTGCCCAGACTACGTTCGTAGCGTCAACTTTCTTCCATTCCTACTCGTATGTAAACGCAAAAAATATTCATGTTACGAGTTCTTAGGTGCCGCAGTAATTAATTTTAATCAGAACACATTACTTCCAACCAGTCTAATTTTACGGAATGCAGAAGAGAAATCATTATGTTGGCAGATTTTTCCGGAGTGATTTGTTTTTTTTATAACTTTTACTGATATAACTAAGATTTTAAGTTATTATCTTGAAGTTGGTTTGAAATACACGTTACCGAGTACTTACAAAATGTATGTTATTATTTACAGAACTTGCATTTTGGAAATCTAGATTGAGTAATTTGAATTACATTTACGATCAATTACGCACAGAGAGAGTCCGTTGCATGGCGGTTATATTAGAGAAAACTACTTCTGCCTATTATCCATGTTTCAGTCGCCTCTTCAAAAATATTGTTTCAGGTATTTCATATTTGTCATTTATTCTTGTTATTAAAATTCAGGAAGTTTGAATTTTATATCTATTCTATGAGATTTTTATATCTATTCTATGAATTATTTTTCACTTTATATAAAATTATCGTTGTTAATTTTTATAGCATTGGCAGAAGCACGAGAGATTGATTTGTATCTGAGGACATTGGAGAAACATTTTCAAGTTTTAGAAGATACTGACTTTACTGAATGTCAGCCTTTATTCCGTCCCTTATTCCACGTCATTTGTATGGTATGGAGGGATTCTAAGTACTATTGCAGTTCATCTAAGCTCATGGTTCTGATAAAACAAATTTGTAACTTGCTCATATATCAGGTAAAAACAAAAAATGTGCGTAAAATTTCTCTTTCACAATTATTAAGGAAATAATTTTAAATTCAAATATTTTTAGGCAAAAAAATGTTTAGATCCGAGCACATTGTTTCATAGCGACATCGATGAAGCGAGGCAACGGATCCAACTGACAATAGATATATTGAAGAAATTCCGCCAGACATTTGACTACTTCAAGGAGAATCTACCGAAGTATTTTGTTGACAGAGTTGTTATTCCTTGGACATTCCATCCAAATGTCGTATTTGAAAGAATGAATAAATTTCTGGATAGATTGAACACAATACAATGGTTCTTCAAAACTGTATTAGAGTTTCAAAAGTTAGAAAAAATTGAAATTGGTGGTATGAAAGGTCGTGTTTTAGGAGGACAGATCCGAGATATTTCCGCAGAATTCGATTCCTATTTCCATGCTTTTGCTTCGAAATCTTACGATGTTCTTGATCCCGACGATCAAACGTTTAATGAAGACTTCAAGGAATTTCAAGAGAATATAATCGATTTAGACTTAAAATTATCCACCGTCTTAGCCGAGTCTTTCGACAACTGCTCTACTTTAGAAGCGATATTTAAGGTATTTAATAAAAGAAATTAATAAAATGTTGAAAATAAACTATATTTATAATGAATATTTTTATTTCAGTTGATAGATATTATAGGATCAGTTCTGGATAGACCTCTCATAAAAAATGAGTTTACAGCAAAATATTGCGAAATAATCGTCATGCTTCGTAAAGAAATCGTCATTTGTGAAGTAAGTTGTAAAAATGTTTCATAACTATAAGGACATTAAAATAAATTTTTAGTTGTCATTGACATAACATGAATATTTTGAATAGTCAGGATAGTTAGAAGCACCAGCAGAATTTTCTTCTCTTCCAGGATTTGTTCAACGAGCAGAACAATCGCCTCCAGAAGTACGGCCACATGGAGGTGGACGCGTTCCTCCCGCCCATCGCGGGCGGCCTTCTGTACATGACCACGCTGGCTACAAGGATCTCTAAGCCTATAGCTAGCTTTCGCAATTTGCCGCACCCGTAAGTATTCAGCTGGGTGGGGCAAATTGCGAAAGCTGATTATTTGCTTGCATTCTTCCTAGAATACCTGTTCCTAGAATAATATTTGGGCCAATCAGGGTACAATTTTGGCTATTTTGAATAATGGCTTTAAAATTTTGAGTTTCTTGAAATGGTAGTATATAGTAGTATTGAATAGTATAGTATATTGCCTTGGCTTAGAGAGCATTACTACGTAAATAATATTAGATTGAGATATCCCTTTTCTTACCTTAATGCACGTTAAGCCTCGCACGACTTATCACATGATATAGTTATCTTTACTTGTACACAAATAATTCCTATAGCTTTTACAAAAGTAAATAAAAAGCAAGTAACATTCATATACAGGATAAAGGAAACGGATGATGCGGTAAACATTTTTGCTCGATATGAGAAACTTATTGACGATATAAATGAATTTAAGAGAAAATATTTTAACGATTGGGCTGCGAACATCCCGAAGATAATTGAAGAAAAAACGAATAATACTATATTATCTCGACATGGATCGGATCTCATTTTAAATTTTAGCCCTGCAGTAAGTATTTTGAATCATTGATACTTTTTTAACTGACCAATAAAATTCGTGCCTGGTATACATATAGGATAGGATACAGTGAGGTACTAATACTATAATAGTATTGTCTCACATTTTGCAGCTTTTAGATCTAATGAAGGAAGTTCACCATCTCCGCACCAACCCTGATGTACAACATATGTTGCCGAACGAAAGTAAGGAATTATTTGAAAAACAGGAAGTTTACAGACAATACAGGATCAATCTTGGCATTACAATAGATTGGTATAATCAAATAAGAAAAAATAGTCAAAAAGAAGAGTTTGATTTAGTTGAAGACGAAATCAAAGCAATTGACGAAAGAATTGAAATGGCACAAAACGAGTTAAATTGGAATTCAAAAGGTGAAAAATCTACTCGCTATCTAAAACTATCGTATTATATTTACATATTTGACAACCTAAACTATATAAATTTACAGATCTTTGGAATTGTTTGCAAGAATTACATAAATTAGTAGGAAGTTTGTATGAGCGTATGTCGAAAATACAAGATAATTTAAAGGAAATGAAAGATATAATGAAGACTTGGTCTTCTCAACCACTATTTGAAAGAAAAGAGGGTAAAAAGGTAACGTGAACAAAAAATCCCTGTTTTGCGTTTAAATTTGTTTATTTATTGTGACATGCTTAATGTTTTTTTTATTATAGGACACGCTTTTAAATTTAGAAGATCGTAAAGATAAGATAAATAAGCGGTACAGTGATATTCACGAAACAGCAGATCGTATAAAAGTTTTGCTTAAAGAAAACATGGAAATGTTTAATATGCAAGATAATCAAGAATGTGAAATTTGGCAATCATATGTTTCATTTATTGACAATTTATTTGAAGAAGCACTTTTTAAGTGTATTGCTTGTAGGTAATTAAATAAAATTAGACGTGGATAGAGATGAATATGTCGTATTTAAAGCTTTAAATCGAAAAAATTACATTATTCTATTTTTGAAATTTCAGTTTGGGCTATATATCCGAACACATGAATCCCAAAAATAAACTTGCTCCGTTATTCGAAGCTCAACTTGAATTATGGGAACCTGATATGGTTTTTGTACCAAGTCTAGATCCGAGTGATGAAAAAGGATTTATGGCAATGATCGACAATCTAATAAACGATATATTAAAAATGTCGTCATTAATTGAAAGAATAGATTCCACGAAAGAGGAATCGTATGAAGATCAAATTGTAAGTAATGATGACATAGTGGAAATGAAAGACGACGTCTTAAATGGAATAGACAGAGTTATTGAAGAAGCGAGTGATTTTTGTAAAACATTTGAGAATTATTCATACCTTTGGTTGGAAGAGAGAGACGCCATCATGGAAGTGTTTTTGACATATGGCAGGATTTTAACTGCTGAAGAGATAGATAGGATTGGATCGGAAGATAAAGACGTCCAAGCTCCAGTACCATGTACTCCAAAAATGGAAGCCTTTAGAGAACAAATAGATCACTACGAAAACCTTTTCTTGGATATAGAGGATATGGAATCGCATAAAGTATTTAACTCCTGGTTTCAGGTAAATATTCCATTTAATTAAAATAATCTTAACTAAGTAGTTAGATCTACTTTTGTTTTCTTAAATCGTATCACTTATATTTACTGTTGTTAACGTTATACTTATGCTACAGGTGGACATTAGACCATTTCGTCAAGCTCTATTGAATACTGTTCGAAAATGGGGAAATATGTATAAAGAACATTTGGTCAATAATGTAACATCTAGTCTTACAGATCTAGGCAATTTTATCCATGAGGCCGATGAAGGTTATATATTTTTGCTTATTATTATAATATGTTGAAGTTTTCCAATAATTTGCATATCAAATTTTGTATTAAATTATTTAGGCTTACTTCAGCCAGTTCCAGAGGGCAATTATGCTGCCTTAGTTACTGTGATGGGTTATTTAATGCATGTTAAAGATAGAACTGCAACAACAGATGATATGTTCCAACCCTTGACAGAAACTATAGAGCTACTTAAATTTTACGATATGGATATTCCTGAAGAAGTCAATGTTCTTTTGCAAGTTAGTATTTTGATCATAATGAGAAATTTTATAAGCATATGAAACAGATTATACTAATATTTTGATTTATTCCAAGGAACTACCAGAGCAATGGCAATCAACAAAAAAACTAGCTTTGACTGTGAAACAACAAGTTGCTCCGCTGCAAGCAGCCGAAGTGTCTTGTATCCGAAAGAAAATTACTACTTTTGACTTACACGTGACATATTATAGAGAAGTTTTTAAGAGATATGATGTATGTAACCAAACCAACTTCTTTACGTCATTTTCATTATTGTAAAATTATTTTAATTTTTTCATCAAACTATTCTTTAACAGTTCTTTAAATACGAATGCGAAGATCCATATGCAGTAATGTCGAGGGTTGATAACGAAATGTTGCATTTAGAAGACGAAATGAAAAATATACAAGAATCCGGCTCCTTATTTGAGGTGAACGTGCCAGAATTCAAGTTATTAAAACAATGTCGTAAAGAACTGCGGATGTTAAAGGTAAATTAAATTATTTCAATCGTGGTAGTAATTAAAATATTATAAGAACTTATTAATCATACTTGAACTTTTAGCAACTCTGGGACTATGTGTATATAGTGAGAACAAGTATAGAGGATTGGAAAACAACACCTTGGCGAAAGATAGATGTAGAAAACATGGATATTGAATGTAAGAAATTTGCTAAGGAGATACGTTTGTTGGATAAAGAAATGAGGAGGTAAGAGAACATTGTCCAGTATCAAAGTTTCTAATATAGTCTAAATATTATGAGAAATCTAAATATTATCAATTATTTCAGTTGGGACACGTACATTAATTTAGAAGCTACTGTGAAAAATATGCTAACCTCTTTAAGAGCTGTTGGAGAGCTTCAAAACCCTGCTATAAGAGAAAGGCATTGGGACCAACTGATGAGAACTACAAAGGTAACATGTTTGGAATGGAGAAGATTCGAAAAGTTTGTAAATTATATACAGTGTAAATATTTCCATTAAATGTGCCTCGTGTTATTTCTATTGAATCGTCAATTGTTTTTTAATTTGACTGTTATGCAATTTGCATGTTTGTGTGCATCATGATTTATTTAAATAATGGCATGCGAATATTCCTTTTATTTTAAAATTTCTTTTGGCTCATGGATGTCATGACTGCATAAAAGGGAATGCCATTATGTGTTACTGTACATAAATCTCAATAATGTTTATGGATGTGTGGAATGTGATGTTTTGGGAATGTAAATATATTTATTATCCACAGAGCTTAGCTGCATTACCACCTGAACTCACTGTAAGTATAACCAAGCTTAGTGAATTTTGTAACAAATATTCGTGTTTCACGTGTGTCACATGCTTACCTGTTTGATGTTTTGTTTTAATGCCATACCACGTGTACAAAGTTCAAAATTGTTATAATTTCATTTTTAATACATTTAACAAAGTTAGGCAATTCGTATTATATCTACTTTGTTTATGGGACTTAGGTGAGAATTGTTATGGACAAAAATACCACACTCGCGGATTTATTAGCATTAAATTTGCATGAATGTGAGGATGAAGTTAAAAATATAGTAGACAAAGCGGTAAAGGAAATGTCCATGGAAAAAATTCTGAAGGATCTTAATACAACTTGGAGTGGAATGGAATTTGAACAAGAAATGCATACAAGAACTGGATGTGTCCTTTTAAGAGCAAGTGAAGAACTTATTGAAACCTTGGAAGAAAATCAGGTATACAAGAATGTAAAAACGTTTAAAGTATGCTAATCATAAATATGTACACTTCTCTAATACTAAAAATATTACTTCAGGTGCAACTTCAAAATCTGATTACTTCTAAGTTTATTGCTCATTTCTTAGAAGAAGTATCAAGCTGGCAGCAAAAACTGTCAATAGCGGATCAAGTCATAACAGTATGGTTCGAAGTTCAAAGAACGTGGACTCACTTAGAGAGCATATTCATGAGTTCAGAAGATATACGTAAACAGCTTCCAGAGGATTCAGCGAGGTTTGACAGAATAGATGCGGAGTTTAAAGTAAGTAGCACGGCAATGGTCAATTTAATTCAAACGGCACTAAACTAATTAAACATTCCTTTGTGGACAGATACTGTCAAAAGATATGTCAAAAACCCCGAATGTTGTGAAAGGTACTAACAAGGAAGGTTTAGTAGCTACACTAGACAGCTTACAAAAGGATTTAGTAATATGTGAAAAGGCTTTAGCTGAGTATTTGGAAACCAAAAGACTTGCATTCCCAAGATTTTACTTCGTATCTTCAGCAGATTTATTAGACATTCTATCAAATGGAAACCAAGCAGACTTGGTTATAAGGTCAGTATAATAAGTTAAAATCTATAATTAAGGTGAAAATTTTGGTATGCATTTCTTATTCTTAAATTTCAGGCATTTGACAAAATTATTCGATTCTATAGCAAAACTTCAGTTCATCGAAAGTGATAAACCTAGCGAGAAAGTGGCATCAGGCATGATTGCAAAAGATGGTGAACTTGTACCTTTTCATGGAACTTGTGATTGTACCGGGGCGGTAGGTGCATTTTTTTAACTTTCTAATACTTAGGTACCACTTATATCAAGGTTATTTTATAAGATACTAGCTGACCCGGCAAACACTGTGTTGCCATATAAATAAAAAATGTTAAGGGTGAACAACCCTTACGGTACGTTAACTAACATTGTGACACGAGAATTTTATATATAAGATAATATGATAATATTACAGGTTGAAATATGGCTTAATAGATTGCAAGATATAATGAGGTCAACCATTCGCCAATACTTTGGGGAAGCTATAGTTTCGTATGAGGAAAAACCTCGAGAGCAGTGGCTATTTGATTTCATGGCGCAGGTGTCTCTATGTTGTTCGCAAATCTGGTGGACTACTGAAGTAAATATAGCTTTTGCAAGACTAGAAGAAGGTTATGACAACGCTCTTAAGGATTATTACAAAAAACAATTAGCTCAACTTAGTACATTGATCACTTTGTTGATCGGAGAGCTTAGTAAGCAAGATCGTCAGAAAATTATGACCATTTGTACAATCGATGTACACTCTAGAGATGTTGTAAGTAAACTGATTCAGGGTAAAGTGGAGGCAGGATCGGCTTTCCAGTGGCAATCGCAGCTACGACACAGGTTCAGAGAGATCTGCTTAATAACTATCATCTGCACCTAACGGTCACAGGTTATTTCACTATTCATGCTTTATCAATTGGCGTATATTTAAACACCATATTTCATGACACTACTTATTTTATTTTCAATTTAAGAATTGTAGTCACAAATTATTATCTAGCAAACATTATTTCAGTTAGTTTACAATTTTCAGGTGGGGTGAAAAAGAGTCACATTGTTTCGCTAATATCTGTGACGCCCAGTTTACATATAGCTACGAGTACTTGGGGAACACTCCGAGATTGGTGATCACTCCATTAACTGATCGATGTTACATTACGTTGACCCAGGTACACTTATTAAATAGATAATTTACTAATAATTTGAATATTTTTGGATTATTATACGAAACTTGTTGTTGTTTTCAGTCCCTACATTTAATTATGGGTGGAGGACCAGCTGGGCCAGCGGGAACAGGTAAAACTGAGACAACAAAAGATTTAGGAAGAGCTTTGGGCATTATGGTTTATGTATTCAATTGTTCTGAACAAATGGATTACCAGGTAAATATTATTTACAAAATAATAAATGATGTATGTAGTTTTATAATACATATATAATATTATTTAAATTTTGTATGTTTTGCAGTCGTGTGGCAATATTTATAAGGGATTAGCACAGACGGGCGCATGGGGCTGTTTTGACGAGTTTAACAGAATATCAGTTGAAGTATTATCTGTTGTTGCCGTGCAAGTGAAATCTGTTCAGGACGCTATACGGTAACATTATATTGTGCGATTTTAATTTTATATTGGTCATGATACACTTACTTACTACATTTTAAAAACTATTCATGAATATTATTACAGTGACAAGAAGGAGAAATTTAATTTCATGGGTGAAATAATTGTATTAGTGCCAACAGTTGGAATTTTTATAACTATGAATCCGGGATATGCTGGCAGAACTGAACTGCCTGAAAATTTAAAGGCTCTGTTTAGACCTTGTGCCATGGTTGTTCCTGATTTTGAACTGATTTGTGAAATAATGTTGGTTGCTGAGGGCTTCCAAGATGCTAAAATACTAGCAAGGAAATTCATTACTCTGTACACTTTATGCAAAGAATTATTATCTAAACAAGATCATTATGATTGGGGTCTACGTGCCATCAAGTCTGTTCTTGTCGTGGCTGGTTCTTTAAAGGTATGTTAATTGTGTTGTTATATATTTTTACACTGATGTATTGATTTATGTGCAATTGTCCTCTTGTATTTTAAACAGAGAGGTGATCCTGGTAGACCTGAAGAAGAAGTATTGATGAGAACACTGCGAGATTTTAATATACCAAAAATAGTAACCGATGATATGCCTGTTTTCATGGGTTTAATTGGTGATCTATTTCCTGCTCTTGAAGTACCAAGGAAGAGAGATTTAGAGTTTGAAAGAACTGTCAAACAAGCCGCAATGGACTTAATGCTTCAACCAGAAGATAATTTTATTCTTAAAGTAGTTCAATTAGAAGAATTACTAGAAGTGCGTCATTCAGTGTTTATAGTTGGTAACGCAGGGACCGGGAAGACACAGGTGTGGAAAACGCTTTTCAAAACATATCAGAATTTAAGAAAGAAACCTATTTATAACGATCTTAATCCAAAAGCGGTGACTAACGATGAACTGTTTGGTATTATAAACCCCGCTACAAGAGAATGGAAAGATGGGTTGTTCTCAGTCATTATGAGAGATCAAGCAAATATTGTAGGAGAGAATCCTAAATGGATATTGTTGGATGGTGACATAGATCCAATGTGGATTGAATCTTTGAACACTGTTATGGATGACAACAAAATATTAACTTTAGCCAGTAATGAAAGAATTGCGCTCACACCAACTATGAGACTTATGTTTGAAATTTCTAACCTCCGCACTGCAACACCGGCTACGGTATCAAGAGCTGGTATTTTGTATATTAACCCACAAGACTTGGGTTGGAATCCGTATGTATTATTTTATAGTTACTTATGGGAAATAATTATATTAAGAATCGACGTAGAAGGTATAGAATAAAGTTTTTGTAAAGATTTTGATGATTATTGTAGAATTCATTTTAATTTTAGCTATGTCACAAGCTGGGTGGAGACCAGGAAGATTCCAGCAGAAAAGTCTAACTTGGTAATATTGTTCGACAAATATATTCCACCTTGTTTGGAGACCGTGAGGAACAGATTTAAGAAGATAACTCCCATAGCAGACATGGCACATGTACAAATGCTTTGTCATCTCCTAAACTGTTTGCTTGTACCAGAGAATACACCACCCGACTGTCCGAAAGATTGGCACGACATATACTTCGTTTTTGCTTGTGTATGGGCATTTGGATCTGCTATGTTTCAAGACACGAATGTTGATTATCGAGTTGGTGAGTATCAAACATTGGCCTCTCTTTAATTATTTAATAGAAATATTTGTGCAACATGTGTTTGCTTTGCAGAATTTACGAAGTGGTGGGTAAACGAATTTAAGAATGTCAAGTTTCCTGCCGGTGGTACCGTCTTCGATTACTATATTGATTCTGAAACTAAGCAATTTACTCCGTGGACTGAAAAGATTACCAAATTTGAATTGGATAGCGATATTCCTCTTCAGGTACGTTAATTATATTATTGAATAAAATATATTATTCATAATTAATGTAAGTTACATAATATAAAATCTTTAATACTTATTTATTGCAGGCAGTCCTTGTACCCACAGCAGAAACTATACGAATAAGGTTCTTTTTGGATCTTTTGATGAAAAATAAACACCCTGTAATGTTGGTTGGCGGCGCCGGTTGCGGTAAAACTGTTTTAGTGAACGAAAAATTGCAGGGGTATGTACAATATATTATTATTATTCTAATTATTCATACCATGATACGAGTATCATTTGTATTTCAAATAAAATTGTAACTAAGTACTAATGTGCTTGCAAACAAAATTGATTAAATTTCTCTTTCCGTGTTTAGTAACGCTTATCGGATATTCGCGTTTTTCTAAATAAAAACCAATAAGTCCTAAAGTCATGATACTTTGTACTTAAACTTTACTGTAGCCAAAAATATTTATATAATATGTATTACTATATTACACTGTTTTATTACGTATGTACACGCGTTTGTTTATTAGGTTATCAGAGAGCTACGCTATCCAATCCGTACCATTCAACTTCTACACAACCTCGGAGATGTTACAGAAGGTTCTAGAAAAACCTCTAGAGAAGAAAGCCGGTCGGAACTATGGGCCTCCGGGAAATAAAACACTGATATACTTTATAGACGACATGAACATGCCTGAAGTAGACGCTTACGGAACCGTGTCGCCGCATACAATAATTCGACAGCATTTAGATTACAACCATTGGTATGATCGCACGAAACTAACTCTGAAAGATATCCACAACACTCAGTACGTATCGTGCATGAATCCAACGTCCGGAAGTTTTACCATAAACCCGAGATTGCAAAGGCATTTCTGTGTATTTGCGATCAGTTTTCCAAATACTGAGGCGCTTAACAATATCTATCATTCGATTCTAAGTCAGCATTTAGCGAATCCTGAACTGAGGATTAATGGTCAAATTGGGAAGTTGTCGAGTAAGTACATTTCAATTCATCAATAGATTTAAATTTATTAAATATCGTGACATTTACCTTTAACGTAGAATATAAATAGGAGTAATTGCTAAAGAATTTGACATTACTGAAGATAAATCTACATTGATGGATTTTCTTGTTATGTTACAGCAAACGTTGTGACAGCATCAATCGCTCTACATAATAAGGTCTCTCAAGTCTTCTTGCCAACTGCTATCAAGTTCCATTACATATTTAATTTAAGAGATTTATCCAACATATTCCAGGTGAAAACATTTTTTAAGAATGCTTATCTTTGGTAATATTTATTTAATTAGGAATAACAAATATAATTTTAAATTTCAGGGATTTCTATTCAGTACAAATGAGTGTTTAGTGAATCCTTCCGATATAATTCGTTTATGGTTACACGAAACTCACAGAGTCTATGGCGATAAATTAACCGAGGACAAAGATATTGACGCATTTTTAAAAATGCAAGTTGATCTCTGCAAGAAAAATTTTGAGGTACCCAAGTCATTATTTTTTTAAACTACATTTAATTAATTTAATTGGATTCTTGAAATATGTCTGTGTATGTTAACATAATATACAAAACATGTGTTGTATTGAAATAGGATATTGACGAAGGCGTAGTTTTCGAGCGTCCTAACATCTACTGCCACTTCGCTGGTGGTATCGGCGAGCCCAAGTACATGCCCATCTCTACATGGCAGCAGCTCAATAAGTTGCTTACTGAAGCAATGGCTAGTTACAATGACCTTATAGCCGCTATGAACTTAGTGCTGTTTGAAGACGCCATGATGCATATTTGCAGGTATGTTAAAATCCTCAGATCATGTTTTTCTTTATTGTTTCAAGTAGGTAAATGTACAACGGAATAACAAATCCTGAAAAAATGTTATAGAAGAAAGTGATAGTCAAGCATGTAACAGTTGTATTGAATATTTTCAGAATAAGTAGAATTCTAGAAAGTCCTAGAGGAAGTGCTCTATTAGTTGGTGTTGGCGGATCTGGCAAACAATCTTTATCCAGACTTGCTGCATTCATATCGAGTTTAGAAGTTCTTCAGATACAACTTAAGAAAGGCTATGGAGTATCGGATCTTAAGGTAAATCAATCGAAAGTGAAACATGAACATCTATAATCTACATATACTCGTTATATGTAGTGATATAATATTTTTCGTCTTTTTTTAAATTACAGCATGAATTGTCAGGCCTTTACATCAAAACTGGCTTAAAAAATGTTGGAATAATGTTTCTAATGACAGACGCTCAAGTGGCTAATGAACAATTTCTGGTACTCATCAACGATTTGTTAGCTTCTGGAGAAGTTGTTGATTTGTTTCCTGATGACGAAGTCGAGAATATTATAGCTGGAGTTAGGAATGAGGTAAGGCATTCTTAAAACCCGACAAACGGGAGCTGAAGTAAAGTAAAAACTAATAATAAATAATTAATTTAAATTTAAAGTTGCAGTATTTGTAGTTGTCCTTAAATTAATTAATATTATGAATAGGGAATAAAAGAGACTTTTATGAGTAGGTTTCATAAGAAGAGATCGACAATACATTTGTTTTAGGTCAAGGGCGCCGGATTACCGGATACAAGGGAAATTTGTTGGAAGTTTTTCATAGACAGGGTGCGCAAACAATTGAAAGTGGTTTTATGTTTTTCGCCCGTGGGTTCTACTTTACGTGTACGTTCGCGGAAATTCCCTGCGTTGATCAATTGCACCTCCATCAATTGGTTTCATGAATGGCCACAAGAAGCTTTAGTTTCCGTGTCGATGAGGTTTTTGGAAGAATTACACGTTTTACCTGTAAGTGCATAAATAAAAAATATTTTCAAATATCGTTTTGAAATATAATAAATGTCCATGTTGTTCTTCAGTTTACCCTTAGAGACTCTATATCAAGATTTATGGCATACGTTCACACTTCAGTGAATACAATATCGAAAGCTTACTTGTCAAATGAGAGGAGATATAATTATACGACGCCTAAAAGTTATTTAGAACAGATCAGCTTATATGCAAAATTAGTCAATAATAAAACCGACGAACTGCGTGCAAAAATAACCAGGTAATATTTTTATAAAATTATAGCAAAAGCAATAAACATGTATTTTGCTTTATAAAAATACAAGTCGTTTATCTTTGCTTTTAGATTAGAAAATGGTCTAGAAAAATTACGCAGCACTGCATCACAAGTTGACGAATTGAAGGCAAAGTTAGCAATACAAGAGATAGAATTGCAACAAAAGAATGAGGCGGCTGATAAGCTTATCGAAATGGTCGGTGTAGAGACTGCTAAAGTCCAAAGTGAAAAGGCACTAGGTATGATACTGTAATAATACTCCAAATATTTACAAGCATAATTTCGTAGATAGTCAATACCTAAATTGGAAATCATTCGTCTTAAAATAAAATATTGATATAATAATTAAACATAAAATGAAATTGTATAATGTTGTTATTCTAGCCGACGAGGAAGAAGAAAAAGTTGCAGTAATTGCTGAAGAAGTATCTAAAAAGCAGAAAGACTGTGAAGAGGATCTTATTAAAGCCGAACCTGCTCTTGTAGCAGCACAAGAGGCTTTGAATACACTTAACAAAGCGAATCTCACTGAGTTAAAGTCCTTCGGGTCTCCTCCTGGAGCTGTGACTAATGTGACAGCTGCTGTTATGGTTTTATTGGCACCTGGTGGAAAAATACCGAAGGACAGGAGCTGGAAGGCTGCTAAGGTGACTAACGAAGAATTTAGTAAAAGCAATTTGCATATAATTAATTATCTTATTATGTTTGGATTTATGTCCCCGTATTTCTCTCTCCCGTATTTCACTTGATGATTTTATTCACAATTCGCAGATGATGATGGCCAAAGTTGACGTATTTCTAGAATCGTTAGTCAATTATGATAAGGAAAATATTCATCCTGACGTTATAAAAGCTATCCAGCCTTATCTAAAGGACTCTGAATTTGAACCAGGTACTTATAAAAATTCAAAGTTAATAATTGACGTATAGTTTAGGAAAAACTTTTCTAATCCTTATTAATTTTCAGAATTTGTAAGATCAAAATCGGCCGCTGCCGCTGGTCTTTGCGCTTGGGTTATAAATATCATCAAGTTCTACGAAGTGTTCTGTGACGTGGAGCCGAAAAGAAAGGCTTTAGCTGCAGCCAATGCTGAGCTAGCGGCGGCTACTGAGAAGCTTAAATCAATTAAGTCTAAAGTAGCTGTGAGTATGCACTTAGTAACTGTTAACAAACTGAGACTGAAAACGTTGTAATACTTTTAATCAATTGGGGTTTCATGGGAAATATTTCAAAAATGTTATTAAATTAAAAGCTATTTTATGTTTCATGTCTTAGTCCTTAGAGGAGCAACTGGCTACACTAACAGCAGATTTCGAGAAGGCAACAGCCGAAAAACTGAAATGTCAACAAGAAGCGGATGCTACCAACAGAACTATTCAGTTAGCCAATCGTTTGGTTAATGGACTAGCCAGTGAAAATGTGCGGTGGGCTGAAGCGGTTTCTAGGTAGGGATAGTAATGCAAATAATATCTGTAGATGTGATACTTCAATCTGTAAAATTGTTTTTATTGATAAGTATATAGAATAGTACAATACAAGTTTGGTTGTCGATTGTTATACAAAAATATCGATACAAGGATTACCATTTTTCATATCATTATTTTTCAGCTTCATGCAACAGAGTACAACTTTACCGGGCGATGTTCTCTTGGTTTGTGCTTTTATTTCATACGTGGGATGTTTTACAAAGTTGTACCGTATGGACTTGCTTCATAAAAATTGGCTGACCTTTTTGAAGACTTTAGAGGTAAAATTCATATACTTACATCTTCAAACCTTTTGAAAATAAGAAATTCTTATGCAAATATTTACGTTTGCATTCTAATTTAAAAAGCTTGCCATTATTCTTGTTAATATTCTAGCCACCAATACCAACTACTGAAGGTCTAGATCCTCTTACAATGTTGACCGATGATACAACAATAGCAATGTGGCAGAATGAAGGCTTACCATCTGACAGGATGAGTACTGAAAATGCTACGATCTTATCAAACTCAGACCGGTGGCCGCTTATGATAGATCCACAGGTTTGCATATGTTTTTAGTATTTGTAGTAATTAAATTACGTAGCAGTATTTTAGTACGTAGTACGTAGGTACGAATGATGGATTGATGACAGAGAAGATGGAAAAGATATCGCAAATCACAAAATAAAGTTAAGCTTTCAAGAGACTAAACTTATGAGTAAAATAGCTTTATTTTAGTTGTTAGAATGTGTGAATGTTTTAATTTTAAGTTTAAAACATAAAAATTTAAGTAAATGAAATAAAAGTGAATGAAAGAATTAATAAACGTTTATAATTGCAGCTGCAAGGAGTTAAATGGATAAAACAGAAATATGGAGACTTGCTCAGGGTTATCCGTCTAGGCCAGAAAGGTTACCTGGATACCATAGAAAAAGCTATTATAAAAGGAGAAACAGTATTGTTCGAAAATATTGGCGAAACTGTTGATCCTGTACTCGATCCTTTACTCGGGCGTAATCTGATTAAGAAAGGAAGGTTAGAATATTTTTAGTTTTCGCGTTATATTTTACGTCAGTTATAATTTAAATAAATGTAATTAATTAAGTATTTTTTTTTAAATATATGCAAGGTTTAATATTTTAATTTTATTTACGGTATTCATTGATTCCAGGGCCATTAAAATAGGTGACAAAGAAGTAGAATATAGTCCACACTTCAGACTGATTCTACACACGAAACTAGCGAATCCTCATTACAAACCAGAGATGCAGGCACAAACCACTCTGGTCAATTTCACGGTAACTAGAGATGGCTTAGAAGACCAACTACTTGCTGAAGTAGTGAAAGCAGAAAGACCAGATTTAGAAGAGTTGAAAGCAGAATTGACGAAGCAACAAAATGAATTTAAAATCCAGTTGAAGGAGCTTGAAGATGACCTTCTGTCCCGGTTATCATCTGCTGGAGATAATATATTGGGAGATACTGCTCTAGTGGAGAATTTGGAGACCACGAAGAAAACTGCTGCTGATATTGAGAGAAAAGTATATAAATTTTTAATTAGTAGATTCATTAAAGTCATTTAGATATTTTTAATTAGAGTTTAATACATAAAAATTACTTATAATATCTTTATAGTTCGACATGACATGTATTCACATTCAGTGTTCACCGATAGATTATAAATTCATAAAAATACTAAACATTTCGAATACGGTTGATTATTATTATTAAGAGCCTTTTTCGATTGTTCCAGGTGGCTGAAGCGAAAGTGACATCACACCAAATAGACCAAGCTCGTGAATTCTACCGACCGGCCGCGGCGCGGGCGTCCTTACTGTATTTCATTTTGAATGACTTAAATACTATAAATCCCATTTACCAGTTCTCTCTTAAGGTACTTTAAATGGACCTACTTTTTACACGTTTTCAGATGATTTCTTAGTTTCAAATTAGTAAATTTATGTTAACAAAATGTTAAAGTAAATTTATGATAACAATGTTAATTCTTTGGTATTTTATGCGTAACTATGTTCTACTTCTCTTTATATGATAATAAGGCAATAATATGATTCTTAGTACTTAAGATTTACTTGTCTTACAGTTAAGTTCAATATAGTGTTAGTCTATACTAAAAATAATTATTTACTTTAGGCTTTCAGTGTAGTATTTCAAAAAGCGATATCTAAGGCAGAGGAGGCAGAAGAAGTGAGTCAAAGGATTAGAAATCTCATAGATTGCATCAGCTACTCAGTGTTTCAGTACACGTCGCGAGGATTGTTCGAATGTGATAAACTTATTTTTGCATCTCAGATGACCTTTCAGGTACATAACTAACTTTATTTTACTTACACTTAGTAGGTAGTAAAATCTTTTAATAAATTGAATTTGCCCTAAACTATAAATTGACCGTATAGTTATACTGCTTTCGAGTTCAAAGTTCAAATTTATCTTTCTATCGACATGACAAAGAGGTTACACCTTCCATGAGTCAGTAACTTCTAAATTTGTGTTTTTAGTTGTGTGTATTTTCGTGCATTTACGGATATTTTATTTATTTATATAAGATCGAATTAATCAATACAAACGATAATTTACATTATGGAAGGCATTATAAGTCAAAGATCACAGAGGTTAAAATGTTGAAAGTGACTTTGAGAAGATCTCAAATTTATTGTTACACGTGATGTTATAAAATAATAACTAACCCATAACGCTTTTAGCATCTTCACATTTCGCACCGTGTCGAAATGACTATAGCCATGTATTATTATAAAGATTTTTTTTGTGTATATTGGATAAAAATATACTTAAACTGTTTTTGTTATATCTTAAAGAAACTTGCCATGAGATCATCATTTCTTATTCATATGCATTTTTATTTCTTAAGCGTAATGACAGACGTCTAACGCTATAGATAGTTTGCTCAACCAAATTAAAATGTTCTGTAATTGTAGAATCCTTATGATAAATACTATTTGAAACAAATCCATTATGTTCGATACAGAATAAATAAATACACCGTTAGTAAGATTTCTCCACAGTAAATATTATAACATACCTACAGGTACTTTTGATGAGTGAAGAAATATCACCAGTGGAGCTAGACTTTTTCCTTCGATTCCCAATCAAGCCTCACGTGACCAGTCCAGTTGATTTCCTCTCTAACCAGAGTTGGGGAGGCATTTGTTCATTAGCCAGCAAGGACGAGTTCCGAAACCTCGATAGGGACATAGAGACCTCACCCAAGAGGTGGAAGAAAATTGTCGAAATGGAATGTCCTGAGAGGGAAAAGTTTCCTCAGGTAATTACAATTGATGAATATGAATTAAAAAATTAAACTACTAAACATGAAATTATTACTATTTGATGTTCATTTCCAGGAATGGAAAAATAAGACGGCGCTGCAAAGATTATGCATGTTAAGGGCATTAAGACCGGACCGAATGACATATGCTGTAGCGTGAGTACTTACATTTTTTACAGGATTTTATTTTACAATAATGAGAGATACACATAATTATGAAGCTAGGTAGAAGAGGTAAGCTATTTTCACTTTTGAAATAATACTTTATCGTTCAAATGATATTCCAGAGCGTACATAGAAGAGAAAATGGGCACCAAATACGTTGAAAATCGGACAGTGGAATTTAGCAAATCTTTTGAAGAAACTAGTCCCACTACACCCATATTCTTCATTTTATCTCCCGGAGTTAATCCCTTAAAAGATGTAGAAGCTTTGGGAAAAGTTATGGGATTTACAGCTGATAATGGGAATTTCCATAACGTGTCGTTGGGCCAGGGTCAAGAGGTCGTAGCTGAGCAGGCGATGGACGAGGCCTTGGTAAAAGGGCATTGGGTAGTATTGCAGGTGGGTTGTAGGATTTCAAATTCATAAAATGAAACGATTGGGAGTACTGAAATATTCCTAACACGATACCATTATTATTATTTTTACCGGCTTTACAATGGTGAGTGTTCCTCCTGAGGTATTCCTGGAGCGCTATGATATGGAGCTCTTCAAAAGGTGTAAAAGAGCCCTCCTACAAAGCCGGCGATTTATTGGCAACTCCTCTGGTGTTGCCAATGCATCAAATATCCATAGGCGACGGTGACTGAATTCCATCAAGTAGCCCGTCTGCCTCATAGTTTAGGTATATATATAATATATTTGTCATACAATACTGTATTTCAATACAATTATTTTAATTTTAGAACATACATCTCGTAAAAAAGTGGTTACCGAGTCTCGAGAAGAAGATGGAAAGTTTTGCTTCGGGTTGTCACAAAGATTTTCGTCTATTCATGTCCGCTGAGCCCGCCGCCACTGCAGCTGCTCACATCATCCCGCAGGGGATACTCGAGTCCAGCATCAAGATTACCAATGAACCACCGACGGGCATGCAGGTAGGTTTAGATTATTTGAAAAAATTTGCATAGATTTTAGCCACATTTATAGGCAGGACACGGAGAACTACAAATTACCATAGAACTGTTTTTTTTTAATTTAAATATTACATTTACTTACATCATGTCATTTTAAAATGAAAATATAACCTTAATTGGTGAGCTAAAATTGATAAATAATTTATTTCTAGGCAAATCTTCATAAAGCTCTGGACAACTTCAATCAGGAAACGTTGGAGATGTGTGGTAAAGAAGCAGAGTTTAAGGCAATTTTGTTCTCTCTCTGTTATTTCCACGCTGTTGTGGCTGAAAGGAGAAAGTTTGGCCCACAAGGCTGGAATAAAATATATCCTTTTAATGTTGGTTAGTAAATTTAATTTCTTGATAATCTCATGTATCTTAAAAAATACAAACTTCAGTTATTTTTAAATTTATTAAATTGATAACCCTGTGTTTTATGTAGATTTTATCAACGGGTTCATTCTAAACGTAAGTACATTTAATAAATTGTTTGAGTTAATTAATTCATGCACTTTCATTACAGGTGATCTTACAATAAGCGTGTTTGTGTTATACAATTATTTGGAAGCCAATTCTAAAGTACCATGGGAGGATCTGAGATACCTCTTTGGAGAAATCATGTACGGAGGACACATCACCGATGATTGGGATCGTCGACTTTGTAATGCCTATTTAGAGGAACTGATGCAGCCAGATTTGGTAATCATATATTTTGGGATAATTGAAAAATTCTATTGTTATTTAAGTAATATTAGTATTAGCGGTGTTTTCATTTTATTCATATTTTTGATAGGTACACCAAATATCTAAGTGTAATTTTGTATGTACCATGTGCACTCTCGTAGGTACCTAAAAGTCAGAGCAACGCGTTCGCTATATTTATGCATCTAATTATACTATGCTTTGTTTAATATTATTACTATTATATTACATTTTTTCTTGAATAAGAAGCGTATTTTTAAAAATATTTAAAGGTGGACGGAGAACTACACCTAGCTCCAGGGTTCCCAGCACCACCCAATACCGACTACCCCGGCTACCACCAGTACATAGAAGACGCAATGCCAGCGGAATCCCCTTACCTCTACGGCTTGCACCCTAATGCAGAAATAGGTTTCTTAACGACCACTTCAGAGAATTTGTTCAGGACTATATTTGAGATGCAACCGCGAGATGCTCAAGCTTCTGGAGCTGCCACCGTTACTAGAGAGGATAAGGTTTACTGATTTATATTATTTGTTTAATTTAACAACTTGTACTATTTGTTTAAAACTATTCAACGTTTAGATAAATTGCCTGCGTTAATACTAATAATAGGTTATTAATTATAGTTTTAATTTTTTCTACTATAATTGCTTCGTGATCTTTCTTCATGATTAAGAATAAAAAATCCAATTTGTAATGAGTGTTACCTTTATCCAGTTCTTTATGGTTTTGACTGTATTTTTGATTTTAACAAATACAATTTTGATTTACAAAAAATACAGATGATAAAATGATTCTACAAGGATACCTTATTTATTACAAACTAGGGGATAATTATTATAAGCAAAATAATTATATAATTATTAGGTAAAGCAAATGTTAGATGAGATAGTGGAGAAGTTGCCGGAGGAGTTCAACATGGTGGAGATCATGGGCAAGGTGGAGGAGCGCACGCCGTACGTCATCGTGGCCTTCCAGGAGTGCGAGCGGATGAACCACCTCACCGGGGAGATGAAGCGCTCGCTGAGGGAACTCGACTTGGGGCTCAAGGTAATGCTAGACAACTGTTTCTATTTTTTTTATAATATAGGAGTAGCAAACGAGCATGCAGTCCACTTGATGGTAAGTGCCTTCGGTCGCCAATGGACACCTGTAATCAAGCTCAGATACGATATTCCTACCTGAGGTCGGCCACAAATGCGCCGCTACCCTTGAGGACTAAGCTAGAACGCCTCGGAAAAGTATGTCTCTTTTGCCACACTCTTCAAACCAGAACACTGCTGTTACGTGGCATATCTAGGTGTGGCGGTGGTGCCGCCGGAGTCGAACTATTAAGGGTTTTACCACCTTCAGGTACCACTGCTATTCACGAGTTTCTCTCTTTGTACATTTAAAGAAAATATGTATTGCTGGTTGCTTCAAGACAAGTTTATTCATCAATCTATCTATATATTGCAAAGTAATGCTTCTAGTTTATTTTAATAGTCTGTACTGAAATTTACCTACTGTTCTAATAAATAATTATGATTGTGATTGGTATATTCTTAGTCGTTTTACTAAAATAATTGAAATACTTATTGCTAACCATCGTCCATAAATTGTTCCAGGGTGAACTGACGATCACATCGGATATGGAAGAGTTAGAAAATGCATTGTTCCTTGATCAGGTAGAATTTAAACCATATTTTTGTTCGTCAAATGGTATTATTAAAAAGATAAATATTACAGTTTTAAATATAGATAAACCGAGTATTTTCTAATGCAGTAATTGATCCCATGTTGAACAATTTTATATATGACCAGGTGCCGGCTATATGGGCAAACAGAGCGTACCCGTCGTTGCTTGGTCTCTCCGCGTGGTTCGTAGACTTGCTACTTCGTTTACGGGAGCTGGAGACTTGGGCTACTGATTTTGTGGTAAAAAGGGATAATTTATTAGTAAAGTAATTACTTATTAGGTGTTTTCTATCCTGTATCGCGTCTGTCCGTCACGTATATTATTTTTCGTGACGAATATTTTTTCATTTGACTTTAGAATAATTATCTATATGACTCATGCCTCATGTTAACAGACCTGTATTTGTTTTGTACCCAACTTATGATATTAAATACGGCATACAAATTGTCATATTTAATTTGATAAAATGCCTTTGATTATTTGTTTATTATTTTAGGTTTTCCTTATTTACGAGTAAGTATCGCTGAATTTTATGAAGTTATTTGCTCAAAATGGGAAGAAAATAAATTATTTTCATGAAGTAAATTCCCATTTTCCAATATCAAAATTTGCAACCCCAGCTGCCAGTGTCGGTGTGGCTGGCGGGGTTCTTCAACCCGCAGAGCCTGCTGACGGCCATCATGCAGAGCACGGCGCGCCGCTACGAGCTGCCGCTCGACAAGATGTGTCTGCAGTGCGACGTCACTAAGAAGATGAAGGAGGACTTCACGTGAGCTTACACTGGCTATGACGTACATTATACGTAATGTTACCCTGGTAAAATTAAAAAAAAAAAATAAGTTTACCCTGGTAAAAAATGCAAGAAGGTCTACGTTACGTTAGAAGTTATTTATCGTAAGGTTGCCATCGAAATTATAAGAAGCTTTACGTAGGTGTGCTTTACGTTAGTTTACCCTTGCTTTTAAAAAAGCTTTAGGTACGTAAGATTCATGTAAGTTTACACTAGGAATAAATAGTAATTTACTACGTTAATAATGTGAAAGTTAATTTATTTATTAAGTATTGTGTACTAACGCAATCGATAATAAAGTACGAGTAAATATATCTGCTGTAGAAAGATTTTTTTTTCTTGAAGAAAATACTTGCTTCTTGAATTGGTGTTGGTTTATTTTTTAAAAATATGTAATTTAAATATTTCAGTTATTTATTTTGTTAACACAAGTGAATACTTAAAAATTCATTGCGAAATTTAACGACGCTTTACATCAAGGTTCTTAAGATTTTGCAATTTAAATTCATTTCCGATTTTAAATAGGCACTATATTAGAAGATAATAAATCTTATAATTAGGTGTGTATACGAGTATATTAGTGAGACCTTTTAATGTAAGATTAACTGCATACCTATTTATTACTTCATACGGTCATGGTTAACGGAAGTTGACTTAACAAATCACTTCTAATGTTTTAAACATCGATCTAAATTTTATTTAAACTCAAAGCTGTTTTGATTTCAAATATGGGTTAATAAGCAAATAATTTCGTGAATTTAATGCCTACTTGAATTTTAATTTGTAAGAAATTGCGAAATGTTATAATCCTCAATGGATACATCTGTAAAATACAATTTAGCGATAGAATCTAGACCGAACAGACAAGAAACAATAATTTCATATTTTACTTATTCTTGATATTTTTACATGTAATGTAATTATTTATTTATAATTAAACCATATTTAATACACTTTGTAAGTGTGTGCATATGTGTTAATGCATGCTAGGGGGCGAGTTTATATTTGAGTTAGGATTAAAATGGAAAGGAATTAAATTTAAAGGAGGAGTTTATATTTGTGTGCACGTACTATGTGCTGTGATTTTGTACGTTTGCATGCTTATGTGTTTTCGTGGGGTTTTTGTGGTTTTTCTATGTGCGTCTCTATGTGTGCGTATCTGTTTGTGAGTACGCATGTATTTGTATTAACGTCTATATGTGTCACGTGTGTGTGTGCTCTGGTGTTTACCCTGTGTGTGTACATGCACATGTACGTACACAGCAGAGCTCACACACGCGTGTGTACGTGTGGATGTGTGTGCGCAGCATCGCGGACTCGCGCGCGGCGCCGCGCGACGGCGCGTACGTGCACGGGCTGCTGATGGAGGGCGCGCGCTGGGACGCGGCGGCGGGCATCATCATGGACTCGCGCCTCAAGGACCTCTTCCCGCCCATGCCCGTCATCAACGTGCGGGTAAATACTTCTGACCTATTTTTAATTCGGTCACAATAAGTGAAACAACAACAGTATAGGCTATAAATTAAATTTTCATTTGAATAAATTTGGTAAAGTACGGACGACTAGACATTCTGATTTAAGTAAAAAAATATAGTTGTAAAATTTAATTGATTGATTGAATTTGAATAAATATAAAATGATTATATGTAAAGTGGCCAACACACATCGGACATTTTCAAGCCGCCCATAAGGTCTTCGAAAAAATTTGGCAACTTTTGTCCTAGACTACTGTCGGATTTAACCATTTAAAGGGGCATCTTTAGTACAGAAGTACATGCAATTTAGCTATCAACGGTCACGTTAGACTACCACATACTGCCTGCACCTAACGCTATCTAACTTTGTAAATTGGTTGTGACCGTAATACCTATACCACCCTTTTATTTGTATGTGGACTGCTGTACAAGTAACATCAAATGTATCGCATTATTGCAATGAGTGTAACGATCACTTAAGATCAGACCGACTACAGTCTACTTTACCAAAAATGCAAACTTACAGGCGATAACTCAAGACAAGCAGGAGCTGCGCAACATGTACGAGTGCCCTGTGTACAAGACGCGCACACGTGGACCTACCTACGTGTGGACCTTCAACCTCAAGACCAAGGACAAGCCTGCTAAGTGGACCTTGGCTGGCGTCGCTTTACTGCTGCAGACATAAACTGTTATGATGATTGACTTGCTTAAAGCGATAATTTATTATTATTTAATACAGGAGTAGCAGACGAGCATGCAGTCGGAGTTGAGCTACAAACAGTTCTACCTACCTTTTTCTAACATCTAAGTCCGCAACTGTGATCGGCTTCATATAGAACCCTTGCTCTGTATGGAGTTGGTTGGCATGCACAGGAGGCAGTGAACTTACATTCTGGTGGACTGCATGCTCTTTTACTACTTCAGTCTTATAAAAAACTATTGTTGTCATATATAATTGTATTATAGAACCATGACTTTCGAGGCCTTAATCTTGCACGTTTCAGTAGTAAACATTTAGAAGCTTAACGTGTATGTTTCGATGTAAACAAAAGAATTAGTATGGTTAATGAACTACGCTTACAGTGCCATAATTATGTTGATTAATATTCTAGTTTAAATGAGATGTGTTAGACGAGTATTTCAAAATATGATTTATTTTTGGTGAATTGTCGTTTTATAACATCCGTTCCAATAATCTTTGAAAGTAAAACGTTATCAAAAATAGTTTATATCTTTTCAATCTATTAAAATTTTCAATATTTTTTTAGTATTTTTTACAATTATAGTTAGATCTCTCGTTTCGAGAAGTTCTTTTCTCCCCCAGTTATCTATTGTTACCTTAGATCACATTTGTCGTCATCGGGAGTCGAGCCCATATATTTAGTGCAACACCAGTAACAAAATCATCGAGCGTCATTGTACGATCATCAATTTATTTAATATGAATATTTTATTAATCACTTGGTAATAAGTATGTTTAACTAATTCTAACATCATTAACATCTGCATATTTATGTTATGTGTATTGTGTATGTATTAAAACCTAAATGTTATTTTAACGCAAATTAAAATATTAAATTAAATGCGTATTTTCATTGGCATATTCCATCATTCTCAAAAATATTTCAAACTTTACGTATGAATGTAAATACCCATTTAATTTTATGGCCTATTACGTCAACACGTCACATGTATCAATATTTATTAATTATCATGATTAGCGAGACGATATCTGATTTTGTTGGTGTCCTTGCGTTAATATTAACACGAGTTTTTGATTTAATCAACTACTTATACAAATATAATTCGTATGAGTCATATTATAATTAAGATTTTAAAGTGAGGCAAGTGCCAATTTTTTATATGACATTGGAATAGCAAGCTAGAGTACATTCCATCTGATGGTAAGCGATCACTGCCGTCAAAGGATATTTATAAATAACCTGATAAAAGATGGTCAAGAGAGAAAGAAGTTTAGAGGGTTCAAGCATACATGCGTTGCTAGCTTTGACGATTGCTGATGTGTCTCATGTAAGTATTTCTCACTTATGAAAGTTCTGCTAGTTAATTTTTTTAACTTTCGACTGAACGGCTGATCTCACAAATTTTGTAACAATTTACGTTTTTTAAAATGTCAGTCACCGAAAAAAGTCACCAATTATACTTCTTTCTTATATTAAAAATATAACACACTGCTTACTTATACTTCAATAGTAAGCAGTGTGTTATATATTTTGCGGTTTCAGTCTTGCGGTTAAACGCGTGCTTTTAAAAGTAGTGCGTGCTAAGCCTTATGACTAAAATATATACGTACCTAAATGGCAGATACTTCCGCAATATTCTACTCTACTTCAGAGAGTTTCATAAATCTTAACCAGACATTGATAACTTACAGAAATAATGATCTAATTAATGAACTAATCTCAATATGTTAACACATTGAGATTAGTTCATAAGTATCCTTGACATCTAATAATCATAAGGAATATGCACACTATTCCGGGTGTGTGATTAATTTTGTAATAAAATAAATTATTGATGAATGACTAACTGAGCCTTCATTTGCGTCATTAACAAAAAATATATAAGTTTATTCGCGCATTGCTGCTCCACTTTAATCGAGTGAAATACAAAAAAAAATATTTTTTCAGAATATTTATTTTTATAATAAATAAATAAATAATAATAAATATTTATTTTTCAGAATACAGAATATTAATTTATTGTGTCTGAATACACAGTTCAAGTATTGATTAATATTGATATATGAATTGACTAAATAATTTTCGGAATTACCTGTTATTCGGGATTAAATGTATCTATGTACGAGTATGTATTTATGTATAACTCTTAATAACATGATATAGAAAAATAAATACTTTAATATAAATGTTTTATTGGTGATCATAATTCCATATTTTAAAATCAGTTCTTTAATCATAAATATTAATAATGTTACGCTGAAAAATAGTATGTATGATACACGAGATACTATGTTAATATATATTTTTTATATAAGTACATGATTTAATACGAAATTTAACACGAGTCGGTTAATTACTTCCATGTCATATATCTTGTTCGAGTGATAATATCATTTGAATGCGGTGATAATTAAATTATTTTTACAAAACTATGTATTCAAAAGGCAGATGATTCATCGAGCTTATGTCATAGATTAATATGTAATCAATATTGGAGGATATAATATTAAAGTAATAAATTAACGTTACTAATACGAATGTTTTTTCTAAAATAATCATTGCAAATAGGCGATAACAATGATTACATAATTTTAGTTATACTTAAGTAAATTGAAAAAAAAAACATTTGAAAGTATCGTCACATCACATCTATTTTTACACGACTGCCAGGGAAGGGTAATGTTTTTCGCGCGTGTTTTTTTTTATAATATAGGAGTAGCAGACGAGCATACAGTCCACCTAATGGTGGCGTATCTTGTATGTTTGTCTTTCTTTATTTAGTAGGTAGTAAGTAGGTATATGATTTTGCGATTAAGGGACAAATGTAGGTACCTAAATGCTTGCGAGATATTTGTGACACTCGTCAGGTGAGTAATTACTTTCATAGTCAGTATATTCTTCTTGTAACTTATTAGATTAAAATAATTGACGGGATTAACCTAAATCGTATCTTATATATAGTATTCGTACCTACCCTCATTATTTAGATTTCCAAAGAAAGTAACCACGTACTTTGTGTTGCTGAGAACACTGCTTGTATCGCAAATTAATTCTACTTGGTACCTTTTACTTTCAGCGTGGGCGACATTTGCATTCTGGTTAGTACGTTGTTAGTCAGTTAGTGCGTCTTGTTAGAACCAACAGTAGGTGGGCATTAAGTCGTTAACGAAAATAAGAACATCAAAGAAATACATCGAAATTGTAAAGTTAATTAGATAATGAGATGCGGCTAAAAAGCACCAAAAAGGTGCTGGTATGCTAACTATAAATAGTTTAAATAAATTCAGTAGTTTATTAGAATTGCCAGTGCAGAAAAATGGCAGAGAATTTTGTTTATTTGACAGTCTTTAACTAAATAAATATACGATCTATATCTATAGGGATACGTATCCCTTTTTTTTTTTTTTTTTTTTTTTTTTTTTGTTGACGAGGGGGAAACCTTCAAAAGGTACCCGACGCCATGGGAGTGACGCCGGGTTATGTGGGATTTTTACCACACTAAAACCCCCCCGGTGGCCGTCCTCAGCGTTTGGTGGAGAACTCCGGGATCTCCAACGGAACACGACCGGAGTCCTCCTAACGCGATGCCCTTTTATCGGGCTCTGCCCTGGGGGGAGCAATTTACGCTCCTCTCACATCCCCTGGTGATTACAGCGATATGCGACCACACAAACCGCTGTCCTTCCCGGGGTCGCTTGCTGGACGGTTTGAGCTCCCACTCTTGCCGCCCGCAACCCCGGAAGCCCCTTTTAGTCGCCTCTTACGACAGGCAAGGGTTACCGTAGCCCTATTCTGGTCCCGGTACTACAGGGACAAGGGATACGTATCCCTACAAGATAGAAAAAATGAAACTTTAGTCTATGATGAAAATGGTACATGTGCTAAAAAGAAACATAATATAATTATTAAACCGTAGCTGTTACTAATGATTTTTACTTAGGGTATATTACAAAGTTGTAGCTATACTTATAATTATTATTTGATACGGAATCGATTTGTTAGACCAGTTCTTATTTCAAACTAATACATTTCAGATAGGTCACGGTCGGATCGGGAGAAGTGGAGACTGAAGTAGCAAGTGAGTATGCACCAATTTTGTAACTTAAGAACATAGATTAGTAAAGATTACTCACTCCTAACAAGAAAATGTACCCAGTTTTGAGAATTGAAATAGTTGCGTGAAAAAGTTTTGCCACGTCTCCGTGCTAGAATGTCCCTAAAATATTTGAAACAATTATTTATTTATTACGTAAATTACGCAGTATTAGTTATTTATTCGTAAACTTTCTCTAAAAATGTTTTTATTTGTCAAGAATTAAAAAAAAAGAACTTACTAAAATAAGTCGTTTGTGGCTTCATTCAATTTCAAGGCGGCGAAGTATCTTTACTAATCTTTGCTTAAGAAGTAAAATCGTGTAAAGAAAGCAATCAAATTAGCATATGGATCGAATGCAATAGAAATGCTGGCAGCTCTAACCTAACCTTGGCACATTATATTGGTTCACGCTATTGTTTATTAACGTGTGGGCATGCATGAGCTTTGATATATGCCAAATGAAGTAATGGATAGAATAAACATTGCTTGTTTATATTAATCACGGGAGTAAGTACGTAGACTTGTAAGTAAGTAGTTGATTTATCTTGCATTGTAGGTACACGGGTTGATTGACAAAGAAATCATGTTTATTTTCACTAATGTATAGTAGTAGATTGATACCTAGTACGTTTTCAAGTAAACAGCATGGGTGTAGTTCAGTTGTATGGATTTGGCTGCAATTAATCCATCACGTGGACGTGGACACGTGGACGTCGTGTGGTCTCGATCTGATCGGTATTCGAATGTAAAGTGTGTATTAGAAATTATCATCGGTCTTAATATCGATGGAAAATTGTTGGGTTTCGTTTTAATAAAAAATAAATCATAAACATCAACAATTCTATAATGCATGTTGTAGTAAGCCTTACTTTTATCCAGCATTAAAAATAAGCTAGTAATAACAGGTATTTGAACAATAAAGATATTCATTGCATCCCAACAATGTTAACGACGCCATCTGACATGGCTGGCGCGCTGTTTATTTTTGCCGCCTCGTCCTTGCTTTATCAAATATCTTAGAGCTTGACCTTTGGATAATGCACTTCTTGCATATGTTCATTATGTTCCTAGACACTATTATGTTTAGATCTGGCCGAGACAAAAGAGGATAGGACACTCGGTGCATAAAAATGACCACCGCTCCTACCATAAGTATGACCGAATTGAGTTTTTATGTTTTTGTAAATATTTTGTTGCAAAAGTATATATCTATTATTTTCAGGTTATTTTTAAGTTTTTAGTTGTACTGTTGATATATGTATTATGTGGATCACGTGTCTTTATATTTATCGTTTAACCGTATTCCATGAAATTTTGTGAATTTATTGGTTCCAACTTGAAACATAGGATCCTTTTAAAACCGGCAGCGATGTTGTAAAGAACTAAGTATATTTTTTGGCAGGTTGTTTTTTAGATCCACTATGATAATTATCAATTAATATCTAATTTTGATAAAGAGTTTAGGATCAACAATTTAACATAAAAATATTTTAGATCACGTGTATATTTTCGTGCGCGATTGAAACAAGATAAAAACTTTAACATAATAAAAGGATTACATACAGGTTTCGGACAATGCACGACAATTGGTGTGATGTTCCACGTTGTTAAAATTAGCATGTTATGCAGGATTACGAGGTCGTGCCATTGTGAAGGTCATGGGTTATCAAAATACTTTAATTGGCTCTTCAATGTTTATTTCCTTGTTCTTTAAGATAACAAAATGTGACTATTTTTTATAAAAACTAAAGTTGGTAGAAGAAAAATACCTAGACAAAATAGTGAATTCATGCATGCTGTTTTAGACCTTAGTGGTCTTTAGCAACTCCGCAAGTGATCAACGTTAAGTATTACACTAATTTCTTTTTATTTTATATTATTATAGAGATGTCCATGAGCCTTAGAGACACTAATACCACGTACCTACCTTTTTTTTCTTGTTTTCGAGGGGGAAACCTTCAAAAGGTACCCGACGACGTGGGAGCAATGCCGGGTTATGTGGGATTTTTACCGCACTAAAACCCCCCCGGGATCTCCAATGGAACACAACCGGACTCCTCCGAGTGCGATGCCCCGGTTGGGCTCTGCCCTGGGGGGCCATTTACGCTCCTCCCTCACATCTGGTGTTTACGACGGCATGCGACCACACATGCGGCCGTCCTTATCGGGGTTGCTCTACGGACGGTTTGAGCTCTTACGACAGGCAGGGGATACCGTAGCCCTATTCTAGTCCCGGAACTACAGGGACAATCACGTACCTACCTGTGCGTATATAAATACTTATTTGCTGCTTCCATTATTAAATTTGTAAATATTACATCTCCCACTACTTACACAGTAGTGGGAGATGTAATATTTATGGTCAGATAGTAGGTAAATATCCAGGCAGTATGACTATAGACAGTTGTACTTAGTTTAAAATCATTAGATCAAATACTTTATGAGTATTATTATGTCATTGAGAACACATATAAATTAAGAATTATAAAATCCATGAAGTATGGTAAGTACCATGAATACCAAGAAGCGGGCCCATCAAACTCCCACGCTTACGTAATGTTTATATATTTGCACGATATTTATATTCTACTCACGAATTGTTAAAAGTACTAGGTACCTACAAAGTTACTACGTGAAGTGATAATATAGTTTTTGACCACTATGAACTACAACGGGTGATATATATCTACTTATGTTAAATAAATTTAAGGCATTTACATTATTTACGTAATACGTAGTTTATTACGTAAGTACATAGCTTATATTTTAATTCTTCTGTAATAAGATTGTTTGTGAAATTCAGCATACTTTATATTGAAATAAAGGACGAGAATAAATATTTGTATTTAGAATCAAGTATTATTCATTTCACCGATTTTGAGAAACCAAACCAAAATGTTGCTTGTTTAACAGGAAGGAAAGATAAATCGGCTGCTTTTTTGGTAATGGGGATTTTTTCCAAATGAAGTGTTTTTGTCAAAATATTGTCTGCAAACACTCGATGTATTATTTAGGCAGATTCTATGGTTTAAAATAAACGCACCGGTACATCTGCCTACACATGTCTACAGTTATCAATGGTGGGACTGACTCATGGTGTCTCTCATAATCCTACATGTTATTAAGTATTTGTAATGAGATAAATGATTGGATTACCAATGTGATGTATTCATAAAAAATCATGGCATTTGAAAATATTCCTTTAGACGAGGGACTAGGTACAGGCATTTTCTTAGCATTAAATAGTATGCATTGATAAATCTTAAGTTTCGTCCTAAATCATTCAACTTTGAAATTAATCATGAAAAATATTGCTACCGTTCAGCATGTAGCTACGTTGCTACGTAGGTACAGAATTAAATATGCTAGTCAACTATTTTAGTCCCACTGCTGGGCACGGGCCCTAGGGTTTTCGGGTTATAGTTCCCCGCACTAGTAAAGTGCGAATTAGTAGACATCACACACCCTTGAAAACATAAATTTAAGAACTCATGTTTTTTCCCGTTTATAGTAGGGGAGCCCACGATGCTAAATGTGTACAAACTCGAGCGTCATTGGGACCTATAAGATTGTGTAGATTAGACGTTAGAATGACGAAAACGTTATATGATATTTTTCGATTCAGCGGGGGTTTTCTTATTCTGACGATTTGAAAAAAAAGTATGAGAATGTATGAAGAATAATGTATTTTCCTAAAAATTAGCCTTTCCTTTAGTTTGTGATACATCATTACTTCTCAGGGATTCATGCTAATAGTGACACTATCAGATATCATAATAATACATGGTGTTTTGTTTTTCAAATTAACTTTTTTCACTACTTTAACATGTGGTAATCGGCAGATTATGAGGTTTCCCGTTTTCTAGCATTATTTCATTTATATTAAAAAGAAGATTAACCGCGCTCGTGCATGTCCAGTGATCGATTTTTTTTTCATTGTGCAAACCCCCCAATATAGAAAACTCATTTATGGTTTAGGATACTCTACAGAGTCTAAGGTATCTCCCATATCTTAGTCTGCCGCGCTCGAGACACTCCTGAAATACTCTCTTGGGCTCCCCAACATTTAAGTATGCGATAAATAATTTGTAATTAACACATACCTAACCTGAAAAATCACAGACATAGGGTTTGCCTCTCGAAACCCCTTATTGAAAGCCGAGTTTCTAACCACAAGGCTATAACCGCTTACATAATAATCGATGAACTATCTTCTTTCGTGTAACACTAATAGAAAGCGATTATTTTTTATTTGTAATAAATATTATTTATCGTTTACCTTTGTGTAGTGAGACAAGTCGGTTAAGGTTAGCGATTTCTCTGAACATTGTTGCGATATTATACATTTAACTAACGGATACATAAAACAATCAGTACACTACGCATCTAGATTGCATTCATTAGATTAATTAAACACTGAGTTATTCCATATTTAACGCATATTATTCAATTTAGGTGTTTATTCAATTAAGAATGTAAAATGTTTTTGTATTTCGTTGTATTAATAACTTTGATTAAGCGGTGCAGGTTTAGTGGCGATGTGAGAACACTAAGGGATCCGAGTTCGATTCTCAATTGTTAATGTTTGTTGTAAAGTTTAGGTTTTTGAGTTGGATGTCTGTCAAGATCTTTTGGACAGATAAATAATCACTCTTCTTTATAAAAATACAGAAAACTAATTTTGAAACCTTTTCTATAGATAGGTGTTTATAGATACTGTACTGTAGATTGGTACCCTATAGATAGTAATCCACCTCGCACCGACAGCCAGTAGTGCTATTCTGTGGATAAGTTAGAATGTCGATACATTATTACTTATTAGCGAAAACTATGAGACAAGTGAAAAGAAATGAAACTTTACATATATATCATACGGTATGCCAGACTTTTTACAAATTATAATCTAATCAACACTCGAAAGTGCGGCGCCCCGTACCGGCACTGTTTATTTTCAGATTTTGAAAGAAAGAAAGAAAGAAAGAAACATTTATTTGTAAAAAATACTACAACATTATGTGACATAAACAATAGGAAACATAACTTTAAAATCAAAACATTGCTGCAGTAAAATTTATCAAAAGGGTCCACACTCAGCCTCACCGCGGCGAACCACGGCCACTGATTTTCAGTGCGTCCCAATTCGACGAGTAGTTCGGTCGGGTGGTGCGTTAGCAAAATGGAATACAAAGAAAAGATACAAAACAATACTTAAAATTAAACTTAACTTATTAACACATGTGGTTCTATAATTAGTGTTCATACATGTGGTTCTATAGTTAGATTTCATATTTTACTACGAATTCTGTTTCGGTAATAATAAAACAATTTGTAGAATAGCATGGCAGCTCGTCTGTCATCTTTAATGTTTTTGACGTTTATCTGAACACGGGTGCACCCAACCGAGCAGACCAGCGGTTGTCGGGGAAAGTGGTCGAAACTAGTTAACACTACCTTTACGGTATTTAACTTTGTTAGTTCAACACAATGTTGTACTATGTTAATAAGTTATTTACAGTTGTCTGCTTTAATAATGAATGAGTTTAATAAGGTCAGATTATGTTCTGTAGCGAGAGACAAAGATTTTACAATTTTTAACAAAGGCGTTAATACAATACAAACAGCCAGACATTAAATCTAAATTCATAATTTTAATGTCTTTCGCAGAATCACAAATCCTCTGTACCTGTTCGATATTCAAATAAATACAATTCGCATATAGATCAAAGTCTATTAGCAATATACTTTGATCGCAATTTTTACAATACATCTAGTAGCTGAGTTCCCCTTGCGTGGACAACGTTCTTATTGTGAAATTTATTTATATCTCTTCCTTCTCATCTAGCTGCCATTGTTATCTCCAAAGGGAGGCCGCCCGCGAAGCGATTTTTGAAAAATTCCGCCCAAATTTTATGCTCGGGGGTGCAAATACAATTTCAAAGCATTTTTAATATAAACTACTCGTTGTAAATACGAAAAAACTGATTTTGATATGCGAAAATTGGTGAACCGCCTTCTGCACACTACGCCACTGTTTATGAAACTTGTTGAAATTGAGCAGTGGACTTCTTAACTAAACGGGAGGAAGCATTGCATAAAATATATCGAAATCTGAGTATCTGTAACATAGTTGTTTGTTTAATACTAGCGAGTTGGCTAACACTGATTAAGATTCATGGACTGTAATGAATCTTTATTGCTTTCACGTGCTAGATATTTTCTACTGTTAATATTTATTAGCCGCTAGTTGCACAAACATAATGAAGATTTTTCTTCGATACCAAATACCACCTATGCAGCGGTTTTGCGTTTTGGTTTGTTTTATGAAAAGCTATAACTACTGTTTAAACCCGATGAAGTTAAATGGTCTGTAAGTATTAGTAGTTCATATTAAATACCGTTTCTTATTCTCAAATGAGTTCGTTTTGTTTGTTTTTGAAGATCTGACTGAATAGTAAAACTCTTAGTAGTTTAACTCCAATGAAATCACAATCACAGGTGTTTCTGCCAAATAATAGTGTCAATCGCTAAGTACGTATTATGTTCTGTTGTGTGGTAAGGATAAATATACAAGAGTTATTTCATCTTAGTCGTCAATGCGTAACGGCGACGCAACGTGGGTGTAGGTAGGACTCTCATTTGAAGTTAACGATAGATATCCATGAGCAGTAAGCAACTAAACGTCATCGGCTGCTTCTTTGTATGTTACTTCAACTTTGTAAAGATAACAAAAGCATGATCATAATAAAGGTATGCTTGATACCTGTAATAATGAGCAATTTTCATTTTTCACAATAACTTCTGCACAAATTTTACAACTTAGAACTAGGTGTATAATAACATAATACAGTATACACTTTTAGAAAGTGTTTACTAATTAGGACAACGTTTAATGGTAGGTGCGAAAGTGACTGCACGTAATCTCCGCGCTAAATGAAATTTGTGAAGTGTTGTGTATGTCGAGGTGTTTATCTAATACTTACCTACTCACATTGTTTACAAGCTTTCTGTTCAAACTAAAAGTTACTCTTCGCGGTTCAGGTTTTAAGGATGTGGTAAGTGAGACATTTAGGTAAATGTTTTTTTTCAACTTATTCTTCTTGAATATTCTATCTGTACTTCATCTCAGTTACGGTTCTAATCATATCCGGAGTAGGTTACAAATATCTATGGGCGCCTATTACTTATCATTGAATTATGTGCATTATTGTGCATGCTTATTTCTTTGCTAGTTCTGTTCCTAAAAAAATATTATAAAATTTGGCACCGAATGTTTTAAACAACAATTTAAATAGTTCTTCCTTTATATCGGGTGTTCTTAGTATTATGCGGCTTGAGTAACATTATTACTTGTATCGGAATTATGCAAACAGTCGTAATATTTCAAACATTGCATAAAGAAACTTGATTTAGTAGTAACATTGATTAATGATTAATTAGAATCGGTGCGTAGCCATTCAACATAATAATATTTATGTATGCCTGTAAAAGGATGGTAAAGAAATGAAAGTTTAAGTAATATAATTAAGTTTTTATAATTGACATATTATGAGGACTTCAGATATAACTGTATAACTTGAATTTCAATAGGGGCAGTGATTCTTAACATGAGACGGACTACGTATATGCTCGTTTGCTTCTAGAATATAAGATTAAAATATATATATCTTGAAATAATTACACAAATATATTAAAAAAACGAAAACTGATTTATTAACAATCAGCGTACAGTTAGAACCTATTGAGTTTAAAAGCATTTGATAATAACATAAAATGTGATAGTCGCGTCATCGCAAACAAAGCCCAAAGGATTCTAACACCATTGACTCTACCAAAATGGATTTAATCGAAGCCACTCTCAAATACTTTTGAATCTCCTTTAAAATATCATTCAAACTTTATAAATTGGGACCGAATGAATCATTATATCTGCCTATGTTACACATAGAGTACGATAACGCTAGTTTAGCGGTTACCGTCCAAATAAGGTTAGTTCCCGTTACCTCTCGGCCACGCGCCTATCGAAGTACGTATGAATGAATGTGTGCCCAAGCCTTATAAATTTAGTTTTCAACTCGTTAATTTTAAATCGTGGTATTTTTTTTTATTTTGTTCTGCTATGATTTTAGATCGTTAACATATTGCTGAAATAATAAGTTGCAAATCAATATTACCTAGATATTTTATAGTAATGCCATTATTTATCATGATGTATATTTTAGGCCTCTCCTGTATCGAAGAGTGTCCTTACCTAGCTAAGGAATATCAAATAGTTAGCAGCTTACAGACTATACAAATTTAGCTTTCAAACTATGAAAAAATGTTAAACGCATAAGTATGACGCAACAATAAGCATGAAGAACAAAGAGATAATATCTCTATTTCGACAAAGTTCACGCCTCACTTAATAAATTAATTAAATAATTCGATACGGGCCACTTCATGTAACGCTAAAGCAATGTCGCTTTGGTATTTGTGTTAAAAAACCGGTTGGAAAATGCTATAAAAACATACTATGGTATTTCTCTTAATTGTGAGATATCAAGTTACGAAAAGACACCCACCCGCTCTGTAATTGGATTGGTTAAGATTACCTAAACGTGAATTTCTCAATCGTACTTTAGGGTCGCATTAAGTAAAAAAACAAAAAATAACAGGGTATTCGATTTCTCAGACCGTAGACACGTTTTCAGGGCGCTTATCTTGCCACCCATATTTATGCATGTTGTATATATGACTAAATTCGCTTCAGTCTCTTTATGACCCTTGTGTGGTATAAAACGATGGGACGCATTTCCTGTCGTGCGTGTGTATTCCCGTACGTGCGTTCCACCTGCACGCGTGCCACGATAGTTTATTGATAGTGTGATGATCATCTCTACATAATTTCGTTACATGTGATAATTCAATTGCTATCGAATCCTAGCTATAAACCAAAGTGTGGACCAAGTAATTGTATTGTCAAAACGTGCACTCAATTATTTATTGGTAAAGACATGCAGTGATAGCCTAGTGGTTAAAAAACTCGGCCTCTCGATCGAGGGGTCCGAAGTTCAAATACCAGGCAGACCTCTGATTTTTCAAAATTATGTGCGTATTAAAAATTAATTATCACTTGCTTAAACGGTGAAGGAAAACATCGTGAGGAAACCTGCATTCCTGAGAGATTTATTAATAAAAATCTCAAAGTACCAAAGAGTCTACCAATATGCACTTGGCCAGCGCGGTAGACTATGGCGTAATCCTTCTCATTCTGAGAGGAGACCCGTGCCCAGTAATGGGACAATAATGACTTGATGATGATGAAAGACATTTTAAGTTTCTAAATCATTAATAGATTCATCAACAATTATATACCCAGATAAAAAAAAGATTCGTCGTCGTTGAGGTATGAATTCATAGGTATCTCATAAAACATCGAATACAATGTACGACTGCAAATCGGGTCTAAACAATGATACTAGTATAAATGATTGCACAATATTTTTATTACACCATTAGGAGAACTTTCGCACCATTCATTAAACGAGTAGTGTGGTTAGCAGATAATCGGCAATAATCGGTAATCATCGGCTATCATCGGACTGCGGACAATTACTAGGAAAGCGTGATAGCTCATATAACGAGCATTGACAAGTGGTGATTGAATGTTCTGCTCGGATGATTTCATGAGCATGAGACTACTTTTTTATTTTAGTATTTAAATACGCTCTACAATGTAGAGGCTCTAGCAGTAGGTACATATTGGTTGGGTTAGTGAGCTTAGGTGAAGACGTTTCTGTATTATATAAGTAGCAAAATAAATGAGCAAGCAGTGTATCTGGTGGTAAGCGGCCAGTGTCGCCGGGCGACCAAGACTTTAGTCGTAGCTGAAGTCAATCACAAATAGATATATTGCCATCCCAGGGAATTAAGTTGGAACACCTCGTATAGAATAAGGTCTCATAGATATAGTGCTGGCCCTATGAACCCTATGATTCTTGCAGTAGGACATGGGATCTTTCAACTGCATTGTTAATAAAATCTGACCTCAAGGGGGACTAGAATATGTTTAATAGTCTTTGATTTATCTTATTTGATAAATCTTAGTTCGTAATAGATTTTCATCGATTGTGAATATTAATATTACGGACAGACGCTCGTTTCATATGCCTATACTGTATGGAGGTTGACTCCACGTATAATCTTCTTTATATATTTCAAAAGTCTTTGTGCTAAGTCAGTATAGTCAATGTAGGTTGTGCTGTAGGCGAAGCTTAGGCGACTTGACGAGGTCATGGCCGGATGAAAATTAATTTGTTGAAGATGCATGCGCTAAGCACTCAGGGACTATTATTATATTTGGATTATGCTTTGATTATACTATACTTGGTTGCATGAATTGCCTTCATATTTATTAGTTAGTCTGAGATATTTTGAGCTATAAAATATGGGGAAATCTTTATATAAACTTAAACTTCTGAAGTAGGTAGTTGTTAATGTTTTTCTACATTTTCCTAAGTCTAAACGCCTGTAAAAGTAGAAGAAAGAACACATTACACTAAACATTTACAATATTAGGTACTCGTATTAACTTAGGAAGAATTTACAGTATAGAAGCAACTTTACAGTACATAACGTAACTTAACTTTACAGTACAAATTTACTGTATATAACGGGTCATGGACTTAGGGCAATTGTTTTGCTTAAAATCAGAGCTGTTTTGTTTGAAAATATCAAACCGGAGAAAATGAATCCATTAAATAAACACTAGGTATAATATACATATTTATATAGTCTATAAACTTTCATTTACTTGGATTTTTGACGCTAGTATGTATATATTATGACAAATATTATAAATGAATCAAAAATATATATTTTCTGCATATAAAAAAAAATAAAATAGCAGGTCAATTTATCACAGGAGAAAACGATATTTAAAAAATAGGCATAGACAAATTTGCATGTTTATTAATTGCAAAATTTCCTTCATTTTATTATTTGGCCAAAATGGTTTTTGTCTATTTTTTTATTAAAATACATTTAACTTTTGGACATCACGTTAAAATTCTATGTCACCCACTTTTGCTCGGCTGTGGGCGAATACAGGTGCGCATGCGCAAACCAACGGCACACATGACGCCGCCAACACGTTACACGCGCGCGCATCATCGTAACGCACGTTAAAATAACGCCACGCGATTCTGTGCTTTATTTCGAAAAAGATAAAGGTGAAGTTTGAAAAAGTCTGAATTTTCTTTCGTGAATATTTTGGTAGTGCATTTTGAAGTTTGACAGTTAGGTGAAGTGAATTTTGAATTTCGAGTGCGTGTTGAATTTCGCGCACTTATTTTGGGGACTTGTTACATTTTTTTGGTAAGTTAATTTTTTAATGTTTTTATTTCATAAATTATTATAACGAAATGCGTAAAAATTAAGAAAAGGGTATATTATTTAAATTATAATAAATAGTTTAAATTATCTATTTTATGACGTTGAGAATTATATGGTATGCAGTTTCTATAGGCCAAGTCAAAATCTTTATAAAAAAAAATCAGAAACCATATCAATAAATTATTTATTATTTTTAAATTAGTGTAACGTAGTAGTAGCGTAGCGTAGTAAGATTTTGGTTTTACTATAAATTTATTACTTTTGCCTATAAATTTATTGCTTATTTCATGTTTCATCTAAAAGGTTTTTATAGTCCGTCCTATATAGGTGCTTTTTTTGGTTACCAATTGCTCAGGTATTTGAATAAAAGATTTCATATTGAAAACTAATATATGTAGGTATTCTTTAACATGAAGCTGTGGATGTCGTATTCATGTAAATATAATTATAATATTGTTAGGGTCATAATGACCTTACCATCCAATGACCACTAGGTCATCGTTTTTTACTCGATGACCTTAAGGTATCAAATCCGTGTTATGTCACGATAAATATTTAACGTATTTTAAAATAAGATTTGCGTTGGCCATAAAACTATAAGCGATTGGACATTTTAATTTATTGAGGTAACCATAATATTCGTAAAATTCGCACATTTAATACTTTATTTTACAAGTCGATGAGTCATATTATATTATAAACTTTTAGTAATATTCACATAAGAAATACATCATTATATTGATTACATGTTTAGTTTTAATGAATATGCATATTGTGTAAATAATATTACCTATTCCCTTACACAAAATGTTTAGAAGTGGTAATATTTATCTATATAAATTTAATTTTAGCATAACATACCAATATAAAAGTGTGTGACTAATTGAACTTTTTCTTTCGTTACGTAAATTAATTGCACTTAAAAATAATGAATTTTAATATTATAATTGACGTATATAACACAAGTACAGTTAATTAACTAACATATTTCTTGTATATGACTATCTGTAAGAAATGTTGGTTCACAATCGCTTTCTTTGCGTATAATATATCGGAAATAATATGAAGGAAGTCACTATGCATCGATTCTGCGTAAGTATTATGTATGTATTATGTTATGTGTTACATAAACCTTTGTCGTTGAAATCTTTTGTACTGGCCATATTTTGTAGGATTAGGTGAATTTTGTAGTACAAGTATCATTTATACTTTGAGGCTTGCGTAGTCAAATGGCAAAAAATGAAATATTTTAAGGTAATAAAGCCGAACTATAGCCAAGGAGCATGCTTCTTGGTAGTGGTTCTTCTCGATAGCATCATTGCTACCTTAGTTTTTGTGCTATAATAGCAGTGTTAAGGACTCCTTAATTTTGTTTTAAATGGTTTGGCAATGGAGCGTACCTACTTACAGAACCCAGAGTTCAATGTAGTTCTCAAAAGTAGCAACGCATCTGTAACTGACCTCATTAGGTAATTCAGCCTATTTGTGATTTGACCATATATGCTCGAGGGCGGCAATGACCACTTGGATGGACTCTACGCTCATTTCGTTACATTCATTCATAAAACCTTCTAAAATTGTGTACATACATCTTGCGTATTTAATGGATTTGATAAAGCCATTAGCTGCGTGTGAATGGAATTACGCAAATATGCAGACGATTCAATCAAAACTTATGCAAGTGTTTGGACGACTTACTTAAGGATTTCAATTAATTAATATTTGCTTTGCTCATAATAGGACGTTTCGATTTATTATCAGAAATTTAGGTAATTATTTACAATTTGCTTTGAAACCAAGACATGTCAGCGGTAGTCGAGCCATAAAAATACACATATTGTTGTATCTACATATATAGATAAAAAAAAATCTATTAAGTACTGATGACCCGTAGGACTCTGTGGTCATTACTTCGATCTGGCCGATGGCTCCAGGTTCTGTTAGATACACACGCGTGTCAGGCAGACAAATAAGAAAGGAAATTTGCTTATTTTTTCCCGTCAGCATTAATGTCCATCGTATATACACAAAAATAAGGATACCATCGCATCTTGGTGTGCGGAAAAAGGCGTTAAAAATCCATTACTGTTCTTCTAGTGGAGTTAGCTTTCGTAGCAAAGTGAGAACGGATTAGCCACATACCTTAATCTACCACCGTATTGCCACTGCGGTATGACAAAGTTCATACAAATTCAAAAACTTTCAAAGAAATTAAAACTTCATAAAAAAATCAAAAAGGTTTCTAAAAACCATAGCCAGTATAAAATCTTTGTAGTTACTACAATGCAGTAGCTTTGTATAGTCGTACATACATTTGTTTACTGTCAAATAGTTCTTCGAGTTTGTTCATTGAGGTTGGTTGACGCCTTTAACAAATATGAATGAGGTCGAGCAAATACAGAAGTGATTTTCGAAATACTTAGTATGTGTCATGATTATGTTCAAGGTTAAATGGTACACGAAAAAAGATGGATACGTGATGCGAATAAAAAGAATAGCGTTGTATGGAAACAGTTTTTTGCAAATTATTGATTAATGAGTAAAAACTATGACTGTATCCGTCATAGTCCTTTGAATTGGTATCTAGGTATACAATATAATTAAATATAATGTAAATAATTTAATATAATTCACTAATAATTAAATATAGTAGAAATCAATGAATGAATTAAATTTACTATTGTTTAATAGATACTGATGTGTACCCAAAATAAATATAAGTATTTTAGAAACGGCTACATTTATATCGACTGAAATTTCACGCAAGTTACTTAACTGGAAGTGAGATGGGCTAATTACGCCAAAGTATGCAATAATTAAGTCTAAAAATGCGTGGGCTTTCATAGTAATTAGGCTTCAGAAAACCTTTGAGTAGATTCAGTATTATTGTTAATGGTAATCCAAACGTTTTCAATGAATAATCATAAAAAACAATATAAAAAAAATTAGCTTAGCAACAGTGATTGCGAAAAAATGGCGAATCGAAAATCATGAATGGAATGTCATCGGATGCTGATGTGAATTGCGCAAGGAACATCGAAAGTGACCAACGGGTTGTTATGTACGGTCGGAGCAAAAGTTATATGAAATACATACATATTCTTACCTACCTATTCTTTATATTCATCCCCTCTTTAACTCCTCACCCTAAGGTTGCCTAAAAGAAATAGCTGTGTTAGCGATAAGGCCGCCTTTTGTATCGTCCTGAATTGTATGTTCTTATTTTTGTGTACTATATTGGGTACAATTAAGAATATTATTATTATTATATTCATACATACATACATACATGTATAATGATTGTATTGGCCAATATAAAGGTGCATATTTTTTCTCTATTGCGTATGATTTTTTATGTATAATGGAAGAAGCGCGTTTGATATTATAAAATTAAAAAAATAATTTTACTTATTTGCAAAACGTACTGCACTTTTCGTTCGTGCTCCCCACCGCCCGATTGCAGTGGGACGTAAAAAGAATATACGAGTAGCACTTGTAAAAATGTTGTTCATTGTTTCTAATGAATCAAAATGTAATTTTAATCAGAGCTTAGTACGTCTTTCCAAATAAAACTTTATTTTGAAGTTTATGACCACAAACAAATAGATGACTATTTAAATCCGTTTCCAAGTTTAACATTTTTTGGTCATCTTATTCTATTCAAAGTCTATTTAACGTAACTCGATAACCTTGTTGTAAATGTCAATTAGCGTTTATTTTAAAAGCCTAACATCATCGCGAAGTGACCACCTTAAAACCAAAAACCGGTATCTCTATATACGGTTTTGCGGACCGTACTCGTAATGGGGCTAACGAAATGCCGGCGATTTATTTGCCATATGTTCGCGCATTACCGATCTTCTATACTTGTGTCGAAAGCGAAATTACGTTGTTACAATGATCACCGTAAACATTGTTTTGGGATGTTTTGTCTTGTTATGATTGATCTTGTCAGTTGTTTTTTTTTTGGTTTTTAGAGGACATAAGGGGTTAGGGATGTCGGTATAGAGAAAATTGGTGTTTTCTTCTTTGTCCGCGAAGTTCTCGAAGTTTTCGAATTGTATAGCTCCATTTTTTTTTACGGAAGATATAGATTTTGTAGAATTGCCGGTTTAGTAGGCGTCTCTCTTTTAGTTGGGGGTAATATCTGGAAGTCAAATGTGTATGCTTGAATATCTGTGGGACGGTTTCCTAGAGCTGTTTACTTTTTGATTTCTACTTCAAACAAAAAAAGGAAAGCAGAACAGTAGCAACACTAGCCTGGTTAAAGTTATAGTCGTAACTATGTACCTTCATTTCTATACAGTTTTATTATTTACCGACACTGTAGAAAACCTTATCTTAAAACTTACTAGATCCTTGTAAATGCTAATAACTTGAGCAAAGTGTAGTGACACTTAAGTTTCAATAGATTATTTTTTCGGCTTAACGGATTTAACAAGTGGTTTTCAACTATACACTTGGCAAAATAACATGATGAGTAAGTTCGTGTCTTTTGTATGGAAGTTTCACTCACAATAATTGTGGAAATTTCCTCATGTGTCATGTTTAAAAAAATACCAGAAGAAGATATATTATCTATTTTTATTAAGCATAGAAATAGGATCACGATCATGCAGCCCACCTGATGATAAAGTAGCATTTGCCGCCTATGGACCGGTATTTAGTATGAGTTTTTACGTTTTTACAAAAATGTCTGTTTTTGTAATTGTTTACGTATTTTTGTACCACACATTTCTAATCAGTGCCCCCAGCGGACTGTATCAGAACTGATGGATATGTATGACGGCAGTGTATAGACAAGCTCCAATTTGTTTTATATTGCCGGTATTAATTATCGGTATCGGCTCGGTGACGGTGGCGGTGGACAAACACCGTTGGGTACAGATAGTAATAGAGTACTACCTGAGGGTGACCACAGATACCTAGTCATCCCTGACGACTATGTTATAAGGCAGAATTACTAGCATTCTTTAGACAGCTTCTTGTAATTTATACGGTTATGAAAATCAACGTATTATACATAAGGAAGTATTCAATATTAAGCAAATTGTATGCACAGTTTCGTTTTAATAAATACATGATTGATTTTGTGCAATTAGTATGTCGTTGTTGATGAATTATGAAAACATTTTTTCAACAAGGAATCTAATTATAATGGAGATACATGATAATCAAATTCCTGTTTTAATTAAATTAGGTATAAAAACGATGTAATAATAGGATGGCGAATCAATCGTATCGTAACATCCTAAGGCTCTTACATTTTCGAACTTCATTTCCTTTGAAATGATGCAACTGAGGCATAACTAGTTGCCAGATTGTTCCGACCTTCGATCTTGATATATGTTTATACTTCGGAAAGTCCAAGATACGTTTGTCATTGAATATATTCGAATCAGGGAGTCAGGATGCTCAAACGTCATCCGCATATTAATCGTGGCACAGTAACTTGGCCTTTATTGCTTTCGACACTCCTTCACGATTGTACTAAGAATCGTGTACTTAGGACGACTTGTACATAAAATTCGTTATTGTTTGATATAGATAGTGTAGATACAGTTGTTCGTGGTCAGTGACCCTGATTGTCTATTTGTTAGTTTTCAATCACATGTAAGTTTGGACGTGTGGACAGAATTTTAAAGGCTTTTTACAGTAGAAGTTTACGAGAACTAGATGAAATAATTTGTCTTAAATAGTATACGAGATGTTTAGTGCTATAAAATATTTAAAAAAGAAATTGATATTGTAATATGGAAACTATAAAAAGCAAAGAGGAAAGTTTGGGAATGGAAGGTTTGGTGGTGCTGTGTGTTTTTTTACTTCTGTTTGATCTACTGTGAATGGTGCCTAATATTTTTCGAGCGTATGTGCGTATATCTTATTCTTTGCCATGCCCAATAGCCCAAACAGCTTGAGAGATTTTAACGTATGAAAGTTGAAACGATGACTTAAGCTATATTTTAAGCAGTCGGGTTTTTGTCCTAATCTAGACGCACGGCAATGCGTCCACTAAATTCACGATTTATTATTTATTTTTCGGTGTAGTGCATTAGTGATATAAATAGTTCACAGTTGTAATAATATCTTTGTGATCCTAGGCACTCAAACCAGTTCACAACGATACCGTGGTGTATTGCGTTTGTTCGGACCCTGAGTCAGGCTCTTACCAGACTTTCTATTGCGAAACATCTTACTCACCGCATTGCATCAATTCAGATGTAATTTTGGTAATTCTTGTGCGAATATACACTTCGTATTCAAACCAGTTTGCGCTGAATAATTCGGATTCGTGAAATTCTGGGCCATTTCGAATAACGATTAGTCATTATAGATTATTGGGATATTAATTGCAATGAAACCTAATTCAGATCAACCTTTACATATTGTATTTGTAAATTGTCTTGATGGCCTTAACATTAGGATTCAAGATTAAAAAAAGAGATTTAACAGTTACGACCACAACAAGAACAAAAAAATCTTGTTTCGTGGCAAGGATAGTCTATATATTAAAATGAAATGTCTAAGGGATGGTTATGATTTTGTGGAAAATAGTAATCGTTATTTTCAAAAGTGATCAAGACCTGAAAATTTAAACGGCGTCAGAATGAGGTTAATATTGTTATAGCATATACTTACTTCTATATTATAATATATATTTATGTAACGTCCAAGCCTAAACGGCTTCATCAATTTTAGCATTTTCGGCATTTTCGGTAGATGTTTATTACCTACTATATTGTTTTATGGGGGAAATTAGGTGCAATTTACTAAATTTTCTAAACTAGTTATGCGTATTATTTCTTGAAGAACTGTTTTTAGTATTTTTAATTAAGCGTCTTCTTATGAAACCACATTCAAAGATAAATTAAAAATGTTTATTTTGATCATTAAATAGAATTTTACGCGTATAATTTTCATTTTATGCTTTTCTAGTTGCATAAGTGCATGTTTCACAACATGTCCAAATGACTTCTGTGTAAAACAGATACGTTACTTCGCTACTATTACAGTACAGGTTTGATGTGATGATTGGCATTATTGATTCATGAGCGATAGTTACGAATACCAACATAAAAAACCTACAAGAACCAAAAAAATGTGTTCTAGTGTTACCGTTGTTAAGTTGTTCGTGAAAATAATGCCATGCTTTTTAATCGATAATCTTTTATTCAGCTTTACTTCACTTGGTTTAGGTATATAGTACTATTTTATAGCAGCTGTAAAAGTTTACTGGTAATTACGACCTTTTACATGGAAGTCCTGAGTTTTAGTCCCAGGCATCCGGTTTTAGGATTTCTCCAAGTTAGTGCGTTTTAAAACGCAATCATTTGTTTTGACGGTAAAGGAAAATATGTGAGGAAGTATACGTGCCTGAAAGTTAATAAAAAATAAGAGTTCTCAAAGGTGTGTGAAGTCTACTTAACCGGATTTGAGCTGTGTGATGGAGTATGGCCTAGACTATTACACTGAAAGGAGATTTATACCCAGCAGTGGACAATTAATGGATTGATGATGATGATAAGTCTTATTATTCACACTTAATAGCTCTATATTTCCAATGAAAAAATAGTGTTCGATTTTACCTAGATACTAGGACCAAAGTAAGTGCGTACGAAATCCCAAACATACCGGTTTCGCAGTAGATACCGATTTCGAAACATTCAATTTGAGCTAAACGTTCCAGCCCCGAGGTTTGACTGGTTTCAAAACTAAATACGCTGCGGTCACATACATTTTGTACACACGATTATTACATTTGCTAAAAATACTATGTATACTTAATATGCAGATGTAGGATTTTGATTTTGTTGTTTGAACACGCTATCTAGGGAAAATTTTAAAAATAATAAGACATAAAAAATGGTAAGTTGGTCCTTTCAATTCAATTTGATCTATCTATAGTATGTGCTGTCATTTACGCGAGAGATCAATACAATGAGTTTGATTAATGGTGTTTAAACGCGGGAGAAACAGCGTGAAACAGTTAGTAAATTATTCATAATAAATGCAATAGCAAGGTAGATACTCCTTTGCCAGCACGATGTGTTTAATTTATAGGCACCTGATACAATGGCATACGTATTTTGCATTAAACTTTATCCTTTATAGGTCATACTTGACAAAGTGTATTTAATGTTGTTTGATTTAATCTTATAAAGTCACATAGGTACCACAGATACTAGTAAATTTAGTTAGAATAGGTAGGTAGTTCTTTAATTATATGAAGCCTAGTACAACGATCTGAAATGAAGCGATAGAAAGTAAGATAACAGAGGAGTCTCTAATGTATTGCCGGCTTTGAAGGAAACCTTTTTTGTACTACGAGTATTGCTGAATAATTATATGTTATAGCGATTCAGGCATAGGCACAGGCTATGGACGAAGTACGTTTAACATTTTATCAAATTTAGTTTTTTTTTTTCTATATAAATAAAATAAATGTGATGTTGTTACACTCAACCTTGAGAGTAATTTATTGTAAAATTGCAGAATATTTTACTGGGTATTTACTTATATTTTGTTCGATCAGACAAAGGATAATCTTTGCTTTTATCAATCAGCAATTCAGCAGTTTCTCTAGTATTTAATATACAGCTGCGCAATAACGCTAAGTATTGCAAATTCAGTGTTTCTATAAACATTATTTGTTGAAATTCTTAAAGCTACGAGGGGCTAGGTCTTAGGTCAGACTATGTGTAAACATTAATAATATAAATGAGGTTATATCTGTAATGTTAATAGGATGACCAAATTTTAGGAAATCAATTCATATATATGTATTTACAATCATTTGCAACATACTACGTTATTATTTAAGAGCAATTAAGAAATTCCAATTGTGGGGTACAATATCAATAACAAGCAACAAGATCATAGACTTTAAGATAATCAACTACAAATTTATGCCTTACTGCTGGACTCGGGTCTCATTTGAACGTTGGAAAATTTCACGTACTTTTCAGATTTTTTCAAAGATCTCTCAGGGATGTACGAGGTAGATTTTTCACTATGTGGGATTCGAATCCCGTACCCCTGGAACGAGTCTATTACTGCTTCTATACTATTATTTATTATATAAAACGAAATATAATAAATAGACACGTATTTCGCAGAGTACCGTAAGGACTTTTAAGCTGAAAATAAGATGTCCATGCATGCTCGGTTCTCTTAATTAAAGAAAAATACAAATATAAAACATAGGCAATGTGCGATATAAGATTTTATGACGTCACTAGCATCAACTCACAGACGGCGACGGTAGGCGTCGGCGCTGAACTAATTATAGTTCGTTTGGTCTCTAGCGGCCGCCATCATGAATATTTTATTAGGGAAAAGCGAGTTCCATCGGATATGCAGTTTGATTCCGATGTCGGCGCTGTCCCACCGGTGATGAAGATCTATTATAAGGAAGTTGCGATGTGTTTCATCTATGTTTTTGATTTGGTATGATTACCAAGCTTGTGATTTTGCATTATATTTTCCTCTTAATGCGGTAGCATTTTATTCCTCAAAGACACATAAATAGAATATGGCAGAGATTTGGCATCAGAGTTCGAGTCTTATACACCATGGCTAATTTAATTATATCAATTATATTTTTCGTAAAACTTATTTATGCGAATAAAATTTCAGTATTAGGTAAGACATTTCGACAGAGCACACACTTGTTGCAATTATTTGTAAATTATTGTCATGTAATTTGACTATTTTTTTTATTGATATAGCTACTTACTATTGTATATTTTCTTTAGATGTAACTTAATCAAGCATAGTTCTCAGGAAGTTTAAGAAAAATACACGTATGCCTACGAAAGAAAAGCGAGTCTGTAATAAATAAACTTGAAACATTCCAACGATAAGGAAAGTAGGAAGGTCAAATTTCTCGACATTACCGAACTGAGCTTAGTGTTATGCTAATTGGATATTGTTGGAGGCATTCGGTTAGTGGGGCAACGGACCGGTTGAGCTACTGCCGCCCTCTAGCGTGAAAAGTCCGGTTGAGCTACTGCCGCCCTCAGTGAACAAAGTGACATGAATACGCATTCATATGCAGTGATGATAATATTGAATGACATGTACCTAAGGGTGCCTACACACTAATCAATCGACGGCACAATTGAACGTTCAACCTGTGAATTCGTTACACTAATCGATCGTTCTATACCTTCAATCGACAATAGAATCGATGTCAGTCGAATGCCAGTCGACGTCGACCGTCCGTGCCTACCTCCTCTGAATATATTTCAAAAGATTTCCACGATGGTTCCATCACTGATCGATCGTCGTTTTATCGACCGGTGTTCATCGAAGAGACAAATCGCGCCATAGCCACAGCCACAGCCACAGCCACAGCCACAGCCACAGCCATAGCCATAGCCATAGCCATAACCATAGCCATAGCCATAGCCATAGCCATAACCATAACAAAGGCTGCATGCAATTAAGCACCATTAATACGTATCACTTAATTTTAATGGTCAATATTTGACTACACATTTTTATCTATACTAATATTATAAAGAGGTAAACTTTATTTGTTTGTTTGATTGTAATGAATAGGTTCAAAAACTACTGGAACGATTTTAAAAATTCTTTCACCATTCGAAAGCTACGTTATCCACGAGTAACATAGGCTACATTTTATATGAAATATGTTTGATAAATAGATATTGAGGCGGTACAAAGTTTGCCGGGTCAGCTATTTCTTAATAATATAGTCTAGATAAGGTGTAATAGTAACTATTACGCCTGTTATTAATAAATAATCTATCCAATCTTTGCATACCAAAGATCGAAATTTGATACTCGTAATTTTTCCCCATAAGATTGTCAAATTTCAATATAAGGTAGGCAAATAAGTGGGTTATTTTATCGGAGCGAATGACGTACATTTTGTAACTACCGGCATTCTTGAAACAGCTAATAAATTTCGGTGTTACTAAATTCAAATTTAAGTTATAGTTGTAAGGAATTGTGCTCCAATTGTTAAAGTGGTAGGGCTTGTTTGACCAGCTACCACCGACATCAGCGGCCCTGTGTCGCAGAACAATCTTAGACAATATCGTAGTACGACAAATACAGTACCGACTATAGTCTACGATTCCCTTAAAGGTACTAAACGTATTTCAAAATTTTAGTTGACTTTTATTATTATTATTTTTATTTTTTATTTTAACGGTAGTGTTAAAAATGTACATTTTTATTCATATATCTTATTGCGCGACGGAAATATTTAAGTTCTGTGCTGAAAAATTAGATACGTATGTATCTGTAAACTTACATACGTACTAAAAACATGACGTGTATTTCAATTTTATTTTTAAATTATTTCAATATTTAACTGAAATATTCTTTTTGTTTTCAGGTACACCCAAGTGGCGAAAGTGATATTTAAAACAAAAGTGATTTTCTAAAGTTATAATGTTAGTAGTTGAAAATTTCTCCAAAGTTCAAAACGTGTATAGTTGATTTGAAAAATACAAAAAGTGTGTGTTTGTAGTGCAGTGTTTTGTGTTTAAAACGTCAAGATGATGACCTTATACAGAACCATTAAAGGGACCAGCACTTCGAAGAGGAAACGTCGGGAGAGAAGGTAAGGCTTTCAACTAAATTAAGTAAATTTTGCCATAAAAATTAAAAAGGTTCATGACCTTGATAAAGGATTTTCGTAAATTAAAAATAAGATGGATTCCGTACATCGAAAATGAAAAGAACTTATAATATCTTATGGATTTCGAAATTGTCAATTACGTTTCTGAGGTTAATTTACTGCCGAATCGGATAACTGTAAAAAACTCGGCTGATTTGTATTTATTTGCTAATTTGTATATTTTTTTTATTTAAAAGAAACATCCTTTTTTTCTTGAAATTAATGACAATCAAATTCAAGTGCAGTATTAGCTACAATTGTCCAAAAATGATAGTTCGAAAATACAATGTTATAACTTTATTTAATTAAGTTCCATCTAAAATTCACGCTAAAGATGAAAAAAATATATAAACATTAGTTGACTCGGCAAACGTTGTGTTACACATAAAAAAACGGTATACAAATAAAAAAAAATTAAGGGTGAACAACCCTTACCACTAGAGGTATGAAAAATAAGTAGTAGACGATTCTCAAACATACTGAATATGCATATAAAATTTGGTGAAAATGGGGAAAGCCGTTTCGGAGGAGTACGGTAACTAACGTTGTGACACGAGAATTATATATATAAGATTATCTAGAAAGATTTTCAAATTTTAATATTATATTTTTTATGCTTGTTTTTATAAGTAACAGTTCATAAACAGCGTAATAAAATAATGATATAATAAGTACCTAACATCTTGTTATTCAAAGTATCTGTAACAAGAATCAAAGTACTGATAAAATGCACTTCAAATGTGAAACCGCGTACAACGATTACAGTATGCGCAAGCGCCGCCAACGTTTAGGTGGCGGGGAAAGGAAACTACATTGCCATACCGTGAATATGCCTTTTACTTACCGTTATGTCTCGGTTATGTTTATGTAGTTCGGTGTTTTTGTGGTAGATGTCGCTGTGAACGTATAAATATTTAAATTTCGTTCATATTATTTGTATTACGAAAATATAATTTCAAATAAGTAAATCAAAGTTAGTAAAGTCAAAAGTTATAGACACTTTGCAAAGTGATAGTAGTTTATTGACGTTAGTAGTTACACGCTAGCCAAGTTAATTGAAGTAGGACTTGTCGCTGTTCTACTATGAAGGCACTGCCGCCACAGCTATTTCTGTCATATCACAGAATTATTAAATACACGGTTTTCTGATTTGAAGGATTTTTTCAAGTAGAAATTTCAGTCTTCAGGGCAACGCATTTGCGACCGACCTGAATTCAGTCCTATTTCAGTTTGATTACCAATGTTTATGAGTAGCAGCGACAACTGCTCATCAGATGAACTGTAAGCTCGTTTGTTACTTCCATCCAAAAAAACTTGTAGCAACAACACCATGTCAGACTCCCAATCATTACCCCTATCGGATGAGCAGAGCTAATGGGTTCCAAGCAAAACATAATTAAGTTATTAGATCTATGTGTTTTCTAATTAAGAAGATGACTTCAACGGTTGCTTATCGTACGTAGTCGATCGATTAGTCGGCACGTCAACCTTTTGACGTACTTTTTGTGCTATCAAAAAACATGTTGCTATGACTCCATGTCTGTTTTCTACTTGCTAGGTTAAACCTCTGGATCTACTTGGTGTCTCCATAGGTACATTGTAAATTAAATTACACCAACTACAGCAAAACAAATAAAAAAGATACTAATAATAAAGTATCATAAATCCATAGGGTAGAGGAGAGGTTCTACCCAGGTCTAAAATTTTTTGAAGATATGTTATTATTATTTATTAAATATAATTTGCGATGAAGGAAAAATATATAATGTACTGAAATATACCCGTCAGAAAGTTGTCAATAAAGTCCTATTAATCTGTATTCGGTTAGTATGTTGGATTACGACTTTAAGGAATTACGACTTAAGAAAAAATCAGAATTTAACATCATAACATCATTAAAAACAGTTTGCTTGCGAAATACTTAACAAGGCTAACTTAAAGATATTTTCATTTAATTTAAACTCAACATTATAAGTTGAGCACCAAATTACACACAAACAATTTTAAGCAACGTTTCTACATATTGAACGAGGATACTTTATTTTAACAGTTATGTATCGACAGCGGTGATTTATTTTTATCCAAACTTTAATAGCCTGATTAGGACGTCATGTTTTGGATAGTGATACGGATTAAGTTTAGTTTCGGTCTAGTTTTATTGTTTTTCTGAGATTCGTTTCTTACGAGCATGAAATATTGATCATAATTATTAACTTTGTAGATAATAAAATATTATTTTAAAATATAAACGCTGACTGTAAATTAATAGATAAATACAGCAATTATAATATTCTAAATTTATATCCCTTATCATTAGTTATACTACGTAATTAACACCTAATAACATTGTGTACTAAATTGTGTTACTTTATAAAATAAAGATTTTATTATTAATTATATCCTTTTAAATAAAAAGACAAAGTTGAAGTTAGTCTAAAAATACTTATTATACATGTAAGTTTGTACGAAACTGAGATTTACAGGAGTTCAGAAAAACCGTTAACAACATCAAAATTTTATAAAATAGGACTTCATGTCTACTTAACTTCGCTTAAGGTTTTTTATTATATTATTATTGTTCTTTATAGAACAATATAAGTAATTTGCATCAGTTCGACATCAAGTTGCATTATCAGATCTAATAAAGTTCAAGGAATTACGTGTCAAGCTAATTACTTTGAACTTTACTAATTAAATTGCGGAATTTAATAGCTTATCTAATATGACATGTGTGACTAATTCGTAAATGCGTGCACAAAACTGATTGTTTATGGTAAAGAATTTATTGTTAATAAAAATAAGCTATTAATAATTAATTTTAAGGTAGAGCTCACTGTTTAAAACGGGACAATGATGATTTATTGACGTTTGTACTTTAGCACGTGCGGTAAGGTTAAGTGGTAAACACTACTTGTACACTACACTAGGTATGTCAAGTAGTCATGGGTAGCAAGGCATGTGTCATTGACCTCACGTATGACTTTAAATAGTTCATTATAGATGTGTAAGGCAAAGTTTGCCTCAGATTCAGTTAAAATATTTATTAAAGTATTTGTTATATAGGCCACAGTAATAAACACAGTATACACTTTGTAAAATATAAGTGTCTATCTTTTAAGGTGCAAGAGATAGAGGTTTAGCAATACAATCACAATACCCTTTTGGTAGGCAACCCTAAGACAGTTGTCAATTGTAATTTCATTCTGAAAAAGAAATATTTGGGACTTTAATCGAATGCTACCATCCTGTATCTTTATTGAGTAGTACCCTTATCACGTATTGATGTTTACGATGATCAGTAAAATCTTGTGTTGACAGCTGAAATGCATGCAAAATGCATATGCGGACGTATACAGATCTTAGGCACGATGCTCACGCATATTAAAAAATAGCTATTATTAATCGATTTTGCTTGTGAGTACAAATGTCTGATTAATATATTTTCTAAATATGGGAGCAGCATACAGTATACCTAATGGTAAGAGGTTGTTACCGCTTATAGATATACCCTTGAAACGCTTAACACTCCTGTTATTAGGCAGAAATACGTGTGGCGGTGGTGCCGCCGGAATCGAGCCACAGATGGCTCAACTACCTTCAAAATTGCAGTTTTAAGCGCTGCATAACATGCTTACTTACGCATTCTAGGCATTCCTACTTTGTCCACGAGATAGTATCATCATCTGTAGCTAACCTCAGGTCATATTCTTATCCTATCTGGGGTTGATTACAGATAGCCATGGGCGGTAGTAGCCACTTACTATAAGGTGGACTAATTTACCTATTATTGGTTCTGTTAAATAATAAGAAATAGAAAGTATAAAGGAAGAAGTAGTTATAATATGGAAGGAAATAAATTATTACTTGCTTGAAATAATGACCGTTACAACGTAATTTAAAACGTCTGTATAGCAACATTTTACAATATTTAGTCCAATATTTTTTATTGTTGAGAGATTTTTATTCATAATAGCAACTTTATTTACTTTTTACTGCTAGATTTTGTAACAATATCGCAATATAATAAATATAAATAACAGATTATTTTAACAAGCGTAAATAATAGAATATTATTTTGTATTAAGAGTGTTGTAATAATCGCTAGTGCGAATAGGGCCTTAGTATTGATTGTGGGAATATTTTGGCAGAAACCGATTTGTCTGACTAATCTCATTGCGACGCCTGTTGAATTTGGAATTATCTCGCGTGCAAGAATCACATGTCAAATGTAAATATATAAATATAAATTTAGGCTTTTATTTTAAAATAGAATGAAGTTCATCGATCTTATCGAAGATACTTTTATTTTATTTAGTTTATGTGATCTAGGTTGTTCTAGGCACATATACACAATCCAACTTTAGCGGAATACTTATATGTAGTTTGTTTTTTGGTAGAACCTTCTTCATGTCTTCTCCTTGTCAATGTCACCTGACAGCCTCCTCACAGAGCCTTGTGCAATTTAGTAAACTTAGCATTTTACTTTGCAAACGTTTTTCATTTAAAGATCTCTGAAGTGTGTAGGTTTTTTAATGCCATGTTGTTTTCTTTTATTGATGAAGTAAGGGATAGGTTAGTTACCTTTTTATTTTTTTTATAATATAAGAGTAGCAGACGAGCATGCAGTCCACCTGATGGTAAGTGGCTACTGCCGCCCATGGACATCTGTAATCAACCCCAGATAGGATTAGATATTCCTACCTGAGGTCGGCCACAGATGCGCCGCTACTCCTGAGGACTAAGCTGGAACACCTCGGAAAAGTCTGTCTCCCTTGCCACACCCTTCAAACCGGAACACAGCAGCGCTTAACACTGCTGTTATTAGGTAGAAATAGGTGTGGCGGTGGTGCCGCCGGAGTCGAACCACAAAGGGTTCTACCACCTTCACAAATTTCTAATACGCCACTAACTATGAAAGTATTATTGCTAATGCGAAAAAGTTATAGCTTATTTAGATGTTGTTCTTTATTACCATAGATTTGCACAATTCCTTAGAAAAACATTAATTTGTCCTTGTAGTGTGTTACCTTCATTCTTAGTATTCTAAAATACGTATTTACAGGAATGTGTTTTTAATTCCAAGATCATTCATTCAGTTCCACAAACTGTTTGTAGGGTGATTTAGTGTTATTCGTTAGTATTCGATTACGTTCAGTTTAGCAATTCGTAAAAACGTAACGTTTCGTGGGATCTTATTAGGGTTGCATGGATATTGATATGAATAATACTATCCGAGTATTATTCATACATTACAAGTTATAAAGGATTTCGTATTACTATTGTAGAGTAATATGCTTTTTATGTAAATACAATACAAAACATTCTTCTTTGTGTTTTTACCATCTTTGTTCTTTATTTGTAGTCCGATAAAACGGTTACAGTAATGATTAACATACAAAATATATTTTACATTTTTTTAAATGTGATTTCTGCGATTATTACCAAAGCAACTTACTTAACGTTTTTATTGTGTGACAGCCCTAACTGCAAAGCTCGTTGATTCTGAAACGCTTCCTTATTTTGTAAATGGGCCACGTCTGTAACTGCGTAGGCAGCGCCACGCACGGGATTAAAGATGAGGCTTCAGTGTAGCTTTATACCTACCTTTTTTCCTTTCGAGGGGAAATAATGATATAAGTATTGGATCTTTTAGCAAGTGCGTTACTATATACCTAAGTATAAGAATTGTATGAGTATTTTTAAACAATCTCTTGTTTAAATCTTACCTATAGAAATTGATCCAACAATATTAAACTCGACTATAACATCTTGTTTGTTTCGTCCATTCAACTAACTATCCAATATCAGATAGAAGTTACTCAACTATTAATTCAATTTTTACTTCAATCAGTTAAGTAGGAGAAGTTAATAATTTTGTTGTCAGACTCAATCCATATGTTCTAAAAAAGCGAGTTACTAAAAGCTTATGAAAATAATATGATAATTATTATTTAAAATTGCCAATACACACTGTTAATTGCAATAACAAAAGCGCGAAACGTGACTAATATATATTTAAATGGTTTTTTTAACCTTAACGATGCACCCGAAGCAATGTGAGCTATTGCGGGACATCGCCACCGATATTTTTATATGCAATCAGCGTATTTAAAACATGCACAAGGACTTAAATAGCTCATCAATTGAACAAGGCCCTCGTTTTAGTTCACACTCCACTCTTATATTTATTGCTAGAACAAATTTTTAATTGGCGCCGTCTTATCTGCTCTGATAAGCTGACAATGGTACTTTAGATAAGTGAAGGTTAAGTGAGAATTTATGTTTTAATAATACAGTATGTTCGCTTTTTTATGTCTATAGGATTCCGCGCCATTGGAGTGGTATCAGCGGTTCGTGTAAGAATCCAAGTATGCCGTGTTAGCTCTTCAGATAAGGATATTTAGATTTATGTTATTTTCCTTCGTTTCTTTCCACGTTTAAGGCGTCTATTTATGCACGAATATTGTTTGATTTATTTGTTTTTATGTTATTTGAAATCAAATTGGATGATGCTGAAGGTGGTTTTGGATGGTTACCTAGTATAATAAAAGAAATTGATTTTCATAAAAGGTTTGTAATATAATATACATTATGTTTATTATTATTATGTGGATTGCAGATATACCTAATATAGATTATACATTATACATATACCTACGGTGTGTATAAGCTTTTTGTTTTAAGAATACCTACCGTATTTCTAAAATGAATATATAATGTACTGGATACTAACAATTATTTACACCGACATAATTAAGAGCATTTAAGATATGTGTAACAGCGCGTTTTAAATAATTGTTCTCATTAAAAACGATTTTTGGTTTATGTTATTGTGTTCGAAGGCAGTTCCCTACACATTATGTTTATTAAACAGAGTTGCGTATATCATTAAAATATTTTATTTAAAATCAATGCCAGAACACTTTATTGCCGATTTATATATATTTATAGTAAGGAAAGTCAAACAAACAATGTGGCCAGATTTGCAATTAGCTTTAACTCACACGTACAACGATTTAACAAAAACAGTTACACTATTTTAATATTACAGACTGATATTGTTAAATTATAAAATTATTCCGCATATAGGTACACATACAGCCAAGTTGTCGAATATAACTTTGGATGTTTAACTCTGTGTTTAATTTAGCCAAGCATTTGGGATATACTTCTAGTAAGAGTATTTTTTATTATTAAAAGAAGACTAGGCTAGACTACACTTTTGTGACTAGAAGAAGACCAATGTACTACTACAAATTAAGTAGTAGTACTACTTTAGTAGAGTTTAGTAACTTATCGGCCAACAGTGAAGACGTTAAGCAAACGTGAAATTGCCTGCTAATTTATTTATTTATTTAAACTTTATTGTAAACCTAGTGGTTACAAAGGGCGAACTTAATGCCTAGTGGCATTCTCCACCAGTTAACCCTTGTTGATGGAGAAATGTTGTGGTGGGTGTTACGTTAAAAACAATTAAAAAAAAGGGAAATGAATATATATATACGAAAAATATATACAAATATATATTATATACATATATATACATATATAAAATACGTATACAGTATATATAAAATCATATATATATACTGTAATTTAATTTAATGTATAGAAAACAGATAATTCGACAGCAGTACATGTGAGTTAACTCACAATGTCATCGTTCGAATGACCGAACATTTCGTGAGGGAATTTGCGAAATAGAATATTTATTGCAGCTCATCTGACAAACGTCTGAAATGTCACATTTATTGTGGGCTTGATGCATATTTAACTTACATAACTGATTTCCGCGTCATTTGTTGTCGAGCTTGCAATATGGTTACGTGATTCTATACGAGGATCGTGTGTCTATATGGAGTAGATATCCCCATGCATAGGTACCTAATAGTAGTGCTAGCAGTGGTTTGGAATTCAGGGTCTTATGATGGCTTTTCGCTTTCGAATCACAGGCACGCAGCCCTAATTTAATTGATTTCTAATTAACTTCATTAAATTGATTTAGAAATTTGCTCAATAGTGACGAAAACCATAGTCAGGATATCTTCATGTTTGAGTTCCGTAAATTAGAAATCTAACGTGGTGGATGATAACCAAGAGTCTTCTCAGCGTAGGAAGTCAGCGGCGCTCATATTAGACACGCTGTTTACATCGTTATCCAACGAAATATCTTGAGCGCTGACTTCAGAAATATGTACTAAACCAACATTTATTTGAATTATTTTTTACTTTGTCATCATCATCATCATCATCATCAACCCATTACTGTCCCACTGCTGGGCACGGGTCTCCTCTCAGAACGAGAAGGATTAGGCCATAGTCCACCGCGCTGGCCAAGTGCGTATTGGTAGACTTCACATACCTTTAAGATTTTTTATAAATCTCTCAGGTATGCAGGTTTCCTCACGATGTTTTCCTTCACCGTTTAAGCAAGTGATAATTAATTTCTAATACGCACATAAATTTGAAAATCAGAGGTGCGTGCCTGGGATTTGAACCTCGGACCCCTCGATCGAGAGGCCGCGTTTCTTAACCACTAGGCTATCACTGCTGTTAATGTAGTGTTTTACTTTGTAGTGACATAGAAGTCGGTTGTATTTTTTTGTTAAAAATTTAATTTGAATCTTGATAGGCAAAAATTAATTATTACTACAGGGTGTAAATAATACTTATTACTATTATTACTACCTTATGGACAGCTGTCTAATGAGGATTACCGTTTTTTTTTTAACAAAAAAAAAACGTTAATCCTCCCGGTTTATGTATAGTCTCTATTATCAACACAATGTACGACTGTCTGTGGATTTAAAAGCACATTTTGACACTTGATAAAACACTCAGTTTTTCCCTAAGCATTGATATTCTTAAACCACTCTAAGATATTGATCGCGGCTGAAACTCTTTGTTTAAATCGATGTTTTAATCATCATGTTGACATGTGGGGACGATTTTGATTTCGTTAACATATATCCCGGTTATTTTTTATTTTATTTGGAATAAAATGAGGTGGTTTTATAGAATACGCATGATCAATAATGATTCCTTCCTTTGTACGTGCTAAGAAATTTTAGTGAATGGTTGCCAATATACATAAAGGAATAAAACGTTACTTTACGTCAGTTAGCGTGTTGGCCTGTGTCTGATAATAATATAATATGATAAAGTAAAGTAAAATTTATAAGAAGGAGATTGCAATGGAATGCAGCGGAACGGAATGGACCGGACGAAAGGAAACTCACACGATTTGGACGAATACCATGGCACCTCATTTCTTAAAATCCGTCAAGCCATTTGGCCTGGAGAGCATACCAAAGAGTAAGACATGCGTGCATACATACGCTCGAAAATTTCTAGTATTTTAATATTTTTTTATATAATATAAGAGTAGCAGACGAGCATACAGCCCACCTGATGATAAATGGCTACTGCCGCCCATGGACATCTGTAATCAACCCATAGATAGGATTAGATATTCCTACCTGAGGTCGGCCACAGATGCGCCGCTAGTCCTGAGGACTAAGCTGGAACGGCGGAAAAGTATGTCTCTCTTACCACATCCGTCACACCAGAATACAGCAGCGCTTAACACTGCTGTTATTAGGCAGAAATAGGTGTGGCGGTCGTGCCGCCGCACTTATTTCTGCCCACCTATTTCTGCTCACCTATACCTTCAAAATAATACCTTCACGTTCAATATAATTCAAAATAATTTAATAAAAGGCAGACGGTATTTTTTCTCTAATAAAACAGTGTTCTGTAATGGAGACATTTATCCGAGACGTTTCAAGTTAATCCTCAGGGATCGCAACGTTCTGTGGCCGATTTCAAGTAGGACTCTTATATTATCTGAACTCATTGAACTGAACTCACTTACCATCTGGACTGCATGCTTGTTTGCGAAATGTTTGGCGATAATATGCAGTTGACACAAACATAGTAGGTACTATGTACTGATAGGAGTTACATAAGATTTATTTATTGAACTACTTATATTAGACTACGGTGCACACCTGCAAATATAAACCTACATTTGTAATAATGACGTCACGACCGTAATGGTCTACGTATAATAAGGCTTGCGGTGAGATAACGAAAGTGCCTTTTGTTAACCTATAAATGGATCTAGAACATTCGAAGTTGTATTCAACTTGCTATAGGCAAACAGCAAATGAAGTTATATCTTAATTTATTTATTGATACGCGCTCTTTATATTTATTGATACTGATAAGTCAGATTAAAAAAGAGTTTTGCAATATTTTATTGTATTAAGTTTTTGTCCGTTATTTATCGCCTTGACTAAATGTAGAATTTTTTTTGTCTCATCTGTATTATATAAGAAACTTCACTATCGTTATGTAAATTATACAGGGTGAATTTTTAAAACGGGCCTTCAAGGCCAAATCCGAAACTATAAGGATTAGCGAAAAATGCTGAAAGGAGTTACGAGGCCGATTTTGATAAAAACTAAAACTGCATCATTAGTTTTTTTAAATATTTTTTTCCTTAGCCGGGAATCGAACGAGTTCATTTTGAAAAAAATGACACATCTATATTATTCCACTATCTGATAGTGTCGCTTATAAGGATCAAATTCTGGGAAGTAATGTTATGTGACATATCAAAGGTAAAGGAAAATGTTGAAGAAAATACGTATTTTTCCATACATTGGCATACTAATCCTTAAGGATTATACATAACAAATGATTTATGTATAATTCTTTAGAAACAGACATAAGTCATACCATTGAAGAATTTGTTGGTTAATCAACTAATTATTCGATGTTATGACTATGACATACGGTTTAGTATGAGAAAGTAATAGTTTGGCAAATAAGTTACCGCCGTTTTTAGGATTTATTTTTTAATGAAAATAGATAACTGATTAAATAGTAAATTCTTATTGTCTGTTGTTTACAACTTCGTTTCAACGTTAAATATGATTTTCTATATTTCTTTTTTTAGTAATCACTTGGATTCATTTCATTGACTCTAAAAAGTAATTCTCGCAAATTGTCAACTTTACATCTGTATTAAACGAAACTCCGCCCACAGCAAGTAAATCTATTTTATTGGTCCTAAAAATAACCTTAGCTAAGTCGGACATAAAAATATAAATTATTGGGAAACAAAACGTCCATATCAAATCATTAGAAACATTGAGCCAAAAAAAATGTTAATAGACGAAATGTTTAAATTAATGAATGGCGGGAACTTAAATGCCAAATTAATATGAAAAAATATGTATTTTCTTAAAATTGAGGCTTTTCCTTTAGTTTGTCATTTATCATTACTTCCCAGATTTTGATCCTTATAAGCAACACTATCAGATAGTGGAATAATATAGAGGGTTCATTTTTTTTCAAAATGAACTCGTTCGATTCCCGGCTAGGGAAAAAGTTATTTAAAAAAAGTAATGATGCAGTTTTAGTTTTTATCAAAATCGGCCTCGTAACTCCTTTCAGCATTTTTCGCTAATCCTTATAGTTTCCGATTTGGCCCTGAAGGCCCGTTTTAAAAATTCACCCTGTATATTTGAGATAATAAAAAAAATATTAGACATAGAGATATTTAAATTAATTGTAACAGATATTTGTCTGATCGGAAAATGAGCCCGAAATTTCATCGTTAGCAAAGCTGTATAGTGAATGAAAAAATATTTGTATCCTATTTATTTAAGTATGTAAAGCACAAAATTTACGAGTAAATCAAGGATGACGGTAGAGGCTCGACCTATATAATTGTATTGAGTAACTTGTTTATCTACATAATTAATGATTTTTCTGATAAATAAACATCTTTTGTCATACAGTTGTGTTGTAACTGTTTACCCGGTTTACTGTTACCAATACCGTATTTTCGAGTTTCAAATACATCTTCAAGGAAGGCGAAACGTAATCTACAATATAAATGAGACTACATTATAATCCTTATTCCTTGCGTGAAGAATGATTCCTTCGGCTTTACTAAGAATCGTGTACGCTGACAGTCTTACTTATTTAGCATTCAGTACCCGGATATAGGCTTGTTTCAAAGCAGATATTAAATAATGTTACATTATAATACTGCTTTAAACTAAGGTTACAATGGCAACTTGGACGTTTTCGATTTTAATGGAAATATTTTACTCTAAAAGGGATTGCGTCGTTTTGGTAGCTCGGTTTGTTTTGGATATAATTAGGGAAAGTTGTAACTTTAGGAAATAAATAAATGTTATTTTCAGCTTAATGAAATATATGAATTATAACAGTGATTAGCAATGATTTATACTTTAAAACACAGCAGGCTCACAAGTTGGTTTTGTATTTACATTAATTATGATTAGAATTTTCAACTAGTTTGGCAATATGTTTAGGTACTTGGTAGACAACAAATTAATATAGTCATCATACTGTAATCCATACACAGAAAAGTATTTGTTAAAATATGTAGTGTTTTAGTGTATTTAAGCAAACTTAATTATATTTTACCCACTTTGAAGAATGAGAAGGTAGGTACTATCTGTATGTATCTCTACTGTATGTATTTCTTAAGATGTTGCAGAAGTCATACGATGACTTAGGTATACAACGAAACATAGAACGTCAAATTTGTAAATTAAGTAACATATTTGACGAAACCACATGATTTATGAGTGTGTATATTTAAGCGTGTTGGAGAAAATTAAAAGAGCCTCGTTTGTCTGGCAGCATGATACATGCGCGAATCGAATTAGTTCATCCGTGCCAAGATAAGGGAGATTAGATACGGGTAATAAGAAACTCGAGCTCTGGAGACCCTTGTTCATTAGATTAGTATATTAAATTTTGGAAAAAACGTCGTGGATATTTTGTAGTTGTTACCAAAGTGCTCGGTTTTGTTAACTCGTGGCGTTTTTACTAATGATTACCTTGAAATGTGCGACATGTGAGAGAAGTCTGTGCGTAGTGATAGTTCGACACATAGATGTTTATAAGGTGTTAGAGAGAAAGAGGGGGATGGTGAAGTGACCTATACTCGCTGTACATTTGATTCCCTAGCCTATAAAGGGAAACCAGAAGTAATAAAAATAATTTAGTTCTATATCACAATCGACGCTGACTTTACTTAGTAGTCATTAATAATATGACCAGTGAGTCTGGAACAAGCCTTACATTTACTTAATATGAGTTTACGCCCGCAATCATGAACGAGATTAATTTTTAGAAGTACTTATTTTACCTAAAATAAAAATAAATAATATTTTCGATTTCAGCGTATCTAAACGCTCCCTAACATGCTTAACGCGATTTTGCCTCATAACGGCCTCGGTGTTTGGCGAGGATCCAAATATTTTTGTTTCATTCCTTGAGAAGTGTACCGTTAATAATTCAAGATAACACCGAAGACGTTTTGTTCGGCGAATTCAAATTCTTTGGTATTCTTTACAACTGCTTCAGAGATAGCATTGTTGTGGGCTGGCGCTGCAAATCTTTTTAATGGACCTGCCTTCCTACCGCCTTGTAAGACGAGGGGACTAATGGGCAGTAATTGGAAGATACTCACGTGAATATTTCATTGCGTTTTTAATGTTTTGCCGTGTGGTGTAGAATCTCTTTCTTTCTACGGATTCTTCAAGATCACTAAGGGAATAGGGCCACGATATGGAAAACAGCGTTTTCGTCTAAAGTGATTTGCCTGTTAAGGTTATTAACAAAAGGGTTGCCACTTGAAGAATAGTATTTCTTATAAAAACGGTGCAACGAGTACCATTAAGAAAAAATATAGTGCATACATTTAATTTAACCTCATAAGATCTCGTTTTTCGCCGATCTGACTAACTATAATGTACGTTAAATTTAAAATATAGGTTATTTTTTTCAAATCGAGCTATTGGAAATATGAAAAGACGAGCTTTTGCCCGCGGCTTTGCTCGCGTTACGAAGTAATATTTTCATCCCCTATTTTATCCCCTTGGGGGTAGAATTGATCAAAATCCTTTCTTAGCGGATGCCTACGTCATAACATCTACCTGCATGCCAAATTTCAGCCCGATCCGTCCAGTGGTTTGGGCTGTGCGTTGATAGATCACTATGTCAGTCAGTCACCTTTGAGTTATATATATATATATATAGATTTCTGAATTAGTAATGAATATATTTTTTAATAATAATCGACTTTTTTCGATTTGGATTCTTGGAACTATTAATTATGGAATTTCCTGTCATTTGATCTTAAACTTTCCATTTCGTTGTCAAATTCAAACCGGTATATTTACTGCTACATATTAAGTAATAAGAATGCTCGGACTTTAATTAAATTGGGTATACGGTTAAGACATACCAAATGTTAAGTAAGTGGTATAATGTCTATCGGCTTTTAGAGAAATATTTTGCACAACGATTTTACATTGATTAACATACTCCAGACATTTAATAACGTTTCGTTATTTAAAAACGGTTGATTTACAGTAGCAGTAACAGTTTCAGGTTTATTTGGTCAATATTAAGCGATCGTACCTGATAGGATCGCTTAGTCTTTTTTGATTTGTATAAATAAAATTAAATTTGTTATAAGATTGATTGTCCACCTGAATTAGTCGTTACAGAACATGGGAAATTTCATAATAATGATCTTATTGAATGGAATGGAATATGGAAAATTATATATTTAGAACAGCGGTTCTACCTGACGTTGATTACAGATATGTAGCCATACCTGAGGACTAAGTCGCCAGACATCATCATACAAGTCAGCTGGCACACTCGTCTACCGAAATGTAAGAACTGATTCACGCTAGTAATAGGTGTGACTGTATGACCTTCCCGGTCGAAAAAATAGTAGAATATTGATTTTACTATTTTACGAATTTTATCTGATTCTCTCGCTTGAAATTGGGATGACATGAAACAGAAAAAACAAGGGGTACGACTCGAAAATGTAATTTGGTTCAGAATCCCCATTATTTTTGCAACTACCTTACAAAGGCAATGTTTCTATCCTGATACAGCGTTTGTTCCTTATTTCGGGAAAGTATGGTTTAAAGTCATAATCAATTCCCTTCTTCATCACATTTACGTTGGTTCTGATTAGGTAACATTGTCATCTGTAATACAATCATGGTCATTAATCACAAGATGGATCGCCCCCAGCTGAAATTATTCATTTGGAATGGCAAATTGATTTTTGATAAAAATTGAATTTTTGGGCACACCCTTTTATTTTATCCCGACATCAGCAGCAGGTAGCATTCGTCATGCGATGTTAGGGCTTGTCAGTATTTTATTTTGGACCTGCCTTTGAAAAACTTGAAGGTGGTATTAATCTTTAGGTTACTCTCATCGATCACAGACTCCGCGAAGATATGGGGATGAGTTTGGAAATATTAGAAATATTTGTATCTTAGGCTCTTTGTGTAAAAGTCAACGTTTTAATAGGAAAATATGTGTTTTTGCTTTGTGTAAAAGTCAACGTTTTATTAGGAAAATGTGTGTTTTTGCTTTCAAACTGACTACTTCACGAGGATTAGGAAATAGTAACTTTCCATATATGAAAAAATCTTTTAAACAATCATAAATTACAATTAGAAGTGTAATAGATAGGTGCATACGAAATGGTGGGTTTAAAAATTATTTTTAAAATACGTTTTTTAATTAAATTATATTTTTTTAAACACCTAATTTCACCCATCAATATGGCTAGTTATATAGATGACATATCTATTATGTACATTTATTTTAACTTAGAGATCATTAAAGTGGCAGGCTAAAACCCCTACCACGCCGAAATATACCCAAATCACAAATCTAAAGAGACCTACGGTCTTCCTTAAATTTTTGAGTACCTTAACCGTTACAAAGCCAGTCGGTGTTTCACAGTAGTCACTGCGCTTAAAACGATGATTTATATTCGTACATTCGACACAACACGTTTCGTAACCCTTAAGACTAAAGCCATCTTACAACCTCAAAGTTAAGGTGTATCTTCCTCCGGCAGTCAGTGAGACAATTTTCACACGACGTAACATAAATAACGAATGCGCATCAGAAGGTTACATGCGCTTATGCCTTATCATTTTTATCGGTCATAAAAAGCGTAATGGGGTGTTAACGTGAGACGATATTGTGTTTACGAGCGTTTCCACTGGCGAAGGGCCTTTAGACCCCGTAAGGTCTAGTGGACAGGCACTTTCGACTGAAGATTTTTATGCACTTTCTTTAAACAGGTTCCCATTTGATCACAATCTCCAAGTGTGCGATGCGATTTACGTGAGCCAAGTTTTGCGTAAGAGCGTAAATGTTTTGGGTATTTTTGGAAAAATGAAAACCAGATACTTTTGTGGCCTTTCGGCATACAATATGGTAGAATATGTCTACGAATAATATAAAATGCCCCGACTGATCAAGGTATTGGTGCAGAAATTAAAGTAGTGAATCACCTGGCTACGTAATTATAGAGGAATTACATGAAAACCATGATATGAATTGCGTTATCTCTGTTGGACTATAACTGTTGATTGGTGAAAAAATAGGCTGCTTTTAAAAAGTCATTGTAGATAATTATAATATAGGAGTAGCAGACGAGCATGCAGTCCACCTGATTGTAAGTGGCTACTGCCGCCCATGGACATCTGTAATCAACCCCAGATAGGATTAGATATTCCTACCTGAGGTCGGCCACAGATGCGCCGCTACCCCTGAGGACTAAGCTGGAACGCCTCGGAAAAGTCTGTCTCCCTTACCACACCCTTCAAACCGGAACACAGCAGTGCCTAACTATGCTGTTATTAGGTAGAAATAGGTGTGGTGGTGGTGCCGCCGGAGTCGAACCACAAAGGGTTCTACCACCTTAGGTACCAATAGTTAGGTAGCTAAAATAGCGGACATAAGCTATAATGGATTAATAAATAATATTTTCATTTATAATCATATTTTGTATTAAAATGTGTTCACATCGTTGGTGCGCTTACACATCCTAAATAGGTCAATTTTCAGTCACGACTCTGTTCCAACGAATAAATAATTGACACTTCAAAGTGCAAAGTTCGGTTATTGAGAAATGCATTGCCTCTGTACAGACGTAGTTAAAACTACTATATATCACTAACTGTCACGAGAAACAATATGAATGCTTGAGTTCAGGGTTCAAATATTTATGTAGTTCAGTACCCTTAGTATAAGATTTTACGTTTTTACAAAAATGACTGTTTTTGTATTTGTTTATGTATTTGCCCATACATTTCCAATCGCGCCCCTAGATTGTATCGGAACTAATTGGAAATATATGTTTTTGACAAAACGTAAAAACTCATACTAAGGGTACAGAATTCAAATATTTATGTGTTCATTTGCTTAATCGAATACTACAAGCTTAAATTATGTAAAAACCGGATCAAATTACCTTGCGTTTTAACTGCTTTAGTTACATATAATTCGATCGTATTTTTTCTCAAATGTTTTGTAGGTAAAAACATAATTGCAATCAATTTATTAAAATATTTCAACATTTCATTCGAACGGGTCATTAAAAATATTAGAATTGTAATTTTGTATTTCATAATGTATTTCGCTGTAATGTAATTGTAATAAATGTACTATTTTAATGATTATTTATTGTGTATAAATATAACGTAATATGAATACAGAAGAGTACATAAAGTATTATATTTTATTTACAAGCGTTGATAACCACAAATGTCGGCGACTGACTAACGATATTTTATGAATAATTGTAATTAGCTTGTTTTTTATGTCTGACTAAATATGTTTATACAAGTTACGTAAGTTTTAAGTTTTAGGGATAAGACACGGTAGATGGCGCTATCGGTCGCATTCGTTGTATTTTATGAGAGTTTTTAGGTATTTTTATGAAAATAGTATTTAAGGTTAGGTTTTTGAGTTTTATACATGTTTTATGTTTTTAAAGTTAATGTTATCTCCTAGAATATGTTTCTAGCTTCATATTGATGTAAGAATAGTAAGAATCAATTGTGATAATTTCGAGATAATTAGGATTATTGACATGTGAAATGACGTAACTTGTACATTTTTGTAATATTTTCGGGAATAACTTCGTAACTAATTGAGATATGAATATATAACTTATGTAGCTAGATAGGGCTAATTATAAGGATTCCAACAATGTATGATACATATGTGTAACTTTTGGGAATTGAATAAATAAAGAGGAAAATCTAGGTCAGCCAAAGTGAAAATGACACGAAAATGGGCCTAAAAAAGCGCGGCTCTCTTTACGGTATTGCTCTGGGGTAGCTCAGAAAACCAGTTTTCCGGCCTTAGCATGGTCTCAGCAGAGAAGAATACGAAGAAGACTCCTGAAGAAGAAGAAGACTCCCGAAGAAGAAGACTCCTGAAGAAGAAGAAGACTCCTGGAGAAGAAGAAGACTCCTGGGGAAGAAGAAGGAAAATCTGAAGACGGAAGCGTTCCTGCGCAAGAAGAGGAAGTAGGGGTTAGGTCGGGATAGGGAAGAGGCTTTGGCTGGCCTACACTCTTGTTTCTATTGCACGTCAATTATTGTTTCTATTGCACGTCACCCCTTCCCCGCACCTACCCTCTCTACGGCACGGGACAGGCGCAACTCCCCGACGCGACGACTACCACTACGAGCGGGCTTCCGGCGCCGGACGGAAGAAGGCCGTCCGTACAACATCACGCCCGCACCCCTATACGGTCGCAGGTTAGGTGGCGGCGTGGCATACCACCACACCGCCGAACACACAGCGCCCCGCGACAACAGCTGGTCCTTCGAGCCGGATCATCGTGCTAGTCGTCACATCGTCGGGTTACTGACGCCGCCATGCCAATCACACGGAGCCAGAGGGGAACCTCGCCGCCGAACCAGTCGACTGCGCCCCGCGCCACGGACAGCGCGCAGGGGACAACTGACTCTTCGGGGACATCGGGCACCGTAACTGAGGGTATGCTTACAACGTATGAGTCTAGAGTCACTTCAGGCACCTTGGCGACTGTTCCAGCTGCTCCAGGTGTTCCAGCTGCTCCAACTGCTGCAACAGCTGGAACCCGGAAAACGCGGTCGGTGAAGTCGACGAAACGTCAGGAGATGGAAGCCAAGCTGGAATTGGCGCGCCGACAGCTGGAAGAAGCAAAGGCAGCTGCAGAACTCGCCAAGGCGCAGTGGGAGCTGGTCCAGGTGGAGAATGAAGAGTCCGAGGTCGAGGATGAAGACTGGTCGCATAACGCGAACATCCACACATGGGTGCAGTCGACGGTGGAGAGGATGTCCGGGGCGGGGCATCAGGGGGAGGTGTCCGGGGAGGGGCACCGACTGGGGGCGTCCGGGGAGGGGCGAACCAGTCAACCTCCAGTCACTATCGTCAAGCCTGAAGACCAAGCGGAACCTTCAAGCAACGGGACCAAGGAATTGGCTGAGGCCATCATGAAGGCCATTAGTGTTGCTCCGAGGAATGCATCGCAACCTAATTACGTACATGAATTACCCGACTTCGATGGAAGAAGCGAAGAATGGATCGCCTTCAGGACGGTATATGAGGACACCGCACCGCTATTTACGGATGCACAGAATATGGCGCGGCTGCGGCGGTCAATTAAGGGCACGGCAAGGGAGGCTATCAAGAGCCTATTATATTCAGAGTGCCCTCCTGAAGAAGTAATAGAAGCTCTTCGTCGAAGGTTTGGAAGACCAGAAGCCCTGATCCTGATGGAACTGGAAAAGGTTAAGAATCTTCCTAGGATCAACGAAAATGCGCGCGACATCTGCGTGTTCGCCAGTCGAGTGAACAACACCGTCGCGACAATACGGGGGCTAAGGAGACCGCAGTATCTACACTCACCGGAAATGGTAAGGATTATCGTGAGCAAGATGCCGGCGGTATTGCAGTATCGGTGGTACGACTTCGCCGCCGACGCAGAAGATCAAGATCCAGACCTGGTGCATTTAATGAAGTTCCTCAACAGGGAAGCGGACCGGTGTGGACCATACGCGACGCAGGAAACTACGCAGCAGCCGCGCCAGCCTCCCAGACGTCAATTCACGAACACCACGTCCGAACAAATAGAAGAAAAGAAGACCTGTCCACATTGCCAGTACGAGCATCACCTCTTCGAATGTCGCAAATTTCTACAGCTGCCCATGAAGGAACGGTGGGACGTCGCTACCAAGTCGAAGATGTGTTTCAAGTGTCTTCAAGGACGACATCGGAAGGAAACATGTCGGCGTCCACCGTGCAAGACATGCAAGCGATGGCATCACTTCGTGCTTCATGAAGAACGATGGGATCACCCGAAGCCCGAAGAGAATAAAGAAATTGCGAATAACGTCATGCTCCCGGTGAACACTGCAAGGACAGCGAAGGCATATTTGAAGATGGTTCCTGTTGAGCTATATGGACCGAAGGGAGCTGCCCGGATCCTGGCGTTACTGGATGAGGGGTCAACTGTCACGCTTCTCGACTCTGCGGTTGCAAGACAAATCGGCCTCAATGGACCCGTGGAAGCACTCACCTTGGAGACAGTAGGTGGGAAGACCATCTCCAAGCAAGATTCAATGAAGGTCAACGTCAGATTAAAGGGAATGCACCAGATCAAGAAGAGAACCATCTCTGGGGCCCGTACGATAGACGACATCAACCTGACGCCTCAGAGATTGGAAATAAGAAGGATTGAAGAATGCGCTCATCTCAAGCCAATGTCGAAACAATTGTATTATGAAGAAGAGTCACCCAAGTTGTTAATCGGACAAGATAATTGGGAGCTCATCGTGTCCAGAGCCACACGCAAGGGGAAAAGAGGTCAACCCGTAGCATCATTGACCTACCTAGGGTGGGTGCTACACGGGTCCGATGGAGCAGCATCAAGACCTGTGAACTTCGTAACCTGCGCGCACGTGTCTTCTAAAGAAGAGGATTTAGAAAAGGTCATCAAGGAACATTTCGCCGTGGAATCGTTGGGGATCCAGCCACGTCGACCGACCACAGACATAGATGAAAGGGCTCTGGCAATTTTAGAAGAAACGACAAAGAGATTGGACAATGGGCGCTTCGAGACCGGCTTGCTATGGAAAAACAAGGAAGGGAAAATGCCCGACAATTACAAGCAAGGGGAAAACCGGTTAAGGAACATCGAAAAGAAACTGGATGGGGATCCGGCACTGAAGCAGGATTATGAAAGTCGGGAACAGAATCTCGATAGTAACGACGCAACGAGGGTCGTGCCCAAGGACTTCGGGAGCGGACACAGATGGTTCAATGGACCTTCATTCCTGGCACAAGAGGAGGAAAATTGGCCGAAACCACGTACCTTCAAGGCGGAGCCCACGGGAGAAGAGAAGGAGAGGTCAACTGTGGGGGCAACGAAGCCCGTTGACCGGCATCCGACTCCGAACCCAGTCAAGTTCTCAAGTTGGACTCGACTAGTAAGAGCGACCGCGAGGGTACTACAATTCGTCGACCTGTGCCGAAAGAAGAAACACGCAGTGAACGTGTCCCGCAAGTCTGAGCGTCAAGATCCTACCTGGAAAAGAAATAAGAAGAAAGCCAAGGTAGCAATGAAGCCCGTGAACAAGAAAACCCAAGAAAGAAGATTCATTCCCCTCGAACCCGACCAAATAGAAGAAGCCGAAAAGATCCTATTAAAGAGCTTCCAAGATGAAGTACGCTGCGTCAAGAAGATGAAGCCATTCGAGAAGAATAGCAGGCTTAAAAAACTGGATGTCGTCATGGAAGATGGACTACTACGACTCCGAGGAAGAATCGACGCGGCAAGACACACTCGGCAAGAAAAGAAACCTGTGGTGTTAGACAGCAAGCATCACATCACCAGGCTGCTCATCGCGTACTACCATGAAGAATTCAACCATGGTAACCACGCGACGGTGATCAACGAGTTGAGGCAGCGCTATTGGATCCTGGGACTACGGTCTGTGGTGAGGGCGACGGTTCATCGGTGTCAGTGGTGCAAGGTATACCGCGGCACGCCACGACTCCAGCCGATGGGGAATCTCCCGCTGGAACGGTTGCGGCATGGGGAACCGCCGTTCACATGCACCGCAGTGGACTACTTCGGGCCCACGAGCGTCACGGTGGGTCGGCGTCATGAGAAGAGGTGGGGCGCTCTGTTTACGTGCCTCACAACCAGAGCCGTCCACGTGGAACTGGCAGCATCGCTGTCAACGGACTCCATGATCCTGGCGCTACGAAGAATGGCATCAAGAAGGGGGATGCCGAAGACGATATTCAGCGACAACGGCACCAACTTCGTGGGGGCCAACAAGGAACTTCAAGAAGCCCTCGCCAGCCTCAACAAAGAAGACCTCATCACCACTGCCGAGCGGATGAGCATCAGGTGGAAATTCATACCACCTGGGGCTCCGAACATGGGCGGGGCATGGGAGCGCCTGGTCCGTTCCATCAAAACGGCCTTGGCGGTTACCCTCAAGGAAAGGCATCCCAAGGAAGAAGTCCTGCACACTCTGCTACTGGAGGCGGAGCACCTGGTGAACTCAAGACCTCTTATCGAAGCCGACAAAGACAACGAAGAAGGTGCCCTCACTCCCAATCACTTCTTAATTGGGAGATCCTGCGGCACAAGATTGGCAGCATTCACCGACGAAGATCTCACCGGCCGGCGCACATGGAGGACTGCGCAGCGACTAGCCGACCACTTCTGGAGCAGATGGGTGAAAGAGTATCTTCCAACTCTGATCCCGAGAAGAGTCGACGCGAGAGCTGCCACAAGGGACTTGCAGTGTGGAGACACGGTCCTAATAGTGGACTCCACGCTGCCACGAGGAGCCTGGCCGAGGGGTGAGGTGGTCCGAACCTTCCCTGGGCCCGACGGTCGCACCAGGGTATTGGAGGTGCGCACTACGGGGGGCGTGTTGAAACGCCCCAGCTCCAAGTTGGTGCTACTGGTACCAGCACGACGTGATGAAGAGCAAGCGGTCGACGACACAGGCGGTGGAGCATCGACCAGCGAGCCAGACTGCGGGGAGGCGGTCGTCACGTCGAGCCACGAGCATGGAGTCGCCGGGCCAGGAGTTGGTGCTACGCACGAGGGGGAGGATGTCGGCGACTGACTAACGATATTTTATGAATAATTGTAATTAGCTTGTTTTTTATGTCTGACTAAATATGTTTATACAAGTTACGTAAGTTTTAAGTTTTAGGGATAAGACACGGTAGATGGCGCTATCGGTCGCATTCGTTGTATTTTATGAGAGTTTTTAGGTATTTTTATGAAAATAGTATTTAAGGTTAGGTTTTTGAGTTTTATACATGTTTTATGTTTTTAAAGTTAATGTTATCTCCTAGAATATGTTTCTAGCTTCATATTGATGTAAGAATAGTAAGAATCAATTGTGATAATTTCGAGATAATTAGGATTATTGACATGTGAAATGACGTAACTTGTACATTTTTGTAATATTTTCGGGAATAACTTCGTAACTAATTGAGATATGAATATATAACTTATGTAGCTAGATAGGGCTAATTATAAGGATTCCAACAATGTATGATACATATGTGTAACTTTTGGGAATTGAATAAATAAAGAGGAAAATCTAGGTCAGCCAAAGTGAAAATGACACGAAAATGGGCCTAAAAAAGCGCGGCTCTCTTTACGGTATTGCTCTGGGGTAGCTCAGAAAACCAGTTTTCCGGCCTAAGCATGGTCTCAGCAGAGAAGAATACGAAGAAGACTCCTGAAGAAGAAGAAGACTCCCGAAGAAGAAGACTCCTGAAGAAGAAGAAGACTCCTGGAGAAGAAGAAGACTCCTGGGGAAGAAGAAGGAAAATCTGAAGACGGAAGCGTTCCTGCGCAAGAAGAGGAAGTAGGGGTTAGGTCGGGATAGGGAAGAGGCTTTGGCTGGCCTACACTCTTGTTTCTATTGCACGTCAATTATTGTTTCTATTGCACGTCACCCCTTCCCCGCACCTACCCTCTCTACGGCACGGGACAGGCGCAACTCCCCGACGCGACGACTACCACTACGAGCGGGCTTCCGGCGCCGGACGGAAGAAGGCCGTCCGTACAACATCACGCCCGCACCCCTATACGGTCGCAGGTTAGGTGGCGGCGTGGCATACCACCACACCGCCGAACACACAGCGCCCCGCGACAACAACAAACATAAAGTTGCTACCTATAAGCATAGATTAGTAAAGATTACTCAGTCCTAACAAGAACATATAACAAGTTTTGACAATTGAAATTGTCACTGTCATTTGTTTTCATGTTTAAAAAATATTAAAAATGTAGTTTTTAGAGTATTTACGAATGAAACGATATTTCTCCGCACTTTTTGTTTTATTTCGTGTTGTTTTTGCACCACTTAACTGCATTGTCGGCATTGTCCGCGTAAATTACACCATGACAGTCGGGGACGTAATGGGAAAACAGCCATTTTACGTATGTGTCTCCCATTCGTGGCTTCCTTCAATTATAAGGTGATGAGATATCTTTACTTTCCTATGCCTATAAGGAAAAAATAGAAGTGTATTATTTTTGATGTATTATATTACATCATTGCATGTTCTTTGTATAAATCGCTTTGAATATTGAGATTATAAACATCTATTGAACATAGATTATAAATTAAAGATATCGTATTGCACATTTAGCATAAAGGTTAATATTGCGGCTTATGAACGCTAGGCGTGATGCAACAATAAATTAACTTTAGACTATGAAGCCATTGCAACGAGGTTTATTACCTAAAAGTTTATAATTCTGGAAATAACGATTAATTAGATATGGTTCTATTAGTCTCTACTGAGATTGTTCTTGTTTTGTTGCTATGATCTTAAATGTGGTTATTTCATAATTTAGTTATTGTCTTTGATAAGAAATAAATGTAAAACGAAATTAAGTATGTCTCTAATATCGATAAATATTACTTTTTATTTTATGCATAAAAATATCAGATTAATTAAACATTACATGTTTATCTTTTTACCTGTAGATCTTATAAATAACTATTAGAGCGATTTAAACTAGAGATAGCTTGAAATTTATGTATTCTAAAAATTTATTATTGAAAATTGAATTCGCAGATTCATTAATCCGTACGGTATTATTAATATAATACCGTCCATATTATATTAAGTAATATTGCCTACATCAACGGAAACACGTGTCAATATAAAGAATAAGGTTATAAAACCTTGTATTTAACCTCACGAACCATTAAACATACCTAACTTATGTAAAGATATTAGGAACTCACTCAGTAGGTCTATTACGCAAGCTATTACGAGTAACAAAGACTCAATTAACAGAAAACTGCAAAATGACCAAAATAACTGTCGTTACGCAATATACGTCGCATTTACTTGTTAACGGTACGATATGATCTGATTTAGTTAATTCATTGGTTCCTTGTAGCACCTTGACTTGTAAGTTGAAATGCAACATTCTTTCATTAGATCTGCTTAGGGCGCTACTAGCTACAACTTTCAACTCTATTGTAAGTCGCGCAAGCGCAGTTTGCAATGCGGCTTATCATAAGCCGTAATGGTAATTGAGCCCGTCAGATCGTGACTTATGATTTCATTATAGTTCGGCGCGTGCGGCGCCGCTTGCGACAGAATAGCACCCCTTGTCCCCGTGTCAAGTAAATCGAAACTTTAGCGAGCGAAATTAATGTTTCTAAGCGAAGTATTGTTGTGCATGATTTTTGTGAATGATTTATCGTCTTAATATGGTTACGTTATGATTTATCTAACAAGGTTAAAAATATCATAATCGGAAAAGAAGCGATATAACTCTTGGTAATCGTATTAAAATATATATAATAGAAGAACAATATTTTCAAATAGTACTGAAATTTTAGTTCATTCTCAGCATATTATTATAACAGAACACTAGCAGCTAAGTACATCAGCATTACCCTTAAAAAATGAAAATATTCATAAAATTATTATCACATCTAATCAGTCATCTAACGGATTTGTACTCAACATTCGTAATAGATACCTGCATAGTCGCGAGCTAAAGTTTGTTAATAGTAAATAATAGAATTTGATTTCCCATCCATATACTTCACATTTTAGCATAGGCACAATAATTATTTTACTACCTAAAATCAACTCTCAGAATGAACGCGGTGAAACAAATCTTACAATGTAGAAAACGTCTGAATAACTTAAGTATTCACCCCCTTAACTCATGCGCTATGATATGAATACGGGGCTAATAAAACAAGTGTGTTAGGGACCGGAGGCGAACAGAGAAATAAAAGGTGAACATCTTACTTACGAGGCAGATGTAAAACGATGATCGCAACTCATTATTGTGTTTCAAATAGAAACCGATTCCACAGTTAGCATAAGGGCTGGTTCGCACTTGCACACAATATAACTATGGAAGGCCTTATTGCGGGATACAAAATGTAAAAGGGGTTATCAATGGTTGTGGTAGTCGTGACGCCACATCAATTTCTGAAATATGCTAATTAATTGTTATATTTAAATTACTAAACTATAAATAAAATATTAACTAATGGTTCTTGTAATTACTATTATATTATGTAATTCCTATTAATAGTATTAATAGTAAGTAAATTGTTACTGCTGTAAGACTATGGATATACAATAAATACATTTCAAGACTTTTTATGTGTATCAACGGTCTACTAAAAAGTCCTAATTAATAAATAGATGATTTACCTATGTAATGTGTCAATTTTTAATTTTTAGCATCTTTACATCAAAATATAATAATGCTGTAAATTCATCTCTAGTCTGTTCCTACCCTTACACACACACGTATTGTATGACGGTAGACGGTGTTTCCAACTAAATCATATGGGATGATTTTATTGCAGCTCAGGGAAGACTATTCTTGTTAAGCGCACTAGGGAAAATGTATTATTGTGGATAGGTCGTAATTGTAGTTCCGTTGTAACGTAAATAATATCTAACATTTTGTGTTTTCTAACACATTTTTTTTCTTATGAAAGCAGTTGAATATGAAGAATATATTTATTTTCTTTTAATTTCAGAAATAAAAAATGTGCTCTATTTTTTCATGACGATATTACAAATCAAATACAAGTAGTACAAAAATAATTCTCATAAAATGTTTATTGTTCAAATTCTTGGAACATTAATGTATGTGGAACAAAAAATGTTGAACACACCTGAGTAACCACCCAGGTCGGCAACTGACTACAATATCACGTCACAGTTCTGCCTAAAATAGCTATAAATTAAGACGAACGTTCGCGAATAAATTCATTTTATTTATAGTGAGACAGGCCACGGGCCGGACTGACAGATTGGACTTGGATGAACACATCTTGTAATTGTATATAGGCCTGCGGAGGTCCCGAATTGACAATATAATAGAACTTCGGTTGCTGGTTGAAAGCAGTTCACTTATTTATTTCCCCGCTACGTTTTTTGCATTTAATATTTCTCGATATGTACCGCGGAATACTTGAAGCCAGTGTTTTTCACTGTTTCTTTGGTAGCGCTGCGCGTGTTTCACGATTTATAGCAAGAAATTCTATATGGAAAATAAAGTGAATTTACAAGCGTTAAACGCAGATAGGTATGTTAAGTACTAGCCGCTTTCTGTAGCGCTTCTTTTTCTGTAGATTGAAATTCAGACAACACCTTTGTGCACGTAGGAGTGAACAGTAGCAGGATTTATGGTTACTTTAATTTTATGTTTACACATAATAAATAACACAGCATGTAGTTTTACGTTTCTATAGCTATCTTCTCTCTGTGTTGTATTCGATAAAACAATGTAATTTGGGTAAGACACCTATTGTTATTTAAATTTTAATATAAGTTTAAAATGTTTAAAACTGTGTAAACGTTTTACCTCAAAAATGAACATTTTCATTTTCCCGAACTCTACAATATATTTTTTTATGAGTATTTATGAAATGAAATAGTATTTGTCAACTTAATAATTTAACAATGTATTTGGTCTGTCTGAGCTTTTAATGTCCTACATAAATATTGAAATATCTAGATTATCACATTTAATGAGATTATATTAATTTAATAATAATATTTGAGACAATAAGCGATTATAATCTCCGCGCGCCCGACGTGCACCTCTCGATAATCGGACAAAAAATCCCACATTGGAAGCGGTTACAAAAATGTGCATGCCTTGGCGGCGGTCGCGTCATTTGTTTTCTATTTTACAAAGCGACATCCATTGTCCATCAGACGCAATGAATAGTTATGCAAAGTTCGCTGAGGGCAGACAACGCAATGCGATGCGCGTGCCCGCATTGTATTCGCGCGTATTGAACTGCCCGCCGCCGGATGAGCCGCCCAGCCTTGCTCAGCACTGTTTCCATTGTACACGTTTTCAACCGAAAAAATGGGGTTTTCTCTCGTTGTAACTTGTCGTACTAGTGTACTTTCGTATTAATCTTCTATATCCTACGGGTCTAATATTAGACGTATGGATATCTGCACCTGTTTCTCTGGGAAAACATGTTTAGAACAGCAAAAAATTTCCTTCTGGATAGCCGTTATAATTTTTCTTGCCGATAGCCGTTACAATGGAACTGCACAATAAATAGACACGAAATTTGTTTGAAACAAAAAACCATTTGCATGTCTTCTGTAATTCTGTATGAATGACCTATAAAGGGTGTGCATTTGCCTGCCTGAAAAAAAAATTGATTTGAAGGAAATGGTAAGAAAGATGCATTATAATTAACTATAACATTTTATTAATAAGCAAAACATTTGTGAACTGCATACAACGACATAATTGTAAGAGCCCGATCTGATACAAATATACAGTGGAAACAAGACTTAAGGCAGCGTTCTGACAGCGCTAAGTATAACGTAGGAACTTGAGTGTGTCGGGCGCTGTCGGGAGCCTAAAATGGAGCTAGCTGGGAGTAGCGTCAAGATGCTCATAGAACCCGTGCACTATTATACGGGAACATGTTAGACCACGTTGTCAAATGTTCTGGACTCAAGGCGAACCGTGTTGTTTATGTTTGCGATACAAATATTGCACACACATACAATTTATTGTTGCAATGTTGATTCTCATTGCATACTAAGATAATGGTTTTCATTATGAAATTATACGAGCGTGTACTTTATTTGATGGTAAGAGGCTTCTGTTATTTGTAAGCGATGAGCATAGATGTAAAGCTAATTCATAATCTTATATAAAAAATCTGTTAGTTACCATACTCCTCCGAAACAGCTTTACCGATTTTCACCAAATTTTATATGTATATTCAGTAGGTATTAGAATCTGCTACTATCTATTTTTCATGCCCTAAGTGATAAGGGTTGTTCACCCGTAATATTTTTTTATTTATATGTCAACACAACGCTTGCCGGGTCAGCTAGTTTAACTATAGAATTATGATTCGATTTTTATTAGGACATGTTTAAATGATACATTTAAAATTATCCGCAATTTTCTTGACTAGCAGATGTAGATAAATCTACTAATAATGATATACTAAATACTACTAATAATAATATAATACCTAATTGTAATACAAAAAAATGAAATGATTGTCCAGGACACTCTTTTGACAGGGCAGACATTTAAAATATGAATTTACATAAACGTACTATCTTTTATTACATTATGCATACTAACCGTAATATACCCAACGACGTCAAACAAAACAAAACTAAAGAGTAACTCAATACGCAACCAGATAAACCGTTTGATACCATCGAACATTTTCCGAAGTTCCGTGAACATTGTAGCGAAATATGGATCGACATGCTCACTCGTGGACCCAGCCATCCATCGCGCATAGATAATACATCACAACCTACACTCGGCGACATCCCCTGCTCCCCATAAATATGATATGTCATCAGTACAGTGGGGCGTCGGAACTGAGATCTTTGATACCCTTTATAATGCAATAAATAACCATGTGGACACCTTATTTCAGTCTTAAATGCGCTTATCAGCACGCATGTGAACTTGAATCATAAAAATCTTACATATGTTATTCACTTTCGCAGTACTGCATAGTGTTTAAAAGAATTTAGCACGATTCTATTGTATTGTACTTGAACGATGTGTTTCTTATGTTGGTTTGTTTTTACCCGACTGCCAAGGAAGGGTTATTGAAAAAAATATAGGTAGGTTATAAAAATATGTCGCAGGGTATAAACGTAGTTAATTTACATAATTATTTTTGACGATATTGATGCAATTTATCGGTGCATCGTGTAGGAAGATCCTATTAGACATCCCTGCAGTTTTTATCGACAGATTCCGTTCTACATATTAAGGGAAATGTTACGTTGTACATATGAGCCTAATTTTGACGAAAGCTTCCATGCTACGAAAGTTTTTTTTTTTTAATAGTAAAACCCATATACTCGTATCTATGAGTGACAGTGACTTCTTACTAACAGGTAGCTTGCTCGTCTGCTTTTAAGAGGAAAAACACCAACAAATTTTGTCAGAATTTTATTTTGTGAGATCAATTACTGTCCCGAATATTAAAGGAGTATGACACTGCACTAAAGCAGCCTTATCGCGAAATAATAATGATTTCTGCGAACACATTTTTCAATTCCACACTTGTGAGCTCCAAAAGATTCTTCTCGTGTACAGTTCAATCCTGATAAATCAATGAGCTGACAGTGAGCCTCTGTGAGTGAATTAAGGGTGGGTTATTTATAGTACTGTGTCGGTGATAAATACCCGAGTACCGTAATCTCATTGCGTCATTGGGTTCCGTGGGTCAAGAGGCATGACTGGTCGGATCTCTATTCGGATTTAAGTTATTTTAATATTCTGTGCCGAAAACATGGCGCCTCAATAATATATTGTATCCTTCAAGCGATATATTGAGAACGATCGAAGTGACTTTAAGGTGATGCAAGAACTCACATAGGATGAAAAACCTATGGGATGCACTATTTCTAGTGTAAAGCATTTTTGCCTTTCTGTAGCTGTGGACGCAGGTTGATTTACATGAGACGGTCGTAGGCCTCTGTAACTCAGTTTCTGGTAGAACCACTGTTTTTTTTAGTGTTTTATGTTATCAAAGACAATGGGTAGCAGTGAGCACTTACCATCAGATAGACTAAAAATAGTAAACGGCTCCTATAATCTTATTAAAATATGTTATCGGAATTAGATCAATACCAATTACACTTAAATACAAATTGAAAATGGACATTATCCTTTTAAAGCTAAATGCCACAACGATGATGCTACCAAGAATGCTAGCATTCTAGATCGGAGACTAGTATGGAAGATTTATCGGTTCAAGTAACAACATTAGCCTTGTGTGTGTTTTTCTGTGTTTTCGTGTTTTACTGTCACTTGTATTACCTAATGTAGCGCGCGAGGTTACTAGGTTGTACGTGTTAGGTTATTTCTTTTATATCTGTCTCTTTAGTCTTTAGTTTGATAATAACGTGAACTTTTTGTTAGTTCTTGTGTGTTATTATTCTTCATTAAACTACCTGGAGCAATGATGTAAAACTTGTTAATTATGTTCTCTAGTTGAGAGTTCTTTTATATCTGTCTATTTAGTTGCTTTGAAAATAAGGTAGGTATAGTTTTTGTTAGCAGGTACTTGAGTGTTGTTATTATTCTACATTAAACTTCATGGAACAATGTTGTAAAGTATGTTATCTTGTTATAAAACAAACCCAACTCCGAGAACATAAAGAGGATGCAAATTAGGGGTTATGAGAGCAAATCAGGGAATAATTGCCAAAAGGAGAGAGATTTCTAAAAAGGAAATAACAGTAGGAATCAATGAGTCGTCCATTAAGTATGTAATTTTATAAATATTGTTCCTGTGTTTAGGAGGTTTCGATACTTTAAAAGTAATAAAGAAGTACGTACCTAAGAAGTATTAAAAAGCTGACGTTCCCTGAGGTATCCAATGAATAAATGAGAGGACAATTTAGATTTTCACCTGGGGTCAGGTATATGTGGAGACATAATTATTCCATGAATAAATGTGAGGGAAATTTAGGCTTCCACCGGGAGACTTAAGAATTTGTGGAGACATAATTAATGGTGCACGCATGCACAATGCATATTTATAATGAACGGCAAGATGGCGATATCAGTAAAGTTCGGCCACCTTTGAACCATTTCCTTACTTAATTACCAAAGAAACAAAACAAACGCATCCTCAGTACCCTTACCATGAGTTTTTACGTTTTGACAAATATGACTGTTTTGGTATTTGTTTACGTATTCGCCTATACAAATTCCAATCAGCGCCCCTAGCGGATTGAAACAGAACTATAGTGTCAGTAACGTAACATTAAATGTCTAAATTGACAAATGGCACTTTATGTTTTGTCTCTCTTTTTTGCGAACATGTGAGGTAGACAAAATGACCTGAGCACTTACTTCTCGTTACGTTTACTCAGTTTACTAAGCAAACGGAACCAAATAATGGATTGAGTAAACGTAACGTAAAATTGTGGGATGTTTTGAAAACTCATGGTAAGGGTACAGGTGTGATTCGTGTGATCGGCCGACCTCGGCACATTTCGGATAAGCTTACAAACGGATTTACGACTAGCCCGGCGCATACGTCCGGAGCCGCGGGTGGCATGACACAATTACGCTGACCGCCTTACGGGACCCGTGCGGTAATCATGTTGAGACTGATTTGTGAGGAGACGCGTGGTATGAGTTGTGTGATGGTATGTGGTTTCTTACCTGCATATGCGACGGTAGTGGATGATAGCCTAGTTCTGCTGTATAGAGAAAGTTGATTTTGTGAGTCTGGTGTTCAAAGCCTGAAGATACATATTTGGAAAGTTATGGTTTGTTAGAAATTACTTATCACTTGTTTTAAGAGTAAAGAAAAACACGGTGAAGAAACATACTCATACATACCTGAATGTTTTGTAAAAAAATATTCGCTTGAGAGTTTAAAGTCTATCAATCCACACTTGACCAGTGTAAAAGGCTATAGTTTAGACAATCAAGATAAATAATTGACCATGATCTTAGGTAGGTTGCCAAGCAGTAGGTACTACAATCGCAGATAATTCACAGATACAACGTTATAGACGGCAGCAGTTACTTATTATCAAGCGAATTACGTCTGCAAGGCTTTGTCTATCTTTTTTGGTCTAAGATCACCATATTTTTATGCTTAAGTCAAAACTAGCTAAGGCTACAGTTAGTACACATATTGTTCGATGCACTGCAAGTATTACATATTTCTACGTGATTCTGATTGTGGGAACTCATTCAGAATATTTAACGATGTATGTTTAAAAATTCTCGTCATAATTTTTCATTGCAATATGCTACAGTGGATTACTAAATGTAGGGCATGGACTAATGAAGTCGTTATGTCGCGCTATGTAATATTACATTTTTCGTGACATTTTCGTTCAAATTCAGAAAAATTTCACTTATAAAGTATGTCTTTCAAAATGTAGAAATTATTAATTTGTTACTTATTTTGTATAATCTATTTTAAAAATATGTTAATTAGTAAACTCATTTTAAACTCGAATCAACATTTAAATTTAGAACATATATATGATAAAATACATATTATTATAAATTCATATTAGATTAATAAATTGTTCTCTTATGTACTAGAAGCGCTCCTTCACATTTTTTGTCCATGTTTAAATATTCACATTATAAGCTATTTTTATTTATTAATTAATTAATAAATAAAAATAGCTTATAATTCATATACAAAAAAAAAAACTATTTTGTTTTCTGTAGAAAATAGCTCCAAAATTACGCAACAAGTTTCGCGCTAAACAATTTTGCGTAACGGTAACCCCGAAAGAGCTGCAGTTTTCGGCTGGACTTGTAACCGAGCACCGTGTTGCCAAATAAAAAAAATAAGATTCCCGCCAACTTGATAATTCTGCCGCATTCAAAAATCGTTCTTATGCCGTCGCGGTAACGGGCTTACTTTTTCAAGGTTGCTACAAAAATGCTCCTCCTACGTTTGCCGCCAAAAAAAGTTATTTGTCTCGTCCATTACCGGTAAACAATGAACCGTTAAGCATACAATGATGTCCTCCTTTTACATAACTGATATGCGGATAAACTGCTACGTATTTGTTCAAGGCCTTTTTTATTTCGTCTCTGGGATTGTACTGACAAATAAGGTGCCTATAAACATAAACACTGGTTTACTTTTTATTTAGCGCTTTTAAATAAAATAAGGACTTTTCCATTGGTCGGCTATCTTGTTACTTATTTTACTATTGCTAAAATTTATTTAATTTATAATGCAAAATACACGGAGGCCCATAGATGTAAAATGGTACATAGGTATATGGTTGTATTTATAGGTTATTAGTCGTAGTTTATAGATTAAATATATTATTAAATTGATATATTTCAAATATTTCTAATTGGAATTAAAAGAAAACCTATAATAAAGAATCTATCATATATGTGGAAGATAAGTTTTGCTTAAGTAGAAAAAAGGGTCATAAACATGTAATGTTCATTGTTATGTTGTTGTTGTTGTTATAATAATAAATTAACGTAATAAAATTATATATAAATAATATTAAAGGTCATTAAAAACAAAAATGTATCATCCATCTTAATAATGAAGACAGTTTTGGGAAGCCAGTGATACCACCCTCAGTGTAAGCTTGTCCTCAAATTCATTACATCACAACTTTGAAGAAGACCCAATTTACACGTGAATGGCAACACTGAAAATGTCACCCGAGTGAAGGACGGTCAGCGCCACAGACCTTTTATATATGGTCAGTGTAACAAAGTCCTTAAAGTCGGTTTTTAAATAAAAAGAGTTTATATAAGTTAAGAAAGCGATGACATCGTAGAAGTGGAAACTCTCAACCGGGTGGTCCGAGGTTCGTATCATAGGCTCGCCCAGATACCTCTGATTTTTCAAGTTATATCATCATCATCATCATCATCAACCCATTATTGTCCCAATGTTGGGCACGGGTCTCCTCTCAGAATGGGAAGGATTAGGCCATAGTCCACCGCGCTGGCCAAGTGCCTATTGGTAAACTTCACATACCTTTGAGATTTTTCCTCACGATGTTTCCTTCACCGTTTTAGCAAGTGATAACTAATTTCTAATACGCACATAATTTCGAAAATTCAGAGGTTTGAACCTCGGCCCCCTCGATCGAGAGGCCGAGTTTCTTAACCACTAGGCTATCACTGCCTTAAATAAATTAATCAAGTTATATGTTTGTCAGAAATTAATTATCACTTGTTTAAAAGGCGAAGGAAGACGGAAAATTAGCGCGCCTGTAAGATCTTAAGAAACCTAATACTCGTATGTTTGAAGTTGCCAATTTCACTCTGAGAGGAGACCCGCGCGCAGCAGTAGGACAACAATAGTCTTACGACGACACATTTCACTTAGAAATATTTATCTCCATACCGTTAAGTGTTGCATGCCTTAATCTGTTAATTATGTTCCGATGTACTAGCCGTTACTTTGTTTACACATAAATCGTCATATGTCGTTAATAAATATTATAATACTTTAATTACCTACCATTGGTGTCCGCTTTTCGGCAAACTTCAGCATTTCTACGAACTTGTTTGTAATTTGTTGTGGCTCTGATTGTAGCAGGGTTGCTGCAAGAAAATATTTTATTACTGATAACATATAAATTAATCCACCTTTATTTTATCATCCGCAAAATTATTGGAAAATTTGTCTTATTTGCAAGGTCCCTTATGATAATTGAAAAAATGTGTCACATATTGTACACTCGTGAATGTGTAATATTTACGTAGAATTACCGTATATTAATAGTAGTTTTGACGTTTACGTCACTGGATCTATAAATTTACGTATCATGTGCAAGTTCAGTCAAGAGGCCTGATCCAGTTTGATCTAGGCTCCATTTGAAGACATGGGTGATATAAAAAACTGCCATTAAACAATACTTTAACGCCGACAAAATTCGGCACTTTTGCGGTGACCAGTTACAAGACGCCGAAGTATCGAATAGATTTTCAAAATCGATATTTGTTTTCAATTTTAAGATTTGTATGGAAACACAGCCCTAACTTACAATTTCAGAAGAAGACAGATAGCCCACGGAAGTAAAGGCTCGATGTATTTGCTCTCAAATTGATTTATATTGGTTTACCGCGCGGCGCCTCAGGCGGTTTCAACAGAAAAGTTTTCAAACACGCTGATTGCTTTATACTTGGTCACGGAAAGCGGTATACAAATCACTTGGACACTGTTTTGCAATCACGGGACAGATTACCTAAACAAGCATTTGATGAAAGCACTCCAATCCAATCCATTCCAAAAAAATGGCCGAGTGTAAAAATGTAAAGTGTCCTCCTATTACGGTTCAAGAGATAGAGGATGTTTCCATGTTTACCCTCAGGATATGAAAACCTAAAAGATTTTTTTTACCTGATTATTATTGCAGATAATTTCATCATCTTACATTTTATCGCGACTATCTTATCTAATGTCACAAGTAAAAAATATCGCGCTGAAAATGATCGCCAGTGATAGAATCTATTTAGAAAGTTTATTTTTATCATGACGATTTATGACGTTTTCTACGTAGATGATACGATTTATCAAACCCGCACATACATATTTTCACATTTTAATTGGTGTATAAAAACACTCCGCGATTTTACTTGCCGTATCGTCTATTTGGAATAAATTATACAGATACCTATTATTGTTTGAAACGCACCACACTACTAACTTTAAGTAAATATCGTCAATTGAATAATGTAATCGAAAGTTTAATTACATGGTTACCAGCGAATCAGTATACAAATTTTAAATCAGTAGGTATAACAAGTGATTTAATTAAAAAATCAAAAACCCGACTGCACTAAAAAGGCCTAAGTAGAATTTCCAAAAACAATGAAACAGGCATTTCATTATTTTCATCCAGAAAGCCAAATACAAAGTTTCAGAATAGGTATCTGCTTCAAAATCAAAAGATGTTCAAAAAATATTATCCTATTTTATCCTCGTAGTGCTCATTTACGCTATATAAAGAAGCTATGTGTAAAATTACAGCACGCGTTCAGCGGTTTCCCTTTGGGTTGATCTCTGGCACAGCAACTTACTCATTTATTCAGACAGTCACCTCGACGTGTTATACATGTACATATTACATGTATATATTATATAATGTATGTGTAATCTCCTTTTAATTTCCTTTGTTTTTATACCCTACTCGATAGGTTTGGTTAACTTTTTTTAAAATGTGTTACTATCTCGCATAATGTCCACAATTTACGCTCTATAAAATATTTACCTAAAGTAATACAAAGTTCCAGTCATTATTTTGCCTCATAAGGGATAGAATTTCATTATTTTTATCCATCAAGCCAGATACAAAATTTCATAGTGTTTGCTTCAAAATTGACTGTTGTTCAATTGAACTTTTAACCCTTATTTTACCCTCAACGGGGTTGATTTTTCGGAAGGGGATATATAAGTGTATACTTGTTCCTATCCAGAAAGCCAAATACGAAATTTTATAGTAGTTGCTTCAAAAATAAAGGACTTCAAAAAAACTGACATCCCCTATTTTACCCTTTTAGGGGTAGAATTTCCAAAAGGCCTTTCTTAGTACTTATTCACGCTATATACTGAATCTATGTGAAAAAATTCAGAACTCTCAATTGAGCGGTTTTGGCTGTACGTTGATTTCTGAAAAATGAAAAAGTCATTTAGTTTGTCAGTCAGTCAGTCACCTTGCTATTTTATATATATACAAATATGTTTTTATAATCTCCGTTTAATTTACTTTCATTTGATACCCTACTCGATAAGTTCGGTTAACATTTTTTTTTAAATATGTTCGTATTTCGCGCCAAAAATCCGCCATTTTGAATTTTTTCTTCTAACACCTATCTAAGGACACTCGGGTCATTGATACGAATATAATGACACATTAATTGTCGAAATTAATCCAGCCGTTTGTTAGATCGGATCAAATAAAGAAAGACAAACATACAAGATACGCGCGAAAAACATAACCCTTCCTTGGCAGTCGGGTAAAAAGAAAAAAGGAAGTATCAATTCACCGAAATCGCAAGGCCGGGTGAGATTTTTATTTGCGACCGAATAATCGTTTAATCGATTTATGCTCTTTCTTCATACAAATTGAACATTCATACTGATACCATGTAGAGAGTAATAGGTTTTTAAATGCATTTCGCTCACGGTAATACATCAAGGGATGTCTGTGTGGGAATAATAAATTGCCAATTTTGAATAATTTTTATGTTTGTTGTGCGTGCAACTACAGGCCTAACTGCAATTAAAATGTTCGAAATTCGAATATATCAATGAGTAGCCATGTTTTGAATTTTGAATTAAGAACACTTTATTTTTCTGATGATTCACTTCCTACATAACGTGAAGTTGGTGTGCAGTAATATTCTGGTATAACTAATGTAAAATGTAAAACTACGCGATTGTTTTTGAGCGACTTACGGGGAAAATGCTTGATTTTTGTCGAAAACTGTGATAACAGTCTATTGTCTACGCGTCTGTATGATGCATAAGCTCGCCGTTCGATTTTTTACACTCTTGTTAAACACAAAATAATTTTAATCGCTCAAGTTATCAGTCGCTCAAGTAATAGTTTACCCTAACAATAACTTTGTTATGGATTAGCTAAAAAAACTTGTATCTATCTTGTGCATCTGTGATCGGCATTTCAGAGTAGGTTACAAGTACCTTTTTTTTTTTCTAAACCCCCCCGGTGGCCGTCCTCAACGCTTGTTGGAGAACGCCGGGATCTCCGACGGAACACAACCGAAGCCCTCCAACGCGCGATACGCCGATCGGGCTCTGCCCTGGGGAGCAGTTTTCGCACCTCCCGCACCATCTGGTTTTCACGACGGTATGCGACCACACATACCGCCATCCTTCCCGGGATCGCTTACTGGATGGTCAGAGCTCCCATTCTTGCCGCCCGCAACCCCGGAAGCCCCCTTTTAGTCGCCTCTTAGGACAAGCAGGGGTTACCGTAGCCCTATTCTACTCCCGGAACAACAGGGACAAGTTTACAAGTACCTACTTACTACTTCGTGTATCAGATGGGCTGCATGCTGGCTTCCTTCTTCTATTTCATAATAAAAAAACGTATTCAATGCTAAAACGACTACGTGCATGTGCCCATGTCACTATAACGACAATAATTAACTGTGCGATGAATCGCATGTTTTTTTTCTGACTCACAGCATAACGACGGAAACTACCGGGAATTTCACCAAACTGCTATTTTGTTATTCATATTCTAATCAGGTCAAGATCATTTATTTAATTAATTGAAATAGTAAAGGATGATCAATAAATAAATATTATATCATTACCAATAGAAATTTTACTTATAAAACTATGAAGAATAAATTTGGTTTTTAAAATAATTCCAAAACTAGAGAATTTAAAATTTGGTTAACGTACAGCGTCGATTGCGTGGAAAAAGGATGTTTGGATAAATATGTAGGAAGACATTGCTGCTCATTTTATTTTAATTTAATACCTTGGGCACTTTCAACATCATCGGATAGAATAGAAAATGTGTAGATGTAATGTGATATTAGCAAGTCTGTAATTATTACAGACCAGTGTAAACATCGGTACAGGGATTGTCCAGTATAATCTTAAAGGCGCCCCCGCATTGTAGAGGTATCTATAAAAATTTCTACACGTACATACTGAGGCCACTTAGCATCAAATGGGCACAGCCGTTTGCACACATTCTTATCTTACCTTAAAATAAAACCGTATTGTTCATTATACCACACATGTCAATTCACAAGCAAAAAATGTACAGACAAAAGTCACACATTAATAAAATAACATATAAAACCCAAGATTAAAATGTTTTGTCATTTGCAAGACCGCATGATGTCACACATTCGTAGAAGGAAAACTGTATCTAAGCTAAGTTCAATGGTCCCACGGTGACGCCTTAAAAGGGACACTCGCAAATTGTATGTTTTGTGACTTTTGCAGAAATTAACCGCGTTTCCGATGTGTGTGGGCTTGTGTTTGTGTGTTTGTTAAAGTGTGCGTGTTAGCACAGATGTTCTCGGATGAGACATACTTGTTGATACAACGTAATGGTTACGTCTTAAGGCCAGTACAGACTAATACAAGTTCAAGGAAAGACAAAGAAAAGTGTAACTTTTATAAACATATTATTATATTATCGTTTCCAAAATATTTATATAATTATAGCGTTTGTAATTATATACCTAGTATTTTTAATAATAGTTTCTAGTCATAAATTCATCCGTTGCCCATTTGTCTATTTGTTAGTTGTAGTTAGTTAATTAAATTTGATCCCTAAAGATAAAGCTGTCTTATGTACTCTGTGAATTATATTGCCTTCAAATACTTTATTTTCGTAGGCTTACTTAATAACATAAATGTAACCTTTCTTAAAAACTTATTTTGATATTATACCTACGTTTTAACCTAAACTATTAATTCGAAGATTTCCGGTGCATTCATCCTTCATAAATTATTCCAAAAATATCGTTAAATTGACTTGACTACACTTTTTCGAACTATGACTGTTCTCAAAACGGCCTTTATAATTAATGAAGGTCAAGAAGCCTTTGGAATATCTTACCTCTTAACGATCTACGAGAAATGTTTAAGCAACTAAAGCGCCCTTGTGGTGGCAATAAGAATGGTTATGGCGTGACAATGATTTAGATTATATCCTTTGACACGTCATCCTTGGGTTTTCCCACCTTTGAGAGAAATCGATGACGGAGTGATGATGTATTAATTTAGGTAACTGGTTTTTAAAGTACTTAGGGAAATAAGCCTGCCAAATAGATGATGCAACGTTCTTGTCCATATATGTTGATACTTATTAGGAACTGGTTCTTATGTTGACTCGGGGAAAATATATTTTTTTGTGGTAATGTACTGTCACGTCATTGTAATACCCAATGACATTTGAAAATTCAACAGGATAATATCATAGGTATTGTAATTGTGCATTAAGGTAATTGTGCGGAAGAAAATTTATAAAGACAAAAAATGAAACAAGAATGCCATTTAATAAAATTAGGGATATACATAAAAGATAGGTGAATTTAGGCCATACATTATTTAATGAACAGAAAGTGGTAGCCTAGAAGAAATTAGATAAAGACAATAAACTTGAGGCATGAGGCCTGGATTTGGATTAAACGAATTTTACTGTTATAAAAAGGAACTCATAATATTAACGAAGTCATCACCAATAAAACAGAACTTAAAAATGATATCTCGTATTTTTTTTTCATTAAATTGTATCAATTATACTCTAAAACATTTTAAATCTTAGGGATCTCGCTCTATTTTCTTATATATTATTTTCTTATAATATGTACTTTTAAAATTTGTAAGAGGAAGTCCCTTCCGCGAAGGTTCATCTCGATAATTTCTGTTATGCATCTCGATGAATATCGAGTCCCGCACGCTCCGCCCAAATTTGAAGCGGCAATTTGTTCAACATTAATAACGATTATGATTCCACGAAACAGTTTAAGATCAATTAAAGAAATTAATTAAAGAACCGTTAATGTTTGGATCTAATTGTGAGGCTCAAGATGGAGATCTTATGCACATTTAAGTAACTTTATATGACTTATGAAGTTTTTTTTTTATCTGGTTAAAGGTCACTTATTAGGAATCGTTCGGAGTCATTATTGAAGTCTATTGGTGTGTTGTGTCATTTCGGATACATTTTCTATACAGAAGCTATAATAATAAGTATAACATCTATATATTCTTTACATCCACCCAGGATTTACTGGTAGCGAATACTATCAGGCATTAAGTTTGTCCTATTGTTCATTCATGTTTAAAAGTGATGCAATAAGTAAATAATAAATAAATAGAGTTCAACTACTTAATTTACCAAAATCATGACGACCTCGCATAGCGGAGCGGTTACCATACCGGTCTGACGCGCAGAGGGTGCCGGGTTCGATCCCCGGCCAGACAGACATCTAAATGATGAATTTAGATTTCTGTTTCTGGGTCTGGGTGTTTGTGTACTTGTCTAGTGTGTATCCATGGCACCCACGACACAGGGAATCCTGGTGTGGGACTGTGAGTGTAGAAAGCGTTTATGTCTTAGAAAATATAAAATAATTAGACTAATGGCTGAAGTAAATAAACCTACAAGAGACCAAAAGGTGTCTGAATTTTCCTTAAAAGTGTGTCAGACCTATCAATCCGCACTTAGCCATCGTGATTAATATAAAATGGTACAATTTCTTACTAAACCGCAAATACTTAGTCACGATTAGGTATACGATACAAATATTGTTGCAACCGTTGTACACTATTATTTAAGCTGTCAAATGCGTGTAACATCTCAAATGGTTCTTGTATAGCTGTGAAAATTATCATCTTGCATAACACGGTGTAACTGAGATTGCGTTTGTCCGAAAGGTCTTCAATGGATAATTATTTTGACAGCAAATGAGTGTAATGTTATGTTACTTCGACGTTTAATAAGACATTATGTGAGTGAGGAATATGTCTTACTGTCATCGTGGAACTATGAGCGATGTAAGCTAAAATAACTAAATTGTTAAAACTTTCAGAAAATTGTAGCAGCTATGAATTATATCATTTTTTTAAATGTTACACTGAAGTTAATGAGCAAGCCGTGATAGCCTAGTGGTTAAGAAACGCGGCCTCTAGATCGAGGGGTCCGAGGTTCAAATCCCAGGCACGCACCTCTGATTTTTTTAAATTATGTGCGTATTAGAAATTAATTAACGCTTGCTAAACGGTGAAGGAAAACATAGTGAGGATCTTGCATAACTGATAGATTTAAAAAAAAATCTCAAAGGTATGTGAAGTCTACCAATACGCACCTACTATGGCCTAATCCTTCTCAATATGAGAGGAGACCCGTGCGCAGCAGAGGGACAGTAATGGGTTGATGATGATGAACGAGCATTTAAGGTCAACCTGGTAATGAACTCCAGATAAGATTACATTTCTACCTGAGGTTCGTCTCAGATTCGTTGCTATTCCTGAAAACTAAGTTTGAACGCCTCAAAAAGTACGTCTCTCTTACCACACTCTTCAAATCTGAACATAGCAGCGCTTAACACTGTTATTAGTCAGAAATAGGTTAGTTCGTGGTGCTTCCGGAGTCGAACCATTAAGGTCAATAAGTTCTACCACCTTCAGATAAATATGAGTAATATATACTTGACTAAGAGCATAGCCCTATTTAGATCGTCTGGTTTATACAATTAAGCAACTTCGAGCGCAGTCGGCATTGGATGGGTCACCGCTAGTGACTAACTTTGCGCACTTTCGTGCTTTGGAGGGCATGACAAATTGGCAGTCCTGGTTGTCATATTTAAATTGCAGTAGAGAAAGCTTGCCGGAGGCCTCATGAGCAGTTTAAATTCTTGCTGTACCTTCAACGATTGGTACTCGTATTTAAGAAGCATGGTAAAGTATCTTCTAGACATTCCCCAGTTATGAGACTTGTGATCAATAGTGAAAATAAACCAGCAAATAGCATCTCTGAAAATTAGAATAAGTAAGGTTGACATGACTGATTTCAAGAGAATTCAATAAGACTAAAAAGATTTATCGACTAAATAATCATAATATACAAACTAATTTTGCGGAATTAATTTTATGGGGGACTGAGGTATTTAAAAGTTCTTGAGTCAAAGTTGGTCATATAAATAAGTTTTATTGTCGGCGATGTGACCCCTAAACGTCATAGACTTATAAATATTTAGACACGACATACTTTGGGCCATTATTATCTAATGATATGCCCGTACCAAGAACAATGACACCGCACAGGTGAAATATTCAAACATGTGTTACATTAATTACAGATTCATATAGAAACGTCACCTGTGTTGTAACCGAATATCCGATCGGCCACAACTAGGCCAATGCCACTACGATGATACAATAAGGTCGGTTGCGCACGAGCAGTTGCTAACCCTTCAGAATTAAAAGTAATAAAACACGACAGTAAGTCCTTAAAACAGCATAAACAAACAATAAAACAGTTGCTTTTTTGCGAAAAAAGGTCGTCTGCACTTTAAAACATTTTTTTGTAAAACTATGTAATAGCAATTTTTTGTAGGAAATAGTAGCTGAAACGGTAAAATAGTCAAAAGGGGATACATCTTATGGAAGCCATGATGCTCCCGCCACCGCGAACGACATGACACTCTAAAGAACAAATTTATATAAACAAAAAAGTACTACTCGTATCTAGACGCACGGCTGTGCGTCCAAGTTCAGTTAAATTGACTGTTAAAACAACTTGGCAACACTGTCCACGAGTCCTGCGATGTTTGATTGCTAGCTATCGATGTCACTAAAGGTTTGTTGTTTATTTGATCTTAGTACATGAGAGTGACATACACTATATATTCAAAGGTGGAATTAAATGTTATAATGTGGAGAATTTCAAGTTATTTTAAAGGTCACCGAATATTAATGAAGTTGAATGATGTAGTTGGATTTGAAGATGGGCATTTCATATATCTCTGAGAACGTGAAGATGGTTTTGACATTTATATAATGAGGTAACTTAAAAGTTAACATTTTTTTCATGTTTTCAAATGATAGCACGTCGTGATCTAATTTATTACATGAATTATATTTCTGAAAATCTTTGAATTTAATGCTAGAGTTATATTGCAAAACTGATTATTATTGATCATAAATATTAAAATAACATATTCTGGTAAATTTAAGGAAGAAATTATACTGAGATCATACCGTGCATTTCTGTTATATATCAGTAAGTTGTTTGAAGACTCTGGTAGAGCACATTCAATTTTTGACCTATTTTACCTCAGTTATAAAGAAAAGCATAAATTTAACCCCAGTTCTACATGGAATTTATTAATATCAAAGAGTATTAAGTATATTTCATGGCATATTGCTAAAAAATACTAATAATATCGTAACGAACTTTGTAACCAGCCTAAGTGTTATTTGTGATCGTACACTTGTCTTATAAGACGCATCACGCGGTGTAAATCAAACCGCGCCTCTAATTGCCATTTAGTCGCAGGCAGTACACACATACGAGTCAAGGATTTAATGTATTTTGCTACAATATTAAATTAGGACTGATATATAGTTACTGGTATATTGAGCACTTGAGTTTTGTGGTTTAGTTTGTTATACTATAGGAATTAATTTTAGATTTCACGTTTAAAAGGAGCTATGTAGAGACGAGTCAAGTTTGTATATGACTGGTGTTTTCGTCCTGCTGAGTGCTTATCGTTTTCTAAATTAATCGAGTCTTATAGTTTTCTAGAATAGTCGAGTTAATTTAGCTTTATATTTTACGCTACAAATACTTAATGATAACTCTAATTTTAACTTTCTTAATGTAGTATTGGTACGAAATATGTTTGGAAAAAATTAAGAGATTAAAAATAGTTTTACTTGGTACTGATGAGCCTGTTTTATAACTTACAAATATGAAGAATTCATGCATAATCGTATTATTTAAAAACCTATGCATGTTTGCAAATGCAATGCAAACCTACCTGACGTGTTTCACATTTTATAGCAATAATAAATTTTAAGAAAGATTTATCATTTCGATTAAATTTCTGTACTTTTATATTAAGAAAACTGCATGCGAGCAATGAGGAAATCGCTGAGAATGTTTTCACTTGTTCTTGCGCTGTTGCCTCCGACAATAATAAATATCGAGACGACACGCACCACGAGAGTGATTGTATGTATGTGCATGTTGTGAAAATATCAACAGAACATCTCGTAAATAATCACTTGACTTTAGAAATTTTAACTTCACTAAATGAAGTTTATAAGATACTGTCATTACGCTTGTTGGCAACGTGATTGTTTTACTTTAATAATAAATATTGAGTAAGATGTTTTTGTAATAACTTAATTGTGTTTTCTGATTATTTAATAAAAAAGCCTTTTTAATGTTGTATATAATATATTTCTTTATTCGGTTTCAATATTCCTAGATCGACGTTATATATTTATTCGAATATAAAGATTACTAAATAGAGTCGTGTTTAACGTAAGTTTGTGAATCAGAATTTTAAGTGTTAGATTAAGAAAAGAACCGAGAGAAATGACTGATTAATGACGTAATGAATCTGTGCCGCAAAAATCCGGATACAATTTAACATTGTCCTATAACAGTGATGTTTGTGTTCGATATGAATTGGATTCGGTATCATACGTCACGAAGTCGAACCCTCGATTGGTCATTTTGGTGAACCTTAACAAGATTTTGGTAATAATGACAAACGTCATTTAGATCCGTGACTTACCTTCATAACCTGTGGTCTAAGGTATAGGAGTATAGCGATATTTAGTACAAAAAATATTTTATTTTTGCTTTTTTTATTTTGAAATTTGGCTAATCAGTGTTATTTCGTAATCTAATGAAACATATTTAAATTAATTGATCATGCTAATTTAGCCTTTCTAGTCCCATAGTCTTAGTATTTAAGTAAGTAATCTTCGTTTATTTTGGAATCATTAAGTACCTACATACCTTCGTTCTACTATCATCAGTGACGCTGATGGTATTAAAAAAATATTTCCCAAATTACATTTCATTCACATCATTATTTTTTCTAATAGATATACAACCAAAGTTGTTTTAGTTTAATAGTTTTGCACTGCAACGCTGTTAATTATTATAATTTTATTTAAAGGACAAGTTAGCTGCATTCTGATAAATATTTGAATCGACGCAGTTAGGTGCGAATGTAGAGCTATATTTGTTGGAAATAATACAAAATCTGCATACACGTATGCCCGGTAGCCGCTATATCTCAAGCCTTGCATCTCAATCGCAGTCTCGATAGCAAGGTGATTAGTATTTCGGGCGCGAATGGTGGGAGCCGCGTGCGCAGTCTCTTGCCGCCAGCCGCCCCGTGCGCCCGCCCGACGCCGCAGCGCGCTTAGCACTGACGCGCGACATTCAAAACCGAACCTAGCGGACACCCAAAAATTCAAATTTCAAAATTAGAACTCAGTGTTTATTCCACTAAGTGCTTATCAGTGTTTGTGCCATTGTTGTGTATACGCTGCGTACCGCTGCGTTTCGTGCTACTTTCACCTTTTCAACAGTTTTTGCAAGCGGTGAGTGTTTTAGCTTATTTTTAATCAGACGTCGCGTAATTGCCTGCGCTGTTACACCGCTTCACTGTTACACAATGCGTTTCGTTCCCTCGCGGAAGTGTGACGAAAATGTCTGTGGATTTTTTTTGAAATAGGAACCGCATCGGCCAATTGAGTACATGCGTGCGTAATGATACGCAAATCGACGCGGAACTAGATTCACGTAAACGATGCCTAATACGTTTCCAAATTGCATGTTAATTACAAGACGTCGGTAACGTTGGACGTGACTCGCTTGGCTGGTAATGTAATTATAGTTTTTAATTAAACAAGTGTTTAATGAAGTGACAGACGGAGTAGCACGTTGATGTCTTTTGTATGCGCGGTGTCGCACGCTACGAGCATTTCAAAAAATGCTACGAATCTGAAATGTAAGCTGAAAGAAAAACATAACAAGAATAATATTGTAGAACATAATTTTATTGCATAATTAATAATGTTGAAAATGTATATGACCTGAATATCTTTATTTAAAAGACATGACGATAACATGAATGATTTAATATTATTTTTTGGTACAGAAATATAATTGATAGAAAGGTATTTAACTATCTTCATATATAAAATATCAATTAATAAGGTCAAGCTTTTTCATGTTATAAAAAATGTAAAATTCCAAAATTAATAAAATGTAAAAAACCTCTATAAAAAATTGATAGAAGGCTAAAGCAAACATATTATTTGAATACATTATGCAGGTGACTTGATTCCTTTGGCACCATTCTGGAATTGAATATTCGAGAGTAAATGAGCTTTATATTAACTGCCTACGCTCATACTCCATGCCTCTGCATAGCATAGTTTTCGAGATTTGCGATCTGTATTGCATTTTAAAGACCTTTAAATGTCAAGTATGGAATGAAATCACGAATGTGTCTATCTGCAAGGAGAATACTAGACCACCTGTGTGGTTTTTCAAGTAAACGCTACAAATATCTATACCTAAATATAATATGTCTCTATAAAAAGTTTGAATTAGAACAAATGTCCTATTAACAGATCAACTGCTTAAAAATATACTCCATGTCACTCCCAAAATTTAGCCAAATCCAACGAGACCTCATATGCTAAAATCCATTAAGGTATTTGGGTTGCTGAGCGTGCCAAAGAATGCGACATATACACATACATAATTAAATTCACTTGAAATACATTACCTTCTACAGGTGGGTAAAACGAGAGAGAAAACATACTTTAATAGGTGTTCAAATATGAGGTTACTTACCAACACTAATGTTATATTAATTAAGTTACTATCAACTTTATCACGTAGCCACTAAATTTAGTAAATGCCTATTACCATCAATTTTAAAATTAATATTATTGTAACTGTTTCAGTTTTTACTATTTACTTTTAAATATTGCAACTTTAACATTTATTATAGGTGTGTTTTTATTATTAATAAGATGCAATAAAAAGCGACTTATTTTATAACAAGTTTGTTAAAATTAATAATAAATTATAATAAAAAAGCAACTTGTACAGCCACAGGTGGCTCAAGGCTACGAAAATCGATTACGAAAGAGCCAATACTGTGTTGGGAAACTGCGAACTTGTGATTATATCATCACACTGTAAACATATAAAAACTGACAAGTACGTGTGTATGTTACTCCTACATGTTATGATTTAACGATATTTCGTAAAATATTATCAAATATGTGAAGTTACAAGTTATGAGTTATGCCATAATGATCTTTTATTACGTAAAATATTTGTGGAGTTGCCCGTTTAAATAGTTTGTTAAAACTTATCCTTAAATGTACTAAGGTAAACTATTATCTACATTTTTATTTTGAGCACAAATTGTACCTACAACCGTGGGAGGCCTGGACCACACATAACCAAGCAACTTCCATGTGGATTGGCGAATTATTATTCAGTGCACCATTTTAACAATAAACAAAAATAGCATTCGCGATTGAAGTATTCTTTACATTGCATAATATTATCATATACCTTTTAAGATTTGGACAACATTTTATTCCATTAAGTTTCATTTTAGAATATTACTCTGTTTTATAAAGAATATTAAAAATAAAGTTTAATACTGAAATAAGTTTATAATAAGAATAGATTATTTACGCATTAGTTCATGTAGGTATATATTTTTAGGTGCATAAATATTTATTCATAAATCCTTTAATTTAACATTTTGGTTATAATATTTTAAACAAATTTTAGAATGGTCATGTATATTTATCGAATTTAGTGTAAACATATCAACAAGTAAACAAAACGCTAAGTCTGTTATTTGACCGCAGAAATATCATTAGTTAATTCTCCTATTAGTGTTTGTAACTGCACATTTAATGTTCCGAGTGTGTGGGAGTACCTGTAATAGGCAGACTATTACCCATACGAGGTAACAATAGAAGGAGGTACGGATTAAACTATAGGGTGGGTGACTCCCAGCTTACCTAACTATTCACTATTAAATATCGTTCCTACATTCATACCGTTAAACTAAGATTCTATGTTTCGTGGGTGCCATGCAGCCACACACTAAGACGAATACACTAACACTCAGAACAGTAGAACAGCAATCTAACATAATTTAGTCCTGCACCCTTAGTATGAGTTTTTACAAAAATGACTGTTTATCAGCGCCCCAAGCGGATTATATCAGAACTGATTGGAAATGTATGGGGAATACGTAAACAAATTCAAAAACAGTCATTTTTGTAAAAACTTAATAACTCATACTTAGAGTACTGATCATCCTTTATGATTGAATCCAAAGGACAATCGGGTAATGACGTTTAAATTCAACAAGCGATTCCGAAAGTCCCACGCTCCACGCCCAGCCATAAAATTTCATCACGTGTCGCTTTTGTACTATATAGAATAGAAATTAACATAAAACAACCGCCTATTCGGTAGCCAGTCCTTATTATGACGGCGTAGAGTTGGGAATCCGCGGAAAAACTATACAGTTTCATTGTACAAAGGAAAGCTAATGGTCCGGTTAACCGAATAGCTAACGTTATTGTCATACGTTATTGTTAATTTAACAATAACATGTTAGCAGGTTGTTGAGCAACGTTGTGTGAATGTGTGTCGATTTTTGCTCGCGGCGTTATGATGATTCGTCGTGCGTTAACTTTCGAACGGACAAGTTAGAAAACATTGGTAAGACACGGATATTTTCTTGTAACATAAATATTTTATTTCAAACAATATACGTTTTTTTTTGTTGATAGATTAGTGCCTTTTTACAAATCTGCACTTGACCGCTTGTCAGCTTGTCTTGACAAAGTATGTCTTGAGCTCTGGTTTTTGTGAGAAAAAAAATATACTTAAAAAAAACTTAAAAACATGAGTTTATGAAAAAATCAACTAAAAAGTAGGAAATAATTTTCAATCTAAGAAACAATTAAGGAACACTTAATAGTATAATTGTGAAAAAAATGTTTACTTCACTTAATTATATTTACTTTTCATTTTTTAGTTCGATTTATTGTTAGAAAAATTGCCACAAATATTTTTCACCGTGGATTAGAACCCAGGAATGATAAATCGCAGGATTGACGTTATACAACAGCAAGAAGCCACTGGCTCTTAGTCCAAAGGAGAGTTACACACAAACCCATAAACATACATTAAGCCAATAAAAGCGTGTTAAAAACTCGTACAAAACTGTGGGACAATAATGATGATATTGATTTCTATAATTTGACGCATAAAGTAAATACAGCTTGCTCCCACACCTACACGCACGTCCACACAAATATGATTACACATAACACAGGTACTCGTACATAACACATTACTTAATTCGTATATAATTTCGATAATGTCTGTTATTGTTTATTTTACTATTTGTTGTTCTAATGTTATTGTAAATAATTACATCTATCATACTAAATATAAATGCCGTTCAATTAATTAATTATATAATTCAATTGATTCATTACAAAACCTTATTATATATAACCTTATTATTATAACTATTTCTGCTCACACAAAAATCATATTACTATATTAAAATCAAAGTATTTTATTCAACGTAGATTTTTTCAGAAGCCTTCTTGCATGTTAACAAACGTATTTAATGTGTCGTTTATGCCGTAACACAGTATCTCACCAAGTAATTACGTTTATATAAAGATATAACTCGTATTGTTCAACTCATTACATTTCCGAGTATAAAGGCCGTCGGAAGAACATAATTTTTGTGGCTACACTTTACAGTACAACCATTATCTATTTTCCGATTCGCTAGAAACGCTTGTTCCGTTGTTTAGTGCAAACAAAAATAGGCCTTAGTGTGTATAGAATAATGTTGTACAATTATTTAAGATCGCATGGCATGGTATCCGGCGTTTTCCGTTGATTTTCATTATCCTGCGATGGACTTGTTCCAAATAATTTATTGCTAAACATTGTTTGGTTGCGTGACGTGAAAATGACAGCTTATCAATCAGTTTTATAATAGTCTAATTTAAATACGGCCTCAACAACACATTAATACCGGGGTTTCGGATGATGGATTAATTAATGATTGTGTATAAATTGGTTCTACTCAGGCTTAGGTTACGATTAATGACGCACGTTTAGAACCACTGCCAACGCATTTTTTGTCTAAATGTAGATCGAGCTAAGCAACGCAGTTTCATCGTAATGTATTGTAGAATATAAGGTAGGTAATATACGGTGGTAGTATTAGAAGCGCATAAAGCACCGCGGATTGTGCAGTTCGTAGCTGATTTACAAAGTTAAACAAAATCGGCCGCGGTTGGGAATTGGATGGGTTACCAATAGGGGCTTTTGATTCGCACTTAATGATAGGGGACTCTGTTGTTAGGTATTATTGAAAAGATCCGAATCCAATAGTGACACAAAATGTGATAACAACAGATACATATTCATAATTATATAATACATACTAGCTGACCCGGCAAACGTTGTGTTGCCATATAAATAAAAATGTTAAGGGTTAACCACCCTTATCACTTAGGAGTGTGAAAAATAGATAGTAGCCGATTCTCAGACCTACTGAATATGCATATAAAATTTGGTGAAAATCGGTAAAACCGTTTCTGAGGAGTACAGTAACTAACATTGTGACACGAGAATTTTATATATAAGATTTTAAAAATGTATTTTATATTGAATATTTTCATAACGATAGCAACAGTGTAATATTCTAAAATACAATAAGTATCTTAATAGAAGAGCACATTGCTTATTTCAGCGAATAGTTAAAACCAACATACTTAAATATAACATAGGTATTCAAGTATGAACACTAATATCGAGTTTAGTACATAGTTTACAGACAATCTAACTTTCATTCCGTACCGGCTGTCCTCAGCCGCGGTTTCGCAACGCGCGTGCGCAGATAGCTAATTGCGCTGGCGCAACCCGACGCCATAATATTTGATATACTCTGTTATATAAAATCCTGTTTTGCTTGTATTTAGTGGTAAATAGTGATAATTTATTTAGGTTATTGAATAGTTTGAATTTCTGCATCTTTTGGTGGAGATCTGAGTTGGAATCCCAGGCACTTCTGAATTTTCCAAGTAATGTAGAATTACATTTACACTTGCTTAATTAGTTAGTTATTAAAATGTTCTTAAAAGTTGTGTTATGTCTACCAGTCGACTCTTGGCCAATGTGCAGGTCGACTACGGCCCTTCTTATTATGAAAAGAGACACGTGCCCAGTGGGGCAGTTGTGATGTGGAGAAAATGATCGTGTTTAAATATACATAAACTTTATTTTGAACTGCATTCCTCAACATGTGCTTGAGTTTGAAATGTTTGATTAGTTTAATTTACGCGAATTCTAAGAAAAAATCCTAGAGGTTCGAAAAATTATATTTATTCAATAGTTAATGGAAATGCTAAGTAGTGTAAATTTTAATATGAAAACAAGCAAATTGCAAATAAATAGTACAACCATCTTGACATATAGAACTAACGTATTTAAATCCAAAATTCTTTCGTCATTGCGTCACACTACAAAATAACCAGTCTTAATAAAACTTCATAATATCCCTTTTAATTCCCTTCACTAAAATTTTCCCCTCCAAATTAAGTTCCCAAATGGACATGACCTTGACGCAATAGGCAGGTGAAGCCAGCGAAGCAAGTGTTGCCATATTAAAATCTTTATGTTGGTATGTTACACAATATTTAACATGTTCGCTTTTTGTGAGAGGCGCCATTTATTATGATAATCTAAGCAAAAAGTAATGGGTTTGTAGACTTTTTATCGACATGGAAATAAGCAAAATTAATGATTATAAAAAAAATGTAGTCGTGTTGTTTTATCTTATTTATAAGGAGACGATCTGTTTATCGTCCCAAAGTAGTAAAATTACTTTGTGTTAAAATTCTTGCGTGCGAAATTGTGTAAAGTAAATTCTCATTAAGGATATTAGCATTTGACTTATAGACGAAATTTTTGATCATACAGATTTTACTATTGTTTTATATAAACCTACACTAACTCTAATATTATTTTTCACGACACATTCAGATTTTTTATCAAATGAAAAAGAAGTATTGAAAAAGACAATTTGACTGTACTTGGGATTTTGCTCGTGAATATTTGTAACCAAGCTCAAATAATAAAAATACTCGTAGTATTACAGAACCCACAGTCAAAGAAAATGCATAGTTAAATGTTACAAGTTGGAACAATAATCTATCTATAATCTTGGTCTAATAAATATCATTAGTGTTATAAGTAGGTACCTAATTGAAATTAAAGGTTAATCTGATGAGTAAATAGATTCGTATCCTGCTGTGTAAATTTGTAATAAAATATTACCATTAACAATCAATACTAAGCGCGTATATAATTGAAATAATCTGTTAAGGTGTCATATTATTAATTTGTACACGAATTTGCGCCAATATATTCTAATGTCATCCATTTTGCGCAGTTCCATCTTCAATGACCTTTTGTTGTGAAGATGCCAGTAGTTAAAAGGTCAAATCTCAATCATTATGCATTTTTTATCATTATTTATTTTTTATACCGATTAGATTAATGTTTCGGTTTAATTAGATTGAGGTAATAAATATATTTAATCAAATTAAAATATTTATTAAGTTTTCATCTCTGTGAAGACTAAATTATGACCTAAGTTTATTATAATTTGACCCAGAAAACCTGATATATTGAAAATTAAAAAAGAGGTTTCTAACTTTGTTATAAAACGATCGTGAACATGTAGTAATTTAACCAATTCAAATCCTTCCAGAGGTTAGATTTGTATGTAAATAAAAAAGACGACATACAAATTTTGCCATCTGACATACATAGGTGCAATATTATACGGCTACTATTTTAGTCCTCGGGAGTGGCAAAGCATCTGATCGTCTTCAGGTAAAATCTTCTACATGGAGTCCAAAAGCGGCAGTGACTATATACTATCAGGTAGACTGCAAACTAATTTGTTATTCCAGTTAAAAATATGATCTAATAGTAATAAGCACGAGCACTTAAAATGAGCTATGAGATGTTGTCTTTACAATTAAACATGATTGTAAATAGAACGAGGTTTGAAGAATTCTAATTTGTTTGACGTATTGTTAATGTATTATGCATTTTTGTCGCCTGTGTTTGCTCGTTATTAGAGTTATGGCTCGATCTGACTGTTTATTAGCCTTCGTAACGAATTTATTTTATAAATATTCAAAATCGGTTTATGTAATGCCGACACATAATAAGGTCGCCAGAGGCCTTATTAGAATTTAAAATTTGAACTTTGATATCAGATACATATGGACTATTGGAATGTTCTAAATTGTATGTATTTCGCGTTTCTTAGGACTAAGTAAAACTTGTTTTAATAAAGATTTTAAGCTAAGAACACGGCGTCTCTAAACAAATATACAGCTGTAATTTAGAATTATATACTTTAATGAAGCTAATTACAGTACTAAATACGTACACAAATAGATAGAATTTTGATTTTGACAATAAATATTAAAGATTTAAATAAAATTAAAAACAAAAGGTCTAAATATTATTATTTACAGTCGGATAAACCATGGAAAAGAAGTCGCGGGCACACACTTGTACATAATAACATTATGACGGATTTTCTTATTAAAACAATACAAAACGGTACGTCCAAAGCAGTTTCATTGTCTAAGTAAGTTCACGGCTTATTACAAATACCACTTCTCTACAAGTTTTCGGCAAATATTCGCACACAACGTCCTTGCTTACGAAATAAAGTTTTATTCTCTTGTTTGTTTAACGACTGGGCATAGTCGGCATTGAGAGGTGTCAAACGCCTGAAGCGAAGCACAATTGTGTCTGGGTTTCACTTTTATCCACAGTTGGAAATTTAATGAAAGTTGTTTCGACCTAACTCTTGTTGAAACCTCTTAACACAGTTACTAATGGATAGCGCAATCAATGTCAATAGATATATCTTATCGTATCATACTATGTAGACAACGTATATTGTTGTTTTATTTGTAATCTTGTTGTTTATATAAGGTACGCTTGTGAAAAAAATCAAAATTATATATAGTCCGCGCCAAACTGCTAGTTCACTCTGAAGTTGTTGCGAGGAGGTGTAGTCATACAATTTGCTACGGCGACGCGTAGCATTCATTTCTATATTCAGAGCGGGCTAGCAGTTTTTCGTGGACTATACCTGTCTACTTAAATAGTTCGTTAAATGTCAGTCAGTCACTGAGTTGAGCAAAAAAGACAGCTCACCACGGTGTTGAGTTGCGCCTGCTTCTTTACAATATTTTTGATTTCTATTTAAAATTTTAAACATGTTTTCTGCTGAATTGCAGCCAATACCTAAATTTTGTGTATCCCTAAACTTTGTGTATGTCATAAGCAAAACAACTGCAAATTGCAAAAAATACTGCCCAGTCTTGGTTATGACTAACATGATAGACTGACTAAACAAGATTAAAATTAAATGATTATTAATTGATACGACAGAGAAAAAAATACAAAAAAGGAAGTAAAAATATATTTAAGCTCAAGGCTGATTGATGACAACATTGGTTTAAGAAGTGATGATAACATAAGTACGAATCAACATAGGAATATATGAAGCAAATAACAAACGAAATTATAATTATGGGATTATCGGGATGTAATCGGGAGCACTCGTAGTAGAATGTGATAAATATCTATATTTAAATGAATGCCTATCTGCATGTCATTTATAGAATAGTAAACTATGCATTTGATCATGTAATGATATTTAGCAAAGTTGTTGTGCACGACCAATATTCGCCAGATGGCGCCACTGTCATTCCAATGGTCCAAATTTTTAGTTATATGTATGTCATGTTATTCTTTTTTAAACACGGGCGAAGCCGCGGGCACTACTAGTATTTAATATAAACATTAGTAGCAGCATCTTACTGGTACATATAATATGTTACGTATTATTTAGTCGCCAAGAGTAGGGACAACGGAATATTTATAGTGACTATTACTTTTAAATACTTTACATACATTTAGCATTAGAAAAAATATCTCTGTTCCCATTTAGAACATGAACTTTTGACCTCTTAATCAATTTGAATATAACATAAATCGTGTTCTTCATCAAAAACAAAATGTGTGACATAATATGCTAATTTGGTATTTAAAGTAGAATGAGACGCGGCGAACAATATGAGTTAACTTATAAATTATGTGCAAAGTTTTTTTTTCCATTTTATATTTGATGAGCCGGATCTCTTTTTTATAGGGATTTGGGAAATATGTTATTTTAATTTTAGGTCTTATAATTATGGGGTAAACGAGCATGCAGTCATTTATGTCTGTAGTCTATGTAGCTTTTGGACATCTGTAATGTATCTCAAGTAGGCTTGGAGTAATTTGGTATATGTATAATATCGGTCCCAAAACGGAACGCTGGAACGGCTCGGAAAAGTATGTCTCCCTTACCACACCCTTCAAACCTGAACACAGCAGTGCCTAACACTGCTGTTATTAGGTAGAAGAACTCTTCTGTGTGGCGGTGGTGCCGCCGGAGTCGAACCACAAAGAGTTCTACCACCTTCAAATTTATTATTTTAATAATCGATTTGGAAACTGTAGCAAAATGATATCCATTCATTAATTATTGTCTTCACGAGTTCATCGCATGATTGATAATTTGTTAAAGTTTATTTAAAATCTGGTTCACCTTGGGAATATTGTCTCACCTCTAGCAACCGATATGATCCGAGATAAATATTTATACGAAGTCAAATTAATTTATGCAAAAGTATTTATAACTCTATTAAAATGAATAAAGGTATTTTGTAGATAAACGACGGATTTTTTATACATTTATTTATTACTTATTTTTATGTTTCTTATTTCTGTAATCTTTACTTATTAGATATCTACAAATACAAAGGAATTCTCTATAAGACTGATTGATCCTCATCTAATGGTGGCGATTTACATTTTTTAGAAATAATTAAAGACTTATATGCCTTTAAGCGACGTTATCTTATTAAAATATATTTGTGGTAACGAAACATTATATATCAATATCCGGATTACATTATTAATTCTTAAATAAGCATCAATTCAATACTTCATTTTTTCAGTAGTGACCCTAAGGGGATAATTAATCAAATACTTAATGAGACCGGATAAAATCGGATTGAACTACTTACATACTCGCAGGTATAACGATTCGTATTGAAATTTGAATTTGATGGAACAACTTATTTAGCTGCAGGCTATCCCCGTAGAAGAATATATTTCTCTAATGAGAGAAAAGAGAAATTTATCATTTTGTATTCATAATAAGTATTCAAACGACTTTCTCCGTAGTACGATTGTTATTTCGTTTAACTGAGAAATATATTTAACGATATAATAATTGGTTTCAAAGGCTATTAAAGTACACCAATTTACCTTCTTGTAAATCAGTCGTTATACTCAAAAGATATCAAATTCAGTCAAAGTCAAAGTCAAAATATTTTTTTTGTTGTTGAGATTTTATATGTCATTGTAATGCTACCATTTTGTCTATTAAATTATGTATCTTTTTTGGTACATAATATTATTTTGGCGGCCGGTAAAAATAAATATTTATACATAATAAACATTTGACGTCATTCTTAGTAGGTAACTAAAATCATATGAATTCATGCTAAAAATTGGTGAAATAATAATATTAAAAGCAATCAACAATCCCTAACTAATATATAAGCATCCATCCATTAAGCAAAACTCTCATTAGGTTGTGTGATTCTGTTGCCAGGTAGTACAAATGGTCACGGTTTCGATAAAATAATTTTACGATTGGGTGACATTTGGGGAACTCGTTATACCTATCGTAGTGGACGACCTCAGGCGAGCCGGTCTCCTTCACGATCCGTTCGATATACGAATACGGAAAATATAATTATGATTTAATTATATAGTTAACTAGCTGTATCCGTGGCTTCATCTGAGTGGATTTTAAATAGCATAGTCTTTTTATTATTATTAATATCGCAGTAACGTGACCCATTTAATCCCGTAGCGCTGGATTTTCGAAATCGAAGGAAACAATTCTCATTTCTCATCTCTCATTCAGTGGTATCTTCTGTGCATAAGCATAAGGCCCAGATTTAAATATTACTAGAGGTTGATTACAGATGTCTTGCTAACATGAAAACTAGGTTTGAGTGCCTAGTTTAAATGTGTAGCACAACAGTGTCAAAACCATTTTAAAATAAAGTAATAAAGCAATTTACTAGCTTTACTAAGCGTACAGATGCAAGTCTTGTAATGGAGGGTTCTACCGCGTTTGATGGCTTTAAAGCGAATTTATTTATAAGACTGGAGGTGTTGAAGAAATAATCCAGCCCCAAATAGCTTTTGTCCTAAGTCCTATCAAGGACATAAAACCGACTTTACAGTGTATTACTGCAGGTGTTAGAATTAATTTTGTTGCTTTATGAATATTTATGGGTAAGTTATATTATATTTATTTATATATATTTATCGAGAGTTTTTGTGGCAATAAAGACTAGGTTTAAAAACTTTATGCTGCATATTGGGTATCCGTTTATGGGCATTATCAACTTCAATAAAATAGCAATAAATTTACTTATTTTCGAATTTATTTTATTAAATCAATAAGGATTGATAACTATAGAAACAAAAAATAAAGGTTTGTGTTAAACATCCGGGTTCAAACAAATAAAATTAGAACACATACATTATTTATTGGATCAAAAAATAATTTTGACGCTAATTTGATTGGCGAATATGTAAATGACACCTTTCGCGGTGTCGTTGTCCTAATTAATGCGTGATCTTCGTAAACACGCGTTCACACGAGTCCTCATTATGTGTTTAAATTATATAAAAGGCGTATAAACGTATAGAAATCTTGTTTATTATTGTATCTGTTAAATAGATATGAAAAGTGACGCTTATTACAGACATTTTATTTGGTTGGTCTGTCATTGAAAATTTGTGTCCATTATATTTATTTAAAACTAGCTGACCCGGCAATCTTTGTACTGCCTCAGAATTTATTCATGAAATGTATATCATATTTACTCACCTTTTAAACCTTCCCTGGACTTCCACAAATAATTCTAAACTAAAATTAGCGAAATTGGTCCAGCCGTTCTCGAGTTTTAGCTAGACTAACGAACAGCAATTGATTTATATAAATATATATAGATTATTATATAGTATTTTAGTAAAAATATTGCACCACATTTATTTACGATACATTTAAAACTAACACTTATTTAGTTGGATTTTAAGTAGACTACTGATATTTTAACGTAAAATGTGAAATTTTGCGGCCATTCAGTTTATTATGGTGTCCGAGAAACTACTTTCCACTGCAATCTGTGGGTGAAATCAGTTTACAGCTAGAGTTAAAATCGAACTAGTTTTTAGACATACAAATAAATCTATTCAAACTTATATAAATGACCATGTTCGTTTAATACAGAATAAATAGGCACAGGATTGTATATACTCAATAACATGCGCAATAACAACTGAAACTAACTTAGTACTCGTAAAAAATACTAATTATGTAAATTAAAGTACATAGTAAGTACTTATATTTCAATTTGAGTTCTTGTATGTACAATTAATCAATAAAATAACGACCTAATCTTTCAGTGTTCAAATATATAAATTTGTAAAAATATATAATATTATAAATATTCTCAACAAGCAGAGACGAGTTTACGTAGTGACGCTTTTATGTAATGGGACTAGTAAATAGTCAAGATTAACTTCATTTTAAGTGGTCGACCACAAACGCATAAAACACAAGACTTATAAGTACAAAAGCCAGGAATAAGTCAACGACCATTACTTCATACCACTTGAATATAACCGTACACTTAGAATAGTGAAACTATTAATTTTCGCTCAAGAAAAGCCTATAATTTAGCTCCCACTTTCTCATTTGAATCTGGGCTACAAGGTCGTGTTGTGGTGTATGCAATATTGTGGTTTGTATTACTATGCTAATGGAAGTAAAAGTGATATGTGTTCTATCATTAGCTAGTTCTAGGAAGTACCGTTGGACGGTAAACAAATTTGAGTTGATAGTGTTTGTTTTGATAAATTATCGCTACTCTGTGGTTAAAAAATTCTAAAGTTTCTTTGGATGTTACTGTTAATAAATGAAAGTGGACAATAAGAAAATTGCCTAGTAGAAAGTAATCTGCAGATAGTTTTTTCAGTAACGCTTAAAGTGGCTGTAATCCCTTTTAAGCCATTCTGTTGTTGTGGATCTCTTCGACATTAACCTGGATCATCTAAATTGAAATTTTATATATTCAAAATTCATTCACGTAGAACTATTTTCGGCCATCAACAATAAATTGCTGCTCTATTTAATTATTTAAAAGAGTAATAAATCTTGATAGTTTTTACTATTTACTTCTAAACTCACACAAACACATCTACTATCAATCTTTACAACCTCACGTCACTCTCAAACATGAACGCGTAATTTGACGTAATTACCGTATGCGTTAACACTGGGTTATTCAACTTGGAAAGTACGGGAGAAAAGCAGAGAGATTCGCATTCATACTTCTTTGGTGATCATGCTAGAGCCCGCGGTGCGGAACGGGGATGCGCAAACGAATTGCAACCTTATCTTGTATCTAGCTTAATCCAGCGACGCTTTACAGTGCCTAAATCTAATATTTGATTAGAAAAGTAGATATAAATCGTATATAAAAACACTCTTATATACCATTTTAACGTTATATTACAATATCAAGTCAATCCATTCACTAATTTTGGAGTTTTGAGGATACAAACATACGAAAGCTGTTTTTTTATATAAAAATATGGGTTCGATTTGCTTAAAACGCTTCTCGACGTATCACTACCGTTTCGCCACTTCTTATGAATGTAATCGATTAAGAATAAACGTCGTCTGGCATGTATTTCACAATTAGGTTTTTTTCGCATCTAGCCTTTGGTATGTCTTTTAAGCATGCGTCCACTTTATGGTCATTGCTGCCTATTGAGATCTCTAATAAATACGACGCATCGCCACCTATTTCTTATAACTCTGCTGTGGACTTGTTTAAATGATCTGGTTAGACACTTGTGCCAAATTGTTTGTCATTAAGAGTAGACACTTACTTATAATAAGTAGTTGACCACTTCTAACAGTTTGGGGTTAATTACAGAGATCTATAATGTTTTAGAAACCACTTATCATTAGATACTACGAGTAAATCAATGCCACGACAAAGATGCATAGATTTGTGTATTTGTCTACGTGTGTGTCCATGGCACCCACGACACAGGGAATCCTAGTGTGGGGCTGTGAGTGTAGAAAGCGTTTATTCATTTATTTATTTATTTTAGCAGTTTCTACAAACTACTTGGATTTGTAACTGGTATTAAGAACATTCGTTTAATTTCCTCGCATTCTAGTCCAAGAGCATTTACTCCCCGTCCTCATGATCTCGAAACCGACAAATTTCAAAAGTGTCGCTAGTCACGACGTCATTTCTTTATTTCCACAGCGGAATGTTCCCACTGTGCAGTTGGTTTCGTGTTTTGTTTTGTTGTGAAACTTGCAGTATTTGGCGAAAACGGTAGCACAGCAATATTATATTCCGGTCGTTTTTTTATTTATTTTACAAGGTCAGTGTTATTCAGTTACTACAACTGATAACGTTCAAAAATTATAATTTACTGTAAATAAAAATTATTTCCTTATTTTGAAAATTTTAAGGTGAGCTATTAGGTTATTTAAGAACCTTTGACAGTCCTTGTATAAAGTTTCATATAGCAAATACGGCCCATTGAATTAGTTCAAGTATTTTTAAAGTGGATTTTAAATTGTATTAAGTAAAAGAATGCTACTCAAAAGTATGTTCATTAGTATAAAATAATTTAAACCACTTTTAATGACACACAAATTGAATCAATTAGAAGACCCATTTTATCATGGTCATAAATATGAGTATAACTCATCATTTAAAAGTATTTTAAGCTGATAACTTACGTTTTTCAATTGTAATGTAATAAAATAGGAGATAAGATAGATAGCGTATCGATTTTAATCGGATAGTGATGATTATCATTGAATAGTTTGAGAATTTTGAAATGTGAACAAAATGTAAATAACTTTTATAATCTTAATTGAGAATAACTTTTATGATTTTAATACGCCAAATTATTTAAGCGAAAAAAAATGATTCCATTCATTAGTGTCATTATTGTTTATGATCAGTATTATTATTGTCAGACATTGTCACATACTTGCATTTATGAATTTAAAAGTCTTAGTATAAAGTCTATTCTATTTATAGAAGAAGAATTATTCAGCAATAGATGCTCAGTCTTCGTCTTGTCACACCCTGTCACATGTGAATTTATTTACCTAAACTATTTATAGAAGAAAAAATATTCTACAAATCGGTGATCAGTATTATTGTCACAGATTGTCACATGTTTGCACTTTTGAATTTGAAATGAAACTTTTCACAGAAGAGGAATTATTTCAACTATAAGTGAAATGTATTTGTCATGTCAAACCTTGTCACGTGTTTGCATATATAAATTTAAAACTACATTATTTTTAGATATATACTTTACATAACTTTACATAACAGTAGATATATACTTTACATAACAGTTGTATTTGTTTACGTATTTGCCCATACATTTCCAATGAGCGCCCCTAGCGGACTGTTTCCGAACTGATCGGAAATGTATGGGAAATACATAAACAAATACAAAAACAGTCATTTTTGTAAAAACGTAAAAACTCATACTAAGGGTCCATGTCTTTTGTGACAGTTTTCTATAGTTCTATACGGTATGGTACTTTTGATTATTTTTAGTCACTCTTAAAGACCCGTGCCGTGCTACGTCATCAATCAAAGTAGCTGCCTTTATGACAGATGAACTACACTCGTACAAGCGACCTGTCGGCGACCGCTTTGTACGGTACTTACACCGATTAATAAATCATAGGGCAGAATGATGTACCATTTTTTCTGACATACAAGTAACATGTGGATATGTGCCTATGGTCAACTCATGGGTTGTAGTGACCTCTAAACATATTTTGACCTCATCATCCATTTAAACTTGTAACTGTGACATCCATTGCAATGGTTACACTGACAGTTTGCCTTAGAGTCCTGACTTTAATTTCAGACATAGGATCATATCTTAATATCTGGGTAACCATACATATATACCTACGCAGGTATGCAGAATCAGAATATGCTTTCATAATTTAGATGCTTGTCAGACCGGAGATACAACTCGGAAAACAGCCTCATCGTTACGCTATTTTAAATGCCTGTTCTAGATTTCATCCCCATAATATAAGGAATAAAAGTATGAAAAGTCTGAATTTTAATCAATTCAGACTTTTCATATTAATGATTGAAAAAACGTTGTAGTTAAAGAGTGTTTAATAGCGCCTGGTGTTCATAATCATCTATCCAATTTTATGGACGAAAGATGGAAATCTGACGTCTAAAACGAAAATAAAATAGAATGTCAATCTTAGGTTGGCAGTATTGGATAGATTATTTTCTCTATCCAATACTGCCAACTGGATTGGATAGATTGGATAGATTATTAACTCTACAAGTATCCGTCTAGAGTACAGACGTATGTACAGTCTAGACTCTACACTATGCACCACAGACAGTTAACAGTATTTAAATCAAAGAACTGCATGCAGCTAATTCTATTTTCGAAGCGGAAATCGGTCCATACTGACCGGAACTAACCCGTCGTCGTGACCCGCACCGATACCGGTCGTGGACAAAAATAATGAATTGGACATAGAAATTGTGTATAGAAACGAAAGTACGATAGACTTTGAATGGGTATTTGTATGAAAGAAACGAAATCTAGAGGTTATGGTTTATGAAAATTGTTACCATTTTGTGGTGTGACGTAAGTGTAACAAAGAGTTTTTGTTATGGTTTATGTCATATGGTGTTGTATATTGTGTGGTATATGGTATTGTTGGTTGTAAAAGTTTTTGTAAGATTTAAGTATGCAGTCACGTACAAGCTGTCCATCTGGACCCCTACCATGAGTTTTTACGTTTTGAAAAATATGACTGTTTTGGTATTTGTTTACGTATTTGCCCATATAATTTCCAATCAGCGCCCCTAGCGGATTATGTCAGAACTTAGAAATAGTATGGGCCAATACGTAAACAAATACCAAAACAATCATATTTGTCAAAACGTAAAAACTCCTGGTAAGGGTACTGATGGTAAGTGGTCACCGCCGCCAATGAACATTCCTAACCAACTCCATATAGAACAAGGTTTTACATAAAGCTAATCTCAGATACATTTTTAATCCTGAGAACCAGGTTGTTGCCTCATAATATGTAAGTCAGCCAGTATCCTCTTCCACCGAAACCCAAGAACTACTTCACGGTTCTACCATCTTTCTTCGGTACTTTTCTTTCAAATGCATCGTGCCTTTAAAAATTAAGCATACTACATTTATAAATATAAAGTTGATGTTACAATCAGTAAACATTTGATGATAAAGTGTCGTAAGATAATTTATTTTCTTCATCTGATTTACATTTATCGTAAACAACTTTCACGGTACTATCGAGTTAATGTATCAAACTTATCAACGTTCAATCCAAACATATGTTACGAAGGAATCATCAAATGTATACTGTATTCGATTGATCGAAAGTTGTTTTTGAAGCGCTAGAGGCAGTAATAAATCAAAATTGATGCGTGACGTGTACTGACGGACTGTACTATGCGGTTAAAAATTAAAACACCCGACTTATTTAAGAAGAACCCCTGGTAAAACAAAATCAGAACATTAGTTGTCTTTTTAAATCGTCCGAGTTTTAGTTAGTAGTCAAATCGATGTTATGGTGAAAGTACCTACATAATCGATTCGTATGAATACAAATTTCATTATACGGTGCATCGTTGCATAATAACCTTATTATTTACGGCTGTAAGGTTATTTCTGTAATAACGTTCTAGTTACCCGTTTGATGTACTACTGCCGATGGTTAATCATACCATACAATGGTTAGTTAAGTTAAGCTTATTATGATCTCTATATAAAACTTGTGTTAATTAACTTTTTCTTTTTTCAGGTATGTATTCAAATGGAAATTAAGTGGCATGGAACAGATTTAAGTGGTGGTTGCGTGAGTATGTAAGTAAATTTGTGTTATTACTAAAGTCAATATAAAATGAATTGTAAAATTTATATTGTCTTCATATTTTCCCATTGCTGGGCGTATCTCTTTTTCACTGGGGGAGGTCCAGTAGCATATTAAACTTTATTTACCTGTTGCAAAAATGGTAAAAGAATAAAATATGAATACATAAATATGACCTGCCTAATAAAGCTAACATTCAAAATTATTTGAAGTCTACAAGCAAGCACTTAAAAAAATCTTATTTATTATTTGATATTGAAAAACTACAACAAAAAGACATTTAAAAATACATACAGCCGAATACAGAACCTCCTCTTTTTCGAAGTTAAAAAATCTGTTTCACCGCCAAAGTGTATCGGGTGCAATCTAAAATGCATATAGAATTTCAACTGTCGGTTATTATCATGTAAAGTGTGACTTCTTGGAATGCCGTCCAGCACGTCATGTGGAACTCCAGATCAAATGTGTCGATGAGGGCACAGAGTAGAAAAATCTATAGAGCGACCATGACTCGGCTAACTTAAAGCCGAATGACAACGTTTATTCTGACCACTTTGTCTAGTGACTGCAGATTTTATCGACACGATTTTATATCGACATTGATACAAATAAAGGAACATTTAAATTTTTCACCGTCATTCTACTGACTTTTTTAATGTTGCAATGCTAAAATTAGGTTGCAGGTCATCAATCAAAGCCCACGGTACTAAGTAAAGCATAAATTTAAAGCTTTTTAATGTAACAAGGTTACTCGGAATGATATTGCAAAATTATTTCGCAACTGATAAAGAACGGGCACAGTTGTCGTTATTTTTATATTTAACAATTCTCTTAAGACAGGTTTTATAATTTATTGTTACTTTTGAAAATGTTTTTTGTTTTATCGTCAATATTGAGCCCTAAACCTTTCACTGGGAGATTAGAGACATTTCGCAGAAGTAATGACGATATAAAAACCTTTTTTTGAAGCCTTTTTTTGAGTGAAAGTTAAATTCTCGGTCTAATTTTATAAAAATAGTCGTTTTAAAACTTGACTGTTTAAGTAACTTTTGTCGCACCCGATACCGGTGCCCTGATTTAGTTAATAACTTTGAAGTTTGAAGTGGAAAAAATAAGTGTCAATAATATAGGTAAAAGCACACGCTTTTACCTATTTTGTGACTTTTTGTACCTATTTCTATTAACCAAATTTCTATTTTGTACGTAAGATAACGAGTAACAACAACTTGTTCACTCTGGATTACAAAATATTCTTACCTAATTACTGTCTCACCGCGGCCGTGTTGCGCTAGGCATGAAGCGAAGGTTCCACAGCGCGCCGTCTGAATGTTAATCAGGTGAAATTGACATTGTACGGAACATAAGTCACCCGCTACCAGGATGTGGGAGTCTAGAAGTTTCGTGATCTTTGTTATTTTTAATATTTGATGGTAATTAATTTATAGAGTAATATTTATGAGTCGTGGCTTCTGATGTCGGAGTTCTCATTTAAAATCCAAAACATGCGGACTAAGCTGGAACGCCTCGGAAAAGTATAGCTTCCTTACCCTTCTAACCAGATCACAGTAGTGCTTAGCACTGATGTTATTAAGCACAAACAGATGTAGCAGTGGAGCCGGCGGAGTCGAACCACATAATACAAAAATACAGGTTCCTATCTGTTGCACCACGTGTCGATAATCAAGTATAATCTCCCAATTTTATTGACTGCTTTGGGTTATAGAACTTTAATAGATTTCTGTATGGTCAGAAATCGAACCCAGAACCCTCTGCGTATCATATCCATGGTAATCGCTTCGTCATGCGTCGTCAATCAATCTGATAGTTTTCTTAACTGTTAGTTACAGAATAGTCTTGTTTTAATTACAGAAATAACACAATGTTCTGAGGCTAATACATGTTGGACATGGACAACATACGAGTCATTTTACACGATATAAGAACATAAGGTCCGCTCGATGTAAAGACAGATTATTTTCTGCACGGTAATGACAATATTCTCTACTTTATCAGATTAAGTGCGTGTTGGGGGCACACGTCAAACTGTGCCGCATTAGGGTTGTCACTGAGCAAGAATTTCTTAGTAGATATTAACTTATAGGTCTTTGCGAATACTGTCGTTAATGACTTGTTCAGAATAAACTTTGAAATGGAAGAAATGGTCACTTTATACAAAGGAGAAATGAAAAATGAAATTAAAGGTTAGTGTTTAAGATGAATTATTTACAAACAAATTATTAGTATATTTGTACTTCAGGAGGCGATTTCTATTTTAGGGGAGATGGCAATAAAAATTATTCAAGGAGATTGGGGACGGTGGACGAAAAAACTACACACATCTATAGAGCTTAAAAAATAAAAAAGGCTTTTGACAGCCCTGATCTAGTTAACTTTATTTACCGGCGTTATTTTTATCTCGAAGCCCACGTGAGCGGACCGATCGGAATGGCAGTGAATGGCAAGCCCACATACACTTAAAAAGGTCTTACCGGCTTGTTTTTATAGCAGAGGAATAGGTATGTTATGTTGTACAGACATTGCTTTCCTCATAACAAATAATGTTCTCTTTGCATACAAATGTTGAGTCAGAGACAAAAAAATATGCGACGAAAAAGATGTTGTAAGTGGCATGATGCTGTATTGATGTAATTGTTAGTAATATAAGTAAAAGATTTTTTTATTGGTACGTAAAGAAAATAAGGAAATAAGTGACATTGTGTGTTTGACAAAGTGTTTTTTTTTGTGAAACTAAGTAAGTTTTGACTCCTCTATGTAGGTGTTTACTGATCATTTATTTTTTATTTAATTAAATATTTATTTATCTAAAGTGCTTACGGCAATTTCAAAGGCTATCTAAAAACATAGCAACCCTTTAATGTCTTACTGCTGGGCAGTCTTTCCCCGTAATCGGAGAGTCCTGCAGCATTATTTTGTACGCTACTCTAATGCAAATTGGCCGAAACCCCGATTTATTCGACTTCCTCCATTAATCCTTAAAACATGTATTTAAAAATCAGATGATCTTAGTAATTATGCAGTGAGATCTTAGACTACAAAGTGAACTGAACAGTAGCTAAGCATTCAACAAACAACAAAACCTTTATGACAATCGTGACTAAACTATATCAGCTACCTGGACATACAGAATGGAATCAAATTAATGTTTGTAAGCACAAAGAAACATAGATTAAGATTAGCAGTTTTTGTATGTCGTTTCTAAACTACGGATATGAATTTGATAAACAAGTCGAGGTAGCTTTGTTCAGATATTATTCAAATTAAGCGGATACAGTATAATAATAGAACCTTTGAAATGTGACTGAGGTGATATTGCTACAGCTACGAACGAAGGTGGTAGAACCCTTTGTTGACTCTGTATCGACCTTCCTATTTTTGCTTAATAACAACAGTGTTAAGTGGTGCTGTGTTCTGGTATGAAAGAGTGATAAATGAGATATATTTATGCGAGACGTTATCCAACTTAGTCCGTAAGGTTAGCAACGCATATACAGGGTGAATTTTTCAAACGGGCCTTCAGGGCCAAATCCCAAACTAACAATGAGGATTAGCGAAAAATGCTGAAAGGAGTTACGAGGCCGATTTTGATAAAAACTAAAACTGCATCATTACTTTTTTTAAATATATTTTTCCCTAGCTGGGAATCGAACGAGTTCATTTTGAAAAAAAATACATCCTCTATACTATTCCACTATCTGATAGTGTCGCTCATAAGGATCAAATTCTGGGAAGTAATCGCCAACCTCTTGTAGGATACTTAAACTTATCTGAGGTTGATTACATATGGGCAGTAGCCACTTACCTTCATGTGGACGGTATGCTCGTTCGCTACTTCTACCTTATAAGAAGCACTAGTACATCTATTTCACGTTTCCACGATTGTGAATCAAGTACCTTTGATTGACACAAAAACAGAGACATCAACTCGCGTGCCTAGGCCGCGATAACATCGCACCGCCTACCGCTGTCCGTCTTAAACAATTAATCGTTAATTAACGACACTAAATTGCTTTTTAAACGATTCTTTCACGCGAATCTAGAACACGTATGTGGTTTTAAACCGAGGAACGTAAAGTAATGAGGGCGTATTTGTTTACAACACAGTTACTACACGATCCCTAAATTTAGTAAAAATAGAATTGCAAAAACTAAATGATAGTTTAATTACTTATTCCTTTTATTTAGTATTATATTTGAAGTAGTTTTATTTATTGTCATCAGATTAGCATGTGATAAGTTCAAAGAAAATTATGCTACCTTATATGTATAAGTCTGCGAATTTTAGTAAGTTTTTGAGTAGACACTTTCCCAGAACTATTCCTTCCGTATTTCCCAGTGGACATAATTATATAGGTCGCAACAAGTTATCATCTGTAGGAAATGAGAACGCCAGAATACTGTACCCAAGAAAATCCCAGCGTATAAAAATTAAAAAATGATTTCGATCAGTTTATGCAAGTCAAAAATATTAATAACTATGATATCGTCCTCAATAAATTTTATATATATGCTAGCTGGTCATACAGACGTCGATATGCCCTTTCCTGTAAGTGACGCGTCAAAAGTGCGAAAATGTGAATGGGGATTTATTAATTTCCTCACAAAGCCTTATTGGCACCAAACTTTGGTTTTCCCTTGCAAAAACCTTTAGCTTTAGAAATAAGTATATTTATAACTGTTAAATTTGGAAAAAATATTTAATAGTAGCAAGCCTAGGTATTAACATTTCTAATACAATAGCCTATCCTAGTGGTGACGAATTGGCTTCTCGATCGGGAGTCCGACGTTCAAATCCCATGGCCCTCATGAATGATTTTTAAAGTAATGTACGTATTCGAAATCAATTATCATTTGCTATTACGCTAAAGAAACATCGTTAGCAAATCTATACGTTGAGAATTATTTAAACAAAAAATATCAAAGGTATGTGAAGTCTATCAATTTGCACTTGACTAGGGCGGTGGCCTTAATTCCTCTCATTCTGAGAGGAGACCACTACCCGGCAGTGGGACAGTAGGTAATAGTTTGACGACACAAGTATAAATGGCCATTGCAATCAAACATGTTGAATATGTCCTCAATCGGTTAAACCAATCAGAAGTTACCGATTAACATCAAATCGAATCAATTCTTATTTATTCAAAATTGATTCATATAGAATACTTTTTGAAATTCAACAAGCTACCACCGCTTCGGAACGTGTTTCGCTATGGAGAAGAAACGGCGCAAGAAACTCCATACGTGTGCATATTTGCATCTTTTAAAGGGTAAATAATATACAATTTTACATAGTGGGACATATAATTAATTGTTGACGTTGGAACCGGAGTTGTCATACCATGCGGATTTATCATTTAAGTACTGATTTACATTATAATACGCTTTTTTACATAAACATCAACGTAAATATATATAAAAGTTATGAAACAAGGTGACTAACCCTTTTCCATGCAATGACGGCCTTGCTGACCTATATCGCGTTTTTCCCAGGCTATAAACACTTAGTATTTATCGTCATATCACACATCCGTGCACTCACATGTAATTCGCATTCCTATACGGTTCCCATTGTAAATATCTCTATGTAGAGTCATCTCGTTTTATAGTATTACTCAGTATAGTCAATACGTATGGTTTGCTAGTTTGCTTTCCATATGAGTATTATTTTATTTATTATAACCTTTTGTTTATTTCTTGACATATTCAAATAAATCTTTTACGCGTTTGACAGAAAATATTTTATGCATATTTATTTATTTATTTATTATTTATGCACACACAATATAAGAAAAAAGACAAACACATAAATAAATAATATGTACAAAGGCACTGCTTATTTCTGTCAGAAATTTCTTCCAGCAGACCTGTGAGTGGATAGAGGGTGCAGAATGGTAGTATTAGTGTGTACTTAAAAAGATGTAAAAATAACATATATGCATATTTTGTGTTTTAACAATAAATTTACGGAAATATTGACCAAATTTAACCAAAACAGGATTTTGATTCCATTTAATTGTAAATGAATACGTGAAAAATAACTACATAAGTTATTAACGAGGTCCACTAAATATTTGTGAAACAAATAAATAACTAGAAATATATCGCTAAGTACAGTAACTGAGCATGCAAAAAACCACGTAAGCGATTAATAGTGGTTGTATTGTATAGACGTCAGTACAGTAACTTAAGTATTTCTTGACATCATCCCAACGTAAAAGATGATCAAATTCATGATAATTTCCAATGTCACCTTCACTTATCATATGATAAACAGTCGCCAAATAACACACTTAAAGAACATGTAACAAAGCCAATTAGCCCAATAACACACATTATTCAGGCCCTCGGTCGCCTCGTAAATAAGCCGTCTCGACGTATTGTCACACTTTGTTAAAATATTCGGAACGGTTAAATCCGGTATAAGTTATTGGTATGTTTGTATTAACATTATGAATGGAATTATAGATTTGGTATACATAGTGATATGCAAATTGCAATGTTTTCGGTTTGCGATTGATTTACTTTTTGAATTATTCGAATTTAATCTGGACGTTGTTTATATTGTCATTTTTGTGATAAGCTTCAAATAACTTGTAAGTGAATATTAAATAAATAAGTTTATATTTATAATTGAGTAAGTTTAAATATTTAAGAATTATGCCAAATACGAAATAGTAATAATTCCTCGGCACGTAATGTGTCCCATTGGAATCAAAGATCTTTGTACGGTCATGAGATATGGCATCTTCAAGAATCTGTTCTTCATTGTCAAAATGTAACCCTAGTTAGTACGCGTAAAAATCGGTTTTGCAATAAATTAAATATTACAAGTAAATAATTTCAAGCTAATCGCTCACTGATAATCAAACTTTTATTATCTAAATATTTACGTTTATATGTTAATAATACGTTTTAAAGTTATACTTACTTCTAGTACAATAAATCATTACAAGCCCGTCTCGTAAACAATTCCTTCGTGCACTTGTCGGGCACTAACTCAAATATTCGGAACAGTTATGTGCGGATGCCGTCGGTGCCTATACGTTTTATATGCGTATCGTGTGCTATAACGGTACGGTTCTCAAATATAGGGTCCAACCAACATTATCGAACTTTGCAAGTGTACAATACAATAAATATTTCATGACCAACATGATTGCTATAAATAAACATTAATTATATACCTTTGATTTGCAAGTAAGAGCTTAGGAAAGAAGGAAGAAAATGTAATAGAATGAATAAAAATATTCCTTTTAATAATAATTCTAAAAAGTACATATACGCCCGTTATCAATAATCAATCTATCCAAAGTTTTGCCTACCAAAAATTGTAAATTTTTGTGTACTCGACATTCTCATTGAAGGTGGTAGAACCTTTTGTGGTTCGACTGCGGCGGCACCACCACCACACCTATTTCTGCCTTATACTCGTAACAGCAGTGTTACGCTCTGCTGTGTTCCATTTTCGAGGGTGTGGTAAGGGAGACAGACTTTTCCGAGGCGTTCCAGCTTAGTCCTCAGGGGTAGCGGCGCATCTGTGGCCGACCTCAGGTAGGAATATCTATTCCTATCTGGGGTTGATTACAGATGTCTATGGGCGGCAGTAGCCACTTACCATCAGGGGGACTGCATGCTCGTCTGCTACTCATATATTATAAAAAAAATCTCAAATTTTAATTTTTGTTAGGCAAACATTGGAACGGATAATACACGTATAGTAAACAAGCAAACAATTTTATAAATTATAATAATTCATAAACTTTTGAATCATTGTCATAGAATAATCTTCTAACAACAAAATACAAAACGTAATTAAAAACAATAGAAAATAAAAATGATATAGACTTGATTTGCGTATTGATCTCAAAGTAAAAACCGCATCGTTTTTGTGCCTATGCCCTACTGATCAAACGGATATTAACATATGAGGTATTATTCTTGTGGGAGTGATAAATCGTATATTTTTTACATTTTTTTAAAGTTAGTTTTAATTGTCTGGTTTCAAAGTATGTTTGTTTCAAAGTATTTGTGTACTGTGGTATGTATCTCTGTTATGTTTAGAAATGTAAGTTCAAAAATAGAAAATATGTGGGGCTTAAGTAAATTTGATTAGCCAAATTCATTTCAAAATCATAGCGCAACTGTAAAAATTTATTTATTTATTTATTTATTTACTTTATTATTCCTTAACTAACACTGGTATAAAAGGCGGACTTAATGCTAGAAGCATTCTCTGCCAGTCTACCTTTAGGCTAAGCAGAAAACGTGCAAGGCGGTATCCAAATGTCTAGGAAAAGTATACGTATATAATTATATATGTAAGTATATACAATAACTATACAAACAATAGGTTAAATAACAAACACACACATAATATAATATATATAATTATACATACAATAGGGTACACTATAAGAAAAATGATGAACCGTAAATATAAGCACTATAATTTCTGTAGAAAATATAATTTAATTATCTTTTTAAAAGTCTGTCTGCTGCAGGCATTGCGTAATTCATTCGGGAGAGCATTCCACAACCGAATAGCGTGAATAGCAAATGACTTGGATACGAAGCCAGTCCGATGAAGTGGAATCGTTAAAACGAGAGAATTGAAAGATCGCAACTATTTATTTCAATATTAATAAAAAAATAGAATGTGCAGTCCATCTAAGCAAGTGGCTACCAAGTCGCCACTTTGAAATCTCTAACACCAGCTAGTATTGGGAGTTCGCCCACGAATTCTAAATTAAACTTAACGATTTTTTATGTTTCACATACATACATTTTCTTGTACTAGCGTTGTATATAGAAGCTTACATCCTGAGAACCCTTGACTCAGATCGCTTTCGTGTAATGTTAACGAGGTTACTTGTTTTCGTCTATTTGTCGCCGCTAATCTCCGGACTACTGGGCTAATTTGCATAAATAAAAGCTTTTTCTTCTCACAAAAAGCTCTGTAAGCTTACGCGGAAGTTAATATGCTAAGCGGCTTGTAACTGTCGCTTAATTAGTTTCTTGTCAGTTTAAAATAGACAAGAAGTGGCAAAAAGCGTGAAATCTTATTGTTCCATCTGATCCACTTACAATCTCAAATTTAAAAATAATAAGCATCACGTTATTTATTTATTTCATATTAATAGGTGTTTTTGTACGGCAGAATTTCCATTGTAGATCCTATTGTCGCACTTTTATTTGTAGTAAAGTAAAACTAATTGCTTTCATGTTGAAAAGGCTTAGTCTTCAAAGTTTGTGATAGCAAATCTGAATTTGTAGGACTGTAGGGGCATACCATCACAGTAGAAATATGGATAGAATATAGATCCTTATACTGTGATACCACTGTACATTCTTACGGGGGTTTATGAGACAAGATTGATAACAGTCAGACCAACGTCATAACCTGCTCTTTAAAGCACGCAAGCATGAAATTTACCCACAATCGGTCACCCGTACAACTCGCGAACAATGTTGCTTAACATTTTATATCACTTACAATTTACACAAGTCGTGGGGCACTGCTCACTTCAATAAAAATATAATTACAAAATACTATATCTATTTGAAAGATCGCATATTTTATTGCAATTTATCCTTAATACTTGTGTTGTTAGTACCGAAATAAACTCAGTTTTGATACAAACAGTTACGACATTTGGGCAACGTTTCAGCAATTCATAGTTAAGTGCATTCACTTGCCGCTCTCTTTCCCTCGCATCACGATTTTCGCACGTCGAAGTGAGACCTAAGCGTAACAATGATCGTCTAATGATTCACAGTGAGGCTAAAACTTGAAATTTTTATGTTAATAAGATTGCATTACGCTGTTCTAATTGCTGCATTAGTTTGCAGTGTCCGCGGTGAGTGAGTGGTCGTGTGTTGTTGTGTTGTTCTGTTGTTCTGTTGACTGTTGTTCTGTTGTAACCATGGATTTGCGACACCACAAGCTGTTCAGATTGAGGAACAAGACGAATCTCTCCCGGTCGTCATCGGTATCGACGCCGAGGTATGGTAAAACGTTGTAATTATGAGGAGAAAGTTAACATCTGTAACTTTCGTTAATTTTTTATAACTGTATCAATTCACTTACGCTTGTAAGCGGATTATGAGTTAAATTAGTGAAAGTTGTAGTACGTGTAGTAAGTAGTGGAGTGTCCGATTCTTTGTTTCATTTGCAACCTGTTACTGTCCAATGGGTAGGACTGGATTTCATTTCAGAATGAGAAAGATTTAGGCCAGAGACCACTATGTCAATTAAGATTTTTAGAGAATTTGAAGTATTATCCACATGTTAGTAAGCGGATGTAATGAGTAAACTTCACATACTTTGAACACCGCAATTATTATTTAACTTTCTAAAAATCCGCCAGGGTCACGAATCCCGGACCTAATGATGATAATTTGATATGATTTGGAATTCACAATACAAATATTAACTTTGCGAGCATTTCCTTTACATTGTAACTAAGTAACTCCGGGTGTTGTCTCAGATCATTAGTAGGAACTCCTGTCACTCTACTCCTCCGCACTGGTCGTATATTACCAGGTTACATTGTAACACTTGTAAAACGTTGTTAGATAAACTAAAGATCCACTCTGTAGTCTTTCAGATATATAAATAATCGTGTATTTAGATATCATATACAGTCAAGGTTCTTTTTCCTTAACATTTATTTTTTCTCGCAGACTTACCGACAGACAAAGCACATTGTAAATGGATAAGCCTAGAAGCGTGAAATTTTGCATATACATTCCTTATAGAGCGTAGACGAAAATTAAGTTTTTTTTAACACGCTTTTATTAGCTTCAGACGTATGTATGTTGGTATGTTAGTATGTAACGGAATCTTTGAACATGATTTTAACCCCCTTCAAAACGTCGGATTAACTCGAAATTTGGCATACTTATTAAGGACCGATGACAATTCAATATTTTAAACATTAATAATTTTGTACCATTGTCCTTATCAACATCCTCAGGATTAACGATTTTCGAGGCGAGATTTTTCAAGCACCTTCAGCAAAGTTCATCGCAACTTTAGATTGCAAATTATTGCTATTTAGTTTCAATAGGCGTAACTTTTATATCGTGATTTTTAGTTTAGAAAATAATAATGTTATTTCCCTATAACTCAAATGTTCTGAAACATATCTATAATGCCGTCTTGTAGAATGATTTTTAGGATTCCGTACTCAAAGGTTAAAACGAAACCCTCTGCGGTCTGTTCGTCTGTCGTTGGGCTTTATCTCTTAAATCGTAATAAATAGACACTTGATTTTTTTACAAACGATGAATAATGGTGGTCGCTATAACGAGAAATACTAAAAATTAATAAATAATTATAGTTCAAAAAACTAAAAAACACGCTTTTATGATAAAATCAACTAAAAAGTAGAAAATAATTTTCAATTGTGGAAAAAGTGTGGGGTGCTCCATTTATCAGGTTCGAAAAGCACCCCACACTTTTTCCACAATTGAAAATTATTTTCTACTTTTTAGTTGATTTTATCATAAAAGCGTGTTTTTTAGTTTTTTGAACTATAATTATTTTTAATTTGTTACTAATCTATGTTTGTTTCAAAAAAGGTATAGTTAACCTGCAAACAATAATCATAACACTTTGCAGTAATAAGTTGCATGATATTAATAAATAATACTTAACAATTTACTTTATTTATAATAATATAAAGGCGTATATTACAATTATATATAATAGGTAATTATTTAATGTATTTATTATATAAATATTTTACAGTTAAACAGAAATCCGATTCTTATTTATAGTAAATTATTGTTATGATTATTCTTTTAAAATGATGTATGCGTGTATTTTTGCATTATTTTTATTTACCTAAACTTTACATGTAAGGTGCATTGAAATTTATTTTTGTTTACGGTAGCGAAATCCAAACAAAACAGCCCTAGAATAAACCAATAAAATACTACTTATACGACCTAACAATGATATTCAGTGTCTATGGTAATGTATTAAGATTTCTTCGTTCAGACAATGCTAGACATTTATAAACATTTATGGCCGCCAAAGATGGTGTCAATCTTGGCGCCTTATCAATAGAGACGTCGGTCAAGGCAAGGTTTAGAGAGATTTATTTGAAAGCCCGTGTAAATAAAGCTTAAACGGTGTAGCGAGCTTTCATCACTTGTCGGGCTAAAGAATGGTAGGGTTTGACACCGTCGCTCCTTTGTATAGGGTCGTCGAATAGAATGCCACTAGTGTATAGTGTTTTGCATGATAGTATTGTATTGTTAATATTACATACATAAAGTCTAAAGTAAATTGTGACTTATATTTTAAAAGTATTTTAATGATTAGTTAAGTAGAACTTATATAGGAAATTATAAGCTTATTAACTTCAAGTTTATAATAAAAGTTATCGTATTTAAGAAAAAAAAATAAACAAGAGCTTATTATATTTTACTAATTCTAATTTTTAATAAACTCAAAATCGGTATCTTTGATATGAATTTTATAAAGAGCATTTACTTTTCTTTAGAAACTATTTGTGAACCAGATGTGGAGTATATATTTTACAATTCATTTGCATAAATTAAAAATAGTAAAAGTCAAGTTTCAAACAGGCTACAATGATCTCAGCGTAAATTATCGTAATCTTAAGATAATTACACAATCAAGACTAACGAGAGAACATAATCATATTACTCATTACGCGTAAATTATTATAAACAGTATTAATTGCTTCAGTTATTATAGGTACGGCACTAATGTAAATTAATTGGTCTGTAATCGAAGTACATTCCTGTTGATGATTGCGTTTAGCTTAACCCTGTCATGCAGACTGTTGGCGCAGTTTTGATGTAAAGATCACAATAATAATTATTATATGAAGAAAAACGACTGTATGAAAATAATTACCTAATATTTACCTAAAATGGGAAGTAACAGAATTCAACGACACCGTTAAGCCGTTGGAAATTACTTATTTTTTTTGTCTACACTAATTTTAAATGTTTATCGAATTTTATTCTTACTACTGAAAGACGTACGACTTCTCTTTATTTTTACCTTTTAATATCATGTCACCACGTAAGTCACCAGATGCTGCGCAGTTTTTTTTCTTTTAGGGTAAAAAGTGCATTTTATCGCTTCCAATAAAATTGATCTTCCCGCAATCAAAAAAACATTCATTCAAATAAGCAAGTCTGGAAAGTAGAAATGAAACAAAAAATAAACTGACTTTTTGAAATAAGAATGTACATGTTTTCAAAAACGAGAAAGGCTTTAGTAAATCATTTACACAGCTCCGAAAATAGCCAACTAAATAAATTATTTTGATTTTTCAAATACACTTTCACTCGTACTTCCATTATCATTAATTTTACAATTTAAAGGTCTAAATATATCTATTCGTTGCGTGAGGTTGTAGGAAAACACCCAAACGTTATTTTACGTAACGTCACTCACAATGGACACTTTCACTTTAACTATGTTTAGCCGAGTTTAGTGGTGTTCGTTGATTTAATTATACTAATGTTAGTTATGTAATCGGAGCTAATAACTGGTTTCTATACATATAATTAGGTAAATGTATCATGTGTATAATTTCATGTCGTACCACTGGAAATATAAAAATAAATCATAAAGAAAAAGTAAACAAATGGACGCTTTTGTGAGTGCTCTTCTTAAAATCAAATAATAACTTTCTTATTATAAATACTCTAATATTAACCATGTCATTAATTATGATATTTTAATTTGAAACCGCACAGCTTTATTTACTCTTATAAAAATGTACTGCTCTAATAAGTAAGCATTTTCATTCACATGTAACTTTCATTCATAAATTCATTTATTTACTTACAACCATTCTCATACATCAATTTGAGAACCAACATTTTTTGAACACATACACACTAGGTAAATATGCCTAAAAATACTCACTGGACTACAGATAGGATACAAAACAAAATGGCGTTTTGAATTACGTCTTGCGAAATTTATTTCGGTTAATACCTTCTCACATTGTATGGATGTTAGAGGAAATACCTTGAGTTTTTCCCGCAGTTATTTATAACTGTTTATATTTGTTACTTTAACTGTTTAAAAATATATGCGATATTGTAAGAAATATTTATTTCTGTGGCGTAATTTTGGGAACAATAAATGAGATATGAAATATTTAAATTTTACCAATTTGTGTATGTTTGTTGAAGTACATTACATACATGGGGTGTTCTAATTTAGTTATTTATTAAATTGGTGGCTTTCATCTATGGGTTATCAAACGGCATACTTCTGATATTAGGCCAATTACAGAAAAAATGCATATTCTTCAGATTTCTATAACGCTTACCCTATATCGTTAAAATATAATTTTGCATATTATATGCATAATATATTCCTTTAGATTCGTTGCACCGGCCCAGTCTACTACATCGGTCAAGTCCTTGTCTTATGGAGATGTCTCAGAGAGTAGGTTTCCTCACGTGTTTTATTCACAATATCATTTTTCTTTTATGTATTACAAAGCCTTTGAATTTTTATTATTTTTAATTTTATCATCGTCAATAATTGTCTTCAACCAATTGACCGGTCAAATAATGCATTTTTATTATTATAACTTGCATCATACCTTTTATCAAGTCATGAGGAAAATCCGTGTCTTAGGGCAAGTTGCGGCACTGGTCCGTGGCCAATAACTTTATAACGAGATTTTTGGCGAAGGACGAGACCACAGAATGTATCACATTTATACACCTAAACAAGAAAATAAAGTTTTATCTCTCTTGATAAAATGTAACATTTCAAGTCTTAATTCCATTTTATTTTGATTATGGCGTGACAAATGGTTGTGAATTCACACACATGTCAGAGTTTAATCGAAACGTAACGTGACGGAATGTGATGTGATGTGATGTGACGTAACATGATATGACGTGATATCTATTGAAGGAATAATTTAATCTTTCATGTTCTTTTTTTAGGGCTTTTCTTACATTTCGTAACTTGACTATGCTAAGGGTAATGTTTGAAACGTTTTGCTGACGTTTTTGCAATGTCATGCGGTTTGATATTAATGCGTGGCTTTAGGTCAAGTCAGGTACCAAATGAAACGTAAGACAATGCAAATGCTACATTTAACGACCGCAACTAATACCTCAAGTTGTCAAGTGACGTGCGAAGAATCCAAAATCAGTTATAAATTTGCAAGTCGCGAAATGTCACCCGATCTTAACGGCAGATAACACAAGCGGCGCAAGTAGCGGTTATTGAGTCGCCATCATTATTCAGAACGAGAATCCTAGTTTATGAGTGTTTTCAACTAGACAAAATTAAGTATGAGAAAAATATACAAATTGTAGAACCCATTGAGTCGCAGATAGAAGGCACCAGTGCGACACCTTTTTCAGCCTTACAGTAGTATTGTTCAGCGCTGCTGTTATTAGGCAGAAAGTAACACATCTGCGGCTGACCTCAGGTAGGAATCCAATCCTATCTAAGATTAATTCCAGATTTCCATGGTAGGAGTCTTACCATCAGGTATATTTCATGTTCGTTTAGTACTCCCATATTGCCGAAAGTAAGATTTTAAAAATGCTATATAGGTACTAACTCCTCAAAAATTTCTTCGAAGAACGAATAAAGCACTCAGTAATTACCTTCTCTTATCTAACAGCTGTCCGTTTAAATTATTCACTGTAAGTGATAACTCCAGTTGATTTCTTTGTGAAATGTTCCGTTATGAGATTGTTACTCCGACCTTGACTCATCCGTGAGTCATGAGATCTAGCGAGAGCGGTTAAATCCCTCCTCACGTCTGTGGTCATACTCTAGCTTTTCTTGTGGAATAATAATGTTCTACTAGCTATTTCAAGATCGTCATATCAAGTTTGGTGTTAATAACCTTGGTAAATGTTTTTAACGCACTGTGGAGAGTAATGCTTTTTTGAGTGTGTGTATGTATGTATGTCTTACTCTTTGGTATGCCTTAAAACTTGAACGGCTTGACGGATTTTAGCACATAAAATATCGTTGGATTCATCTAAATCTAAATTTGCTTTCCTTTTTAGTAATTAATTTTAGGCAGGCGGGTTTTTGTTTTCATAATAACTATAAAATTTTCTAATGCATATTACAGTTTGACTATTAATAACGGGCATAGTTTTAAAGCTATATAAGTATGATCACACATAAGGTAATACAATTTTATTATTATTTCTAAATACTATATATTATTAAGAAGATCTTCATATTACTGTTAACTATATTACTATTAGCTTTATATTAATTTCCGTATTTTTTCCTTGTGCATATCCGCTGTACATTTACTCTTGTCTTTGCATTTCTACGTCTTATGTCATTGGTTAAAGAGAAATCCTTTACAATATCTCATTGATGCATACTCAGTTACTTAAAAAGGATTATCATTACATTCTTAGTAATTTTAATATGAATAAACCTCGCGGGTCATCGTTAGAAATTATGTGTTTTAATAACACACGACCCATTCTATTTTTTCAGGTATAGCAACGCGTCTGTTGTCGATCTCAGATAAGAGTTTAATCCTAATTAAAGTTAATTATAAATATAAACGTCCATAAGCGACACTACTTAATTTACAGATATTTTATTTGCGGGTAGAGCACATGTTATCACAATTATATAAAATGTTTCATTAATATTTACTTGAAAAATAATATAGCTAATCATATTTGTGGTTTCCAAGTAATTCGTCATACCGTCTTGCACCAAGGTCTTAGATATGATGACCAGACAAAAACAGTGTCGGCTTCGGTCAGACACAGATATTATCGCAGTTTCAGCAAGCCGTTACACCTTATCGAATTGACGTGTAGACGTCTAGTTGAACCAGCCTTGTTTGTGTCTTAATCTGCTAACATGATGAATTTGTGGAGAGTATGATTACTTTTAGAAAATGTTGTAAATAAAGTTGCTGGTTTAGGATATCTGGGGGCATGGCAGTGGCCTGTCAAGTCGAGTCAAAAACAGCAGCACGGCTGTACCAATCTTTTTAATTTTCATAAACACTCATACGTTTAGTATTTTTATGCATTTACGTAATAAATTGATATTGAATCGGCTTAAATTGACGATTATAGAAGTACTAAATTTTACATTATGAAAAGATTTTTTTAATCATCACATAGTGAAAAAGCGACTTAGGACATGAAAACGTAAATAACTATTACTTAAGTTGAATTCTATAAGCTTTTAATCCAAATATCTTATTGCAAATCTTTTAGCAACATTTAATCTCGTAATAAAGTCTGGATTTTCACTGATGTAATAGCTGGGGAGTCAGTTTTACAATTCGTTTGCGCTAAAAGATTTATGTAGAAAATCTGACAGACGGGTTAAGACAGACAAGACGATGATGTTTCAAATGTAATCAAATTTAACATAGATATCAGGTACTCGAGTAATAGAATAATGGAATTTTGTAATCTTAATTGTGTTTATTACAACTGAAGTAATAAACAAGCTTCTGTATACCAGAGACAGTAACAAATCTGGAACATAGCATCGTAGGTGGTCGTAATTACAACGTTGGTGTAATTCTTACTCCTGCCGGTAGTTCGAAATTATTAATGAAATCAATCCTAACAGAGCATAGTTATTTGGTACTGTAGGGTCTGTAGGAAGATATACATCATCAGGATCATTCATGTCATTATATAGGGTAAGCTCATACAAAGACGACAAAAACCATTTATAAAATAAAGCGTAAGGTACAATTTTATTCCAAATGCTTGATATAATTCTTACTTAGTATATATAATATTTTTTACGCTTTAATTTTACGAATACCCAAAGCTAATGTACATTTTAGAAAGTATGTATTGATTTTATAACTTTTTAGAATGATGATGACGAGGTAGAGTTGTAAAGTTTAGTACAATATTTATTTTAAAATCAGAATATAAATAACGTAACGAGTCATACGTTATATATAAACTCTAATTACTGGGAATGACTTATAGAATTTATGAACGTCCATTAAAAAGTATTTTCAGTTAAATCTCTTTAGAATTACTCTCGTGATCTTAATAATCGTAATTTGGCAACTTAACACTAAGTAAGTGCGAAAAATCTTTCGTAACAACATGTAATAAAGAGGCATAATTTCTTTGATTGCACCGAGCGTGCAGTCACACTTAAGCCACACCCACACCTGTACGTGACCTTTGGTTTGCGTAACAGTGTGGGTTTATCATTAGGCGCGGAACACACACGGCGAACTCTGCAATCTTTTTACAACGATTACTGGCGAATTTTCGTCACATACATGCTTAGTTAGCGTTTTGCAATATGTCAAGCGATAATGCACATCATATTGGTATAAACCTGTTCTTTGCTGGATTTGTAATCTCAAAGAATTTAAGATGAGTATTATATTATCTTATTTTTTAACATATTAACAATGACCGCTCATCTTAAAAATTAAAATGAATAAGCATGACAATTTATACAGGAGTATCTTATATAAAGTAGATAAGCAGAAAGGCTTTTTAACTCATCCTCTAATAGGTTAACTAATAATTCCCTTATATTTTTAAATTATAAGTTATTAATACTTTTCATGATTTATTTAACATACGTAAACGTATATAAGCTATATATTTAACTCTATATATTTAACTTAGAGTATATACGTTTATAAATATGAACAATTAAAAAATGTAATGAATTTTCGTGAGAAAATGAAACTGTATCCTCGCAAGCATTATATAATCCTCATTTGTACATATTTTCATAACTTTTAACATTTATTGTTTGAATAGAAATTTTAGTCTTTCATTTTTGCATACCGTAAATTAAAGATTTATTTTGACGTTTAAGATTAACGATGGTTTTTGACGGATTCGCTCATTAAAAAATTAAGATTCACTTTTAATTTTTGTAGAAGCTTTAAAGTTGCCGCATGTCTATATAAACATTCATAAGTATTTATTACAATTTACATTTCACAGTTCCATATAGACTTTATATAATATGAACGTAAGGGTTAAAATTGATTAGTGTACGCTTCTTGTGTAGAAACACGTTTTGCCGCCAATAGTTTCAGTTGCAAAGTCGATAGCCATTATGTCATGGGTTAGACCACTTTCTAAAGCTGTCACTTCGTTTTATTACTTGATCTTTGTTGTTTGCGCTGTCAAAGAATATTATGCTAATGGGTCATAGGTATTAATATCCTATAGACGGAAGCTCTGGATTAATGTAGATATTATTATAATTTTGTCTAATTTTTTGTCCACTTGTGTTCTGGAGGTCTTATCTTAACACTAAATCCAAATATGAATTCTCAAAAGTCTTTTGCATTTTCTATTCGATAGTTACACAGGTACAGTAATAATATCGGAGAGATATTTAAAAATATGCTTTTGGAGTTACCCAAAGCTGCGGTAGATTTGCAGAGTCGACCTACTGAAAAATATACCTACAAAATTAAACAAAATAATTACGCAATCTTGACATACAAAATAGTTCTATTTCTCACATTAGGTTCATCTCTCATTGTTACCCAATTCTAATGCCTACTCAATATGAGTAATCAATCGAAGTTAAATAGAATGACGCTTCTACAAACTATTCTCTTATCGGTGGGCTGTGCAGTGGGCCGGCGTGGGTGGCATTGTGTACGCGGATCCCGTACAGGTATGAGATAATATTGAAATTAATACGATTGTGTTGATTTTGTTGACGTATGTTATTGGATGGGAATGCCTGCTTTTGAAGCGTTTAAACTGACAAATTCTAGTTTTCAATGTGCGATTGCAATGGCTCTATAATTGCATTTTATGGAAAGGCTTTCCATTTCTTAACTTCCCAATTTAGTTCGGGCATAGCAACAAAATAGTTTAAACAGTTACTTCATAAAAGCTACCGATTTGATGATAAGAACGGAAATAAATGAGTTGTTGCTACAGCCTTCCCCTAGTAGATGCATGAATTACATTGGCGATATGCCACCCTGTTCTAAAAATTTACTTGCACCAAATGATTTCAGAAATAAAAAGTTGAAATCTTCTGACCGTAGTAACATTAACAATAGGTACATCATATTTTTTACAATTATTTTTATCAATTAATTAAAAACTTTTCAAACTAGTAAACCAATGATACAATCCTCAAATGAAACATAATTCGAATACAAAATCGTAATCGCATTTAAAATTAAAATTCTTGAATAAATCGATATGCTCATACGTACATCATACAATGTGTACAGTAATCAAGCTTCAATAGAACACGCAAACATAAACGCAAGCAAGCGACACGCACATTCCAAGACAATTGATCATGATTCATGACTTTTTGCCGATTGACGATTGTGAAAATAATCATAAATTACCAATCATAATCGACTGCGTACATGATAATAATTATATCCAAATAAATAAGAAAAAAATAATATATATAATAAAAATCTTATTAATCTTACATCATTAAATAAAATAATGATAATAGTAATTGAGCGCGTATTTGTATTATAAATGTTACAATTTAAAAAAAAAAACTTAATGGATGCGTATAAAAGTCATATTATTTTTATTTATTTATTTTAATCGTTTGCGTATTATATGCAAAGTGACCGTGAACTTATTACAACAAATATTACAACACACCGAACATTACGCGTCCACAGTTCGAAACGCATTTTCTTCGACATACATTGCGAAAAAATCTGACAAAAGCGTCTTTTAAAAATGGAACGCGACCAATCGTCAAAGGACCGTCCTATTCATGAAGTGTCGAAATGTCGCGTGTTTCGAACTGCCATTTTAAACTGTAATTCTATCTCGAAAAGGTCTCGAATATTTCGAGATATTCGCGCCGAACTATCTACATTCTTTTTGGCGTCGAACATAATAGTACAGCAATTAGGATCGCGAGCACGTTGTCATTTGACTTGGAAAGTAGTTGGGAGGAATGTTCTCGGGTAATTTCAGTATTTTCAAGTCGACGCGTGAGATAGGCACGACACGTAACGGTAATTACATCTCGCGTTCATTTGTATTCGTAGAATTTAAAAAACAGTGCAAAGCTAAAGTGTGTGGCTGACAAACTGCAGTTAATTTGTGTTTTGGTTATTAAAATACCGTTTAAACGTGTTATAAAGATGACATTAAAGGTTTTGTGTTATCTCAAAGACAGAAATTTTGTGGTTTAAGGAAAAATGTTTTCAGTAAATGATGACAGGAAATATATGAGGTAAAACCTGGATCCATTATGGATTTGATAACTTATAGATAACTTCTTCTTCAAAACTGAATGATAGTAACTTGGTCGCCGCCCTAACATATCAATGATAAGATACATGCCCTAATAGCGTTTTATAATCCCGTTATATGTATCAAAAAACTATTGGACATAGTTACAATATTCATATTTTAAATAGGTTAAAATATTTTTAATTTTAAAACACATTCATTTCTGTACAAATCCAAACTCTTCAATAACACGACTATAATCAATTGAGATCAGTATAAAGTTTACGAGTGTCATGCAACAGTAATTTCGAACATAATAGAGCAGTTACATCAACAGCACGTGTCCTGTACCGTAGTAATAGCGAGGATGCCTCCACGTCTTATAAAAGGAAAAAGTCGGAACCCGTTCCGCTAGGTTCCCGTAATGACCGTCTAGTGCTAACGGGACGTCGATAACGAAAGCGCGCTTATATTTTTTATCGTTACAAAAAAACGTTACATTTTGTTATTTTTTTCCGAAATAACATTTAACTGCTGCTACAAACTGTTTTTGGGTAACGTTACGAAAGTGTCATTCATTTTCAGTTTATAGTAACATCACGGAATATTTCGTTTGGTTTCATCTTAAGCAGATGCGATTTCTGTAATCGAACGCTTTTTCCAACGTTTCGTCTGCATGTAACACAATAGTTGCTAATTCGTTGGCAAACCTACTTTGAACGGTATTACACAAATGTTTCATTTAATTATTTTGTGTAAGACAAAATGTTGGCAACATCGTTTGAATAGATCAATTCCGCTTAGTTTTATTATTTTTCAGAGATACACGACCATTTAAACATGATATTAGGAGAATTAACGCTATCCATAGGCGCATAAAGAAAACACTGAATGAAATATATATTTAACTAAAAATACCTACATCGTAATCGTTAGTAACATAAAATAGGTAAAATAAATAACCGTAATCTCAGCGGATGTAATCCTCAACGGTGTTTGTCTAAAAACGAAAGTAAATTAATTACCATTAGAAGAAACGTTAAGAATCGATATAACGAAACAGCTTACTAATAAATGACGATTTGAAACGCCCGGTTAGACCGATTGTTCAATTCATTAGGTTCATTCAAGTTCTTTTTCTTTCAATGTCGTTAAAAGCGTTGATTTGATTCACCATTATTAATGAATACTTTTTACCCGATTATGGAGTTATATATGTATTTAGGTCTCATGTATTAAAATGTAGACGCAGTACAATACAAGTCTAATAATGAATTTTGTAACACTGTTTAGTTCTAATAATTATTTGGTAGTTATTTCCCAAAAAAACTATTAATCATATAAAACATTATAAAATAATTTTACACTAAAATGATTAATACAATAACAACGCTATTAATACAACCGTAACTAAAATTTGAACTAAAAATGATATTAATGCAACCGTTAACATAGAAAACGTTGAAGCAATCGATAGGCTTATCGGTACACGCCCATCCCTAGGGGCACTCACTCCTCGATATGGGTCAGTGTGCCCCGCAAACAGGTTGACGTTCCCCACATAATGACCCTATTACGTTCGATAGCTTGTTATTTGAAGCCATAAACTTATATTAGGCCGATCAGATTGATTAGCTGACGCGAGCTCGGGTTTTGATTGGTTATTAACAAGCGTTATAACAGGATGGGTTTCTAATTATTTCTCGTCCATCCTGTTTTTTTCTTCTAGGTTTATTTGATTATTTTGTTAGATATTAAGTTTTTTTTTCTAATTATGTATTTTAATAGTTCTGCTTCATTTTATATTATTCCATTGACAACTTGCGTGACATAATTATATTTTTCTTGTCTTAGATTTGATTGTCTTTAAGAAAACCTAGCTCGTTAATTGTTACGATATGTTCACCATATATGAATACGTATATAAACATATTAAACTTGTTTTTTTAAATTGGTTTCATCATAGAATCTTTACTATTATCTTAATCTCTACTAGCGGACAGCAAATTGTCGATAGGGTATCTGTAGGCACGCGCCCAACAAGTTGAACCGGCATTCCAACACTATCTTAATGTTATTCCATCTAAATTGTAGGCCAGTTGAGTTAAACAGAGTTATAATTACGAATACTTAAAGCTCGTGGCGTGACGATGAATGATTAGCTTCTAAATTGCTGCACGTGGCACTAACCAACTACGTGATATCTGGCTACTTGTTCGAGATGTGGATTTGATTGTAATCCAATCAGTTTTACTTTTGGAAAATTTGCAGTTATTATTAACAAAAGTGATAATTTTGATCAAAGTAATGGTTTTCGAAACGGTTTACTCAGTCGACGTTTTGGTAAGTATGCAGTTTGGTTACTTTTCCGAAAATCAATGCAATAAATTTTTTTTAGCATGAGTGGCTTCAATTAGTCACTATTGATGATATTCCGTCGGGGGTGGCTAACATTTCCTATTCCTAACCTAACCAATTCATGGTTAGGTTAGGTTGGAACATATAAGACAATATAAAACTAAGCGAGCAGGGCGCGGGAGCGCCCTGCGAGCGGGTGGGTTCAATCCAGACCTTACCTTTATAAATGATCAAGTTTATACAATTTTATATTATATTAGTAACTTTAGTATGCCATCACTAAAAAGGGTGAAAAAAAAAGGTAATTATGCAATGTTAGCCTCCCCCGACGGAATATCATCAATGGAGACTAATTGAAGCTACCCATGCTAAAAAAAAATATATTGCATTGATTTTCGGAAAAGTAGCCAAACTGCATAATTACCGACGTTTTTAAAAAGGAGTTTTTATAAAATTATATTATTAATCCAAGTTAGTAACGTAAATAAAACCTGAACATGAGATGCCTATTAATTTTAATCAGTGTAAGGAAACATTTATTTGCAAGCTTACAAAGTATCTTGTGAAACGGCTAAACTAGATCAAGTAGTTAATCAAACAAAGCTATCTCGGCTCGGCCGGCGCATGCGGTAACACCCGTTGCGAATGATACTAGCAAGTAAATCGACTGTGAAAGTAAAATGACCTACTGAGTGGAACATAGATATACTTCTGAAGGAGCACATCACGCTTAACAATCAAAAATTGATTGGCAAAGTGATAGTGAAAACGTTTAAGATGATTTAATTAGTATTTCCTTTAATTAATCAGAAAGTAGGTATGTATTACAAATTATATGAAATATCCATTACTTGGACCCAAATATATCATAAACACACAACATGCACATGACATGGGAATCGGTTTTGAAAAGCTAAGTTTTGATATCAGTTCCAGAAACCTAAAAGGGAATACTTTGAAAAACAATGGAATGTTGTGCAACTACAAACTTGTACTAAGGATTTGTAGGAGAAACAACAATACAGTACAAACGAGACAAAAATAAAGAGGAAGTCATGTCCAAGTGTTAACGAGGCATCATTAGGTGGAGTCTTCCTGGTCGGGGAGTTGAGTTCAGACAGGTGACTACGACGTTACTATCGGTTAACTTTCTGCGACAACTTGCACCATTGTTTACAACACTAAGAGCCGAGTAAACAAACCGTGTGTATCATGAATGGGAGGAACCGACGGCGATCGTTAGATACGAGCCCAATGCCGAATCCAATGCCATACATTGTTCATGTCGGAAGGAAGCGCTAACTAACGCTTTGTTAGCTCCGAAAGACGAACGATGAGACTAATGTCGCGGATTTTGAGGATTTATCGTCATTCAACTTTTTGTTAAATTTTAAAGAAATTTCATAAATTCAGATGCGCATAACAAAGTATCAAAAACCTAAAAACAGGTTTAAGAAAATATGCATATTTTTCTTACATACTTTGAAATTAGATGCATACATACGTCCTGAACTGCAAGAATAATTGCATATATCAATGAAAGGTATATTTTAATTCATCAATATCAGCGGCACATGAAGATATTTCTCACAGTCAGAGTTACAGTTTGTACTCGGAGATTTTGATAAATAGGGTATCATTACACTGAATGGGACCTGATGAGGAGCTTTGAGCACAAACGGTTCAAGACGCGATTGCCAATAGTGGGGCTTTCACAATCAGCATTGTTTCGTTTCATAATACCGTTACGTATTAACTTAATCTGTTAGAAAGTTTGACAATTGTATCGGTACACATCGATGATAACATCGAAGCTGCATTTCCGCGATGTATATTATCTTCTATCATGGAAACATTACGTGTTCCGGTGTTTTATGGTGATACAAAGATAGCCTTACAAAACCTCAGGCTCGGTATTGTAAAAATAGAAAACATTTTACCTTAAATATTTGAAGTTATAATCATACTTATCTTTGATAGGAAGTTTATCTGGTCATCGATTCCACTGTATATATTATGATTTTAATTTAATATGTAGGTTACCGATTATATCAGAAATTATCTTTGATTACATAATTATTAAAACTAAAAGCAGTTTAGAAGACAGGCATTTTAATTTGTATCATATTTCTTATTTTTACAACTATTTTGTTTTTTAATATTTGAACTTCAAATGGGTACTAATTTTAAAATTCCTTGTTTCAGCTTGGGCCCTTTCGAGGCGGCGACGGGGGGTGAGATGGTGTCACGACGTCGTATACTGTCGCGTTCTCGCGATGATCTAACACAAGCTTTCGCCACCCAAATGGAGGAGGAGGAAGATGTGTGGTATCAGAAAGATAAACTCTACAAGGTAAGCATTATACATAAATAGATTTAATTAATTATATCAAAAGATAAATGAACAAATATGACTATCATGTAGCTACTAAATAACTTTTTAATTAAATGTATGTCGTGTTACAAACTGATCAGATCATATCAATGTATGTTTATCAGTTTGTACGTATTGAAGGTCCAAGTCCATTTAATTGACGTTAAGTAATAACAATAAAACCACTTAAGATTTTATTTGACAAGGACGTCTATGGGACATTTGTAGCACTTGATGCCGTTATCAAATCGGTAGAATTAAACTAATGACAAAGCAATGAAATCATAATAGCTACACGATAACACCTAATCGGTTTTAAACTTTCTACACATCAATCACGAGGTCGTCGAGGCGGTGTAAGTAATGTTACGGCTCAGTTCACACCGGCATTGTAATAACAGTAGGTGCACCGACAAATGACAGATTGTAAAAGAAATCTTTTGGGCGTAGTTTAGGCAATTTACAAACAACATGTTAGAAACAAATTGCCAATTTCAAATCGGAAATCATTCCCACTTTACATCGCTTGGGAAAGTCAATTTAAAATCCCATTATGTTTACTGCAATCTTGCGAAGCTTTTAGTATTCATAACTTATAACGTGAATGAAAATGTTAATAACATTAAATGTAATGTTCGTTTCTTTAAGCATTTCACACTGTTTGCTTAACTTGTTATCCAAATTGTGAGTATTTTGTAATACACAAGTAGATGTTACGCAAGCGTCTGAATAGCCTATTGCTAACTTATTTAATAAACACTAATGTCCCATAGTTGTTCCGCGTGCATATTACGTTTTCGTTTCCTTTGTCTATGGTTACGTTTTTGTAACCATTTCCGACTAGTTCTCAGTTATTAAGGACGTGAGAACGCATTGCTTAGTACAATGCACCGTTGACACTCACTGCGTTACATTTACCTTCGACATCTTTGATAGCGTCAAGTCTTTCATCTCCATTGACTCTTTGATTGACTGTATTGAATACATTTTGATTTGTATCATCTATAGGCTGTGTTCTCTGTGAATATGTTATGATACTTTCAAGGAGAAACAAAGAGATTTGGAGTACAAAAAATCTTAACCTATTATTTTTTGCAATACGTTCTAAATGTCCTTCTTATTACAATTCCTTTTACAATTACTCGGTAATTCAGTTCTACTTCTAAATTATGACATTTCGATTAGCAAGTCATACGTTGTTAATAATTTACAATAGTTTTTCTGTGATCCAGACAATTATATCGTTATTTAATAATAACTTAAGACGCTGACATTTAAATGGACAAACAAATAAACTTACGGTGTGATATAAATCTTATTTCGTAAGACAGTAATTGGGAATTTGAAACATATTAATCTACAGATCGAATCTTGCATGTAAGTATTACTCATTGTTAATTATTACAATTTTATGATACGAATGATCATGTATTTAAAGCAGTTAACAAATACACCTGATCATAATTATGTGGCTATCACTGCTTTACTTTTATCATACCACACCAGAGCAAAAGTTTCGGATAGCAGATATTCCCTTATTTTGGAAGACACTATATTACCGTGTATCATAGTCAGTTTCTTAAAAATGTAAGTCCTAAAAAGCTTCATTCTTTATCTTGTTTAGACCAGAGAAAAGGGCTTTTAACTGTACTTTTGCGTCTACTTAGTCTAAATCAGCTGAGCTAATAGGTTCCTTGTTTACAATTTTCGTGACGCAGCTGCCAATCGCAGACAAGCGGCGGGTCAACTCTGACCCATTGAACGAGATCGTGACCGATCGACAACAATGGTGCGTTACGGCACAAATCGTCCGGAAAGCGTCTGATCCACTTAGCCTTCTGACCTTCCCTTTGCAATGTCAGGTTATATGAAAGATTGTTTTTTATAGAAAATAGAAGTGGCAAACAAGCAGTTCTTATGGACGGCTACTGCGATCCATGAGCACTTGTTATCAAACGTCGTTTGGGGCCCTACATTACGGCGGCCAGAATGCATTGTAACCTTTAAGGACTACGTTGGAATGTCTTGTACGAGTGTAAGTGTCAGTCTGTCCTGTAAGTCAATCAATTTTGACCCCATTATCTCTATTCATTTTAAAATTATTCGATATAAAGTAGTATGTAAAGCAGTAAAACCTATAGTCGTGAGAAGTGCCATGAGTGTACTTACACGTGTAACTTGCAATTATGTCATTTATCAAAAGGAAGGTAGAAAAAGCGGATGAAGAAAGCTTAACGGACTTGACTCAAAAAATACGTCACCAACATTAAAATAATTATTACCAATAACTTTCCTTCACAAAATTACTTCTGTAATAACGAAATGAAATATGGCATCTCTTGAGAATTTTTGTCAGGTTAATGTAAAAATTGAATAATTGTTATATTTTACGACAGTTAAAATATTGACCTCTATAAATTATTGTCGCTTGTGAGTCATTTAAATCTTAGAGGGCAGTGATCTGATTTGGGGGTACATACATGAGGATGACTTTTCATTTTGACCATTTTTTATGTCGGAATTTTTAAGTGTTCGTATAAAGTCCAATGTAGAATATCCATGTCTTTATTTGTACGCATACGATACGATACCACCCACAAATACTTCATTCATTTTATTGGATGTTAAATCCATTCATTTTTTCATGTGCATACCGGAAGGATCGTGCATATACCGCTTTATAAGTTGTTTTAAATAAAGTGTGAAGACTGTGATGACATTGCGAATTGATTTTCCAAGTCATTATTATATCCTTAGTACCTTTCCTTCCAGTTATTTTATATTTTATGTAGAGGCAACTTTTTTATGGCAATTATCTTAAATGTTCTTTATCTTCCCAAATTTTTCATATGAAACATGATGAAGATAACTCTGCTTCTGTTAACATTTAATATGTATGTCTTTCGTAAGTCAAGATAAATTATACAAGATTTAAAAGTAAGTAATCTATTACTGGTTTTTGATGAACATTTTATAACGGATCTTCGATCAAAATTGATTAATGATTATAATCATCTATTTGTAAGACGGCCGCATCTTAAAAATGAATAGCCACGACTGCTATCAAATCCTAGGTCTTAGTGCAGCTTAATATCAAGGCTTTAGTATTAAGAATAATGGATTCCGATTTAATACGGTCCAAGGTCGCAGTTTTTCGTTTTAAAATGTTGAAGGATTTATTTAGTCGATTGTAATATTGGGATCGTAATGCCAGTCATTAATATGAATTACGATTCTTTCGTCTTTTGTTTCTTTTTACGGACCACAAGCTTTTTCATACAGTTATTCCCTTAAATTATATATGCTTATTGCTTGTTTTGTATATCAAATATTTCCTCAATAATACTTTTGAGGCTTTCAAATTCTTTTTTTTTTTTTGCTTATCTTCTTTGACTTCGAAACACTTTAATTTTCGTAGAAACTAAAGTGGTATTCGTGGAGTCTTTACAGTCAATTCTAACATAGCCTATCCAGTCTAACTTAATCTTCTAAAAATCACACCTCAAGCGAGCATACTTCGACAAAGTACCGAATGACCGGCTGAGCGCAAATTATACAACCGTGTCCTTATTACACGATTGGCACTCGCTGGTCGTTCACGCACTGAATGTCGCAAACGCTACCCGACACCGGTTGGCCAATCACACCTGTTGGCTACTTGTATGACAAACTGTTTGTCTATCTACTGCTATATTGACAAGGCTATGTTGCTCTTTTTGAACGATTTCAAAAATCGAGATATGATTTTGTCGAAGTTTTGTTTTGTTTGTGTGGTTGTTTTTAATGCTAAATGTATTGACAAGGTTATATGTACTTGTTCTAATGACTTTTTCGTAATGACTTTAAAAGTTGAAACAAATTTCGTAAATATGTCTTGTCTATTTCTAACACACGCAACACTTATACAATTATATGCATTAACTGTATTAAATTTTAATTTCAAAAATCAATACAAAGTTTGATAATAGGGGAGTTTATGATGTATGATTTCATTCAACTATTTTTGTCACTATTATACTGCTGCTGTAATAAGGCTACGTACACTTTGCATTGATCCTTTTGATAAACTTCAAAAACCAAATTACATAAAAGCGTAGAAGTTTAGATATATTTGATTAACTCCTAAAATCGTTCTTTCGATTTAATCAATGACATCTTTATTATGTTTATTTTAGTCCAGTGATCCGAATCGGGTTTAGTCCCAAACTGATTTACTTCTTTTATTTTGTTAATTCATTCAACAGCTAAGTATAAGGGAATATTTATGTCGGTTATATGTAGCGTAACTTATTCTTATAAAACTGTTAACTTTGTTAACACAATATTGTTGACTTTGTTAACACTTACTTCGACTATTAAAGTAAATTTAGAACGAATTTAGAATTAGAACTAGAGGAATACAGTTAGTTTATAATTAAGCAAATATTGTATAGCTATATAAATAACAGTAATAATAACGCATATAACGATAACAACTTATATCATATAAAAGATATAAACATAGCTAGCTAATATAAAAGCTATATATTAAAGCCCTTTTCCATTCAAGCCCATCAATCTATCAAAGGCAACATCTGATGAGTCAATACCATTGATGGATAGCTGATGTGGACGAACGAACTCAAGTAATGTAATACGAGCATAGACGAATGTTCCCGGCCAAGACGAATCGTCTGTCCACTCATTCGTCAAAAACAAAATATGACGTGGTTACAAACTGCAGTGACAAGAACATAGATAAAACTGACATAGTATATAACTAAATAACTAATATAGTTACATCACACTGATTCATGTAAATACCACATTATTATTGGTTGTTACTAATTTAGTTACTTTTAAATACTTATTCTATTTTTATATTTTTGGAATGTTCAGTCTTGCTTTAATAAAATGTTTTATCTTATATTTCTATACGATTTTAACCACACCTATATTTGTATACATACATTATTATCAGACGAATTATACGAGTCAACATTAAGGTTTTATAGGGCCGTAGGTGTAGATGAGTACACAAACACCCACGTAGAAATGTAAATTCGTCATTTGTCTGTCATTCTGTCTCGCTGTGGATCGAACCCGGATCTCTCCGAGTAGATCGACGTGGTGACCGTTCTTTATATACGAGTATAACACTAGATAACTGTATGACACTTGACCATTTCTCTACATTTCTTTCGCTAAGCTAGAACAGCGAAGAATCTTAACGACTTGCACAAAATTACGTGAAGGCATGCCCGTTTCTCTTGCCTACTTGTACCACCGTGGCAGACATTGCGAGAAGTTATATAGGATTATCGCTTGAGAATTAAGGTATATAAAGTCAATATTAGGAAAATATCCGGTTGCAGTTAGCCTGAGTTTTGTGAGGTGCAAGCTACACTTTTGAACCTTATTCTTCTAGTTTTTGCTTAAAGATGCTTTGTTCCTTACAGATAAACATAAACGCTTAAACGCTATCTACACTTACATCTCCGCACACAAGATTACATGTATTGTGGGTACCGTGAACACACATAAAGACGAATACACAAACTCCCAGACCCAGAACAGATATCTAAATTCATCGTTCAGATGTCTGTCTCTTCGCCACGCGGGTCGTCAAGATAAAGTTCAAGTTATTTACATATTTATTTCAATTCTGGCATACTTAAAATCCATAGCAATATGATATAGATATATTGACCGCAGTTAGGGAATCACAATAAGTACTTTTATATTTTGAAAGTATCGTTTCACTCTCTTCTCTTAAATAGCTATGGTGAAGCAATTCCCGTATTTTCTGCGAACGTAACTGTAATAGTTGTGGACGATTTAATTGCGCTCGGATCACGACTTCCCTGCATGACAGAACTAACAATCCTTGCGTCACGACGGCTGCCGAAAGTGAAAATTGTGTGCATTTATCATTATTATCCCCTTCATAGGCGATGTTTACATCCTACATAGTACTGCGGATTAGTAAAGGTTTCTTTGATAGCAGAATTAATTTTTATTAAGAGATCGTAAATCTTTAAAGTTTATTATGCTCTTTTAACGTATCCGTCATAGCGTGTTTGTTGCATTTCAGATCCGGTTAGCATATTTTTTTATTAAAACACAATAAAAACCCATCTTTGGAATATCGACTTTGGCTCCTTTTTAGCCGTTAAAAAGTATGTACATTGTTGCCTATTATCTAAAGTTCTCATAACTTATTTTCGGAATGCCATGACACGGAGGTCTTCCAAAAAGGTGTGAAAAGAGCTCCTCAAAGCCTTTACCTTTGACAACACCTCTGTTGTAAATGTTAAAAAGTTATAGTGAATTTAACGTTAAATAAAATGACAATAAAGTGTTGTGGCGACAATCAAATCAATTTATTGTGCGAATAGCTTTAACAGTCTACCAATACGAGGCGTTGCAAATACCTAAACAATGGCATCGACTAACTTCCGGCAGCCAAAGCTTCAGTGCCACGAGTGTCTCATCACATTCTTATCACACGATACGCAAGGTCGTACAGATTCAAAAGCCTAGTGGGCGGCAGGTTACAAGCGAAACTATTATTAGATGTGCATTTTATTAGCTACGTTAAAACACGTTTTGTGTAAAATGCCACTACTACATAGTGTTTATGTATTTAGCTACCACGATCCATAGAATTTCTGGTTTGTAGGTCGTGATGATAGTGAATAAGATTTAGTATTTGTATATTTGACTATCAAGATGTGTATAATCTGTGTTTTGTGTCAAATTAATTTGGCCTGTGACATTTACCATTTTAATATGCTTAATGTTTATTCTCCATCGCAGTGCAGAAAGGTTTAAATTATCGTGACAAAATTTATTTGTTGTTGTACTATGACAACCCAAACTCTGAAAAGTTCGTACGTAAAGAGATACCTACTCCTTAAATGGCTATCGTGAATAACTGCTTCTCAAACTGAAAAGTATGTGCAAATAAATATTGCTATACCGACAAGGTCTTCAACATTTTGTAAATAGAATTAACATAATTGTGTAATGGACAAATTTAATTTAATAGAAAAAGGACATTCCAATCTATTATCTTTACATAGGCAAACTCCTGAAATATAAGCATATTCGTAGACGAATTGTAGTAGAGATAACTCTATAGAGTAACATTAAAATGATTACATATAAATGTTTATCTAACAATCATTACGTGTGTTTAATGAAAAACTCGTTATCGGCCATCAATCATATTCAGTTGGCTCTGTAATCACAGTATATAACGCATTAATTAGACTACGTAGGTAATCTATTTACTATTCCTTATTCGTGATTTAAATCAAAGTTACAAATATAATAATATATATTTCGCTCTTAGCGTTTTGTATGATATTAGCTGACCCGGCAAACGTTGTGTTGCCATGTAAATAAAAAAATGTTAAGAGTGAACAACCCTTATCACTTAGGGGTATGAGAAATAGATAGTAGCCGATTCTCAGACCTACTGAATATGCATATAAAATTTGGTGAAAATCGGTAAAGCCGTTTCGGAGGAGTACGATAACTAACATTGTGACACAAGAATTTTATATATAACATAACACTCTGAAATTATGACACGTAGCGCCATCTACATAAATTTAAGTCGGTTTTCATAATTGATTAGAGAACTCTTTTTTTACGATATTAAAAATTTAACTTCAAGGGGGTATCATCTTCAGCTTCATTTAGAGTCTTATATACATTTAAAAATATTGATATTATGAATATAGGAATAACATTTTAAAGATGGATTGCAATTCTTCCCGATAATTTTTTTCCTATTGCAGTCACTAAATATTTCTCGAATCTTCACCAAATGGGTTGATTATAAGATCCATGAAAGCGGAACTAATAAAACAATCGCATATTTTACAATATTTTATCATATGAATGCAAGTGACGACTATAAAGGATGTGTAAAATATTATTTATTCGACCAAAATCAAACTCAGATTAACATTATTAATTCGTTTAACCGTCTATATTTTACTTAGTCTGCATATTAATTTAATTTTAAGCAACTATTTTGTTATTACAACATTTTTGGTAATATCTACTGATATTATATTCAATTTCTATTAAAAAATATTTTCATGATTTTCTTTTTCTGTTGAACATTGTCTAAGTTTAATATTCTTATTTATAACTTATTTTTAACTGAAAGCATTAAATAAAGTCAATTGTAAGTATTTTTAAGGTTATCTAAAATGTCAAATACTATTCGACCAAGGCTTTTATATTATTGTTGTTCACGTGCATGTAAAGAATTTAGTGTCAGCTTCCTAATTAAAATCGTCAAGGATTTCAAAATTTGCATACATACTTATTACTATGCCGTCTACGTACAAACTGTGATCTTTAACGTTTGGTAATACAAGGCAGAGGCGCATCGTGTCATGGGTCAATATTTGACATTTGAAGCCGGAAAAGTGAAATTATGTAATGGCGTCGCTGTCGACTATCTAACTGATGGATTGGGCATCTATTATGTTAAGCGACGAACAAAAGGAGCAATATGTACCTAATCACATGAAGATGAAAATATTCACTGGTATAACATGACAAGATTCACCTTTAGTTATAGAATTGTGTCAAACAAGTGACTGCCGAAATATTACAAAATGATTAGTTAATTCTAATCCGCGAAAAAATGAAGAAAATTCTACTAAAAGGCAAGAAAAAGGATTGAGTAAAGCTGAAAATGTTGTAAATTATTTTACTTAAGTGATTATAGAACTCGTGACATGAAAGATCGACAGTAGTGACTATGAAACGCTTGGTATTTACCTAATGCGACGTCATCGCAGTTGGGAAAGGTCGCTGGCGTAAATGATGCCACAAGAAACTTTTGATAAGATCTAAGTAATACTGCTCGTTGTAAACCGATTAAGTTTTTGGTTCTAGCAAAATTGGATGTTACAATATAAATTCGAAACTAACAAGTATTTTCAATAGTTACTCCGTCTTTACGTTTAGTCATCATTCATTTGATTTATTACGCTCTAAGCTATTTTGTACTAACCAATCATCATCACTAGAACCATTAACACCCTTTCCAAAATCATTATTTATCTCAGTGTTCAGCCAAATGTCAGCACAAGTGAGATCATCTGTTTCTAAACTAAGTATTGTACTCGACGTATCAAAGGCCTAAGTTTAGTCATGCGAGACCTAAATTAAAGAGCCTAGTCGGAATTATAACCGTAATATTTCAAGTCAAAGCCCCAACGCAAAACGTGAGCTAGAGGTGCTTAACGCCGATCCCAATCCTGATGACCTTAAAAATGTGGGAACAGAAGGTACACAGTGTGTCCTTGCCCGAACAGACGCTCGGCGGACCTCCCCACATCCGGCAGACGAAAACATTTTAATGACTTGTCCGCATGACATTTTAGTTTTAATGGCCAAAACTAAAAAAGGATGGAACGAAATAGCACATTAAATTTAACACGTTGTTTTAATTTCGTCATTCTATTTTTTTGGTTATTTTTACCCGACTATGGCGCTAGTTCATCTGCATACGGTTTTTATATACTTATACTTATTACTTATTTTTGTGTCATAACAATAAACGCTAAACCATAAAATCTTAGAAAATTTATCTTGTATTCTGCCAAGACAATTACTTCAATGACGTCAGGTAATCAATTCGCCTTTACGATTCATAATGATTTTATTGAAGTTCTATTAGCAATTGACATTTAGTTTAACTCCGACCTCAACCCAACAAAAGATCACAGACTTCGGAATGTGTTCGGTATCACAGTCATCAACAATTATTGTTGGCTTTATTTCCAATTCGTGAACAGTAAATTTTCATACAATAGTTCAATAAAGAAATACAATTAATTCTAAATGTGATAACAAAGTATCAGAAACTTTATATGTTACCAGCATCTAAGACGACCAAATTCATCTGCAAAATTCATAACGTCTAATCATCAAGTTTAATTATAATATTTATAATGACTGTATTAAATTTTCCTACTATTATTAATTTTGTCCTACATTTGACATTCTCTCGTCCATCCCTCACTCATTTTATTATTAACTTGATGACCTTCGAGCTGCTTGCTGTTCGGTTAGTACAACAGTTGTTGTACCTTTCAGTTTGTCCCCTACTAAACAATTCTTATTAATATTGTCTCTGATCTGATATAATTGTGTATTAAAAACTTGTTGCGTGTATTTCATTACTAGTTTCAAGTATATTGTTACATTTGTCACTGTCCACATTTTGCGAAATTGTTAAGAAAAAATAATATATTGTTATTCATTTTCCTATAATAGTAATATTTCATTTATCAGTAAATTAATTTATTTCACCATTCAATACAAAATCCTTCAAATTGGTCATAATTTTGTCTCCGTGGTTATTCCAGTTTCACTTTTTAGCGTCTGGTGAGTGAAAGTCGTTGATTTGAGCTTCAACTCTTCCTTTCATGTTTGTTGCCAAATAAAACTGGGCTAAATTAGTGGTCGCTATAAAACATATAGATTTATGGCGTTAAGATATATGATTCTAAGCTATTTAAGAGCCGTCATTAGTTTTGCCATTCAATTAATTTAGACATATGTGGCTTAATCTTAATTAATAGCTAGTTTTTATATCTGTGTATGATAAATATAATACCTAGAATCTAAGAACATAAGTCGATACGTATTTAAATTTTTAAATTAATATGCTTTTTTATATACGATATACATATATTTATTAACTTTTCAATATTTATCATCAACAATAAAATTTTAAATGTCAACTTCTATCTGACTCAAAAATTCCGTGCAACCTGCAAGATCAATAATTGAACACATGCACCTAGTCCTTTGTTTCCTGATATCATCAAAGCAACAAAATAAAGGAGACAAGGACTCTAAAAATATTTCAGTACACAAACGTCCTTGCAGATCAAAGCCTAAAGCTGCAGCCACAGCGAGGCGAGCCGGTGAGCAGGAAGCGAACAACTTTCTATTTCGCACACCTGTCTTGCTCTGTAGCTGTACGGTACATTGTTGAACAACAATGAACCTTCGAGTTTGTTAACTAGATCGGTTTTATATTACCTTTATAGCAATAGCCAATATTGTACATGATTGAGTTTCTGTAGGTAACCAATAATTCTATTTATAGATACATAAAGTATATTAAGCATCTTCATCAGCGATATTTTCGAAATATTCAGGTTCACTTTGAGTTGAATTATATTCAGTGGCATTCTTTGTTCCAACAGTGAATAATATTAAGAGAACAACTTTTTGGCACCTGCTAAATGTATTCTTGTTTTTACCTCCCATTTAAATATTAACTCGTGCCATTAACGAGATGAGCCAAAACGGAGCCGACTTAATTGATTGAAACTGTATTTTGATGAGCTCGTAATTTTCAAGCTCAACTTATTGAAATTACAAAATTATCGAAATTGTTAAAAAGGTTCCCTTAAATTAATGATAATTGATTTTTCTCGCAGCAGTTCTCACTTTCGGCGAACTTTCTTAAAGAACAATTGTTGTTTATGTCCTAATTATATACCAGGAGGTTGAAGATGAGCATGAAATTCTGCCACCCACGTTGATGGTCCAGGTTCAAATTTCCCGGGTCCTTGTAGACCTTTGAATCTTTTATGCTTCGCAGATATATTGTACTGAATTAATTTTAGGTCCTTATCTGTAGACTTGAGATTTGCCCCTAATCTCTAAGTTTATATTCGACTCTATTTCGCATTTATAGAGATCTTATAATGAAGTTTAGTTCTATTATATTAAAATCTGGTTTTAACACTTTCCTCTACTCTGTTCTAGCGCTGACAGTCATATCCGCTTTTTTTAAAATAATAGTAGATTTATTAAGATTAATTTTAAATTACTTAAATTTAAAAGTAAGATTTTCTCCGTGACTCTCTAATAATAAAATTTCGTAAGCTATTTAGGTAGGTTTGATGTGAGAAAATGAATTTATTTTATGTTTATAAAACGTACCTACCTATTATATTTTAGGGCTCGCCAATGTACTTGTTATCAATTAGTTATTAAACCGATAAAAATATTTATCGATTACTGTTCTGTAAATGTGGCAAATTTAAATCACATATAACAGCCAGCTAATTGTACCTACTGCTCCTTCATTTAGAACCTTTGCTCAGTGGTGGGATAATAATAGGCTGATATCATAGTAGGCGGGATTACGTAATTCGCTGTCGGCTTTCCCTCACGACAGTGCGTGCACAATGCATGCGTGCAGATTTTTCACACGATATGAACAGTGGGTCATAACATTTAGATGATCAGATGATCAACTGCCGTCACCGCAGGAAGTTGCGTCAAATGTTGCTTACACATAAATACCACATTGCTCTACTGTTAGCACGATAATACCAGTACTTTAATTGTTGAATGGGTTTTCTTTTTTCTCTATTGTGTATTCTTTCCAACATGATTTTTAGGCATTGTATTCTTCGCGACTCCGACTATAGACTTCGAGAGAATAAATCAAACCAATAAAGAAACAGCATATAATATATAATATATGCAGAAATTGACGTCACACGATTGATAAGAATGACATTATTATTTCAACTAATAAATGGGTATTAGAAAATTACATGATCAAAAACGCTAATGGATAAAGCTTGTATATCATTATTCTGTATCGCGTTATTGAGGCAGAAGTACCCTAGTTTTTATATCAATATCTAATCAACGAAAAGTTCTTACAACCATAGATATATTATCCTACTGACGTAGGGTACAACTCAATAACTACGCAAGTGACATGTCAAAGAGACATTTGTCACACGTCACCACCAAGACATGTCAAGTCATAAGTTGCATGTACACTTGTGTGAACACGTCGAATCATCCATCAAAACGGACACGCGATAATAACTGTAACTTTGTAAATGGTTTTTGTACACGATTGTACTTGTAACTGCTAACAAAATGAACTGAACAGTCAAGATTTAAAGTTCAAATCCTTAAATGTAATTACTTAAATTGTAGGACGAAAGACATGCATTGTGCAACTGGATTTAAACTTTATGTTTAAAGATCAAAACTAAATGATGCATGTTACTAGTAACTAACGCCGTTAAACGTTTAATTATAATTAACACCTTATGGGCTTTGAAAGTATATTCAAATCCGGAAAAAATATGATAAATATCAGTTGTAATGAAAAATACATGTCAAATGTCATTCTGGAGGTTCCTTTATCTTGGCCTTGATTAATTACAAAAGACTTTATGTAGGTTATTTTATTTATGCATCATTTAATTTGTTTTATTTTTAATATTAATATATTTGAGAGAGCTTAATAAGTTTGATATTCTAATAGAGTTTTGATTATGTTTACAGTCGTGACTATGTGACCGTGTTAATCTATATAACAATAAAATAATTTTAAAAAACGTTTTGTGTTCTAAATTTTTCATATTATTATGTTCGTTTTGTTTTTTTAATAACTTCAATATAAAGTCAAAAGGTTTTAGTACATTTAATAGGTTTTAGTCATCCTACTACAACAAATTTTGTTACAACTAAAAAATTCACAAACACTTAAAAATTTCAACAATGTTTAGGCGAATTCAGTATACAGGGTGAATTTTTAAAACGGGCCTTCAGGGCCAAATCCGAAACTATAAGGATTAGCGAAAAATGCTGAAAGGAGTTACGAGGCCGATTTTGATAAAAACTAAAACTGCATCATTAGTTTTTTAAAATATTTTTTTCCTTAGCCGGGAATCGAACAAGTTCATTTTGAAAAAAAATGACACCTCTATATTATTCCACTATCTGATAGTGTCGCTTATAAAGATCAAATTCTGGGAAGTAATGTTATGTGACAAATTAAAGGAAAAGGAAAATTTTAAAGAAAATACGTTTTTTTCCATACATTGGCATACTAATCCTTAAGGATTATACATAACAAATTATTTATGTATAATTCTTTAGAAACAGACATAAGTCACACCATTGAAGAATTTGTTGGTTAATCAACTAATAATTCGATGTTATAACTATGACATACGGCTTAGTATGAGAAAGTAATAGTTTGGCAAATAAGTTACCGCCGTTTTTGGGATTTAGTTTTTAATGAAAATAGATAACTGATTAAATAGTAATTTCATATTGTTTGTTGTTTACAACTTCGTTTCAACGTTAAATATGATTTTCTATATCTCTTTTTTTGGTAATCACTCGGATTTGACTCTAAAGAGTAATTGTCGCAAATTGTCAACTTTACATCTGTATTAACCGAAACTCCGCCCATAGCAAGTAAATCTATTTTAATAGCTAAGCTAAGTCGGACTAACCTTAGCTAAGTCGGACATAAAAATATAAGTTATTGGGAAACAAAACGTCCATTTCGAATGATTAGAAACATTGAGCCAAAAAAAATTTTAATACGCGAAATGTTCAAATTGATGAATGGCGGGAACTTAACTGCCAAATTAATATGAAAAAATATGTATTTTCTTAAAATTGAGGCTTTTCCTTTAGTTTGTCATTTATCATTACTTTCCAGATTTTGATCCTTATAAGCAACACTATCAGATAGTGGACTAATATAGAGGGTGAATTTTTTTCAAAATGAACTCGTTCGATTCCCGGCTAGGGAAAAAGTTATTTTAAAAAAGTAATGATGCAGTTTTAGTTTTTATCAAAATCGGCCTCGTAACTCCTTTCAGCATTTTTAGCTAATCCTTATAGTTTCGGATTTGGCCCTGAAGGCCCGTTTTAAAAATTCACCCTGTATACCTGTACGAGTATGTATGTTGAACAAACAAGCCCTAAATTCCAGTAGCAAACATGGTTGACATTATGTGTAGGCGATATGTCGCGATTATGTGGGAACGGTGAGCCTTTGTTTCGGCTAATCCGCTTGCAGGCCTAATAAGTCGCTCTGACCTTTGACAGTAAGTCACGACGCTGGAAATGCCGCGAATACTTGCTCTATATGAGCTGACAATTGATTAGGAAAAATGTGCAATCACAAAGTCAGTCATGACCATAATAAGTCAATTTTCTCAGTTACAAATTAAGTTAATTAATTAACAGATATTTCTATAGCTAATTTAATGTGAACGTTCACGTTGTCTGTGTTCGTATGCTTTAAAGTTGGCGATGCTGAAGCCACCCATCAGCGGAATTTATAATAGTTATTTTGAGTTACTTTTGAGCTACTTTTTTGTAAGTGTATAAAGCGTTTATTTATTTATTTAATTTTGCTCACACAGCGCTACTGTGGACCGTATCGGAACTGAAATTATGCAGTATAAGTTTCGACCAAGCGTAAAAACTCTTACTAAGGGCACAGACAGTAAACTTTAAAAGAAACTGGAGCGTCATATTGCTTGCTTAATGTCAGGTGTATTGCGTAGGTAGGTATAGTCCGCTCTGAATATAGAAATGAATCGCGTTGCCATAGCAAATTATATGACTACACCTGCTCGCAACAACTTCAGTGCGGACTAGCAGTTAGGCGCGAACTATAAGCATACACAATAAATAAAACTAGCCTGCAGCATGATAATCATAAACAAACAAATTCTATTAAAGCTTCAAGCTATTATTATTCAATATCGATGCAAAATATGTCGCCGTTCACTCAAAGTATCGCTTACTAAAGGTCAACGAGGGATGGCCAAGGTTGCTCCACTACGCTCCATTTGAGATCGCAAGATTAACAGGCATTTATTCATACGATCGCATATTTTGTGATTCAACGGAATGCCGTTTTCTTCTAATTGCGCCACTCAGCGTTAGAGTATGGATGTAATGTGTTATGTTATATGTGTTCAGGAAATATAAGTATGGACAGGTTATTGAAGATACCTACAGCATTTTTGTTGCAGCAAACGCATGTCCATCTAATTGTAAGATCACGCTGCTCCAAATATCAAAACCCTTTTAAAATAAGTTTTAGTAAATATATTGTCTTTCATATATTAAGTATATCTTACATTATATAAATATTTATGCGAAATTAAATATCCAATATATAATTTAATACGATAGTTTTTATTACTTATTATATGCAATATTTCATTTGATGACATCCAAACCAGATAACTTTACATTCATCTTTAATTTATTTGAACATTCACATTTGTTCAAATAAAAAATGAAGTAGCGTAGGTACTCAAAACACTTGAGTTGCTAAAGAATTCAAAATATGACAAATAATAAGTAAAAAAAGAAAATAACGTAAATAAAACCTCGAAGGAATGTTCATAAATAAAATATAACAGTCGAAGTTTGGATCAGATACCTCCTAAACAGACAGTGGTTTCAGATGAGCTTTGCAAAATTTAACAATATTACTTGACAGAGCGAAAAATTTTATAGGACTGATCCGAATCTTCATGAACACTTTTCTGTTACTGTTTTTATTCAGGATTGAAAGTTCCGGACTGGTTTGGTTTGGTAAGAGTAGGAGACCCGTGGCATTCCAATTTAGTTCTCTGGGGTAGCAACGAATCAGTGGCCGACCTCTATCCATCCATCCTATTTATTGACTACAGATCAGTGAACGCAGTTTTATATTTTACTAGCTAACCCGGCAAACGTTGTGTTGCCATATAAATAAAAAAATGTTAAGGGTGATTAACCCTTATCACTTAGGGGTATGAAAAATAGATAGTACCCGATCCTCAGACCTACTGAATATGCATATAAAATTTGGTGTAAACCGATAAAGCCGTTTCGGAGGAGTGCGGTAACTAACACTGTGACACGAGAGTTTTATATATAAGATAAAGTTTTATTTATAGTTTATTCATCAAAATCCTAATAACCATAAAATATGCTCATATTGACGTGGTGTGATCAACGAAATGTTCGAACAAGTCACCAACAGGTTCCTAATGAATGCTGCATAAATTAATCATAGTTGATTAACCAATAGGAAAATGTTATTTGCGAATTAATTCAAAACTAGTTTTAGGAATTACGCCACAGCGTCAAATTGACTAAACCTTGAAGTATTAGGTGTTATTTGTATATAATATTTTGTCGCATTATATAACGTTTTTCTGCCTGTCTGTATGTCTGTGTGTTTGTAGGAGACTAGTGTTATCTGTTCAGGTTTACAAAAAGGCCTGACAGATAGTATCGCCACACCATATTTCTGCATTATGAGAATGATATAAGAAATAGTATAATATCTGGTGGGTAGAGAGTGGCAAGAAAGGTAAAGCAGAGAAACTAATATTAGGCGTTGAGCGCTGCTGTGTTCTGGTTTTAAGGGTGTGGTAAGGGGACATACTTTTCCGAGGCGTTCCAGCTTAGTCCTCAGGGGTAGCGACGCACCTGTGGCCGACTCCAGGTAAGAATATATAATCCTATCTGGGGTTGATTAAAGATGTCCATGTGCGGCAGTAGCCACTTCCCATCAGGTGGACTGCATGCTCGTCTGCTACTCCCATATCGTAAGAAAAAGACCTATATTAGCTAAAATATAGCAGCTCGCCGTTTGCTCCGTTTTCATATACATTATTACTCCAACTCATCAACAAATTAAACTTCGTTTGTAATACTACTTAAGAGACTAATTTGATGCTTCGCCCAACCTTTAACCTTAAAACGCTCAAATAAAAAATAACTCGTACGCTCCCCTGATTTCGCAAAGTCGAACCGGATAACACTCAAAGTTATTACAAAGGTACGGTCTGATAAGCCCGGACACGGATGGAATCGACTTTGGCAGTTTTGACCTCGGCCCGCGGGGGTTTGGGCCGCAGTCGACGGGTTAAGTGACGTCCGAAAGGATTTCGTACCTACCTGCTTGTCATAAATATTTGTGGGAAGAAAAAACCTTAGCCACTGTTAACTGGTATGCAACAATGTAGTTTTTTTTACTTTTTTATGAAGGGATTATTGCTTATATATTTTTAGGCCGTGACCGGTTTTTTTTTTATATTTTAAATGTATACATCATCTATAACTAATATATTAAATGGTATAAGATATACGCATGCTAAAAAAATTCATCTCTCTTGGTAACGCTGGATGGCTCGAAGGACCAACTTTGTAGCCCTCCGGCGACACACAGTATATATTCAGGCGGATTAGTTTCACATTAAAATGGTTTTTAATATTTTTAACCAACATGCATTGATTATAATACACATTTATTATTTCAAATAAAAATAATGCAAAACAAAGCACTAATAAACATCTACAAATTGTAAAACAGTCTATAAACATTTTAGACACTTTCATATCCTTGTAAATTATGACACATCTCAACAGAAGCAATTAAACTTGTCATTTCATAAATCCATCTGAACAGAAGCTTGTAAACGTTATAAATCCATCGATAGCATCGAATTCCTAAGCTACTTAGTTACGTAACACAAATATACCTAGTTTTTATCTTTCGTATTCAGTCAAACGGGAAACGGTGGTCACCGCACAAGGCGACGGATTGCTGTCAGCATAAATTATAGAGAAACCACAACCATGCTTTCTTTACTACCTTGTTCTACTATGATCGGATAAAAGATTAACGATAAACGATGAATATGCTCGTTTAAAACATGAAATGATTGAGAATTTATTATAACATGTTTTTATGTTTGCATTGTTGTTACTTATAAATGTTTATTACCTTTTGGGTATACCCATAAGGTAATAAAACATTTTTCAAAAATAGGGAGGCAAACATAAATTATAATTTAACCCAATTTAAAGTCAGTCCGCCTATTTTTGCCTAATTAATATTTAAAATTCGATTTAAATTTATTTCAATATCACAAAAATATAACCCTTCCTCGACAGTTGCTTAATTAAATTAAAATGTATGTTTGACAGTTTGAATGTATTCCCTTAGCTTCTTATGCTATTATTATATTTATTCTTATATTATTATTCGTTTCTCGACGACAGTGAGACAACTCCCTAACGTAAAGGAAGTGGGACTTTGTATTTAGACATACTTATAATTTTAACGCGCATATTTTTATTTTAGTTATTTGAGGCATGTGTGAGTTAAATTGTGTATTTATCTAATTACGCTATTTCCATTCAGTCTTTGAAGGTCCACTGGGTAGGCATTTAGAAAGTTAATAATATATAGACACTGTACGATGTATCAAGTTATGTGTTGTCAATTAGTGTATAAACAAACGTACATTCCTTTTGTGTTAGACAATTAATTGTGGAAAAAAAGAAACTTAATTATAACTGGAATACCCAAGTAGCACGAAAAATAGTAGGTATCTTTACTAATCTATGGTCATTGCTTTTAAATTGACAATCTGTTGATGACGTCACAGATTTTACAATAAAGCAGATTCTTTTATTTTGCTCTATTTCATTGTAATACAACAATGACTTCATACTACAATCTTGTGGTGAATTTACTTCTTAGGAATATACTCAACACGTATCTTCTAACGCTTATGTTTACAGCAATAAGGTTATAAATACTAATTTGAGAAACAGCCTACATAAATATTAATTAATCTGCTCCTGTCTATCACGAGCCTTTACGGAAACTTGACCACGCAAGGTCGTTGTTTAACTGTATTCACTTTGTAGAGCAACATTCAAAACGTGTGTAATTATAATATTGTGCTCTACCACACTTGTATAAGGTGGTGTATCGTGTAAGCCAGTGTAGTTGCTCAAGAATGCGGTATTCAATGTTTTAAGTTCTATTTGAATAATGTATACACTTGCAGTCTTTGAATACGGTGTAGAGATTTCTTCAAACCCTTTTAATGGCCGATTGGCTATATACGACAAAAATATAAGACAAATCTTTGAACGAATTTTTAACTGCTTCCACGTACCCGATTTAAATTTCAAATGCAAAATTAGTGAATTATACTGATGGTAGATTATGGTCACATTATAACTTCAACCGGCTAGCTATAGAAACTTAATTACTAAACTAAATATCTTCGTCGTATTTCGGCTTATTGGATTAATCTCTAATTAAATAAAATGTATTTTTAGGATAAGGAAGGATGGCCGTTATAACAACAAATATTAAAATGAAATACTTGAAAATAAGTTGTACCGCAATAGGTAGATAGATCAATTTTTTACAATGCATGTACTTCCACGGCTGCTCCTATCATAAATACTAAAATTATTAAAAATACATGAAAATTTCATGTTACGAAACCCTCCGTATCCGAGTACGGCACTTTACCAATTCTCATCTTATTTACTTTAATCTCCCCAGTTAGCGCTCCGAACCTCTTTACATTTCACGCACATTAAGTACACCATAACACATAACATCAACCTAATCCTAAGTAGTGACAAGGCGTTTGCCCAAAACAAGTATTACTGTCGCATTACGTCTGACTACTTAGAGCCCCTTTAATAATGTTAATCTCAAAACAAAATGTGTTGTCGTAATCTCTGAAAGCTTTTTGCGGTCAAAATTCGATGAAATGTACCAGAGGCACAAAATGTGCATTTTCTTATACGGTGCATCTGTGTATTTAAAAATACTTAAGTCGTGTTACTCAAAACCAAATTCAACAGAAATCTTTTTAAAACTTAGTAACCTACCAACATTTCGTAAGTGATTCGTTTTTGGAATAGCGGCATTGAACGAAATTGAAATACAAATTGCTAACTTTTAATTAAAAAGTACCTAGTAATTTTTCTTTTGTATGCAATAGGTCAATCCGCTCTCAAAATCTTTATACAGTCCAGTACAGTTACAGTACATATAAAGATTTCAAAACAAATTTCAAAAGTAAATCATACCATCACCTAATTGATATTGTTGATTACGAATAGGATAATGTGATCGTGTAATCATTATGAAATGGCCTACATAAATCACTTAGATGTAGTATGGAGGAAATAGAAGGTCTATTGCATATAATCATAATACCTACGTAATACCTTTATGTGTCTATTCACACGTACAAAATCACAACTCACGGCAGTGAAAAATTACGGCAGATTTTTTACATGTGAATAAAATCGCTACAACTTGTGACTGTGTTGGTAACTACAAAAACATGTCTGCACTATAGTCGTCAGCTCTCATACGCGGTGTTGGTTGTAGTTCCATTGTAGTTGTGATGTGGTCAGTATCGTACACACTGTAGACTTGAACGACAAAATTTGGTCCATGTGAGTCATACTATGCGTTTTATTATGTAGTTGTCGTTGTCGTGTAGAAGTGGTACATGTGAATAGGCACTAAGATGCAACTGCACCTAAACGTGGTTAAACTGTTCTCTTACACAATATTTCGTGTTCTAAGCGTTAGGTTATAAAAAAGTTATCGATGATTAAAAAGCTGTTTGGAAATTATATTAAGATTATTAAGATTAGTATTATACAGTCAATCTCATCATATAATCTATCAAATTTTATTTTTGAACGCTCTTATGAAAGTTACCTATTTGTCAATAACATGTCACAAGTTTCTACCAATTTTTATTTATAATAACAACAAAGTTTGTTAAGTTGTTTGTATAATAATTTGATCCGACTACCTTTTGAAAAAATATAATTGTATCGGCAAGCTTAAATTAAAATTCTATATATACAAGCGCGGAAAATTTGCGACAATTGTAAATATACAAAGTTACTCCAAAATTCCAATTTTAAATCAGGTATTGCGGCACAAAACAAGACCCTTCATTAATTTACTATCAGAAGATTGTCACATATAGTATAAAACCTTTTAGGCGCCCCAAAAACAAAATAAACGGTAAGGTTTTAAAGGACATTGATATTGCCTAAAAAGGTGATACAGGTTTTACATTCCATGAATATATTAAACTAAAAGTCAGGCTCGGTGTCAGATTGATTATGAAGTCAAAGTAAACAACACTTTTGAGGTAGGTAAGAAATTAATTAAAAAATAGATACTATATATAATACAAGTATGTTAAGTTTTTTTTTAAATCTAGGTCTAGGTCTAAATCAATGTTTAGCTGTACATACTTATGTTTGCAGATATTCAAAAATCAAAAGGACTATTAGTTGGTTAATTGAAAATAAATCTCCATCGGTACAAAAAATGTCGCTTTCCTTAGTAGGCCATAGATTAGTAAAGATATTTCGCCGCCTTGAAATTGAATGAAGCCACAAAAGGCTGATTTGTCAGTTATATTTTTGAATTATTGACAAATAAAAACATTTTTAGAGAACATTTATGAATAAATAACTTATACTGCGTAATTTACATAATAAATAAATAAGTATTTCAAATATTTTAGGGATATTTTAGCACAGAGACGTGACAAAACTTTTTACGCAACTATTTCAATTCTCAAAACTGGTTATATTTTCGTGTTAGGAGGTAGTAGTCTTTACTAATCTATGTAGTAGGCATTATAATATTTTCTTATCGTGCATATACATTTAAAATGTGGTATAGTCCGCGCCAAACTGCTAGTCCGCTCTGAAGTTGTTGCGAGCAGGTGTAGTCATACAATATGCTATGGCGACGCGATTCATTTCAATATTCAGAGCGGACTAGCAGTTTTACGCGAAATATAATTATTTTAAAATTGCATACGTCCAATCAAATTTATTAAAGAAAAACTTTTGAACTGAGAAAACGACTGGTAAAAATTTAACCAAACGTTTAATATAAGTTCTAGTAACAGAAATAGCTTGTAAAATATTTTTATGAAGCAGTCGGTACACACCTACAGACAACCTACATATGCTATGTACAGGTGTCCTAGTTATTTCGTTTACTTATTTGAAAATAAGAATGTTAGGTATCACTTTATCGACAGTGAAAGGCAATCTAAATTAGTTAATATCATTTCGACATTTATAGATTGGATTTAGTTATTATAAATTGTATTGCAATTATCATTCTGGCGTGCTATGTACCAAACAGTTTCAATATTTTATACTCTCGTTAAATTCGTTAAAATCGTAAAATTAAAATTACAGTCTGTATTTCCAAGATTTTTTTCATTTTCTGGTATTTAAAGAAAACCAAAATTTAAATACCTACCAGCTTTTGTCTCAAAATATTAAGATTTCCGAAGTAAGGCAAGCAGCCTGAATATGTTTAGTAGTCATTCCGCCTATAGACATCAGTAAGGATTTTAAATACGTATGATGAATATATCATCCTACTCCTGAAGGCACAATCTCTATATCACCTAGAGTTCCAACCACTAAGCTCACACTATTTTATATCGCGTTATAATAAAAATGTTTAACAATCGACAATGACCATGTTACCCATTCAAAGATAAATTGATTCAATTTATATCATAATATCCTCCGTAGTTGCACGTTCACAACTTGTGACGTCACAACGGATTGAAAAGCGTCTATTGTGTCATAGAACTAGTCACCATTATTATAATAATACGATATTATTATGAAATGCAAGTACAATACATACCAATTGCTCATAAAAGCAATTAACGGCTATTACTGATCAGTATGTAACTCAATGACCTGAAGATATGTGTAACTGTGTATGTCATGTTATGTATCTATTTTTATAGTATGTGAATGACGACTACACACTGCGATATGGTGTGGGGGAAGATTAATCGAGGTATGTTCTCAGGCATTTAAAGAGATTGACAATCCCTGAATTGAAGTCTTCAAATGTTATTATGTGACTTTTCAAAATAACTCCGTAAATAAACGTTCTTCTACAAAATAGTATAGAAGATATATCGCTCCCGATGAAAGGCTTAAGGTTAGGAGGATTATCTGGTATTATTCCCGCACGCCTCATCGCTTAATTTATGTAGGTAAATATAAGTGTAGTTAATCTACTGCGGTCTCATCTTATAAATTGACCAATATAATAATATTTTAAAATACTAGTTATTTCGTTAGTTATTTTAATAGTATGTGGTATACTTATATAATATTTTTTGTCCATTAAACAAAAAGATTGAATATAAGGTAAATTTATCTTTAGAACTGTCTAAATATGACTATTTTTGTTATCCCATTTTTTAAGAGCGGCCTCAATATAAATATCCCAATATTTTGTAAAATGGCGATAGCAAATTGACGATCCTATCTTATTAATTTCGGTATTGCAACTACCCGCTCGTTAAAGCCCCGTCTGGCTAAAGCAGGTTTATATTTTGTTACTACGTTAAATCGACTACGCTTTTTTAACTTAGTCCAATATCCATTATTAGGATTTATATCGGATCCTTCCCACGGAAACTTTGGTATAAAATGTAAATAAAAAAAAAATATTAAGAGAAACGAAACGTGTTTAAAAAAATTAAACTATGCATCACGAACTTTTCAACATGGAAGAATTTTTATATATACATTTTTCGCAACCTAAAAAATCTAACAGCGCAATGTAATCTATAAATAATATACATGTGAATAAATATCAGGATCATCACATATTTTGACTCTACGATAAATCACAGCGTCACTCGCTTAATTATTATAATTTGCCGCGGCATTTTGCATATGGTATTTGAATCCATTGAATTTATAGCCTATTACTAAATGAGGCTTTACTTTGCTTTAGACATTTTACGAATAAGTGAATACTTGTAAACAAATGACATCACTTATTGAATACACCTTGAGGAAATCGGCATATCTGAGAGATCTTCAAAAAAATCTTTAAGGTATGTGAAGTTTACCAATTGGCACTTGGACAGCGCGATGGATTATAGGCTAATCCTTCTCATTTCCAGAAAAACCCTTACCCAGCAGTGGGATAGTAATGCGTTTATGAAGATGACGACAGCACTTATAAATTTCAAAAACAATGCTTACATTTCGAAAATTTGCTTCACATTATCCTTTAAACCAGAATCAATACTTTTGTATTCTCTTTTTTTAACTCTGTTCCTGATCTTGTTCACTGCCACTCTTATCAACAAACGATATATCTTTCCGTTTTTTATCACAAAGCATTCTGTATAATATTAAAATAATTACAGAGGTATATTAGCTCAGATATGGAATTGATTCGAGATGTGGTCAGCCTTGCAACCGCTACTCTGGTTTTTATTACCACACATTACCTCCGAATGCAAGTAAAGGTTTTTATTAACATTTGCGAGATCATATGAATTATATTATTTATAAGTAGTGCTCGATCAATTTAATAAATGAGATCATGTGATATAAACGTGTTTAATCAATAAACAACAGGTACCAAAAAGGGTCAGGAAATAGAAAAACTTAATTATCATTTATCATTTTATTTTCATCTATAAGTAATTTATAAATATATTGGGAAATTTAATTTTTGTAAGCGGCAATTCTAAGCAGTTAATATAAAGAGTCGTAATGTTATGGGGTATCGTAGCACATGAAAATTCTGTAGAATAGGAATACGTCGTAGCAGGAATTTCGTAGCCACAGCGTAGCATAGCTCAGGAAGGCATTTAATATACCAGGAATGTTGTATTTTAGTCGTTAATAAATAATGATAACAAACGCTTTCATGCATAGCCCCATATAAGTACTACTTGGGTAAGTCCCTAGACACATGAAGTTGGATACACAAGCGTCCATACTAAGAAGCGATATAGCTTAAGTATTATTTGGCTGACCGGGGATTAAATCCCAAACCGGACGCGATTAGCGTTCCTTGTCGGTCGTTAGCAACTAGTTTTCGTATTACCATTATACACTATGACACGACATTCATGAGAGCTTGATTTATTCAAACAAAACTCACAGCTTTTGATCAGCAAGTGTATTGAAATGACTGGTTTTATCGAAGGATTTGATGGCAGGGCGAAAAAACGCAGAACATCAGAGCTTATCGCCTTGTAGGGCGACATTATGCCTTCTTAGCGCGTGCCATAAATCAGGAGCATGAGCAGGCGTGACTGACTGTCAGGGCTGAAGTTGTGGGAAGTTATATAGAAAAATGTTATAATACCTTTTTTCAATAGTAGCAGCAAACGAGCTTTCATTTCATGGTAAGTGGCTACTGCCGCCTATCTTGTAAATAACACCAGATACAATTAGACTTCTACCTGTACCCTTAGTATGAGTTTTTAAGTTTTTACAAAAAATACTGTTTTTGTATTTGTTTATTTACTCATACATTTCCATTCATCGTCCCTAGCGGACTGTGCCAGAACTGATTATGAAATGTATGGGAAATACTTTAAAAAACAAAAAAAAACATATTTTTTGTAAAAACGTAAAAATTAATACTAAGGGCACTGATGTCGGCCACATATGTGTTACTACACTTGAGAGCTAAGTTAGATTGCTTTGCATGCGTGTTTCTTATCACATGCTTTAAATCAGTACACAATGTAATGAATACATAAAAGGTGTAGCGACGTTGCTCAAATATCATTAATATGTTCAGTAATGTTAGAAACGTTCAATTGCACCAACTACATTATGCAATGTAGAATTTTGTCAATCTTTTCTTGATATACTACGTTCAAAACATTATGAAATCTCAATCATTTAAACAGCACAATCTCTTTATTTATGCAAATCAATCGCACATGACAGCCCTGATAACTAAAGCTGGTCACACACGAAGAAATACAAAACCGTGACACTAACGAGGCTATTCACGTCACGTGACGCTATCAACAATGTGATGCTAGATTGCAGATGGCGCTGTGAATTGCGTATTAGCGAAAATATTTATCGGTGCCCATTGATACCGTGTGTCATACGAGATGAGACGCAATCAGGTCGATTCAATGCGGAGAAAGCCCGCATTTGTTACGGTTAGTGTTTGAACCGCTAAGGGCGTCTACACACGTATCAATGCGGAAATGACTTCGGTGATAAATAGCTTGTAAGGAGACCTATTGTATCTGTAATAGTTTGGGTGTGATTGAATAAAGATCGTAATTCAAAATGGCGGCATGTCTATTTGATTTGTTGCTCGTCTGTTCTATGAGACCGTGATATTATGATATAAAATATTATGATCGATTTTGGATTTTGATCTTTCCTTTTGGTGGTATAATATAATAACTAATACATATTAGAGCGAAAATTATGTCATCCGTGTTATGTCCCTCCGTACAATGTTATAGTGTCGATAAGTGTGTGGAGACCCTAAGTCGGCTGTCAGCTTTTAGCCTTGTTCCTCAGTTGTAAAGCTCATGAATATGCTAATTCATGTCACATGGTCATTTTGACGATGAAGGGCTTTGATCTTGCTGGTCGGAATGTGAATGTAGGATGATGTAGCCAAATATTTGTTCATTCGGTTCTATCATCATAAATTTTATTACACACACGTACACACATAATATACGCCAAATAAAATTGTACAGCGAAATATTTCAGATTTGATTTCATATAGCGATTTTACTGTGATTTATACTGTAACTGCAACTGTACTTGTAATGGTATAATTATATTTCAGTTCAATGTCTTTGTTCTAATAGTACTAACTATTGAGTTTCACTTTCTTTCAATTTCACCACCACAAATTACATATCCACGAACTGTCATTATAGTACTTGGTAATACAGGGCTGTTTAAACAGTTTTCATTTGTTAAATCTATGAATAACATGAACATTTTTGAACTCTCTGTAGTTCGACTGCATCACCAGCACCACATCTATGTCTGCCTTATAACGTGTAGAACCACAGACATGAGCGGTTTGTAGAACACTTAACCTATGCGTTCAAAAGTTAGCCTTATCCTTCGAGAATAGCACCACATCTGTGACCGACCTTAGGTAGGGCTCTGTGGTTCTATTTGAAGATACAGTTTCCCTGTGCGTCAGAATTACCTAGCTATAGTATATATTATAAAAAATAATACATTTTTGCCTGGAAAATCAGGAACGTTTCTTGAGTAACAAAAAAATCAATCAATCACATATGGCAATCAAAGATATACTCAAAGACGTTAACCCTAGCATCGCACCGCAAAAATAACGGCAACGCTTTCGTGTATCAAGCACCTGCGGATAAAATCGAAAGTAGATTCTGCGGCACCACACCGCGGAAAGTGCTATCATTAGTCCACCAACCACGTTACGTCACAACTCAAACTATTTTGGAAGTGCACGAACAAATCAATATATCTAGTCTCCTCTGATTTATTTAGCTGTTACAAACAACAAAAACTAACTTAGTAGGAACATTTCGTACGCGTGTTAACAACAGTTTCTGGAAATCATGAAGTTCTATTAATAGAAAGAAAGACAATTCTACCGGTTCTCACGTAAAAGCAAATCATTAAATATGTTATTTTGTAAACTAGAAAACAAATCCCATGTTATTTCCTTATTCCTATTCTTCGTTCTGCAGTATTACGGACTATGATGTAAAATGCCATATCATTCCTTAGAATCATCTCTTAATATGAGCTGTGTTCACCAATGCCCATGTGACAATGCCGTTCAGTGCCTATGACAATAATACCTTAACGACGATGATGTTGCAATTATCCACTTTAGATTATTGAGCGGTTTTTAAACTACGTAAACAACAGAAACTACCTATTCACCTTACAAACCATTAATCTTGTAAGTAAGTCATGGGATAAAACCGAAAGTGGTATTCGCTATCGAAGTCATGGCGCGGAAAGGAACGTGTTGCGATTAGCGGTTCTGATTCTGACGCAACCGACGTAATAATCAAAACGCTATCAACTCGTGCATGCATAGGGCTGTGCGTTGTCGTGAAAAACTGTTATATATTACAGCAGTTATACGTTGCTGCTATATATTATAACGAGATAAAACTGCTATAAAAGATAAAATATTTTTATTCCAGAAATATTGGATGCCTGTTAATATATGGTTGTAATTTAGAACCGATTTATTTTTTATTTTTGGATTTTGTACAGCGGTTAAAGTGGACTGTTATTTTGTACTTATTATATACAGATAGAATATTGTAGTCATCTTAAATTTGTAGATATTTTTATCCTAAATTTTCAACTATGAGTATATTGTGCGTAGTTACATACTCACATTACATATTCATCAACTTATAAAGCCTCCAAAGCCTCAGGTGTTAACTTTTTTGTCTAACGTTTCCTGACTTCTTTGATAAATTCTAATATTTTTTCTAAGAATCAATATTTCGGAGATATTTTTATTAAAATATCCATGTGTCGTATATTAAGCAACTATTCATTCAAATAGTAGTTTGAACAAAGACTCATCACGCCAAGGTTGATTATCAAACAAAAGTTTACAGTAAAAAATATGGATTTTTATCAATACATTTTAATCATGTTTTGTGTTTATTATTTATTATTGTGATATTTTCGTATGTAATAACTATAATCAATGATTCTTTTTTAATTATTAAAATAGCGAGCAAGCAGATATTCCACCTGATCATAAGTTGTGTATAAAGTATTCTAGTATTACTAATACCTATTGACATCACTAGTCAAAGTCAAGTGTGTTTAGATCGTGTAGTCTTAGTAGGTCCTTCTACATAATAGGACCACCTTGTATATTCTCATTTAAATATCACTCCCACTAACTAATGCAATCTGAATGTGCCAACCCTAACTAACGGTACGTTCGGTATAATTATTTGAGACTTTTTGCACAAGTATAACCGAGTGTTTACTACAAGCTTATGAAAACACTAGTTATATTTCGCTTGTGTATTCGCAAAAACAACCATTTCCACAGACTATTGACCGCCTTGATTGTTATGCAAGATGGAAGATATTCTGTTTATTTTACCTTGTAGTGTGTGCTATAGAGTGGGATTTTCTTTGTAAATTGTTTTAAATTAGGTATTTATGACATTAAATATTAGTATAAACATTAACATTCTTCGCTGTTGTATTTTATATATGAGCACATATAATTTAGAAGAATGTAATAAAAACAAAATAAAGTAATAGAATAATGCTCACGATAAAATGATATTTCCGCTAAAATAATTACTGAAATTGGCACAAATGTTTTAGAAACAGTTTATAATAAAATCTAATTCCAAATGCCGGATGTTATTCTAACATCACTTTATAGTAGGAAAATGTCAAATTTGAAAATCGACAGTGGCGTGGCGTCGCACTTTTGAGTGTGAAGTATTGTATATGTGAGGAACACATATTTTATCTTTGAAACACAAATTCCCTTCTCTTAATCTCAGGTGTCTTATATTTCTAACAGTTCTAACTGACATGGTAGGTTCTTGCGCCTTCTGATACAATTTGGAATTTGCGCACTTGAAGACGTTTTAGAAAGAGGGTCTAGAATCGTAATCTAAGGTCTGTTATAATTAATTAATGGTATCATCGGTTTACGTACGACAAGCTTTCTTCGCCGATTTAGTTTATCACAATTACAATTATTTTTCTTTAACGCATCCCCTACAAGGTTGTGCCCGTGGTAGCCGTCAGTCCACCTACAACGGTCCTAACATACATGTTCTAACGACCAAGAAGCGAGTTAGTAGAGCGGAACGTTGCTACGGTCCGATGTCATCTGTTGCGACAGTGGACATTGCCACACCGGGATTAATATCTAAACTTTGGTAATCTTAACACACCCTGCAAGGCTTTGTTTGTTTTGAATAGGAAATGATGAGTCGAGTTGGAGCAAGGTCGCTCTTAAGTTGGAAATAAATGTTTGCCGCTTAAAATGTTTATGAGTGTTGCAAGTGTGTTAGTATATTATAGTTACTTTAAAACCATTAGCATGCCTTCTGGATTATTGTTCTTATAGATAAGATAAAAGCATTAAATTCACAAACGAATTATTTAGTTCTAACGCTCTATATGTTCTATAACGCTCTATAACGCTTTGCAATTCTGGACACAGATGAGAAAGATCGTTTTCTACCTCGTAATGAAAATCAATTTATTTGTTCCGCTTTCAGTGATCAGCTAAACAACCAATCTTAATGAAATTTGGCCTACGTCATGAAGATGAATCTAGCATAATGCATATTACTAAACAATAACTATTAATTGATCATTAATCACAATTTCATAAAGCAATATACAATTAAAATGTAATAAGCAGAATTATGTTATTAATAATATTTTTTTATTTACAGTTTTCATTTATAGGATAAGGACTCATTATTTTATTTACGAGTAATTTATGGTTTCAGTATAAAGCATAGGTTATGGTTTTATATTAAAATCTGGATAAATATCCAAGTACAGAAATGAAGAACAAACTATGTTACATATCTAAAAATATGTTTTCTTTTGTCAACAGGAACACATACAGGAAGTGTTGGACAAATGGACACAGATCGACGACGAGATCTGGGCGAAGGTGATAGTCTTCGAGAAGAACCGACGCGTCGCGAAGGCGTACGCGAGGGCGCCGGTGCTCACTATCAACGGCTCGGATGACGGATTTGACGGCATGAGGTAAGAGTTTTACTATTCTAGGAGTTGCATTGAAAGATGTAGAACTCTTAGTGGTTCGACTCCGGCGGTGCCACCGCCACATATATTTCTACCTATATATTCGCTGCTGAAAAATATTCAGATGACAATGCTCGTAGTAACGGGTCACGACCATCCATGATATAGTCAACCCCAGAAAAGATTAGGTGATATTACAGGTGGGTCAAAAATGCGTTGGTAGCATGGTATTCCACCTTATTTCCTCTATCTTATTATTATTATTTTCATGGTAAAATTAACTTCGAACAAAATTAAAATATATCTATAAAGAAATATGGAGACCATTTTATAAATGCGAAACTAAAAACGAAATTGAATATTAATACGTTGAATTTGTAAAATGCCTTACAAAAAAGGATCACGTCTCATAGCAACAGCTTTAGTGTTATTATAATTGCCATCGATAGTATTCCTGTGGATTTCATTTGGGATCAATGATAATTGACCTCTTCTCCTAAAATTCCACTATATACAAATATTATTGTATGTTTACAATAACTTTAATTATTACTTAACATTGAACGAACTAATTTACAATGCATTAACGGTCATTAGTTTTATTATAGTTAATTGATTTTATTGCCATACCGTAGATAATGACAAGGCTTTTTGACTGTTATCACGACCGACCACCTATGCTTCATGTTAACGGAAGTTAACATTACAACACGGTCATTACTTAACTTTATTGTTAACCATTAATTTTGTCATAACTAGACCATGTACGGTTACGAAACAGTACTTAATTGTACACAATTGTAAACAAGACAAGACAAAACGTTTGGGTACTAGAGTGATAAATTTTCGCGAAGTATACGGTCATTTTCGTACCGTTTATTCTCATTTCGACCTTATTGAGCTAGACACAGAATAGCACTTCAGCTGAATCCCAAGTCGTAGATTATTCAGTCCTATTTAAGGCTGAAATAGTCAGTCACAGCACGTGGCTATACTAAATTTAAATCATGCTCGTTCTAAGTATAACTTTATCGTTCGTTGTTCTGAAATTGTATTCGTACGAAAGTATATTTGTTCGGATAAACTTTTAGGTTTTGTGTAGCTATAATATCAGCAAATAATGTTTTATAAAGAAGCATGTCAATTTATAAGCAACTCGATATAAACACTACTTATTATTGGTAACATTGATTTTTTTAACAAAAAATTGTGCAACTTAAATAATGTGCAACTAAAACTTGTGTTACATAATACAATAAAAAATATAATCTGTGATTAAAATTGTGATAATTTATTTATTTGTTTGTAAAATATTATTAGAAAATAATTTAAACAGCAACATTACCTATAATTTATTAAACACGATCATTGAACTGTTATAAAATTAAATGTAAAGAAAACATTAAGACAATGTCTCATAATATCTCACGCAAACCTGTTGTGATGTTTAATCTGTGGTGAAAAAACGCGGCAATTTCTCGGTGACAAATGACAATCGTCTCAAATCGTCACAAAGCATATCGTTTCGTGGCTAAACAGTCATGAACCGAAAATAGATATCAGCCACTAAATTCCCGAACACACTGGCGAATGAAAAAAAATAACAGCGTATTTTTTTCATTGCAAGCATTTATTAAAGTGTTAGCGGCCAGCCAAGCGTTACCGAGCAAGGTTGCCGGCGAGTTCAGTTTCACTTAATGGATATAATTTTATCTATTCCACTACATTGTTTTAACTGTAGCACTGTGCGTTTGTTTGTGGAATATTTCGAAAAAGTAAAGAATTTATTTAATGTTTTTTTAGAAGTTCTTACATGAGACATTTTAGTTTTGTGCCAACTCGATAGCCTCCAATAGATCAGCGTGGTGAAAACATTCGTGGTTCCATATTTTTCCCCCTCATTTGTGGTATGTGGTAAACCTAAAATCAAGAGACATTTCAACCTCTCAAAGTTAGCAACGCATCTGTGACCGATCTTAGATAAGACTGCTATCCTGTTTTGGGGTTGATGATAGATGGTCTAATGGTCAGAGACCATTTACCATTAAGCGGTCAGTTCGCGATTGCCGTTCACGATTCTTTGTTTTTTTTTTTCCGAAAGGTTGATAACACTATTCGGACTGCAGGCTTTTTTACTGCAATTTCATATAAAAAATCACAGATAAAGCCATGATATTCGTCTAAACAGATCCAACTTAATAGTAACGTGTGAGAGAAAGTTCTTACGTGCAAGCCGTTACAATTGGCCAATGTTCGTGCGAATACGTCGATAAGTGATTCGATTATGACGAACGTTGCTCAACTTTGTAAACGGGTAAAGTGGCACCCGGCGGCAATTTGCATGCAATAAATTAAACTGTGAGGCAGTTAGCCATTGAGGTGTGCCCTTCGCTTTTACATTTTTGTAACTGCTGATTAATATTTTGGTAGTGGTAGAATTATTTGCGGTTCGACGGCGGTACCACCGCCACACCTATTTATACCTTATAACAACATTGATAAGCGCTGTGTTCTGGTTTAAAAGGTGTGATAAGGGACATACGTCGGCCAGGTGTTCCAACTTAGCCCCTAGAATTAGCGGCGTATCTATGGCTGAACTCAGATAGTAATCTAATCTTATCTTGGGTTGATTATGGATGTACAGACGGCAGTAGCCACTTATCATTAGGTGGACTGCTTGTTCGTCTGCTACTCCTATATTACTAATATTGGTTGGAGTTGACATTATATCACTTCTGAATGTTATATTCGTATAACCAATTAGCTTGGATATCTAGTTTTGGACGTATTGTAACATAATACAGACATTATAAGACTAAACATTAAATATTAATCGCGTATTAAATTTCGTCACTCAAGGAGACATTTAAATTTAAAATATTACATTCTTTTTTTTTAATTATGCGATGTGGTGTTATGTATTTTAATATAAATAATAAACTTCCGGATTCAAATATTATAGGTGATCAGTGATTATCTGTCGTTATCACATAAAAGACGACAGAACTCATTTCAGTTGCGTAATGACATGTAGGGTACGCCGCGTATGGTAGATAAACCTGCATTTAAAAATATATAATATTATTTTAATGTCCACGAATTATTTGTGTAGAAGTGCAGTGCGGTTCTGTTGCTGTCACAGAATCCAGTGATGTGATCGCGGCGACAGTACCTATCCCGCGTCGTGTAATGACACGGAAGCGTCGCGTGCGGTAGATCATCTAGCACTTTAAATATTGTTCCTTTTTTTTTAATTTCCACAAATTATTTGTGTAAAAGTACAGTGCGGTTCTGTTGCTGTCACAGAATCCAGTGATGTGATCGCGGCGACAGTAACTATCCCGCGTCGTGTAATAACACGGAAGCGTCGCGTGCGGTAGATCATCTCATACTTTAAATATTGTAACTATTTTTAATTTCCACAAATTATTTGTGTATAAGTTCAGTGTGGTTCTGTCGCTGTCACAGAATCCAGCGATGTGATCGCAGCGACAGTACCTATCCCGCGTCGTGTAATGACACGGAAGCGTCGCGTGCGGTAGATCATCTCAAACTTTAAATATTGTAACTATTTTTAATTTCCACAAATTATTTGTGTATAAGTTCAGTGTGGTTCTGTCGCTGTCACAGAATCCAGCGATGTGATCGCAGCGACAGTACCTATCCCGCGTCGTGTAATGACACGGAAGCGTCGCGTGCGGTAGATCAGCTAGCACTTTAAATATTGTTACTATTTTTAATTTCCACAAATTATTTGTGTAAAAGTACAGTGCGGTTCTGTCGCTGTCACAGAATCCAGCGATGTGATCGCGGCGACAGTACCTATCCCGCGTCGTGTAATGACACGGAAGCGTCGCGTGCGGTAGATCATCTCATACTTTAAATATTGTAACTATTTTTAATTTCCACAAATTATTTGTGTATAAGTTCAGTGTGGTCCTGTCGCTGTCGCAGAATCCAACGATGTGATCGCAGCGATAGTACCCACCCTACGTAGCATAATAACGTAAATTTAAAATATATAATTATTTTTAATGCCCAAGAATTATTTGTGAAGAAGTTCAGTGCGGTTCTGTCGCTGTCGCAGAATCCAGCGATGTGATCGCGGCGACAGTACCTATCCCGCGTCGCGTAATGACACGGAAGCGTCGCGTGCGGTAGATCATCTCAAACTGTTTGCATTAGCTGATTTATTTACATCCATATGTTTTAAAGCTAAGTAAATGCGCTTTGATTGGAATTCAATGATACTGTTCATTAGTTAATTCTACTAGTATATGTATTAGATACCTACCCATACATTGTTTATGTTTAAATTATCCCTTACTTTGTTAACTAACCTACTTATATCTTATATTTAAATAATTAAAATAATGCAAAATGGGTGTAAAAGAAAAGTGACATATCAGTCTTCAAATATCCATAACAAACTTAAATCGAAAGCAATATAATATGGTTCTATATCCTAACTTAATACCTATTCCCATTTAATCCGCAAACGTCGACCGTACGAACCAGGAAGCGCCGGGCGCAGTGTCGCACGTCCTATCAGATGCACAGACACGAAAATCGGCATTTTAATGAAACTCACTCCTGCGGCCGATTTAATTAGTCTCGATCTAATGTTGCTTGGGAGTAGCGAACAATAAAGATCGAACATACCCCACTAATAATTAGGACTGGTTCACGGATGTCTGATAGCAGAATGGCTGGTTTAGCGTTAATTTTATTTGAGTTAATGGGTTCTGTTGTAGGGAAGTGGATCGCTGATATTGGCTCGTCCGATATGCGCACGCGACTGCGCTCGTCGTTATATGCCTTGTATGATTTAAGACAACGCTAGAAAACTTTAAATACATTTTCAAGATGTTTTTGGACGTGAGAAATCTATGGAGCTGCTGTATCTTAAATATTTCGTACAGGAAGTTATCTTTGTAAGATGTTTTATGTTTTACAACTGGGCACGGGTCTCTTCTCTTGATTTAGGGTGACCTGAAACATATACCGCCATGCTGCTGTGATGGAAGGTATGACGTCGTGGTCACTTCCGGGGCCGATTGACGGACGTATTCCCTAAAGTACACATCATGTTATGTGTATTTTCTCTACAAATATGTTTTTTAAAACGCTTGTCATTTTTATTTTACGAAATGCATATCATATTTATGAAATATATAGACGAGTACTTTCTATTACTTTTAGTAATTGTTATATTGTACGATCCACTATGGCTACATTACTTAATTACACTGGTTTGTCTTCATTCTTCTATAATTGCATATTCACTCTCGTTAACTTTAATTCCATTTGCATTCAGTTATGAGGACAATGTTGCATCATGCTTAAGTAACATGTGACATGTAATAGACCATTTACATATAACTTGCTCATTACAAAACGGTCCATCACTGAGCATTTCCTTAACAACGTGTTTTATATACAAATGTTATTCATTGACTTATTTATTTTTTAATAATACTTATGTTATTATGAATCGTATATAAGTATTTTAAAGATCAATTTATTCATAATATCGAATCGTGTGAAATTGAAAAATATTAATATTTTAATAATTTATCTAAACTATATCAAAGTGAAAAAAAACGATAAGTGTATATGTGCTATCATAATGGTTTATATGATCGAAACCTATTGATAAGAGTCACAAATAATCAATTTTATCTTCTCTTAACAATAGTCCAAAAACGCTTCTAAAAATATGAATGGCAAATAGCTAATGTAGATATTCTTATTAATATACTAACAATACTCCTGTTCGAGTGGCGTAGCGACCTCCTGTCGCGCGGGCGCTGAGTAAAAGACTTCAACGAGATATTATTGTCTCTACATCCGTTATAGAGCTACAGTTTGTATTGTAGAGACCTCGATAGGCATATTAATAGAGCTTAGACCTTGTTTTATAGTATAGACTTACCTATTCTATATGATATAGTATAGGTAAGTGTATCGTTTACAAGACTTAAGAGTAACTGGAGCAAAATAATATAAAGGGTTATAAAGTAGCAATAATTTAAATAATTAAACAATATAGAGGTTGCTAAAAATGACTTCATAACATTTTGTTACATTGTTGGACCAAAGCGTGAACTGTCTTCTATATGTATTGATATGAGGGCCAAATATACGCCAAAAATACATAAAATATTTGTAAATGGTGTGCACATTTTTTCCTTTAAAAATTACGAGTATACTTTACAGTTTTGTCTAAAAAATCTATTCTAATTTATTACAATACGCTTAATCGTTTTTTGGCTAACTACATATATCAATACAATTTATTACAATGTTGTAAATTTAATTTGTTTATCAGTGAGTCAGAGCATACGTGCCCCCAATCAACAGAGCCACAGAACTATAGCAATCAATCACCTACGACATTACCGATAGGGCCGATAGCACCGCTAATCGGCCCGATTCGGCCCCGTCGATAATGCTAGGTTGCGGGCCCACGCCGAGGCACGCGCCCGTGGCTTTTAAGAACACGACCACTCCAATACCTCATGTATCTACCTACATAGATTTTTACAGGTCAAATCTATCCAAAACCTTTAAACGAGCAATTCTTGTATATTTATAAAAAATATCTAAGTTTAAGGAGTGATAAATTGTATTCAAACGCAATACGTAACTGAACTCATTTTTTCATATTAGTGCGTTTGTATATTTTAGTAGACTGTTCGAAATTGAATTTTCTGAACCATTTTTTATGTATATTTCGTAGTCTAACATTGAATTTGTTTTTATTAAATTTTATAACCTTAATTAAAGTGATAATGATATAAGGTGAAAGAAAAAACTATACGAAAGTATTACGCACATAACGTCCAACGATTTAACTTAGCACTATCTGCTTTTAGTACCTATCTACTCCAGCAACATATTGCCATCGACTCCTAGGACCTTTAACGCAATAGCAATAGCAATGTTCGAGCATTGCAAACATGAATCATATGTGGAATTTAGAAAAACGTACAAACAATCGCGCGGTCTCATAACTATTACGTGTTGCAACGGCAATACCGAATGTTATTGTTTATTGTGTTCTTATCGATATCTCGTGCTTTGTGCTCGGACCTCTGTGCCACTGCACAATGGCTCGTTGGGACCGACCTTGGTTTTTGTGGAATTAAGACAACGCGGCAGTTGTGACCTGTTGAACTAATGCTATTGGTAAGTCGCTGATATAAGATGGTAGAACATCGTGGAAGAAACATATATTTTGACGTAAACGTAAAATGAAATTGACGTGATACAAGTGCTGTGTGCACCTAAGATGAGATAGGTTTGTGGAAGACAAAACGCCTTTTAATCGAATTATCGTTGACATTACTGCATAGCGACCCTGTCAGAATTCGAATCTGGAATCTTTTGATCTGCATTTTAAAAAATACATTAATAATGTGCATACATTTACGTAAATTGACAATTTAACAAAATTAAGATTGCATGAACAATCGTGTAGGTGTCGTAACCCATTATGTCACTTTGTATTCATGTATATTTATGGCTGAAATTTCGAAATACCTTATTAATTTACAACGCCATAACGTTAGACCAAATTGTAATCTAGATTATAAATTCAACACCTACAGATTTCATAGGCGCCATAATAATAGGCTACCTAACTTAAGTGGCGCCTTTAACCTCTCTAGTGGAGTTGTAGTTCAAACAACACCTAATCCCTTTAGTTTACGGTTCAATTGAACGTATTCAAAGGTTGCTTAGTAATGACATTAATATATCAGCTCTGTTCCTATTGTCTGCATTGATTGTGTATTGTTGTTAGTTGAACTCAAATTTGAACCTTGTGTCCAACGCATGAGAATGTTAATGGGTTGGTAGCGGTATATGACATAATTGTTGTATATATTGTCGGCTATATTGTCCACTTGATAATATCGTTACGATTGGAAAGTAGGACGACATTGAGGTAGGCTTTTGCAAGAATCACACTGGTCAGTGTCAACGAATTTGTTTCAGAGGTTATGCAATTCGTTGATACTGTATCATAAGTAAAGTAAGCACTTTAATAACAGTACCCTTAGTAAGAGTTTTTTACGTTTTTACAAAAATGACTGTTTTTGTATTTGTTTACGTATTTCTCATACGTTTCCAGTCAGTTTTGATACAGTCCGCTGGGAGCGCTGATTGGAAATGTATGGGCAAATACGTAAACAAATACAAAAACAGACATTTTTTTTAAAAACGTTAAAACTCATACTAAGGGTACAGTTCAGAAAATAGGTGCCACAGATATGCAATAAGAAGTACTTAAACAGCTGAAATCGAGAATAGATATCTAAATTTCTCACAGGTTTTATGAGGTTCGATGATCTTTTCCAAGGTAATAGAATATTTTGCGGTAAAATAAATGTTTTTGTTGAGTATTTTCCTTAAGTATATTCCTAAGAAGGCGTCTCTTGTAGAAGTACCTATAGTGGGACATTTTTGGTATGACGATTTAAAAGTTAAATTTAATCTTTTGACTTCCATTTCCAAACATTCAAGCGACAGTGTATGTCTAAAATCGTCTTCGACAGTCGCCTATGGTGGCCTCTTATCCCTAGCGATCGCCGGCGTCGACAACTGTCGCTCTCACTCTCTCTGACACATAATATATTGAATCTGAATGTAATTTTCATTCACCGAATTTAAAAATATATAATACTAATTACAATCACTATTTGCCGTAACAGTAATATATTTTCCATGCAGTTAAATATTGCAATGTCACTGGAACAATATACAAATTCACTGCTTGTTTCCTATAAAAAGCAAACCTAATTTAAAACCTGCGCAGTCACTATTATTAAAAGTTAATTAAAACCTACTTAACTTTTTTGGAACCTAGTATAGTCCGCGCCAAACTGCTAGTCCGCTCTGAAGTTGTTGCGCGCAGATTTGCTTAGCATATACTTCGTAACGTAAGGGCAAACTAACGCATATACCCGTGGGCGAGAGCGGGCAGCGAAGGGGTGCCGGGAGGGGCCCGCGCTGTCTTCGTCCCGCTAAAATCTGCAATTTGCTATCGCGATGCGACTCGTTTCTATATTCGGAGCGGACTAGCAGTTTGTTGCGGACTATACCTGTATCAATTGACGAAGTGGACAATGCTCATTTCGATTAAATTTTAGTTGTATATAACTAAGAGATTTGTATAAAATCTAACTATACAAAATTGTAATCTGTATACATAATTATTAATTAAATGTTATTTCTGGACATATTTAACTTTATTATTAATACTAAAGAAATATATTTAAAAATCGTTCAAGTATTCGTATCATTTTCAATTAAGTAATTAAGTGGAATTAAGTATTTAAGTGGAAAAGGTCTGAAATAGTAACAAGTATTGGCTTTCAGTACATTTCCAAATAGAATAAGAAAACCTTTTTGCAACTCACCTAAAGACTCTCATAAAGATATCTAAGAGCGAGTTTACCTCGATTTATACGGTAATTAAATCGTTTTCTTTCCTAGGCCTAAAAGAAAATTTTATAACGACTTCTTCCACGCCATCGGAATATAAAGGTATGGTTAAACCAACAGCGAGGCCCATGCGAAGCGAGGCGATTTTAGTTTGTACACTAAAGAATCGTTTGAGACGTATTACACAGTTTATTCGAAAGCAAACAGTCTCAGTGTAATTTATATGTAAAAGTGCTAACAACAAACCGTATTGTAAAAATTCAACTCGCTTCAGTTTACCGCATCGCTGTCACTGAGCACAAGCTGTAAAACTTTCGTTGGCCTTTGCAAATAAATGTAGCACGTTCGCGTGCTAGATCTAATTTACAAAAATGGTCAATTCCTTCTAACACCTCGTAAGAATTCAATTACGATTTAACGCAATTTGCGCATGCGACGCTTTCGTGACGTATCCAATCCCGATTGCTCTAAATACGCTTAGAATTAACTCTATCGTTGCGAGAAGGTCGACTTTATGCCATTACATTAGTGATAGTTCTCGAGTGCTGTGATGGGACTGTCAATATATGCAAATAAGTGTAATCTGATGGGTGTGGGCACGTGGGTTAGTTTAAGTTGCCACTGTGTTTTATTAGAGATGTGCGCGCGAGATTCGGCCCACGGGCGCGCGTTCCGTGTTCCCGATTGTCCGGCATTAGAGAGATGTCACACCAGCGACTGATTGCGTACTCAACTGATGCTTTTATTACATGAAATTTCCTTATTGAATTTATTAGCTTACTTGGATAGTGCAAATTAATAATTAAGTCGGATAATTCGGTTTACTTCGATTCGCGTTACGAAGTATGCAAGAACTTAGTAAAATGTTAATGCATCACAGATAAACAATATCTAAAAAGACAGATAGAAAACAAGTTTATATTCATGAAAAGGAAAACAAGTCATTTCTTGAAATATGGCAAAATAAAAATCCGTTTTTTTAATTGGCGTTTTATTTCACAACGCAAACGTGTACAAAAAATGGCACTAGTGTGCCTACGCTTTACAAAGCCGTATTTCTCGAGAAACAACAGCCGAGATGAATGTCACAGTTTGATTTTAGAATTTGAAATGTATTTCGCGCTTGCTCATGTAAGCCATGAATTTGACATGAGCTACTGGAAAATGATAAAGTACGCTTTAGCCGCATTCGGTTTCGTCATGCAAGTAGGTATCGGTGTGTTTACCTTTACTCAATAGGTGAGGTGTTGAAATTTATAAACGTGTGTTGTCAAATTATAGTACCTATATTTTACTGTTATTTATTGTCTGCCCGACATTTTTAGAATTATCTGTCAATAAAAAGTATTTGTTTTTTTTTTTCAATTGTGTTTCAAATAATACTCATCCGACAATCGATATCAAATAAACATAACAATATTAAAATTAATATTGATTTGATTATGATTATTTGAATTATGATTATTTGATTATATTATTTATATTTGCAGTACAACCAAATTATGCGTATATGTAATTAGTTCCCAGAATTGATTTTACAAATTAGAAGTTTCGTTAAGAATTTCTTGCGCTTTAAAAAAATGTTTAACTCATTCGAATGTAAAATTTACATTTATGTAATTAATGAATTTAATTCAATATTTTATTCTTTATAATTTCAAATATTTATATTTGAAATAAATCATTTGAAAAATCAAAGTAATTCAAGTGGTTCCAAATTTCACTTTAGGTAACGTATCATTCGAACAAATTTAACACTCCACTTAACACATCGCGTAAAGTGACATGGGAGAAAGTGGAAGTGACAATGCAATCTCATCTGATCGCGGGATGCATTGTGCAACCGCAGATTTATGGCGGTAATAGGGAAATCGTAGAAAATAGAGTAAAACAGTTAACTCATCTTCTTTCTCGAATTCCATTTATGTATTTGCGCTATTATGTTAGCGCGCCACTCTCTCTCTCATTCCTGTATATCCACGGAAATATAGCGAATACACTGAACACTATGTCGGAACTAAATACGTTGCTGTTGTTTTAAAAGTAAAAGTGTGAAAAGAGTAACAAATTTTCAGAAGTATTTAAACCGAGTACTATAAGGAAGGGATCGTTTTTTTATACAAAACCCTAAATCATACATAATAATTGTACAAGTAAACTTTATTTATATAAAACTGTTATTCTTTGTATATAAGGGATAATATTATGAATATTATGGACGGATAGGCCCCTCAGGGAATAAACTCTACTCTACTACATTTATATGTGCAATGTTATGAATTGATAGATTGCACAATTTTAGGCCCATCATTTTAAGCTGTGTTGTCTATCAATCAGTTTGAGATTTAATACTACATATAACTTTATTTTACTTTACTTTGATTAATAACATTGATAAGGGATCGACTAATTAAAGAATGCCAAAAGTATTACCGAATAGGAACTGCGAATTGACCTACATCACTCATACTTAATGAAATAATCTATTGTTCTCGACTCAACAATATAAGATTTAAACATGTCGATGGATTATATCGATTACCGATAACCTTGTTCGGATATGGGCAGAAAGTTATTGTTCCGAATCGCAATCAATCAGAAGCCGAAGTGAATGTAATATACATTCAATTATTCCTAAGCAAAAGTTTCGTAAAGGCAACCATATACGTAACTAGATGTGAAACACTACCGGCTCTCAAATTGTATTCTGATTTTTGTGTATGTAGTAAACAGCCAAGGCATACTATGTAAATAGGCATGTGTTCCAGAGTATTACCTCCTTCGAACATGTAGTAGATAATAGTCAATATAATCAAGTAATTAATTTTCTGAAATAGCGAGATGTACCTATTTATGCGTTCATCAATGCATCTTCAAAAGATAGAAATTACAATATAATAATTTACAAATGCATGTAGAAGTAGATTGTATAAGCAATGGGGTTGACATATACAATTAGTATCCATGCCCCAAAATAAATAAGGAATAAAAATAAATAATGCCTTCGTTTAATTTTTAATAGATGGCTTAATTTGAGTTAAAAATTTAAATTTAAAATTTAAAATTTAAATTTGATTTTTTTTTGAAAAGATTGATTGACGTTGTGAAACGTAAAAAATAATTGTTCTTCAATTTTATTAAAATTGTGGAATTATGGACTGAAATTTTGCCCAAAAGAGAAAATACGAGTGCATAAATAGTGCGGAAAAACGCTATATGGTTTTGAGAATCTCATATTTTGAAAAAAAAAATAAGAAAACATACCACTGAATATCGATTTTTGTGCAAAGGTATTTAAGAACAGTGAGAGCAGTGCAGATGGCTTTAAAAAGCCACATCAGTGCCAATACACTACCAATGATGTACTCTTACCAAAAGTTCCTCCATATTTTGACCTGGAAGTGCATTTCGGTTCAGTCTCTGTGATAAAGACATTTAGTGTTGTTGTGTACATACATGCTAATTATTGTCTATTTTAATATGAGGTACCAACTAATTTAAGTCTTATTTTTTATAAATAAACATAGTTTAATTTTTCTATTCATAGTTTTATTATAATTGTATCATTTTATTAATTAATTTTAATAATGTTATTTTAAAATTAGGTAGTATAATTATTTTAGATTTTATATAATTTGAATTCATGTCGCAGGTACCTGGGCCAAGCAATGCATCGGCGTTTTGTAACCATTCTGGCGACACGTCATTTGATTTCCTTCAATGCCCCCACTGCTCTCAAATTAAATACTTCAAAGGTCGTAGAGGCCTTAATATTCATATTAGCAAGTGTCATAAAGCTTCCCAATCCATTAATAAAATTTTAAGTAATTCTTTAGTTGACCCACCTACTCAATCTCTTTCTGATCAAAATTACAATGAAGAGCCTTTTTGGAAATATTTGTATAAATTAAAAACCTCTACTCCGATTGTGAAACGCATTCCAAAAGGTGCTCGTATATCCGTTGCAACAAAATTGTCACATTTAATTAATAGTATTATAAAGGAAAATTCTACATATTATTGGGAGCAGTATTTGACATTTTCTTTTAACATTTTACATGCCGCTACCGATCCTTTAACAAAAAAAACCTCTATCACACAAAAAATTAAAAATAATTGCTTGAGATCTAATTTTAATAATGTGCTTGAAAAAAAACAGCCACTTCGTTCATCATCCATTTTTCACACCGTTGAAAGGAAAATTAGCGACGGAGATATTAAAGGCGCTTCCACTCTCCTTTTCTCAAATGATGTTGTCGCCCCCGATTCTTCAGAAACACTTTCAGCCCTTCGGAGCAAACACCCATCACCAACTTCTCCTTTACTTCTTGGATGTTCTTCACCTTTAAATGTTCCTTCCCTGACCGTTTCGCATAAAGATGTTTATAGGGGCGATTATGTCATTCAAAAATGGCTCTGCTGGTGGTTTGGATGCCTTAACGCCACAACACTTTAAAGATCTTGTGTGCGGCGCGACCGGCGACTCCGGTAGAGTCTTACTAAACGACATAACTAACCTCATAAATTTTATGCTTTCGGGAAAGGTGAATCCAGAAGTAACAAACCTCCTTTATGGTGCAAATTTATGCGCCCTAAAAAAGAAAGACGGGAGTATTCGTCCAATTGCCGTTGGTAATACTTTAAGGAGAATAGCTTCTAAGGTATGTTGTAGGCATGTCCTCCCCACACTGGAAAAAAAGTTTCAACCTTTACAATTAGGTTTCGGTTCGAAGGGAGGTTGCGAGGCAGCTGTTCACAGCCTTAGAAGCTATCTAACTAACGGTGGTGGTGATGTTGTTCTGAAGGTTGATGTCAAAAATGCGTTCAACTCTGTCGACCGTAGCATTTTGTTGGAAGAAACAAAAACAGTTATTCCGGAAGTTTACCCATATTTATTTCAATGCTACGGTGCTCCATCACACCTATTATACAGAAATAATTTAATTGAGTCTGCGGTCGGCTGTCAACAGGGGGATCCACTTGGGCCGGCCATTTTTAGTTTAGCCATTCATCCTATCATTTCGAAACTAAATTCCAAATTAAACATGTGGTATCTTGATGACGGGACTTTAGGAGGCGATGCTACTGGCGTTTTTGAGGATTTTAATTACCTTTTAAATGCTTTAAAATCAATTGGATTGGAATTAAATTTTTCAAAATGCGAACTCTTTATTTCGGAATTGTTACCTGCTACTGAAAGAGAAATAGTTTTCAACAAATTTTATTCATTGTCCCCCGATTTAAAAATTGTAGATAAAAAATCGCTTCGTCTCCTGGGCTCTCCCGTATTAGAAGATTCTATTCCACCTTTTTTCGATGAACTATTATCAAAATTTGATATTGTTTCTGAACGTTTAGGAAAAATCAAAATTCACATGGCATATCAAATTATTCGATTCTGTATTTTCGTTCCGAAATTTACATATTTTTTAAGATGTTGTCCGGCTTGGAAATTTTTAAATTTACTGTCATTTTTGGATTCTCAAATTTTGGGTACTTTATCAAATATTTTAAATTGCAACTTAGATGATCGATCCTGGTCCCAGGCCTCCTTACCCATACGTTTTGGAGGTCTCGGGATCAGGAAAGCTTCATCGGTTGCTTTACCTGCTTTCCTGTCTTCTGTTCACAGTACGAGTTCTCTTTTTCAAAAAATTACAGATGCATCTTTAGGCCGTACAGAAATCTCGTACTGTGCGGAGGCTAGGGACGCGTGGTCCCAAGCTTGCCCTGGCATATCCCTTTAGACTTGACAGTTCAAAGACTCTGGGACGAGCCGCTCTGCAGGCAGACTCATACTAGTTTATTAGACTCAAGTACATGTTCTGCTGAGCGTGCTCGTCTGCTGGCTGTTTCTGTCAAAGAGTCGGGGTTTTGGTTACATGCAATTCCGTCGAGTAATCTTGGTACGGTTTTGGATAACACGTCGTTTTCCATTGCTGTCAGCCTGCGACTGGGTTTATCTTTAAATCATCCACATTGTTGTCCTTGTGGAGTTCAGGTAGACCACTTGGGACACCACGGTCTCTCTTGTCGGCGCAGCGCCGGTCGCCAATCGCGCCACGCTTCCTTGAATGATGTCATCCGCAGGGCTCTTGCTACCGTCAACGTACCGGCTCAATTAGAGCCGAACGGTGTTGTGCGTGACGATGGCAGGAGGCCTGACGGTTTGACATTGATACCGTGGAAGAATGGGAGGTGTCTTGTGTGGGATGCTACGTGCGTTGACACACTGGCACCGTCCCATCTTACGTTATCATCAAGGGCAGCTGGTGTTGTGGCTACCGACGCTGAGATACGCAAACTGCAGAAGTATGCAAGTCTCAGTAGAGACTACATATTTTTGCCGTTTGGCGTGGAGACAATGGGACCGTGGGGTTCTGACGCTCGATCTTTCTATAAACATCTTTCCAAGCGATTGATCGAGTGCACCAATGACCAAAGGGCTGGCGCTTACCTCGGACAGAGAATTAGCTTAGCTATTCAGCGGGGTAATGTCGCCAGTGTTTTGGGAACTCTTCCGAAGGACAACAATTTGGATGAAGCCTATTATATTTAATTATAGTTAGTATTTTTATAAAGTTTTTTATTTAGGTGTATAATATATATAGTTTAGTTTAGAATGTTGTTTATATACATATCTATAGTTTTACAAAATGTAAATATTTATGTTATCTCAATAAATAATTAAAGTTAAAAATAGTCTACAATTATCACTACATTAAACTCTAATAAAGACTCATAAACAAGCTTATATACCAAAATTTAGGATAAGCAAATGCCGTGAAGGCGTGAACCCATTTTCAAGTGTTACGACATCCGTAATACCGATTACATTTCGTTAGCGAACAATTAGCGAGCATAAAGTTTAATGGTGTCGATTTGTTTGACGCAAAATGACCCTCGGGTACAGCCTCCTCGGATAAAGTCTTGAGTTCACGTTAGGTGGAGCCTCAGGCTATATTATATTAAGTATGAGTAACCTATGCTGTTTAAATTGTGTTTTGCTTGATAAGCGGAGCGATTAATTGGTTAAGACTCATAAGATGTAAGGTTATGTAAAATTAGAAACTTTTATCAAATATTGGTAATTAAACGTAGTTTCTTATACCTTTTCTTCATTTTACTTTAACGGGGATGGAATTTGGCGGTTGAATTTCTTCGGGCTGTAACGTCTATAGTGTAGACTCTGTATCATAAGGTTACCCTCTGCCAAATTTTATATTAAGTACACCGTTATGATATTTTCATTTTTGTGTCGGTAAGTGAGAGTAACAGTTTTGTTAAATCAAAGATTACACAATAATTACAATTCCGTACATTACAGGTTTAATTTCATTTCTTAATAATTCTACAGAAATATAATACGTATCCCATACGTAATGTTAATGTTGATGAAAGCACAGCCTTATTTCAAATCCTCTGCAAATTTATTACTCTCTAAAAGCCTTAATTAATGTTCACTAGTGTGAGGTTTTTGTTGTAATCAGTTTGATGAGAAAATCATTTATGTACTTATCAGAAACGAGTTCAAATCATTATCATTAAGTCATTATTGTTCTACTACCGGGCATAGCACTTATCCTTTTTTTAGGAGGAATGTTGTGACTTAAGGGTCAATGTCCAGCACAAAAACATAACTAATGACAATAGACATTTTTTTTATAATTAGAAGAGCAATGTATCACAGTTTAACCTGGATTTAACATTGTAATTAGGTGTTCTGAAGATTTCCTGTGATTTAATTCTTAACTCAACGCAGGAACAGTTTCTTAACTCTTAACAGCAGCCACTTACCATCATGTGGTCTGCATATTCGTTCGTTCGTACATTATATATTAAAAAACCCTAATTCTTATTTTAAAAAGTTAACCCTTAAAGCATCTGCTAACTGCCAGTGGAAGTCCCGTCAAAATTGACGCAACTGTTTCGGAGATTAATCGAAACAAACAGACACCCAAAAAAATAGATCTTTTAAGTACCATATTAATATACCTATTTACATATACATTTAGTAAAGAACTGTTATTTTGACATAAAAAGCAGACACTTCAATTTTATTTACTTTTATAGATATATACTATAGCTATTAAGTTACTGCTTCCTTGAAACAAGAAGTAGTTCAGCATTTGTCAAAGTACAAATTGTATATAACGATGACCAAATAAAGAATCTCATTGGAGAAAAATATGCATTCACTGCCATTGATATGAAAAAGGCTTTACAGTTTCCCACCTTCATTGGGAAAAGACAAATATGGTCTAAGTTTCCGTCATGTTAGCCATAAATACTCGTAATTATAGATTTTATTGAACCGCTCTGCATTCAGGAATGTAGATCATTATTCATTGTAAGATTAGATCAGACTTTAACAGTGCTATACTACTGGTAAAACATTGACGATGACGTAAAATAACAACTAATTTTATGAAAATTTAAGTAAATTCTATGTTTTTGATATCACTTAAATATTTAATTATTTGCTTTATTTATTCCAACTCTATAACTTTGTTAGAGTAATGTTTTATGCGCATATGTGTCTATCTAAGAATATGTCTCATTCTGGCAAGCTCTACAGCTCAAACGTACGGTTTAATCTTGACGGCATAATTATGAGGTATCATTAGATTCTTCTAAATTATGAAACTGACATAGACTTTTTTTTTAAGCACTCGGGTTTTTGTTTCTAAAATTACAATTTATTTTGGTATTCCTAAATTTACTCATGAGAAGGTTTGTTGTATTCGTGTAATAATTATAAAACTTAACGTTAACCGAATGTATACATAAATCAAAATTAAGTATTAGGTACATACCCTAACATGAATGCAATAAGCAGTAAATTTTGCACCAACTTCTCGAAATAATCATTGATTGGGATTCCTTACTTAGCAAGTGACCTTTATTTAAACATAAACGCAATGTTGATGTTTCTGAGGTCAACTATTAATTGCACAGAACAGGATATTAAACGACATGGAAATGAAAAGGTCAAAGGTCTTGAGTGAGTTCATTAATTTGAATCGAGGATCGTCAGAATGCGGTGAAATACCAAAATTCCTTACAAGGGAATGTTTTAAATAAAGCTCTGAGATTTCAGTGAGGATTTATCATTAATTTTCAATAGGAAGAATAAGGCTTTGGTCTACCTACAACTCTACTCAAGTGCTAATTACGCTATCATCATCATCAAAAGATAATGGAGACCTTGAAAATGATCGTCAATTAATCACCAGAAACCGTTGTGCTAAAACCGTTGAAAGAACTAACTTGCGTCATTATCTATCGATGTTTTCTTCGCCATTTATATTGATTTTAAATGTTCATTAGGATTCTATCCCCATACTTCTAAGTGGGAGCTGCCATTCCCTTATCATATGAATGCATACCGCAAAGATAATAGAATCATTAATTAAATAAAGCTCCTACTGCTCGAACAAATACATTTAAATTACTTACCTGATCGAAAGTGTTGTGCCAAAAAGCTTACATCCTTTTTTAATTAAAATATATTTTTATTTAACAATTGGTCGACGGACTGGGCGTAGATATATTATTTTCTATAATTCATTTTATCATATACAAAACTTATTTTATAAACTAACAATAATGTGCAAGAAAATTACGTATGCCAAATTAATTGCTGACCACATACAAACTTCCGTTGCAATTAACTCAGAGCCATTAGCTAGTTTAGAGAACATTTGTATGAAAAAACATGACCTTTTGAAACAGATTTACAAAAACATAATTGAAATTTGTATCCTTATTTATTTATTGTACTCAAGCCATTTTTTTTAATAATTTGTAGTGGGAAATAAGCATGAGATTCATCTGATTATTTGTCACTGTTGCTAATGGACATTAGTAAATAACCCCAAATAAGCTTACAATCCTACTTGAGCTAACAATAAAGTATATATGTATAGTCCGCGCCAAACTGCTAGTCCATTCTGAATATAGAAACGAGTCGCATCGAATAGCAAATTGTAGATATTAGCGGGACGAAGACAGCGCGGGACCCCTACCTGCACTCCTCCGCTGCCGGCTCTCGCCCACGGGTACATAACCGCGTTAGTAAACTCTTACGTTGCTACGGAATATATTGTTATGTTTGAAGTTATGCGCAACAACTTCAGAGCGGACTAGCAGTTTGCCGCGGACTATACCTACAACAACGGTTAAAATAAACTGACATTGAACAGAAAAAAAATACCGCGACTATAGAATATTAACACGTTCCATACTTTTATCTTATTAAAATCGTAGAAACTGGGTCATGACAGTTCACAAGGTCAACGTAAAATGGACGCCAACAACTTCATTATATTGATGTAACATTGGCTGAATAAATAACGTGATACGTAGTGAATGTTAAGGATTTCGAATTGCAATTGTCCTCTGTGCTTTGATATTTCGTTCTTAAAATATTTTGTCCCTGTTTATCATCAAGAATGATTAAAGCTGAATTGGTTGGCAGACAGCCTCTTAAGACTTTACCATTCGCCTGACTCCTACAACAAAAGGGTCATATTTTTCGAATAAATGTGTATGTCTATTACTTTCGTATGCTGTGTAATATACGAGTATAAACGAACAGTGCATAGATAAACGGTGTTGTATATTTTTATTTACTTAAGTAATGTCATTTTATTTGTCTTCATATTAGGTCAATTGTAAGCTCTGTTAACAGGTCATTTCAATAATAAAGTCATATTTATTTTAAATTTAAGAAATCTCGAACCAAATAAATCAAACAATTATTTTCCTTCACGCATCAGCGCGCTTCATTGTCGAAACAAAAATATATGAGATCTAGATTCAAGAAGTCTAGTCTAGACAAATAAATCATAATAACTGGATTCATTCATCAAGTGATGGAGGTGGATTGTTCACAATAAAATAACTTTTAAATGGCTCGTTAACCTTAATGTATTCACATAAACCTTCACGAAACCAAAGTACACATTTACCGAATCAACCAAATCGAAGTTTAGTTATAATAAAAACAAAAGCGGCTCATGAGACCCGTAATAGTGTTTATTATGAGAAAAGCCTTGGCCTTTTCTATTATCTTTTAATTAGCTCACAGAAGACAATTATATAAAACGGTGTTATATAATTTGTATTTCTATAGAAAAATATAACTGTATAGTTACGAGAATAATACTTTAAACACATCAGTTTAAATCTAATACTTGCAAAAAGTTACAGACTCGGCAAATGAAAAAAAGTCAAAACAAATCCTACTTATGTAATTATAAAAAGTAATAACATAACGTTAATATTCAATGCTGATTTTTTAATAAAATGTATGACGTCAATGAAATTATCAGTAAAAGCACAATTATGCTATAGATAGGTAGAGTTATTGTTATATAGATTGTGCTTTTCTATCTTGAAAAAAGTGATCTATGAATTCTAAATATCAATAACTTCATAGACAGGATCTAAACAAAGACTGTCACCAAATTTTGTAACAGCTGACATTATCAAAAGGCGTCTTAAAATCATGCAAATACGTTACAAAAATGTCGTGACGGATACATCCTGTTTTAAAACTGGTATCAATGGTTCAGTAGGTGTGGTGAAGGCCGCCTGCTTCGAGACGATGCGTGGATTCGGAAGACATCGACTATTTTGTGTTTAATTGCCTAATAAATGCATTTGCTTTACCCTAATCAATATAAGAACGATTTGGATGATATATCGGACGGTTGAACGGATTTGGTACGGTTCAATTATTCGTTTATTAGTAACAAAATCGACATGAGAGTTTTATCGAAAACTCTAACTTTAATGGACTTAAAGGCCTTAATAAGTTTTGTACTGTCCGTTTAGTATCCACTGTCACACATTATGGGACAGATATGTAGCGAAATTTAAATAAAAGAGTTGTTAATATGATAAAAAGCCGGTAACAAAAGATTAGGAGACATCGCGTTGAGGACAAGGATTTCGCTTTCTCCTAGCGAAACTAAAGAATGCAAAGGGAGTGTGACTACTTTTTAAAAAGTTTCGATTTTATCAATAAATCAATAATCCTCGTCACAGCCTTTTAACGATTTGGAAAGTTACGGCTAAATCTCTCGATAAATTTCTACCACCTTCCAAAAATGTATAACCCTAATGATTTCTAATAAATTAAGCTGCTATTATTAATGTGTGTAACCTGAATCTTTTAATTCAAAACAATAAAAAAATACTACAACTACCATTATATTTAAAATTGGAATTCTGTGTTCTATTTTGAGTAATTGCTTACTCAAAATTTGTCATAAATCCCATCCGTTGCGATAGTTGCCATCATATTCTTATTTTTTCTTGCATTGTAACTTCGTGCAGTACATTTTACGCCATGAGCTCTTTATTTACAAATTTATTGAATATCTGCATTGTGCTCGTTGTAACTTGTCAGTGGCAAGCGATCGTTATTCTCAGTTATGGCCAGTTTATTTTAATAAATCTAGTGCTTAATTTCTCTTTCTGTGTGTTCGGGATTTACATTTGTCGCGTACATTAGCACTCTTTGTGTGGTCCCATTGTAGTGTAATGAGATATGATCGTGTGTATCAGTCGGGAATGTTTTATTTATATCAACTTCTATACAAAAAAGGTTTTAAGCGTGTCGATAGGCAGATTGTAAATCGCGAAGACATTACAATATACGTTTTTTAAATTCAAAATTGTCGACGAGAGTTCATATGCATTCAAGCTGTCAAGGGATTGCGTGCTGTTATTTATTGTGTAGTGGTCTAGCACGGTAAGAATTTCTAAATAGGAACAGATTTTAAAATGTATTTTAAGAAAACCTTTACATTAAAATTCGGGACGAATTTACACGAAATAATATAAAAGTATATCTCATGATAAACTATGATTATTAAGTGATTTAAATTATCATTTTAATAGGACACTCCTAAAGAATTTTAACTAGCTCATAAGATCACTAATCATTTGATAAAATCTAAACAGTATAAATAAGTAGTTATATTGATGTCATCAGTAATCAAATTTGACACCTAAGTTAAATCACCTTCTACTGGTCCATCCGTCTACTTAATTCATAAAAATACTTTACATTGTCAACATATTATACTAAGTTGGTCATATGTAAATCCAGTTCAAACAAGAAGTGCCACTATCTTCTTCATCAGCAGTAAATTTGAACAGAACTGGTTGTAATTTAAAATATTTATGTCTAACCTGAACTTTGCCACAATGTTTAGCAGTCAAAATGTTAGAACGATAGACTTGTACGAAACAATGAGTTATTGTGCTATTATTACTAGTTCAGGATCCGACAAATCACTGATTGTTGTGGTATTTGCTTTAAGGCATATTTCGAAATTTCTGCCGTAGTTTCCAGTATGTTAAATGTGAATTGTGATATTATCTAGTGTAGTTTGACGCTATCTACAATAATCACTGTATGCTATTTATTATTTGTCTTAGTTTATCATATTGTCTTAAACTGAAAATTACTTGTTTCTACATTCTTATATTAAGCTGAAAAATTAGAAGCAGTAACTTTGACTCAAGGAATGCGAACAGTTATAAAATTTAAGTTAAACCTATTACCATTATTTCTTAGGAAAATAACACTATAACTGAATTCAATTTTGTCTGTAACTTTTCTCGATGGATTAAATTGTCCAGAATAAGACGTATCACCTTATATTACTTATTAAACACTGCCTCCACAATTCATAGTATTTAAACTGTACCTTTAAATCATTGGTCCCTATTTATTATTGAAATTTATTACCTGTTTTAATCACAGAACGTAATAAGGAAAGATTATACATATGGAATTTATGAACCTATTGAATTTAAGTTATTTTTTCATACGTTCACGAACATTCAATCTACTACTAATAAATTTCGATGGAAAGAAAAAAATGCAGTCAACCTACCAAATGTAGGATAAATAATAGTTCCAATACCAAAAGAAAGAAAATTTTCACTATTAGTATTAGGAAAATTGACACAGATAAGAAATAGACCGCATACAGATAATGATAGAAGGGTAGACTAAAAAGAAAGTGAGGCTAGTGAGGTGCAATAAATGGATTTCACGGCGGGAAAATCGATTGATGAACACAATGCGAAAGCAAACACGACGGAAACGTTTTATTGTGAACTGCTTTCCGTTTATCAATACAAGCCAAGTTCTTTACAATTTCAACCTTTCTTTATTGCCTATGCTTGAAAAAAATATTCGAATTTCAGAGAAATTACTTCAATCTTTTCAATAATGGAGTAACCTATTCAAGAGAATAGTATTTTCGCTTAGAAAACATCATGACTTGAAATAAAACATTCTAACCGAAGCAGTTAGCGTTTGGAAATCTCTAACATTAGAATTAGAAAATCGGATCACTTTTTGCGCTTTGTATCTAATGGTCTTTTAAGTCGTGCGTTAGTCGTTCTTCGATTCTAATGTCCGACCCAATTCTAATGCAAGGTGACAGAACGGCGCAGGCGCATCCGTGGACAATCACCGCGATCCTTGGCACCAAATTTATTCGAACATCGACTTCGTTTCATGGATCACATCACTAGCCCTATTGTATTCTTAATAACACAAGAGTGACCTACACATGCGTTTCTGAGGAGAACAGAATCGTGTAATTTAAAACGAGCTCTCATAATAACCTTAATATTGTTTGCGAATCTATCAATAGCAGGAAGAGTAGGTAATTTTAAATGATGAATACATTTGAATTCTTAATTGTTATATCGCAGTAAGTATTTATCGCGTAACATAATGTGTAGAACAATTAAGTTTATTGGAACGTTTCAGAACATTCTTGGAAAATATTTATATTGCTTATTAATATTTAATTAATTTACACATTTCTTGAATGACGACTATTTTCATATACACACTGATATCAGGTGTTAATGTATCTTATATAGTTATAATATATAGTTATATATGGAAGTGATAATAAAAAAAATCACACAATATGTCGAAAAGAAAGAGAATAGTGAATTTGAAAAGTTGTTATTACTACGTAGAATGAAAAACCTGTTCGTTGACAAAGAAAGTAAAGGTCGCTTTCATAAAAATCAGATACTATCTCCCTCTACTTTAAGAAAAAATAAACATATACATAAACAAGACAACAAACTAAAAAAAATGTTTTGTTTTTAAGAAAGATAAATTGCCTTTATTCATTATCTAATAGTTAACCTAAATTTTGACCTTGATCGTCTCTATTCCATTACGTGGGTATATTCAATATCTATTTACTCCCCTTCTGCATAACAGTATCAACATTAAAACAAGAAAAACTAGGAAGAAGTTGTCGCGACAAGCTATTTCCTACACGTGATTGTTAAGCGGTTAACCGTTCAAGTAAATCCGGTACCGACCGGTACTTTTACTTTCAATGAGGTTGCGCCCGCGCCGCTTCCGCGAACGAAAGTGCTTTCGCGAGGTATAATCGCTTATCGATGTCGATTGTCGATAATTGATCAATCTCGATGATTTCATATTTTTATACCGCGTTAAAATGACCTAGAATAGCTGATAGTAAAAGCGATATCGCAGTTTTGTTTATTGCAATACCGATCTATGATTTGATATGAAGTTGAATATTAATGATATGATCATCATCTGATAGGACAGGTTGCTCTCGCAATGCTTCCGCGGACGAAAGTGCTTTCGCAAAATGATGTCTTTTATCGATTTCAATTGTCGATAAACTGATAAATAATCAATTACGATGATTTTATATATTTTATCCAGCCTTCAAATTACTTTGAATAATTGATTTCGATTGCGACGGAGATCATTCATTTGTTTATTACATATCCTATTAAATGTTTAAAGTACAAAAATAAGTAAAAAATCGATATAGTACATTTGACAGGAGGGTTAACAATATGGGTATGTTACATTCTTTAACATGTATTACAAATGCTTTTATGAATTATTTTAATTAGGTATTACAATTATTGTCTATTGTCTCGGCCATTGATGTTCAAGAACAAGTAAACATATTTATATGGAGGTATACAGGGTGAATTTTTCAAACGGGCCTTCAGGGCCAATTCCGAAAATATAAGGATTAGCGAAAAATGCTGAAAGGAGTTACGAGGGCGATTTTGATAAAAACTAAAACTGCATCATTACTTTTTTAAAATAACTTTTTCCCTAGCCGGGAATCGAACAATTTCATTTTGAAAAAAATACACCCTCTATATTATTCCACTATCTGATAGTATTGCTTATAAGGATCAAAATCTGGGAAGTAATGATAAATGACAAACTAAAGGAAAAGCCTCAATTTTAAGAAAATACATATTTTTTCATATTAATTTGGCAGTTAAGTTCCCGCCATTCATCAATTTAAACATTTCGAGTATTAACATTTTTTTGGCTCAATGCTTTAAATCATTCGAAATGGTGGTTTTGTTCTGTAAGAACTCATATTTTTATGTCCAACCTAGTTAAGGTTACTTTTAGGACCATTATAATAGATTTAACTTGCTATGGGCGGAGTTTCGTTTAATACAGATGTAAAATTGACAATTTGCGAGAATGTCTTTTTCGAGTCAAATCCGAGTGATAACAGAACAAATAGATATAGAAAATCATATTAACTGTTTAAAAAATAAAAAATATTATTTAATCACTTATCTATTTTTATTAAAAATAAATCCTAAAAACGGCGGTAATTTATTTGCCAAACTATTACTTTCTCATACTAAGCCGTATGTCACGGTCATAACATCGAATAATTAGTTGATTAACCGACAAATTCTTCAATGGTATGACTTATGTATGTTTCTAAAGAATTATACATAAATCGTTTGTTACGTATAATCCTTAAGGATTAGTATGGGAATGTATGGAAAAATATGTATTTTCTACATTTTCCTTTTCCTTTAATTTGTCACATAACATTACTTCCCAGAATTTGATCCTTATAAGCGACACTATCAGATGGTGGAATAATATAGAGGTTGTATTTTTTTTCAAAATGAACTCGTTCGATTCCCGGCTAAGGAAAAATATACTTTAAAAAACGAATGATGCAGTTTTAGTTTTTATCAAAATCGGCCTCGTAACTCCTTTCAGCATTTTTCGCTAATCCTTATAGTTTCGGATTTGGTCCTGAAGACCCGTTTGAAAAATTCACCCTGTATACAGGAGAGATGTATGTAGGTTATAGGTTTCATATGGAGGAATTCAATGTGTGTTATCAATCGCCATCAGTAAACCCGGTTCATTAGGTAATAACTTTTTTATTTATTTAATGAAGTGACCATACAATAAGGTAATTTTTGTTATATCCCTCGGGCTTCTCAATCGATACAAAACATAGGTTGCATGGTCGGATGTTACTCGTTCGATTGTTTCATATGATATCAATTATTGATGACGCAAAAAAGTTTTGTTTGCGTTTCTGAGAATAATTTCGGTGTCGAAGGTCGAGTTTTTGTAGATTTTATTAGTACTTTAGTATCGTGTATGGGCAATATTTTTGAGTCTATCATAAAAACTGTTGAAGTTTATTTTTAAAACTGAGTATTTGAAGCTCACGATCTCTGAATATGTTAAAAGCTATGTAGATAAATACCTACATTTATATTCAATGAAAAACTATTATTACTTAAACGTTATGTTAAATAAATTAATATAAAAGTAATTTAAAAACTATTATTAAACGTTATGTTACATAAATTAATATAAAAGTAATTTAAAAATATGAATATAGTCTTTATGCATACGCTTATTTTTATTTTCTTCATTTTTATTATTAATTTCAAAAACCAAAGCATGTCTTTAATAATTTTGTACATATAAAAAGTTGTATAAAAATAACAAATTTCCACAATCCATAATTTGATATCGATACATTTCACTTAAGTGCGACTATGCCCAATCTCTTCACTTGTCATTTCACTTTCTTCGTCAATTTAATTCACTTTTTCACTTTTTATCGTCTCTGTGCAATTAACATGTTACAAAATTATTAATAAAAGAATATAAACTTATTACTTTCAAATTGTATAATTTAATTTAGCATTTATACGTTTATATACCGTAAAACCGACATTATTATACTCAAATAAGATCTTTACCAACCCACACGCCTTACCCCATACCCATGTGGGTATGGGGTATGTACCACATACATATAGGTGTCCCAAGTTTATACAACTTTCAACTTTTAGGCAAGTCATTTAGTGCACTTAGCAAATAAAGAAACATTGATTCAAAATCTTAACAATTAATAATCTTGTAAATAACGCAAAGTGATTAACATCACAATTAGGTTTCTAATGAAGCATGAGAAACTGAACAATGGTGAGTAGATCGTTGATTTCGTGAGCGCTCAACTGGAGTTCCTCCGCGCCTTGAACTTGGGCTGACCATGGCGAACTTTTACCATTGTCGCCTTGGCATTAGCAAGGGTTTGATGACTTTAGTAACTGTTCCTTTGGAGAGCTCTTGTAATGTCGACTTTACTGTGACATCAAGGTTATTGTGATGAGATTTGATTTCTTCGAACCATAACTTCGTTTTAAATCCTGGTCTAGAGTTGATCCTGCTTTATTTAAATGTTGTATGTACCTATCATATGTTTTCAAACTATGACGTCTGTGACTACGACTTTGTCGACAAAACAAAAAATCTCAGGTAAACTTTAACGACGATATTGACGTAAATTTCCCTTTACCGTCATCCATCCAACTCTAGACAAAATATGTTGCCTAACTTTACAGAAAACAATTTACACAAAACACTAAGCTAAGCGCGTTTCACACAAGTTTTGGCGACCCGAATCTATAAAAATCAAAGGTTACCTCCCATAAAACTAAATTGGCCTCATTCGTCCTCTAAGCGAGCTTTGCACCCTGAAGTCCTTGATTTGCATCAAATAGGTTGTTAATCAATTCGCCTCAGCTGTCAGATACGGTGTTAGGTTACAGATACGTGTATCTAGTTATAAAAAGCTACACGGTTATCACTAATTGGCTACAACGATAGACTAACAGCGATAAAAAGATTTGATCCAAGATAACCGATGACCCCAAGATAGTAAATGGCGATTATTTTTGAATTACACCGATATTGCATATGAAGAAAAAATAACAATGTAATTAATGTAACTAGAAATAGTAGGTGGCCTTGTTGAATATTATTTGTTATTAAATGTTAATATAGGCTTCTTGTAACTGAGTTCGCATTGTGTCCACCCAGCAATTGTCCCCTTTTGCTGCGTCCCCGTTTTCCTCTCGTCCATGTATGGCTTGTAGAAAAGATATATTTTACCTGTTTCTTAACGCCAAAGACCCAGTTGATATTAAAATATATGTAATTCTACGTACGGAGTAGTAGTAGTAGTACGTATAGTAATATCTACGTAGACAATTTTAGAAATAATCTAAGGAAACAGGCCAAAATACTTCAATACAGCGCCGATAATATTCTCGTGCCAAACCCTCAAATTAAGAACAACATACAATTTCCTACAGATCACTATCACAGGCCGACCAATTTATCAGTCCAATCTACCCGTCAAGGCAAACAATATAAATATAAAACAATTCCTTAACAAGTAAACAATCCTAACAAATCAAATCTATGTAATTTACATACCACGAACCGAACAATTTCATTACGTTCGTGACTGCAGCAGTTAATAACGAAACAACTGGTTAGTGTATAAGATATAGCGATATCGAATTAGCAGTAACACCATTTCATTATACGAGTGTCATACCTACGTATCCTTGGTTCACTCACGCATAACCATGGTCATTTCGCGTAACTATGCTACTTCTAACATATTGTCTTTAGGGTAATGAAGTGACTTTGCTACGGCCCTATTTTAGGGAGACTTGTAGTAAACTCCAATATGCTACTTCAATGTCGATTGAAGTTGTATGCTGAAATCCCTAATAAGGCCTCCAAGTTATTACGTAGCACAGAGGCGTAGTTGAAGTTTACCCACTGATCATTTAAACTACACCGATATCGTCCGAATTTCCATAATTTTGTAGATTTTCCGAATTTTGTAAAACAGTAACGATCAACCTAATTTGCAATGCGCATTTCTAAACTACTCGTATCATGACTTTACAATAAAGTACCTACTTATAATACAGGAAAAAAATGTATTCCACGTGAGAAAAGCGACGACACTTGGTAATGAGTTTTTTAATAATATTTGCGTCAATGATCTGGTGTGGTTGACGCTTTATCATATTATGTGGAAAAATGTATGGAGGGAAAATAGCAGGAAAGCAATAGTGACGTGCTTAAATTTATATTTTTTTACATTTTCCTATTCTAATTGTCTTTTTGAAAGGTTTACGATATTTTTTTATGTAAAAACTAAAATTACTTTCTTTATATCAATTAATTTAGAACTGTAGGCCATATTATACTCACCATTCCTTTACCTTCAAAATAACGCGGCAGTCCTTCCCTCCTCCTTCTTTACAAGCGTCCTCTGACATTCCAGGACATTCCGAGACCCTCCTAGATACTCACGTCACTAAATATAATACTTGTAGCCGCAGAATAAAATCACCTTAAGAGAACCCTTCATTGTAGATAATCCTACTTCATCTATAAACATCGGTTACATACATACTTATAAATAATTATAATAATACACAAGTAAATGCTGTGTAACATAATAATGCAATAAACATTGTGTCCTTACAAGAGTGATTGTAATCGAAACGAATTCTACGTAGAGACAGATTTCTGGCACGTTCCATTCGAATATTGAATGAGTTTTTTTTTTTATTTTGACTAAGTTAAAAATTATGGTTTTAGTTATCATTTTACTTTTTTCTCATTTAAGGAATTTGAAGAACAGGTTAAACAAGAAATTTAAATAGTTTATTTATTGATTAACATAACGTATTTATTATCCTGGTAAAAAATTCAAATGTAATTTAAAAAAGAATATTTTTAATATCATCAAAAAGCTGACATTTGAAAAAAAATTCCTAATTCAAATCATGTGTCACGCGCGCTCTAAATAGTCAATTTAAAAATAAATAATGGCCGAATGGAACATAAACAAATCGAGAGGGCGCCACGCGCGGTGACACGGTAGCTGTGCGCCAAGGCCGCCACTCACCGCTCTTGCGCGGACTGGTTCGACGACCTATTGATAAAATACAGTGTACTGTATGCCAAACATAATTATATTGCTGATTTTAGCAAATCCGATATTATTACTTGTGAATAAATAACGATCAATATAGGTATTTGGAGTTGATGCAGATGAGGGTCTATCTATCGGTATCATTATTTTATTTAATGATTGCGCATAGGTGCACCTGTTTATTCATGGTGATAATAGATAATAATTGGTCGCATATGAAAAATATTTACCAAAATGTTATAATATTCAATTGTGGCATTTATATAAATTAAAAAAATATCTGTGATATCAATCAAATTTATCTGAAAAATTCACAAATTTATTTCTATAAACAATATGGCCACTGCGACATATAAAATCTATCAACCACTTAATTACTTTACATACATTTAAAGAGAGTACATATATTTTAAGAGTATGACGTCATCTTCAAACCATAATCTTGTAATAGCAAAAAAAATAAATTTATTTTACAAAAAATAGGCTACTCTATTGCGTATCGTAATTTAAGTAATGTCTCGAGATTATCTATACTATTCAAGTCGAGCTAAAAATTATAAAAAAGATGATATATCACAACGATAGCCCATCTAATGATGTCATGTGATGGATGGTGATATTTGTGACACCCATAAAATTACACAATAAAATATGTTCTAAACTAAGGACAAAGATTAATTCCACTGGGAATTATTACATCATAGTTTCCAAATTTGAAATAACAGTCATATATTTATAAAGTAACCTTTTCTGTGAGAAGAAATATTTAATATAAATAATTTTTTCGTGCCAATTATCTAAATATACTACTATACTTAATAGTATGAAAATAATAACAACCAATAACACAAGAAAAAATATGCGAAAAAAAACATAGGATTACAGAATCTTAAAAATAAATTTTAAATCTGTATGTTTGTAGACTTTTATGTTGTCTCTGGTTTTAAAAATATACTTCCATAAATCATAAGTACCATAGTACGTATTTACCTCTATATAATTTCTTGCAACGATTCAAATGTATGTTATTTTGTATTCTGATATTTGCTCGTAACTAGGCTCTAATTAAATTCAATTTTCGTTTCACAAATCACATAATAATACTTGACCTACATTCCCTTTTCCACTAAACACACCTCACTGCATTCAAAAGGTCGGTTAAATATACGTTTATTGAGACGTAAAGGTGCTTCAACATCTGTTTTGTAAGTTACAATAAGTGTATATATAATATTGTAAGTAATCGCGTCATAAAATATATTTTAAATAACATTTGGACACAATTTTAAGTTTAATTCACGAAATCCAAAAAATATTTCACACACGGTACCAGTTTCGATAACTGGCCAATTAATCTAAATACTGCATCTAGATCCGTTCTGGGTTTGTAAAACACCCATAATAAAGGGAATCTTAGTGTGGCACAATGAATGCAAAATGTACGATTTTGTTGTATTACGAACTCGTGCCAATTATATAATGGGTATAATACGAGAAGATGACGCCTTCTGTACTTTATATGCCAAGCGTTTCATATTATATTGTCAATTGCAGTCAAATCGCCGTTGTCAAACCGTCAAATTAATTAATGTATGACATACGCTCAGACCGCCGCCTTACGACAAAAAATGTCAATGTCGTATTGGTAGTATAATAGTTTCTGATTATGCCTTACCGCCATGTTCATTGTTCATCATTCCTTCCCTCCCAACGACAGAATATATCGCCAGGCATCCTTGAGAAATGTCTGATAAAGAAAGACATCTCGAGGCCCGCAAATTCTTTTTAATGTTCGAAGCCATTTTTAAATAGATAAAAAAACGTATTTTGCATTTATTATTGTAACAAATCTTGAAAATAAATTTAAAAAAGCACAAGTAAAAATCGTTAATATAACATAAGTTTACAATTGATGTAAATATGGGCAGTGTGGTAGCGCCATAATATTACAAAGTTGGGTGCTTGCGTATGTAAGCTATATCGTCTTTGAAAGTTACTTATTTATGAACTGTCGTATTCGACTGCTCGCAGAATTATTGCTGTTGACCCTCTTTGATTCTTAAAAACGAATCTTGAACTCAAGTAAGTAACTTTTCATTGCCGTTATTCGAAAATTTCGGATTAAAGTATAATCTGTTATTAAAATATTGTTGCGCTTCGAAATCAGTGCCTATAAGTACTTATTTTATTATTCACTATAATATAACTTTTTTATTTATTAAATTTTAAATGATACAAACTAATCAAGTTCAACAGTAGTCATGCGATCTTGGCTGCAATCATTTCTATGTATTAAGTATTATATCTCTGTTTGGGTAAATCCCCATATCTAATTCTACGAGAAATCTGAAACATACTCCATCGATACTTGTTCTTGTGTTTCCCAAATTCCAGTGAAATCAACAGCGTAGTTCAATGACAAATCCCTTACGACCACAACAATTGTCGAAAGTTGATCCAATCAAGCTGATTCAAAACGATTAAAAGAATAGTTCCTTCATAAGAAATCGATAGCAATTGAGCCATGTCACAGTCGAATAGAAATACCCTATCAGTATGCGCACAGATCGTATCGTGAATGACAATGAGCCCCCAGTAGATTCTCAGGGCGAGCAAAGAACGGTTTTGAGAAAACAATATTCTGATAGAATGCGCGTTGAATACGAATGCCATACAAATTCCTCTGTCGTCATTCCTCAATTTGTTACATGAGAACCGGATGACAGGATCACTTTTCACTAGTTACTTGTATGGTAAATAAAACTGGAACACTTGAAATTTATAAAGGGAACTAAGGAGGAAAATGAGCATTATGAAGAAAATGTTTATGACTTAAATTTTTCCATAAAAATGGGAGTAGTTTACCAATCATCACTTGGCCTGTGTGAAGAATTGTGACCTAAACCCTTTCATAATTTGTCTTAAGAGAGCTTTTATTGTATATGTAATAAATAGTGGCGTGTAATGCAGCGCTGTTTGATTCGTTGTACATAGGTACTAGAGACCTATATTTTTAAAACCCTGACTTAGAAAAGTTCGTTAGCAATTTCATTACTAAGAGAGCGATCCGTTTCTAGAACATCCCTTGACTATAATCGACACTTGATATTTATCGTTTAAAATAACAAATCTCTCAATAATATCTATTTTACATAAAAAATACCAATTTTCTATAAAACAATGCGAATGACACCTGCGCTAACCACAGATGGTATTTTATTTTTACATAAGGTTTTTCCACATATTAAATTATTCTAACTTCGTTTGGCTATGCTCCAGGCTCTGCAGAAATCATCGTATAAAAAATATCTTCTACGTGTATAGAATTCAGTTGTTTTATATGCTAATATTCTATTTCTATCTTTGCAGAATCGGCCTCTGCGGATTCGACAACCCACACCGAGATCAGAAAACAGAGGACATCAAGAAACACATAGGACAGGTAATTATTTATATCTAATAAAATAGTACATGGCTTATACATGATAAGCCAAATAAGTAATTTGGCAGATAAATTATACTCAAATGTACTGTACAGAACTTTGAATTTAAAACTGAAATTGACCGTTTCAGTGGGATTGTAATATCAAATTTTATGACGATGAAACAGCCTAGAACCTTGAGTGCCGATCCTAAACTTTGTTGAACAATAAACCATTAAAAATATATTGATTTTATTCCAAAAATTCATGTGAAGCTCATTCAAACAAAGAATTAACATAAAAACATTCCAAAAGCACATATGCTAATCATCATACTGGCCCTAATGAGTTGCGCGTGTCATCATCTCATTGCGAAGCTAAAAACGGTAATGACCGAGAATCTTGAAAATTCAAAGCCTCTATTTCGCCATATAAACAGCTAATACTTTATATCTTAGCGAAGCCAGCAAAATCCTCACCCAAAGAAGCCAACATCTGCCGACCTTAGATCTTAAGATCATGTAAATCAGTTGCCTTGACTTAAAAGCTTTCGCTTAAATGGTCCCTAAACAGAATAACCTTAGGATCTATATCAAGGCTTTAGTAATCCGTGTAATTAGGTAAATGGTATAAAAGTGTATTGTCATTATTTTTAAAACGTATAAAAGGAATAAATGATAACATTTTTTCGTTAATAGTAACCATTCCAACCCAAGGCGTGTCCGACTGATTCTCTTTATTTATAAACAAATTTAAAATAAATAATTAAACAAAAAAAAAATAAACACGATATACTCATGTCTGCACACAGTGTGCTCACCAAAATAATCTCAAAGATGTCTCTGTCAACACAATGGACTATGGCTTCAACCCTTTTATTATTAAACTGCATAAAACACAAGCAATTATTCCCTATAAACTCAATGTTGTTGACACCTAACAAAACAACCAATTCAGACCACAAAAACCAATAGCCACAGAAGAGATTTTTTACAAAAGGTCAACAAAACTTAACAAAATGTCCAGAACATCAACCGCATCGAATCTTGAGCAACCATGACGTAACGCTGAGACCTGATAGACGGCAGAGTCAAAAATAATTAAGCTAGGTCACGCCCACCTATTAAAAAGGTCATTATTATACGAAACACGGGTAATAATAACCCTGGCTTAGCTGGGCTTTGATGGGTTCAGACTTATGATTTGGGTAATGGACGCTCGGGAATTTGAAGTCAGGTGCATGTTACAACTGACGCAATTTTGTTACAAGTAGTTAAATCTGTGGTTAATGTTCATGTCCATTACTAACACATACTTTATGTTTCTTTAGATCAGCTAAAATGTAAAAAATACTTATTCGTTTTGTTTTTAGCTTCAGTAATAATCATTATGGAAATATTTAGAATATATATTTTTTTAGTCATTTATTTCTGAAATAATAATAATAATGTTTTTTTTTCACTACATAATATGTATGTACAAGTAAATTATTATATGGTAAAAGTAATCAAAATTTAAACTTTTATGAGATAGCAAATTTTGTAAGATATGTTTTATTTTTGAACGCTTTCCCAGGTAACAAGCTTAGACACTTATCTTATGATGTTCTACCTGTAACGATTAAGCAGATAAAACGTTTACGAATTACATGTTTGATATCTAATCGTCCTAGAATAAACAGAAATATTTAAAAATACAGCAATACTAATGGAACTATAGGATAATAAATGAATGAATCACATACATGTAACTTGCTAATGTGAGTGATTTTAATTCGAGTCTGATTGAATAAATGACTTCATCGACGAGTAATTGATTAAAAAATATTAACAAGCAATCATCAATAATAGTAAATACAGGTTGTATCAAATAAAGTATATATCGAAGCATTAAATTAGGACTTTGTTACGTTTTCTCTCACAGAGCGTAAAGGTTATTGGAATGTTGTAATCATTACTGAACAAATAATATACAAAATTTATTAAACGGCCTTAAGGTCCATCGCCGGATACAAACTATTGCGATATTGTACATTTAAAAATGTCAGGCTTAAAGTAGAAGGCAGAGTGCACTAGAATGTAGGCGTACTGGCTAAGTACTTCGCGTAATCAATGCAACTAAACTTTACAAGATTTCAATAGAACTTTACAACTATTTGACGCAAGATATTTATGGACCAAAATTACTGCTTAATTACACATAATTGTATGGCCTAGGACATATAAAATAAATCTAATTTAAATCTAAATCTTCATTAAATATAACTTCTTAAAAAAATCTAGAAATTAAAGAAGATAGGTACCTACATAGATAAAATAAAAAAAGAAAAAGTCGTGGGGTTGTTAATTATGAAAATTAAATAAAAAAAACAAAATTTACTTGAATTTAATTATAGAATAAAAACACTTATAAAAGCCTAAATAAAATTATACTTATTTCGGTTACTAAAAGAAGTACAATCGAAATACGCCATAAATACAATAACTAATAAATATTTGCAACAACCCGTATATGGTATTTGGTACGTACAAGGAAATGATCTCGCAGATGAGGTCCTATTAGAGAATCAAGCGCTAACGATTGTAGATGAAAACAAACGAACGAACAATGGCATCGAAATATCTGACATTCGAATGGTGTATGGTAACGAGCTGTCGTGTACAAGGTCTACGGTCTGTGTATTAGCGAAAATTATGTCTAACACGGCTATTACTGTACTGGTATAATGTATACAGGCTGTTGTTGCCTTAAATGTAAAATGAACATTGTTAATTACAGTTAATACGATACGGAATATAAAAATAATATTAAACGGAAATACTATCGTATACCTATGTATTTGTTTATTTAGTTGTATATATATTTCTCTTTAAATCTGCCGTATAAAAGTAGTTTTAACATTGTTTTATTTTTAATCCCTTTTAATGTACACTTTACAAACTACTTTTAAAGAGGAATTTGAATTGATAAAAATATTTGCTTAGTTTAAAAAACTTAATGTCTGAGTGAGAAAAAGTGAATGTAATGAGATTGTCTGAATCAGACAAGAAAGATGTAATAAAATTGAACGAACAAACACGAATCTGTTGAGTAATTAACAGACAGACAGATACTTTGCAAGTCTTATAAATAACAAAATTATGGACATAAGATTCGTACGAAAATTAAAAATGCAAATGTAAATAAATTAATAAATGAAAATAAACAAATCAGCAGGGGTTTCGTCTCACTAAAGGAGCGATAAAGTAAACTGTATTTTCTCGTAAAGTATAAATATTTTATGGACACTTCAAAGATACAAACATTTTACAAATAATATATTTGTGAACGACAAGAAAAAGTGTACTGACGGGTAACCTTAGTAGTGAATAAAATAAAAATCTGCGTATAATTATATGTATAAATAAAAAAATGAAAATTTTGTTGCCTTTGACTCTGATAAAGGCAAAATTATGAAACTTTGCATTTAACTAACTTGACTTTTAAGAAAGTTTTAAGCACTGTAACGCTACGATATTGTTTATAAATGGGGTTCACAGATATTTATAAAATTGATTCATTAATATAATTTTAAATGTGAACATACTACCACTGTTTTCTAAGGAAGGTAACACACGAGCGACAGTGGACGAAGACGCGATAGATCGTGTCGACGACTATTTCCTACAATTATTGACGATTGCTGACGACAGATTGCGACAGTCTACGATATTCAAAGTCGTCGAAATGTGTTTTGTCGTGTATTAACTCCCAAAGGTTACTCAGTATAGTAAAGAAGTGACGCAAGAATCTTCGTGTGAACATTAAATGTTGTTATGTGTATAACATTTGCTCTTGAAAATAAATCACCCGAATATAATCTTTATGAGTTTTGAAACACTTAATGTAAGGTAGAGCTGACCTTAACAGACTCGCCGACAAGTAGGCAAAGAAACAAGAGATTCATAATGGGATGGCATATTATTTACTCTGAAAGGTAACATACTCGTAAATATATTATTCGGCTTGGACATTACTTTTTAAGGGATATTTTTATTTTATTTTTAAGAGTCATATAGTAACGTTAGTGTTCGAAATATCCCTTTCAGACGATACTGTATTCCAACTCGAAACGTAGGGAAACAGAATAGGTATACGAGGAGTTCTTCGGGGATAGCAATGTAACTTACCTCGGGCAGGAATTTATTTTCATTTGGGGCTGATTTGACCATAAGCAGCATTCGATGTGAATTACCATCAGTGGATTGCATGCTTCTTAGCTATTTCAATTCATAAAAAAATACTTTAATCAAGTATTTGAACACATGCTGAAAGTAAAGTTGTAATTACGTTTTTTTTCATAAGACACTTATAATAATGGGTAGCTATGTAAACACATTCTTGCTCATCAGACCTGATATTTTAATAATTTCAACGATCAAGATGATTACCTGTTACGCCGCTCCACTAGATTGCAATATCGCAAAGGTCACCAGTTTTGGTTCATGTTATATTTGTAGCAAAAAGATTAATAACTATGATCTTGGTTTTTCGAAACTCAAAATGAAAGAGGTCAGGTATGATGAATTAGGGATACCTAACAAAGGTCTGCTGCAGGTTGTTATTTACAACCTAGAATTAGGCATTAGATATGCATCCCTATCATTTATTAAGTCTGAGATACCTTGTGCACACACGAAATTCTTGGTTTTTCCAATAATGTGATGCGATGACACCTATTAAGTTAAAAATATAAAATAATAATATTTATTAGTTAAACAATGGATGCTTCCAATCCTGTAATAAATTAAATCGAACATTCCATACAGGAAAACAAAGGCCAAAAAACGGTAAGCTATACTTATAAACATAACACTAATAAAGAAAGTAGTAAGGGACATACATACCTTTATCAGAGCCAAAGACAAAGGTAGCGTGGTTTCATACATACGGTTTTCCTAAAGTGAATATTTTTATAGTACATAATTTCATACACCGACAGCTATGCATCATCATCAGCATCAGGTCCGCTCGAGTGCACCGGTGGCATTTGACAATTAAGGCGTTTCAAGTCAATTGCTACACTTCCCGCAACCGGCAGTTGCCACCGATAATTTTAAAGAAGACTATCACGATCGTAGATTAAAGGAATTAGGTCAGATTTAAAATAAGGTGCTAGAATATATGCAATATCTTTTGTTTACTGAAATATTTTAACGAGGGCACGGAACGCTGAGGGTAATGTTTTTCGAGCGTATGCATGTAGCAATATGTATGTACGAGTATATCTCATTATTTGAAACATCCTGTGGCTTAAACGGCTTGACGAATTTTAACGTATGAAGTGTCGTTAGAATCGTCGAAAATGTAGGAGTTATATAAGCTTTATCTAGCAATCCATTTTTTTCGTTTTCATTATTCATTAATTAAATTTAACCCGGGACCATTTTTTACATTTCCCTTTTACACAGCGGTAGCTGGTGAAAATAATTTAAATACTAGTTTCAAAAAAATTTACCTAAATGACTCTCACTTATTGTACGTGCTCGTATGTTATTAGAGTAAAATTTAGCATCGCAGCAATGCAGCAACTGTCACTTATCCTTTATATTTGTTAATTATGATATAACACCAAATATATTTTTACCAAAAATGGAGTGTATCAAAGGAGACCTTCATGTAGGTTCGTGCCCTTTGTGATAAACAATAGGATTATTGTCAGCGTCATTCATATTCTCTAACCTTATTTTGGATAAGAATTTGATTTATTTTTATTTCATTTGTCTCCCACCTATATCTTTTTTTGGTAATCAGATTACTCCATAATAATATCTTATTTGGTATCCGACATTTAAAAGAATTCACCAGTGAATTGGATCAATTTTTGATGGCTATTCCCAAAAGTGTATTGTTGGCAGCAGAAATATTTAATATTCATATATTCCGATTTATCTCCATGACTTGACGGTTTCCTTGACATTTTGAAAGATAATGGACCATTCTTAAATTTTAATGTATGAAAAATCAAGTAATAATAGTACTCTGTCCTTTTTCGTTTCACTGAAAACTAGTTAGTTTAAAATTTAATTATAATATCAGCAGGAAATTCACTATTAGCGCTAATCATATGAGTGAATGACTGTTTTGTTTTCTCACGATATGTATTATGTTGTCTAATTATTGTGTTAATATTTATGACTACCAAAATCCCAATAGCTTTTTTGCTCTTAATCCTAATTTAGTCTTTAATAGCATGCGCCAACGTGCCACATGCATTAACATTAAGTCACTTCTCGAAATCGGGACCCACACAACAATAGACTCTGACATGCTCCAGCAATCTTAAAATCTAGTAAAGGTCGTTGATGTCATAGGTCAAACGATTATTGGAACCTATTCTTTTGTTGAACGCCCCTGTCAAATCATAAATCAAATATGTTTAAGTTTTTCAGCCAGTGACCTTGTATTTTTTGGTTTGGAAGGACGTAATATGACGTAATCTTAACTGTTTTTCCGCTAAATACAAAGAGTACCGTATCGCACGTTGTAAGAATTTAACATGAACGTGATCGATCTTTTGATAATTATGTTAATTAATTTTATCAATAGGTATTCATGTATTATAATATATTTTATTGAGATAAAAGTGTATTCGATAATAATTGAAAACAAGATGATGATAACGATGAAGTTTTGTAAGTTGTTCGCTCGCACGTGGATAAGTAATATTTAATAGCGTGTTTTTGTAATAGTGAATTGTACATTTGTAAGATTGAAGATAATATATGAAAACGTTCGTTGAGGTTGTTCATGTTGGTTCAATGCGAACCTAATTTATTCACAGTCAATAAAGTTGGACTACACAGAATGACCATAACCCTCATTAACGTGTCCCGGTCTTGGAAACCAGTAATCAATCTCTCCATTTTTGTCAACCAAAGTTTCAAATTAAAAGTTGTGGTCAGCAAAAAATTACTGTAATTGATTATTGCTAACAACCATTAGTAGTTAAGGCTCTAATAAAAATAGCGTTGTGTGAATTGTCTAAAATGCTCTCTATCTCACACTGAACCCTTTGACTATTCTAGCTCACTTTTCTGATGCACTTATTTGTTCTCAGGGCGTCAAAATCAAAATGGACGACGCAGGCAACATACTCATCAGGCGCTACTCCAAGAGTAGTGTGTTTGTGAAGAGTACGGCGGCCACCAGCAACGAAGAGACCGCGATAGGACAAGACATAGTAAAACTACCTGGATATGCTCTGGAACAGGAGAAAATTTTTAAGGTAATATATCTTTTTTATGTATAATTCATAATACTTTTTATTATGAACCCTAGTATGTTTTTAGCAGACATGTGTACTTAATTGATAAAGCCAAATTAATAACGATTAGCTCGATACGAAATTAGAAGAATATTGAAAATCTATTTTGATAATAATGAGTCAACTTTTTATGGCTTTAGTTTAGTATTATTAAGACATTAGCCAAAATACACTAATTTACTTGTTATATTTGGTTCGGTAGGTATCAAGACCTAAATTATTTCCATCCTTGACATTTCATGTTCCATAAATTATCCGAACAATATGCATAATTATACCAATTAGAATTTCTGAAATTGTGTATTCGAAACCATGCTTGGTTTTAATGATTACTTGAATGCTTAATATTTAAAGAATTTGCTTAGCAAATTCCAGTAATTATTTCTTGTTACATGCTACAGTGATTTTACCAGCAATATCGTAATCAACAAAAATTTGGGCAACTTTTATCTTTGATGCTACTGATGTTGCGACACTTAATTTTGATGTAAGTGCCGTAAAAACTGACCATATGTTGGCATATACGAAATATGTGTGTTTTACCTACACTGTACTCCAATTTAGGTACATGAAATACATGTTCGGTAGTCCGTAAAGATGGATGATTTATGTAGTGAAATATTTAAGTTTAAGTACTGATTTAATCGCTACTTACAAAAAACCCAGCTGGCTTAGGAAGATTGTACCTAATCGATTCCCAAGATTTTTCAACTTCGTTGAAGTTATTCTATAATGAAAAAGGACCATCTAAACTTGTATCCCTATAATTACCTTTTCATTAAACATCTCGTCAAGGCATAGTAATTGTGTTCCCATTAAGTCCATGTAAATACCATACGTCTATGATTTCCGTCCGTTTCGTCACAACTAAAAACAATGTAAGGAGTGAGTCTAAAAAGCCGAACATTACTCTTAATGTTCGTTGCATTGTTCGTTGGTCATTTGTGGTGCATCACGAGTGAATTCGTGCACGATTTTTACTTTGACCGTGGCATTGCCTAATAACTTCTTTCTCTAATGTTCTTACGAAATCTTTGACCGTCATAAGCAACATCTCTGTTCTGACACTCATTTCATTCAATATTAACACGATCTTGACATTATTATAAATGTCTTTATATAGAATGAGATGATCTTTATCATAATATTTCTCTCTTCAAAGTAATAAAATCACTTTAAACCAAAACCCTTCTTCTTATTAAATAAATTTTAATATATTCTTATTTATTCACATGAGAATATTGAAAGTAAGTCAGTAGTCAGCTTTAGATTTTCAATTAAACGGGCCGAATCAAACAATAGAAGATCCACTTCCTAGTAACAAGAAACGTTCGTTAGAAATTCATACACCATTAACTACCAGTTTTACGTAAGTACTCGCAAGAACAATGAGAGAAGATAGCACTATTAAGTAAGGAAAAGAATGGTCATTGCCTCACTTATTTGTTCGAATCTTATTCTATTTCCTTGGGAGTAATGAAAGCGATTTCGCAGAAAGCAAAGTGCTTATTGTCTATTGCTAAAGCCAAAACAATGAACAACCGCAGTTTCAATTAATAGCTGTTGTGATAGCATTTCCATATCTCCGACGGTTTATTAAATTTAAAGCATCTAGATATTAGTGTTATGCGGATGCTCCACTAGCTTACGTTTGTGGATTTTCCGAAATTCTCCAAAAGGCAAACAGAATGTCAGATGACAGTATTCTAACACCCACGTTGTGTACATTTGTTTGCAAATACCTATACTCGAATCGAAAGAACTGCTTGTTAAAGAGTTCCTTCGAGACAATACTTAATGTCGAAACTAACTGATCCCTGAGATTTTTTGTGCGATCCGTCTGAGTTCCCACACCGAATTCCCTCGTGACTAAATTGATATAAAACAATGTTATCGTGTTCGTCCATGTCAACCGGGTTGTGGTTTCCGAGAGCTCGGGTATTAAGTGTCTGTTTATTAAACTTAATTAAAACGTAAGGATCAAATGTCAGAAGGATTATTCCAAGAAGCACTTTGGGAACATCATTTCATAATGTTCTTTTGAGAATGTCATGTCATAACACCGTGTAATTGAAACATTACCGTCTCGTTTATTTTGGTCATTTTAGCATTACTGAGCTTAGTTATAAAATATCTAGATCTAAACCTATTCGTACATGAGACAATGGTTGAATATCTCAAGTTCCTATCTTCCGAGTATTAATTACAGATTCAATATATCATCAGAGAATAGGGAACTATCAAAACAACAGGACACGTAATAGCCAATTACGTAATACAACAATACCGTGGGTTAACAATTAAAATTCTCCCAAACGTGCCTTCAATGTGTCCAATGACTTACGAATACTGGAGGCGGCAATTTTTATCGATACCATCGACAACTCTTTTCACGTTGTCTGGTTGCATTTAGACGGACATCTTGATGCAGTCGGCCACAGCGCGTGGAAACGCATCAGTTGTGTAATGACTTTATAGGCCTCATTCAATTTCGATGATGCATCTGACTCGGCATTTTATTTTTAGGGTTCCCTATACTCTTTATGATTATTAAAAAAATGACAGATCATTTTTGATTAAATGAAAATGATTAAATATACGCCTGATATGTATACTGATGTAGCTGATAAGCATGTAAAGCATGATGAATAATAAACTTATACTAAAGGACACTCGTAAAGACCATCAAGAGTAGTAAAATATTGCAAAACATCAGACCTATAGCGTAACCTAAATGTTGAATGAATCATAATCCTGTAACTTAATAGACGAGATACATTCACTCAAGTATAGACTTACTTTGACTTATCTAAACGAGGTTCACGCTTGGCCAGTTGCTTTAAATTCAATATAATACCATTGCATTTGTTTGATCGAGCGATTGTCTTTTCATTACCGACCGAAGACTTGTTATGTAATATTAATTTGATAAGATCATCAAAGAGATTATATTGATTCATCTACTGCTTGGGTTGATGTTTAAAATGCTGTAAATGAAGTTGAGTTATTCCACTTTCTTTGATCTCTATCAGCAATTTTGTATTAATTAAATTACTTGGCACAATCTACATCTGGTTTGATGTTTTTTTAGATATTCAGAGACCCTTGTCATCGATTATGTAACGCAACTCGTGTACTAATGTCAATCCATGTTTGATATGTTAATATGAAATCTTGATTGGTGTGTTAATTTTAAAAACGAAAGTTACTTCTATTACATAAATTAATTTAGATATATATTATCATTCTATGTTATCATGACGTCCATGTGAAAAAACTATTGCAAATAGACCTAGCGATTTCCACTTAAGAGATTTTCTCACGTTTTTGCTTGCTAATATAACTAATTTTCAACATTAAATATGACTGAAAATTTCAAAACTATTCACGTTTTTTATTCACTCTAATTATAGTTAGTATATAGTTAATTTTATTCTATTTCATTACATATTAGCATATTTTTTCTTTTCTGTTGAAGTAAATCATAATTATTTTTGTAAATACGACCTCGATTTAATAGCTTTCCTTGTAGAATTCTGATGATTTGAATAAGACAACTAAGATTCCCTACATAAGTCGAAGATCCTTTATCGCACAGGCAAAAATTCATAGAACTAGACCGCATATATTATTATGTACCTATCGAGAGATTTAAAATAGCTACATGAGCACTAGGCCATCTTGAACCCGTGTCACGTATTCTTCTAACAATTCTCCTTTTTACAGCTGTTCGACATGAAGAAATTCCAGTCGAACGTGAACCGGGAGCTACGCCGCGCGTACCCAGACCGCAAGAGGCTGGAGACGCAGTGCTTGTCCGCCGTCGCCTTCGTCAAGTCTGACGGCGACCTCTTGGAGTGCCCCATCTGGGTTCTCGTCATCAACGTCGTCGCTATGGACATGCTCAAGTCTAAATTGCCTCCAGGTTAGTAGAATTTCCTTTTCATCCTTAATGTTTTTGTTGGACCTTCCTTGTGTGAACTATCCCACCACTATTACACATACGAGTACATACATATACCACATTCCACTATTTCTTAGCGGATTATTTCTAAGATCGACTTTAGGAGTAGGGACTTTAGGACTTAAAATCTACGCAGGTCCTATTCTTTTGATGTTTAATTAAAATTTTATTAAGTCTCCAAGAAACTTACATGCATAACTTTCAATAAAATTACTGTAATATTTTTTTGCGTCACTATCACAAATATATTGGTTATGTTAAATTTGTAGGTAATTATTTTTTGTTATTTTCAACGACTGCACTTGCAGGTATAATTAGAGTAAAGTAATGTAAGTAGTTACCAAAAACTTCGGGGACCAGATGGAAACAAATTTTGATTAAAAACATTCAGTTAGTATTCATGTTTAATCATTTAAGTGATTCGTAAAACACGTGTATAAAGTAATTAATGATATTTCTTAGAAATGCGAAACGGTAATTTCTCGTTGGTCATCTTATTATGTCATTATACGTGATTGGCATTCTTTATCCTAAAAGGAAATGTATTTTTTATATACCCACTAATACGTTATGATCAACTTTTCTAAGAAGAGTATAATTCATTTTCTATACCCCCTGCAAAAATTTACTGTGTTTCTAATAAAATCAAACGTACTTAATATATGTCGTTTCCCGGTCGCTCAAACATCAAATTGGAAGCCCTAGCGGTAACTCAAGTAACAGGGTGGTAGATTACGCAATAATCCCTCAATGGTCGTCCTAATAGTATCTATAGTATCCAATGGTTATCCTAAATGGGTTAGCGAATGTCAAAGTGGAAACACAAAGAATCACTGTCTTCATTTATTTTTGCTTAAGGAAAGGAAGTGAAATAACATCAAGTTTCCTTGCCATAAGAACAATGACATTTACGGTGCATTTTTTGCTTGATATGGTCCATTCAATACATAGTAACTATGAACCGTGTATCCGGGTGACAAAGACCTTGGCTGCGTTACAATCATAAGGCGCTTTCTGTTCAATGATCACTTGAAAGCTTACACACATAGATATAACGTATGTATTACGGATCTCATTATTACTACAACAATAGAATTCGTTGCTTCGAGTAACATAAAGTCCAATGACAAGTTATATTTAGTAGATTCTATATTTTGGAATATAAGCGGAAATTGGAATGTTGGATTTAATTCAGATTTGGAGTTAGAACGGACACGTTACGGATACAACATTTATTGACTCGGAATTGAACTTGGAACGTTCGTCTTGTTATACAAATATCGGGACGTTATTATAATCTTGATCGAGATTTTGATATTTGTTTCCACTAACTTTATATTGTGGTAACCTATTCATATATAGATATGATTTTAATAATTAAACCTTAACAGAGTCTAGAAAAATAATATACCGTTAATAGTTTGTAAAACAAAGGCTTTAGGCAATCACGATCTTCGCAAAAACGCATAAAAAGCGCCCTTAACATCACTCATCACACATCTTGAGAACATCATTATACGCGCAAAAAGTCTAAATCGAGAAATCCCATTGTATCATTAACATCATTGTTACAACTAAATGGGAGAATCCGACACACTTGAATACTACTGCCCTTTATATTAATATTAAGTTTCATTGTAGCTGCAATTTGTCATTAATCGAGCGTTGACTGTACCTACAAAAGGAAAACGTTTTAAAGCACACCATTCACGGACCGACTACATCTCTTACGATTGTAATTTGTATTGGCGCTACAACTTAATGGGCCATGTACTAAAAATGACGTATAATCCAAAAAAGCTGTTTGAGTTAACAAAAAATAATTACTGATGAGTTCAGATTGATTATTTAGTGGAAATTAGTTAAACATAAATATGGATTTATTAATTCAGAAATTCATTTGAACAGTCATCATTCATTAATCATATCAGTTTATCAAAGTAAGTCATTGAAGAAATGGATATATCAAACAGACATTAAATTATCGATCCAGATCAAGAATTTCATATGATGTTCATACGATGAGAAAGGTGGTCTAATTATAACAAATTGCTTAATTAACTCGCGTACGAAGTCGGTGCATTAGTGGCGCGCCTTAGCGATGACTATTCTTTGTCGGTATAAATAATTATAAAAAGATAAAAATGATCGTACTACCGTCTCACAGGGCACGGGTTCGGAATAATTGGCACAATCATCAAGGTGACTGACAGGTAAGGCTGGTGGTCTACATGACGCAAATCGATTGGCTCATCGTTAGGGCTTACGATTGATACAATGTTGCGATGTACTCGCATATGACGTCATTTTACTTTGTAAATTTAATTTATTTATATGTCATTTAAGTTTCGGAATGCTATGTGTTGGTGCATAATAATTGGTGAAATAATTCATTATGAAAACCTTTTAGAGGCGATCGTTGGTCTATCCAAAATATAGTTCTTCAAAGTAAAATGTTATTTATTTTCTAACATCGATAAGTAATCTATAACAAGCCTATAGGTGTGGTAAAGGCTAAGGGTCAACTTAGTTCCCAAAGGTAGCTACGCTTCCGTAGCCAACCTCCAGTAATCTAATCTTATATGGGGTTGATTAAGTACTTACGTCCATGGGCGGCTGTTGCACTTACCATCAGAAGGACTACATGCTCGTATGGTATTCAAAAAAATGTTTAATAGTCTTACAAACGAAAAGACAAGTAGAATGATTCCATTTATATTTTTTTCACTATTAATAAAAAAGTCACAGTTAGAATAAAATCAAGTTAGCATAGCGTATCTCACTCACTACATTAAGCAATAGTAATATTGACTATTCATCCCAAATTGGTATAATTACGTCTTATACATAGCAGAAATAATTACAGTTTTATGATTCAAAACTGCTACTGTTTTGGAGCAGAGGTATAATCAGAAATATATTATTAACGCGAAGCCTGACCTAAATATCCGTTGAGAAACATATTGCTCGCTCAGATTGAACTCAGATACTATCAGATACTAGATTCTCACAGTCCACTTTTATAATGAGCCCATTGCCTTTTCGGTTAAATGCTATTGAATTGAAAATAAGTTTTTTTTTTATATAGGTAATAACTACAGTTTCGGTTGCTGGGTCTTATATGAAAAGGTTATTATCATTTAAGTATGGAAGTGAAGGAAATACTTATGAATTTTTAAACAAACAGTAAAATACAAATTTGTCGTTTAACCAAATATTGTTACTTGTTTAACAACATAGATAAGTATAGATATCTCACCTTGTAATTGAAGGAAGCCATTAAATGCTTCAACGGCTGACAATTCTGTCAGCCATTTAGTGGCTGTCATGGTGTAATTTACGCGGAACAATGCCGACATGCGCAGTTAAGACATGAAATCGAAGCAAAAGTGCGGAGAAATATCGTTTCATTCGTAAATGGTCTAAAAACTACATTTTTTAATATTTGTCAAACACGACAGTGACAGTTTCAATTGTCAAAACTAGTTACATTTTCTTGTTAGGAGTGAGTAATCTTTACTAATATTGTTTACCAAACGTAGTTTATATTCTGCAAAGGTTTCATAAGTTTAGTGTTTTATTGTACTTTTATTCTAAAAACTGTCAATTCACTGTATTTTCAACGATAAAAAACATTGAACATGTACAGAATTTCTAGATATTGATTTAACATTATTTTTCTACGTTAATAACAAAAGAATTCGACGAATGTCTGCTAATAACGAACAATTAGCATAATATTGAATGTTAAATATAAAATATAGCATTCATAGAATTTTTATACAAAACGTAGGATGTTTGTGATTATTTCATTATTCGTATAAAATAATATTTCCGCAATAAAAACTATATTCTCAAGTTCATTGCTAACCTGCTAATTCCTCGATTCTGATTCTTTAAAATCGATACACGTTTTTATAATCGTATTTTTAAACACAAGAAAACCCGATCGAAGCGTCAAGTACTCAACCATCAATACAACAATGAATAATATGACAGTTATTGAACAGTGCTCTTAGTATGAGTTTTTACGTTTTTACAAAAATGACTGTTTTTGTATTTGTTTACGTATTTGCCCATACATTTCTAATCAGCGTTCCTAGCGGACTGTACCAGAACTGATTGTATATGTATGGAAAATACAAAAACAGTATTTTTGTAAAAACGTAAAAACTCATACTAAGGGTACTGATTTGAAATTGGTTTAATGAAGTGTTACTACATTGTATTTTAGGTAATCTTATCATCTATGGTTGAATATCTAAATAACTAATAACCTAATTAAAATGAACCAAATGAACCGTTTAACAGTTTCTGAACAGAACCATGTAATCATAGTATTTTGTAGTATTATTCAACCTCAAATCAAAATTCAAAATCCAAAAAAGTTAAAATTATTCATAAACAAAGTTGTAAGCCAAAAAATTAATTTAATTTAAAACCTAATACAGTTTAAATAATCTACAATTTAATGTTAGTTGGAAGTATAAAAAACCTTACACAGGAAATAATTTTGTCCAAACCATTTTATTACTGAGAGCGCTTAATACGAAATTGAATTAAAATCTAATAAGCGCTGTACATGTGTTCGGAATTCATTTCCGCATACATATATGATTACTTATACATAGGATACAAACTAATTAGTAACGTTCTTTTAGTAATAAAGTTAAATAATACAACTTAATACGTTGTTTAAATTTTTTGTACATTTTACTGAATGAAATGATTCAATTAAAATCATTCTTAGTTTGTTAATTGAATAATAATTATTAATTATTGAATAAGAATAAATTATTATTAATTATGAATAATCGAATAATAATTAATTATTATTATTTAATTTAAATGAAATTATTCAATGAAAAAATATGTTAATTACAGTGTCAGGAATATAATTTAAGACGTTGTCAGGATTGAAATATTTATTTATATGTACTTACATATTTTTCCTATGTCCCATTGTATGGACGGTGTTTAAAATGGTAAAATTTATGTGTTTTAAAATCTTCTTTTTCTTTTTTAAAAATAATGTTTTATCAGAAAAGCAATCTTTAAATGGCATCAAGTACCTAGACATATCAAAGTGAAGTATTTATGCATAACACGTGTCATAGTGGATAAATCACCTAACACCGAGATACCTGACAGAGACATACTGCTTCGGTGAAGGGTGCGCTACATTTATCTTGGAACAGAAAAATGGTCCATTACAATAATGCACCACGAACAATATTTATCAAAGCGCCTACGTGAGTTATATGACGACGCTTTCAGCGTTTTAATGTCGCTAAAGCTCGCTCTTTTGCGATTAAATGTCATTATCGACAACTCAAAGGATAGCCGTGAGATTAACGGCTTTTGTTCCAAACATTTACTTCGATCATATGCTAACGTTGTACAAATATTACAAGGACTCAATCGAGCGTCAGTCACGCGCCATCAACACCGCGGTAATTACCATTGAATGGTGTATGTGCGACTAAACGATCGCTGCTCTTATCTACGGAACCACCAATGATACATTTACCTTGTCTCCGACCTCCACCAGCCTCAGCCCCCACATTATACAACACAACAATGAACCGACCTCAACACTTATCGTTAAGAAACAACTAACGAACGTACAAAATTTAATTTTTGTAATGCAACGTTCTCACGCAAAACGGCGAATGTACCTCTCGAACAAAGTCGTCGCGACCTTGAAGCGAGCCAAGTTATTTTAGCCAAAGAAAACTTTCCGAAGCCTCTACAATACGGAAATGAGAAAGTAATAAAAAATAAAATTGCCGGTAATGCTCTGTCCGACCTCAAAACCGGGAACATCAATGCAATTTCTTGGAGTAAATGTGGTGCTATGCAAAAGTAGTCTGGTTTTTATGATCGCAAGGTGATCTGCGTCATATAAGTTGCATATTGACTTTATTCGAAGCCGTCTTCCGTAAGCAGATAAAAAGATCTACAAAAAATGAAATTCTTTTGCTATGCCTATTACCTTTAAAGTTTACAAAAGTATGTTTATTGATTATTACGTCAAGTCTACTTCCGCTTATTCCATCAAACGATACAAGGTAACAAACCTCACAATATGTAAATAGATATAATGTAAATAGTTATAGAAAATAAGTTTCGCAGTTTCGTGTAATTTTATTACAAATTACGAATCTGATTTAGTTCTCACAGCACGCAACCGCATCAACTATGCAGTCCCTCACTTCTCAGTAGTCTGCTTATTGTTGTGCAACAAAGCAATCTGCCTTCGATCTCATGATGTATTGCACCTCATTTCACTCAGACCGTACTGCAAATTTCTAACTTATCCCAAACATATTGCCAGCTTAGCAACTATCTACATCCAATATTGGTTTTGCTCAAATCATAGCGAATTTATGGGAAAGAAACCGCATTGCGAGATTCCCTTGATTTCCCAGTCCGGATAAGATACGCTCATAGATTTCCTGCAGTGGTTTCGCGGTCGGGCCACTGTTTATCGGTTGTGGAACTCAAATAAATCTATTGAATAACGTATCTAATGTTTTCTATGTGCAAGTCGTGACACTACCGTGGAATAGGGACGGAACGCTTAAACTTTGTGTCGTCGAACTTGTAATCTTGTTCGTATTGTTATGTTTTTGTTACAATATTTCCGTGTAACCCTCGATTTCAATGCAACTGTTCCGTTTCCGTCGGAGTCGAGATTTGAATGCGTTTGATTGAATTTTAATGCTTTCGCGTTAGAATCAGATACGATCTTAATGTCACGGTGAGCGTATTTAATAGTTACGCTCTCCTACTTTTCGCAGTTTTCTTGTGTATCAAATTAATCTTGGAAACAAAGCATTGTGTACATAGCACACAACACGACGGCACCAGACCGACAAATTTCGATTTCATCATGAAGGTCGAAGCACGTATTCGTGACTATCTGTGGCATAACTAGATCGGCAAGTCGAAATGGAACCACTTACCTATATACCATTACTGCAGATCCACTTTGAATTTGAAACGACTGGCAATTGAAACATTAAGCATGGTCATACCCAAATCGTGACCAATGTTATGCAAAACAACACGAGTCAAGGAAGCCTGCTGTGATAGAAGTATGAAAGCGAATCTGATGTCGATAAATACGAAAAGTAGAGCAAATATCACCAAAACCTCCTCGAAAAATCTATATTATTCTCAAAACTGATTGTACCTACTTGCTATTTTCCTTAAAAATAATTGTGTTCAAAGGTTAAAACCGAAATGTTAATTGGCAAATCTCCAATCACGAATACAAGCTAGATATAATGAATCACTGAGGCTTCAAGCCTTTTTAGTATTCAAGTTTACGATGTAGAACATGTTACGGGTCATTGAAGGTGCCTTCTTTGACTTTTGTCCATTAGCATGCTTCTTTCAAAGCGGTCATTTATGGTCTCTTTCAACTGCAATAAAGCTGTTATCATTTTAAAATTTTGCCTTATGCTTTGAATTATGCAGTAACTTCTGTATTCGTCTTTTATGTTTTTTAATACATTCCATAATTCGTTTTTTTTTTAACTAGAATTTCATCTTTTTGTATAGTTTCATCTATCAAATAAAGTATTATTAATTTTATATCTTCCATGCTTTAAAATTTGAAGTTACGAAATATAGGTTACGCACATAACTTTGAAAATCTGAGGTGCGTGCCTGGGATTTGAACCTCGGACCCCTCGATCGAGAGGCCGAGTTCTTAACCACTAGGCTATCACTGCTTTCTATCACAAGTTTATTATTATTATATTTTAGAATCAGAATTTATGGATTAAAACACTAGTTTTATGTGTATGTGCTTAACATTCAAGTCATGGGCCTCGCTAATCTGGATTCTAATCCCGTGGTAACACACGTCTGTAGTATTCCTACGCATCTTTATAGTTTACAGATGTTGGTGATTATAGTCGCTTTAAATCTACAGAATTTTTATTTTTGTCGCTTTCTAGTATAACTACTTAATTACGAAGAAAAAAGATTTGTTGTATTATATTTAACCATTTTACAAATATGTAAAAGTATATTATTAATTTTCATTTACACACAACGACACTTAAATATAATCATTTTCTTGATAGCTTATAGCATTAAGATCGGCTATAATTATTGATTGATCTATAATTTGTATACAATCTAATAATAGACGTTCCAGCCACTTACTCCAACTGTAATCGTTACAATTCGAGACCAGAAGGGTTCATAATTGCCTACTGCATCTGCATTTGAAGGGCCTTTAAGTATTCCTGCTTTGTCATTCCATATAATTTGACTTTATTTGGCGTCAGTCCATATAAACAGACCTTTATGAACTCTTATTCGATCGAACAACTCAATGGATCCTCTCATAATAGAATTCCGATCAAAGAACTGTGAAGCAATAAGTGAGCTTTATAGTACACTCGATTTTGCAACACGTTAAAAGCTAAATCTCTTCGAGGATTACTCATAATCGCCAGCCTTGCAAGTGCTCCGTTCTTTAGCGCTCGTGTAAGCTTCGTTTATTCTAGGGATGTTGTAGTGTTCCGAAACTATACTGGCTTTATTGTATACCAAATGTAAAAATTTAAATGTAAAGATTATTATCTCCTTAAAATTTAAGATTTAAACGAATTAATGCGATTAATAGATTAAAAAAAACATTAAAAATTAAACTCACAATCAAACGAAGCAAACATCTTATATTTAAAATTAAAATATTGGCCCTAAAAAGGTTTAAAGAATAATATTTTTATTTTGTAATAGCCAGGCCCGCGATCTAGCTTAATGGAAAACGATAACGTTGTCGCGAACTAGATTGCTTGTTCGAGACAATGTTGCCTGGAAATATCTTATTGTTTGAAGAGTTTTAAGACCTGCTTATCTTATTATTAAGAACATATATACCTATATACGAAAGTATTAGGAAGACATGAATATTACATACATACATAGGTTCGCTCAAAAAACACCTCCTACAACACTCGGATAAAAACATTTTATCCAATACGAGATACGAAATCGCACATCCCTAACAACCCCAGTTTATTCCTACGATTACAGACGATGGTACAGATAATGATTCAGTGAAGTGTAATGAAACCTCCAACCTTTAACGTCGCATGGCTAATAACCGTAGGTTATTCCAAGTCGTGAAGAGAAGTGATTGCCATCCGATCTCGGTATCACGACACGACATTCATGTCGCTGCCAGTTGCGCAAACGCAGCTAAATGTTTCCAATTGCTGAACACAACCTCTTTTAGATAATCGCTTCAACGTCGCAGATACGTCGGCATCAAAGCCTCGAATCCGATTTTTCGGAAACTCTTTCATTTATCATCTCAGTCAGTTGTTATATCTTACATCGAAAACATCTAAAATTGCTTTTATTTTACGTGATAAATTATCCGTGGAAATACCTAGATCTATATCAAGGAATGTAGGTCAAACTGTTTATGAAACTATTGTGTTGTACTCCGATAATTAAAACGATTGGATAAAGCGCGAATAGTTACGGGTTGAAGATTTATTATAGAGCCGTAGACATTGAAAATAACTTGATTTATAGACCATACCTATTCTGCAATACTATTCAGAATACTGTCATGTTAGCCATTAACTTGCATTACTTTGAATGTATTATCACTTATAGATAGGCTCCGAGATATTTAATAACAAATGAGTTTGAAAAACCTTTTTATGTCTCAATGCTGGGTACGGGTTTTACAATGTAACAAAAGAAAACCAGGAGATATTTCACCATGTTGCTATGATATGCTCTAAATGGAGTTGGTTAAAGATGTCCATTGTCCATAGGCGGCAAAAATCTCGTACCAGCAGTAAGACTGTATAGTAACAATAACATGACACTATAAAATATAATACAATATTATTTTCGAAATTCAAAATATACATTCCCGGGTCAAGAAGATGACTTTAAAATAATTTGATGCAATGGATTATATAATATAACAAGCATGACCTTTCATGCAGATAGTTTCGTCACCACTGTCTAAGATAATGCGATACGCGTAATCATAATGTCAATAGTATTTGTTCTTCCTTTCCTTACTATCTACATAACATGACATATAAATCTATCAGAAATATTTGTAGCAATTTCTATAATCTGTCCTAAGTTTAAGAATATTGACAAGAAATTGTAACTTTAAAATGTAATGATTTATTGTAGACATCAAACAAAAAAACTCTCAAGAAACGGAAAAAACAAAAGTATATGAAAAGTTATCAGTGATCATCAGGAAGACTGCATTATAAAATTCCATTAAAATAATATAGAAAACCTTCGACAATAAGAATTTACTAAAATCTTTTTAAAACATATGAGGATAGTAGGGTAGTTTAGTTTATTAGGCTAATTTGTCTAATAAGGTTTAAGCTAGGTGAGGTTAAGAAAAAACAGACCTGATAACTTAATTAAACTTTTTCTTTGTCTACAGTTCAAAGACCAATGGATATCAAGAACAGACCTCGCATCCCGATCCCAGATGAGGATCCCTACAGCATCGCCAGTTCGAATGCCAACGGCTCAGGGTCTAGTGGAAGTTCCGGCGGTTATGGGCACAACGGGCACAATGGACATGGCGTGGTGGCTGCCACCAGGGAGCAGCTCATGATGCAAATGGGCCAGAGGAGAGGCGACAAGCCTCCGAAGCTGCCTCCGAGAGAGAATGGCTATGGACCTGCTGATATCCCCAAGGTACTTTTTATGTAATTTTTTAGTTTATTTTAATAAACTGGAGGCCAACAGCGTACGTTATGTATCTTACGATGGAAGGAAAGGCGAATACCGATATGAGACGTCCCAGCTTAGTTCTGAGGGCTAGCAAATTTGTGATCGGTTTTAAATAGTACCAACATTTTTTGTCTGATCTAAAATATGTAAACTCTTATATAAATGCAAAAAGTAATTCGCAACCTTTGTAGAGTTTCTATTGATTACTTCTAATCTAAAGTCTGTCAGTACATTAATGCTTAAAAAAAATAATGTAATTGAAATACTTTCAAAGAATACTTCACTACAAAATTATGACAATGTCCAACAATATTGAGGCCAAGATAGAAAATAATATATACCATGAAATTGATTTAATAAAATTTCAATTGAATCGCCATACTGACGTAAACCTCAAATACCAAGCACGCGTAACTCAATCAACAGTAGCCGCATTTATCAAACAACGTGGTCTGCCCTTCATCTGGAATTAATTTTGATATAATGCCATTTTTATACCACTTGCACCCAGGATTCTGTAAGGGAGAGTACAGATTAAACAGAACAAAAACCAAAATAAACTAAAACAAATTCGTAAAATGAAAGAACCAATATAAGTAATTATTCGCATATTATAAGATGGAATATAATATTAACGATTTTAATATAACTTATGTAACTTGTATTTTTATATGTGGGACCTTACTTATTTTCTAAACTGAATTTTCAATTCATGTATGTAGACCCACAAAAAAAACACGAAAAGACACGTAATTTTCTACCTAGGTATACAAGATTTCGCGGCTCTACAAAAGAGTAGTGTGACACAATTTTCGCACATGATCAAAAAGAACCGACATTGAAAATAAACTATTTTAGTCATAACACGTAAAATACTATCCCATTTTAGTCGCAACACGTAAAGATGGCTCTTTGATATTGTGGCAAAGATCTGATTGTGTTCAAATACGTTTTAATCATCTACATTTCAAATTGAATAAAAATTCTTCACGGGTGCGAAATAAAATATAAAGAAATTGTTAAACATAATGTAACAAAAGCGTATAACATATTGGCACGGATGACCAAATCTAAATATGACATAATTCGTAACATAATGCCCATATCGTAGCAAATGAATATTTTTCTTATTATCTTCCTTTTTATTCATATTAAATATCCAATATTTGCATTATTGTAAACACCACACCTCACAAGTCAATCAACAGATTCTCTTGGCTTAAACTAAAGTAATCGTTTCTTTCTTAACTATTGCTTAATAGGATAGTTTTTTAAAACATTTGTGAATACTCGGAAAGTGTACACACAACATAATAACCAAGATGCGGTTGGCAGACGATGTAATTTTCTTGCAAGTGTAAATTGCATTACAGATTGTGCTACCGTTGCCTAAGTGGCAATTGCGAGCTATTTTTATTACATTTACAGTTTCTTTTGTAGAATTATACAGACTTTTATTGAAATAATTTGACAAGAACAATGAGTGAAATAATTCATTTCCAGCAACTCGGTTGCAGCGATTTTGCTCTATTTTTAAAGTGGGTATATTTTTTATATGTTGCCAGTAACTTGACCTCCTTTCAATATATTGCCACGAAAAGAAACATTTTTCCTCAATTTTTTATAAATAATAAGAATTATCACAAATTAATTTGGAAATTATCGTATTCTTAATTATAGTCCAATGCCCTTAAAAACAGTAATTTGAATCATTTTCCTTAAAAAGCCAAAAGACGGGAATCCAAAGAACATTAAATGAATCAGAGCCTTTTAAAAGAAATCATTAACTCCAACCACAACATTAGTAAATCCTCCAAACGTTTTTACGTAGATAAGAAATATACCCTAAAATGCCCTTAATGTACGAGATGTAGATAAAGGGTCAGTTTATGCAAAGTGACTTCCAAATGTCTCTTGACGTGAATTATGGACGGGCAAATTGGCACATCTTCATCAAGTGCAAAATTTAACTAAAAAAGTAAATACTGGGCAAGTACGAGTCGAATTCGCATATTGATGGTTCCGTACTACATTTCTTTAATGATTTCTAATTTAGTAATTGTTATTGAAATAAATTTGTAAAGTAAAAGTGGATGCCTACCTAGTACGGTTTAATACTCGCAAATAAAGCGAAAAACGCCGAAAAAAGCGGTTTTCCGTATCCCCATATTGAAGAATTTATTATTTTTAGAACTTGTTGTTATACCAGGCACCGATATACATACTCCATAATTTCAAGTGTCTATCTATTACGGTTCAGGAGATAGAGCCCTGCGACGAACAGACGGATAGAAAGCGTAGACTATGTTATAGGGTTCCGTTTTTACCCTTTGGGTACGGTACCCTAAAAACAACTTGAATCAGTGTTCAGTAACATTATAATGTCTTCGTTGGTTGCCAAACCCGTTGGCTGCGTAAGGTTTATTTGAATTATACTTTTTTTTATTCTGGCGAATTCGTCTTTTTACAAACCTTGATTAATTTATTTATATATGCTTGTAATAAAAGTACACTAAGTAAAAAATAAAATAATAAGTAAATTTCAACATATGTTCATCAAATTATAAGTAGGCAATTTGTGAAACCCGTAGTAGTACTTATACGAGTAGGTATAATTCTTGTTCCAATTATATTACTTCAAATTAGTGATTTTTCGATCGAGTTTAATGGTTTTTAGTGATACTTAAAGAAATAAAAAATTCTAAGGTAACATATAATTAAGATCAACTTCCTTATTAGGTTTCTCTGTATTTCTCGTACAGTGAAAAAAAATCCTCGATTTCATTGTATTTGGTTACGTTACTTTAATTCGTGTTAAATCCAGCGTTTCAAAATTCCGATTAACAAATGGGTGACCCGACTGATTGATTTCGTAACGCAGATTCCACCATGATTTGCATTTCAAAACTTTTTTCTACGCCCTTTAACTTTTTGAAGAAGTATTTGTAACTTTATTACACGGTCGTAAAGGCAATCCGAATAATTTTACGTAAATATTGTCTTCCTTCGTCATACCACCCAGTACTTTTCTATTTATTTTAAATTTATAAAACGAATTGAGTGACGCCATTGATTCACCGGTGGATCAAATTTGACAACCGACGGGTTAATACGACTTTGAACTCAAATTTACCCGACCACGGTTTCAATTTATATAAAGAAATGATGATTCATGAAGCAATCTTAAGGAAAGGATTCTTACCATCACACGCTATTTTATACCCTATAAATAAGATATAACACTCATTATTATGTGACTTTGCTGGTTTAACTTTATTTACTTTGTTACAATCGTTTGTTTCTTCTTTACTATGATATTGCTTTATAACCAAGCTACGGTTTTTGTTTACATTTCTTTTGCTTAAGAGCGTCGAAGAAAATTAAATCGTTACCTATAGTAAAATTGATTCAAAATAGCCGTGGTGATAGATTAAAACTTCATCTTTTTTATCATCATGTTTTTATCGTATATCACTTGTTTTGTAATTTTTTTTTAAATGAATAAACAAACTAGTAATAAGTAGTTGGGGTTTATACCCTCTCTTACGTATTATTTTTAAGTCGATATATAGTCTTGTATTAGAATTCGCGCGATCGAGAGGTTTGGCAGAGATCATATTTCATTTGCCTTTGGAAGGTAAAAACGAAGTTAAGAACATTTTATTATTTTGAAAAACGAAATGGAATCTTACTATAGGGGGAAGGGGTTTGAAAATTCTAAGGCACGCTTACATGGGGGTAGGGGATTCAGAATTACCAAAATCATCCTTACGTAATTAACGAATGGCCCTTTAAAGTATTAAAATATTTTTATTTCTTTACGCTTGATGCTACCAGAGGAATGCCACATTTTATACACTAGTAAGCATTACACTACGTCAAAAATAAAATTTAGTAATAGGCCAAAATTATTGTATAGTTGTCGCATGAGAATATAATTCATCATTACAGGCACTTAACCCTTAAATGCACTTAGAATTTATAGCACGGTATTTAATGGGACGGTGCTACAAAAAGCTTACAGCGAGCTTTTCGCAGTGGGCGGGATTTACTGAACGATCACTGTTATTGACACAATCTCGTGACGCGGATACCCGATATCTGTTCTCCGTTCAATATTGAGAAGAAATAGGAAGTCTAAGTATTTCCTAGTAAGAAACTATGCAGGCTTGATTTAAAGGTTTGGCCACCTACTTTGCATTATAAACGATTTTTGCGTTTCAACTATGTAAGTTTAGTTTTTATGTTAATATAAGTTGGCATTTTCTTTTGGGAATATCAATTTGTATAGTAGGTATTGATTTTTTGTGTCCAAAATATAGTAAGCCTTGTTCGTTCTGTCAAACAGCACTATTGCTAAAACACTAGTGTTGTTGTGAAATGGTAGAAAAAATATAAAGTAAGACTGTTGCACTATGAAAAAAAATATTGTGTCATTTATTCAATATTCGATGAAATAAACTTCAACCCATATTAAGATTTTACAATATATGAATTAGTAACGTCTTCATCTATTTTTAACTGTCCTACTGTTTCACACGCTGCTGCTGGCCTGCAGCTGGTCCGCTGCATCCCCTCTTAGTATGAGAATGACTAAGTCCATAACCCATCACACTGGCCATAAGGATATGGCTGGGGATAAGATATAAAATCTAAGTAAGTCAGATATTCACATATAATGGTCGAAATTATGATATGACATGATCTGACTCGCAATTCTGGCATCCGGTATTTGAAACACGGATATGTATTGTAATAGAACACGATGTATAATGTAATTTCCTAGCTTTAAATTAGATCATAGTTCAAGTCTGAATATTAATATATTTATATATTGTATTTGCTACGTGCCTGTGTATTATTTCTTAAAATATATTTGTACTTGCAGATATAATAAAAACTGTCATTCAATGTTTGATTATACTTAGTGTTGTGCGCAAAAGTAAAAGATAACCTTAACCCAGGGAGATTCCTCTTACACAATATTTTGATCCTAACAATGATGGTCCCTGGAATTCCGATGCATTAATAACCCTATCAATATCGTTATCTCAGTTATTGAACTCTTTATCGCCCGTTACTAAAATTCAATCTATCTAATGTTTTTTTGTAATTAATTTTGGATTTTACTATTAATAACTGGTGTATGAAAATAACTACATCAGTGATTTTTTTACGTAATTTAAAAAAGTATATTTTTGATAAAAACGACTTAAGAAATATATTCAATATTTAAACTGTCAACCTGTCCATCTACAGTACGTAAATTTTATCTACAGCTCCAAAAATAAAGAGATTAATATCGATACAGTTCTGATTCCATCCCATATTCAACAATACATCTATCACTCACACTGTACCTTTATCATTTCTCAACAAAAGGGTACAAAGGAAGCTTTATCAATGACAACTTAGAAATAACTTATCACGATCGAAATGAGGTGAAAGTTTGTTCCGTTTAACGCCTGTCGGCCTCTGCTACTTCAGGTTAGTACCTTACAAGATATGGTTTTAGTTTTATTTGAAAACGGTTGCGTATCTAATGTCGATATCGATATCGATATTTTTTTCGTTCGATATAAGCACATCTTTTATAGATATTTCAGATATCATGTTCATAGTTTTAGTTCTAATTTCGTTGGCTTCGATTTTCCTCACCTCACTGAGTATTCAAAGTCGAACTGAATATTGCGAATATGAGGTTGAGATTGGTTTAGTTTGAAAAGCAAAACGGTTTCGTTTTTCAATTCATTGGTTTTGTTATAATGCTCAACTATGTTTACTATTTTGATATAGTAAGTATCTATGATATAAACGGCATTTAGTTACGATATTGGTACGCACATTACAACGAAGCCAAAAATCCATACGAAATCAAACTATATTGTAGTACAACAGGAGAGTGCAATTAATTTTAAACCGTGCATATATGATTAGTTATAGCTTATATCAGTGGCGAGTGAAGTCCCATTTACCCTCATACTTACACCACTGAACAATGGTAGGTATCGTTGACGCATCGGAGATACGATCTCCGTAAGATAAATGATAGGCGACCGAAAGGTAACCGCTCCTTTTATTGGTTTGTGCCAGTGGTTTTCAACTTTCCACGACCCCCTCAGAACGTAACATATTTTTGGAACCCCTATTATTTCCTTTATCTTGCCTGTGTTCTCTTTTACGAATATCATATTCGCACAGCATTTTATTTACTTTTACAATCAGGTATCTGTTTAATAAAGTTATAATTGAATACATGAAACAGACTTCTATGTTCGTTATTTTTATTAAAATATTACTAATTACGAATCTCCTTTATGCTTATTACATTACATGACATGAGTAGTAAAATTACATTTTACAACCAAAATTACCTTTTTCAACTTTCTATTGTTTTTTTTTTTTTGTTCTTACTAAGATTTCCCAGGGGCTCGCAATCAGTTGACAACCACTGGATTATCCAAATGGCGTCAGGTTGCTATGAAAGTGGAAACGTTGAGATGAAGAATGTCCTTTGTGCATTGTGAATACGTGCGGCCACTGGAGAATATTTATGCATTTCATACGATATTAATTGCAATGAGTGTGTAACTGCATCTGTGTTTTGATTTTTGTGTTTCGAGTATCAGGAAAAAAGTATTTTTATTTATTTTAACTGTACGGAATATGATTTTTTTTTTTTGTATTTTAAAGGGCTTTGATTAACACAAAAATTTAATTAAAAATGAAAAGTGCACAAACTTTCAGTGTAGCATGTACATTCTTACATCTTTTATTATAATGTAGAAATCTCGAAGATCATTTTACGAACTGAAAAAAATCAGAAGTAATTTACAGAAGTAGTATATTTATGCTATAGGTTTAATTATGCCCTTTGCAACTACTAATTCAGTCTCCGCAATAATTATAAACAAATGAATTTACCTTACCTACTTTATCCATGTTATTTTACATAAACTTTTTGATATAATACGTAAGTATATTAAATAAAAAGTAATGCGCAAATTTTGAAATCGCACTTTACAATGGTATTCCTTTCCTTTAATAATAAAATGCGAAACTTGATAAAACACGTGGGAATGGAAACAATTCTATCCGCGATAACAGCACATTTATTTTACAAGAATTACTTTAAGAATGTTAAAACGCGAGCAATAACATGTACGGAGACACCAGGCGGGGTGGCGCGCATAATTTCTTTTACTTGATAAAGCAGCGTCTACAATATGAGGCTTGTATTACATTAGTTGTGCTTTGAACTCGTCTCGCCTTGTAACAAGATAAGGGGGAGTGCACACGCTGTTTTCTTTCTTTCTTCTTTTAACACACCCGTCCCCGATAACATAATCGTGTTGGACGCATTTTACCTGAAAACATTGTGGATCTATTTATCGCTGGTCTAGTGGCCTAAAGCTGGTTGTAAAGGAAAGTGAGGACGGGTAAACATAAAAATGTCTCTTTATTTTGTGGGTTCGTTAAAAATATATTTTAAAGTAGGTTATACGTATGAAACTATCTATGATTCTAGATCTTGGTGTCCAATGTTCGATTTCCTGGCAACAACTTTTTTTTAATGAAAATGAATGTTGATCAATACTGTGACAAATAGGAAAATATTCTGACTCTATGGGTGTCTCAAAGTTTTCATATTAAATAACCTCATCTTCATTTTAAAGACAAAGTCTTCCATTCCGCATTGCTTTGGTATTGCTGTAAGGTAGAAAAAGAAATGGATATGACGATGGCATTTCCACAGTCATATTTTTCTCTACGACTCCGCAATAGAATATTGCAGTAACATGTGTCACACTCATATTTTAAATACATTTCCTTTTGTTCACAGCCGGATTATGACGATATCGACGTAAACGGGCGCGTACCAACACAGTTCGCAAGAGGAAAGTCGGATAAGGGGAAGGACAACAAGAAATACGGTAAGTGAAGTAATTTAGACATTCCGAGAACTCTCCTGTTCTTCTTAGAGCGTAAACGCAGTAGATTTGTTTAGTTGGCATGATATGTGAATGATCTTGACGTAGATGTAGTCTGGTTTACCAGAAACCAGTAATTATGAAGTAGTTTTCATTAGCTATCTTCTTAGAATGCATGATTTATCAAATAATAAATAGAAGGAAGCGAAAGTCACAATGGATGAGAGGTAAGGAATTCGTTAAAATTGCAAATTGAATAATTTTAACTGAAAATGGTAAAAATATATTATGACAGTCATATTAAGATCACATTATCTGTTGTGAAGTTAAATACTGTAAGCGACGGACAAACAGAATCATCAGGCATATATACATACAGGCGCACAAAGTTTTAAACTTAGTTTTAAACTTAACAAACAAATCCTCTTTCGAGAGCTCCAATATATAAAGGGGTTTCTTTCGAGTGCTAAAGAAAATAAAGTATTTGAAATACCCAATCGATTTTGTTTCAAAATTTTCGACATACATCTTTAAGTGATTCTATAAATAGCGAAAATCAGAGCACGAACATTTCGTAACGCTAGCGAATACTCGTAAACTCCAAACAAGTTCTGTCGTTCGGAATATATGGCGACAGGTATTTTCGCGGCTACGCTAATTAAAATAACCTTTTTCGCCATTAAATTAGAGACAAAGACCTTTTAAGTGTATTGTCGAATAAAACGACTTTCCTTAATTAACTAAGTGAAACTGGGCTTAAAAAATAGACACACAATTGGCATTAATTACTCGAAAGCGATAAATTTCTGAACCAGAGTAGACTAGAGTGTTTCGTCCCACCCAATAGGCTATTACAATATATCCAGTGGGTCCTTGGAGGCGTTTACATGGATGCCGAAGTCCGAAGGCCATGTTTGGGCATTATGAGCCGATATTGGATAATTACTTCAGATGTTATGCTCATGTTACATGTGGGTTTTCTTTTGTATTGTTCAGATCATTTCTACTATTCGGATCTTATAGAGACGTGTCAATTAAAAAAAAACATAATCTGTCTAAAATATTATTAAATCTGTCAATATAAACTTGGATTTTACATTGGAACAGTTTAATTAATAGTAAATAAAAAAATACGGTATAAAACGGTACAGTTTTTTTAAAACACTCATTATTTTCAAATAATATTACAATACCATGCGTGCTTGAATTCTTATAAATTTAGATTGAGATTGAACGATTTATACATTTGTGATCTAGTTGATCGAACATTTTAAATAAATCGGATTCCAGAATAACAAAATTAAAATGCACTAATAATTAATTTAACAAGGTTGCCTCGTTACAAAAAAAATACCTTCACATTTTAAACATGGAAAAAAATTGAATACTTATATCTTTCTCTATTTAAAAAAAAAAAAACAAGCCAGAACATTTTGTCTGTAACAACACAAAACAAACATCAATATAGCGCCTTCAATTGTCCTAGGCATTTAAACGACGGTAATTGTGCCGACTCGTGTTCCCCAGTGTGACAATACAAGGATTTATGTGTCTAAAACATAATTTACAACGCTCGGTGTCAAGTGTGAACTGCTATATCAATATGGTCGGAGAGACCATCATTCATAACCCTTGTTGTCCCCGTCTAGATTTATAGCACCGCCTCTGAAATATGGACCCGTGCGTAAAACTACTTGAATATCGCAACGCGCTTAAACAAATGTACAATTCGAAATGCGTGCTTTTGTGTGTTCACAAGGTAATGTTGTGTCTAGGTTGTTTTTTTTTTCATAATACACAAATCAAAACAGTTATCTATAGTGGTATACTGACGAATATAGGTGTAAATATTGTTTATCGACTTTTCGATTCGGCAATATTTTTTTTTTTACCTTTATACCAACCTATGTGGAAAATAGAAATTATGTGAAAGTTTCTTTAATACTTTATTTTAAGTACATATAGTATATAGATGGATCTTTTTAAAGTTCACGTAAGAAATAAATACAGATTTTTATATTTTATATCATTTTATGCAATTGCGGCACAAGTAATCCAAAAAAGCCAAGTTTATCTATCAATAGTTATAAAAAAAATTTTTCGTTAGAAACCAAATGTAGAAATTACACAGTCGTATCCCTGACTGATTTAACTGTACAGTTCTAAGAAATAATTTATCACGTGGGTTTACATGTAAGTACTGTACTGCATACTATTTCTAGGAAAGATTTATGAATACAGTTACTGAATGAAACATCTAATAGTGTATAACTTCATAGAGAAGCAACTTATATGCACGGCGCGTTTCCTAAACCTCCAATCATGCAAATCGCTCGATAACACGTCCGCGGCTAATCTGCATCTGTGATCTCACTTGGAAATACCTACATGACATTTTATGTTCTAGACACCAAAATCATCGTCCATACATTGTTGTTTCTTCTGTAAAAGTTTTTTTTTCAGAATCAAAGAGTTTAGGTCAGGCACCGTGATGTCCCGGTTTTGTGAACTTCAAACATTTCTGTGAACATTTATTTCGAATTATGTAATATAAAGGTTTTTTACAGAAAAAAAAAATCCCGTACCTATATCCATCCAAATAATAAAGTTTCGATGTTGTTTAACTTTATTTCCGTGCGTTTTTCCAATGCCTACAAAATTTTATAAAAAGATTTATATTACATTACTTACATAGTTTTTTAAATCGTGCGATACAAGATCTTAACGACAGCTGTAATATTTAGTTACAACCATTCAGATATAATCTGTCAGATCAGATGTAAATTTGCGAACTTTTGATATAGGTGCCGGAGATTCTTTGTTTTCTTAACGGATCTTGTTTAGTCGTGAGTGCAAAAACAAACAAACAACAAGGTCAAGTGACCCACCGATGCTAACTTGAAATCTGTCGTACAATCGGGTCACGTTTAGCACCCATGCGTAATAGGGAGTGACGTATTCGGATCGCTCGCACGTTCTAATTTGATGGTCGTGTTTTTACAAGCGGTCGCGTTAGGCAAAAGCTTAGAAGAGCCACGGCTCCCGCTTCCAATATACCATAACTATAAACCGTTGTCACGTCGATATCATACCATATCGATATTATAGATATGGCTAATAACGTTATTACAAAATTAACGAATTCATAGACATGCCAAAACATATCAAAGGCAAAACGAGAACCGTCCTTATAATCTTATATTTGGCACGTGTCTGTACACCTTTAACATTTGCCTAGGTAAGAAACAGTCTGAATGTCAAAAAGTTATGCATCGCTGAATTCTGTAAATTCGTAACTGACACTCGATATCGACGACAAGCTGTTATTCTCTATTCTGCTATCGTTAAAAATAATTTTCCGTTTCGATACGAAAACGTATCGGCTTAACCGTTTCCATATAAAGCTGAATGCACTAGAGCAGAGGTTACGAGACAATGCACTATTTCACAATCACCGGCAGGCAGCTGGCATTTGGGGTATCCTTGATATTTGAATTGGCGGTATTTGGAACGTGTCGGGCGTAGGACGGAACATGGTACGGATAGCACGCGTGCTAGGGATGGCGATCTTAGATCGATTAATCGAAGAATCGATCTTTTGGGGAAAAAATCGATTATTTTAATCCATCTTTCATCCTAGAAAATCAAAAGTCGATCTTTTCGAAGTTGGTTGAATGTGTTATAGACATTTTTTGCTGACGAATAAGTATTTCAGTGCTTGTTTGATCCTGATGACTTTTTTCACTTTCTCCGCCCTTTCTTAAGTTCTAAAGATCGAAGATCAATAATTTTGGAGAATCGTTTCTTTAGGCCTCGATATTTTTATGAATAGTTATATTGCACTTAGATTCGAATCGATTCAAGAATCGATCTTTTTCGGAGAGAATCGTCATCCCTAACGCGTGCGTTTATTTGCAATGAACAAGTGCCGGTGAGATGTGTGCTTGTAAATTGAACTACAAATACACGATTAGAATTATGCGAGCGAGAACATCGCGGTCGTGTATGTCGATCGATACATTCCGCGCAGACATATGGATTCCTATATGTTTCTAAACTTTTACTGCCTAACATGATATGAGTTACAAAGTATTTATTGTTTTTTTTTAAGTTATACTGATAAATACGTACATAAAGTCTGTCACGGAATCATAAGCTAGCTACTTTACGAAACAACTCTGAAGTAGGTGCCTATGAAGAGTATTCCCTAGTTTTCTATCACAATAAAACAAAAATAATATTTTTTATGAAGTTTAAGAATTAAATGACCATTATTGTCCATCTAATGTTGTGAGTACCTCATGGGAATATGTTTGTGTTTTGAACCGAGTCTTAGTTCTAGGATCGATAGAAAAGATTCTACTGCGGATAAGTTGCTAAACATAGTGTGGCTAAACACAGTGTTTAAAACAGGACATTGCAGCCCTCATCACTGCAGCATTAATAATATTTAAATAATCCTACTCTAGTCAAACCACATTATATATTTCCATACTATATATACATGTTTAAATGTAAAATGTGTTATACAATTACATTTCAGATGACCCGTACTACTGCGGCCTGCGCGCCCGAGTGCCCAACTTCGTGAAGGCGAACGGCAAGCACGTGCTCCCGGCGATGACGGAACGCCTCACTCTGAAGGAGACGCCGGTGCCCAGCAAGCGCTACAGCGTGGCGCACGCGCACCCCGGGCCGTTCCCGGGCCACATGCCACCATTCGCGCACGCGCCGATGCCCCAGGCGGCGCTCTGGCACGCTCGGTCCTACGAGAGCGGAATCGGTGCGTACGAGCGTCCACCAAGGAAGGAGAAACTCATGTATCAATTCTATCCTGACAGGGATCGAAAGTTGCTGCCCCTGGTGATCCAGCAGCCCCGCTAGTACACTAACCTCGCACTTTATATACCGCGGACGCGGACTCTTCGCTCCAACCTTGGTATTTACTTTTCTGTTATACTCGCTTCGCTTGGTAGCACGCCTCGCTTCACGGTAACCGTCTGTCTCTGTTTCACACGTCTGTGTCTGTTTCACTTTCTCACTGATTTTCTTTCCTGTTTCTCAATTTCTTGCACCCATCTCAAATATAGTGGCCGGGACCGCCACTAGACTTGGCCATTGCGAGCTTCGCTTCATCCTAGTAGTAGTTCGTTCATATTTGTCTACATTGTGTGCGATCAACTAGAAGCTATAATTAAAACATTGTTTAGTATACCACAATGTTTGAATTAGGATACATTAGGGATAATTCCGTTTGTATCTTTAGACTTTTCCATTAGGTGTTCCATTAATAGGTGTACAATATATCCCTTACAATAAAACATTTTGGCATCTTATTAGCAATTTATACCACATAAAATAAAAATTAATTGACACTATTTATTCGTCCTCTACAAAAAAATTCACATCTTACGAATTTTTTTATAGAATTTTGTTTTCATGTTGTAAAGTAGTACATATTTGTATGTATTTTTATGCCGTACTCGAAAGCGATTATTTTTAAATTGTAGGTACTTACGTAATTAACTTTAACCCATTTCTCTACTTTTAACAAAAGATAAACAAAATTAACGGTGTTTTTGCATTAATACGCTGATACGCCTGCAAAATATGCAAAAACAATAAAATTCGTTTTCTGTATTAATTGGTTCCATCATTTATTAGATCGCTGTTTATTTTAAAACAATAATAATTATGGGATGGTGTCTGCACTCGTAGAACCAAACTAGGATTTCGATTAGGGAATTTGTGAATCCTACGGACGCTCATAAACAAGGAACCAATAAATATAATTATTTAAAATCATTACAAGCCTGTTCAGACCAAACCCGATACTTTCGTGTCAAAATGGTAATCTTTTTCACTGAGACTGACTAACATTGAGTATATCCGTGCTGATATAGTTTATTCTAATAAAACCTTATCACCAACTACTAGAATCAACATCATAATTGATTTTCAATTGTCATCAATTACGAGAATATAACGTCAAAATTGATTTATCAATTTCTTATTTTTACAGACGGAGAGCATTACGACCCGTACGCACTGTACGGACGCCTGCCGATCCCCGGCCGCGGTTTCCCTCCACCACCAGCGCCGAACGCACGCCATATGTTCATCGGAGAATGGGACTAAACTTGCTTCATTCGCTATAGGACACAATTTACAAAAATACCGTTACATCGATGTTATAAACCGTTTTGAATAAAAAACAATAAATTGGATTATATCGGTGTGACTGTATTGACGCTGTAAATAAACTAGACGCTGTAAATTATGATCTAGGTCGTAGTACTTATATTAAAATTGGTCGATTGCAAAGAATTTATACTGTACTCTATGATTGCTTAGGTAAGTGCCTGTACCATAACAGGCTAAGCTTTTTATATTACAGAGTGTACCCGTTTTTTAAGTTCATTATACCCTTTAGTTTAGTGATTGAATATTACCAGCTTAAACATTAGCTATTAATTTTGTATGTAAAAATTAAGAATTAGTAATTAAGAGACATTTAATCACTGCCACTATATTTAACTTTACGTGTTCATTATACTAGCATTACTTGGTTCTACTGTTCGAATACCATTTTGAAGTTATATTTTTTCATAAATCTATTTTTCTAAAAAACAATGATTCTAAAAAATATTTTGCTGTAGCTACATATTTGCATCTTATATGGAATGTTGAAAGTCACTCACTTACTAGAATTCTGTGACAGAAAAAGTATAACTTCTGTTAAATAATTTAGTAAGTAATAAAAATGCTTACTTATTTTGAAACATTTTTAAAATAAACTACCAAAATTGATGAAAACCAAATGAGTTTTCATTTTTTTTCTTACTAGTGACTAAATATCGTTTTCAATTTGACAATATAAAGTTAAGACTACTATATACTATATTTAATAGTATTATTTATATGAAGATTAAGAGTATTTAACAATGTTGGTCTCTTAGTACCTATATGTTGCATATTATTTACCTTTTTAATTCGAACAGCAGAACTATGTTTGTGTATGTATCTTAATAATAATGTTTTTATTTTTTCTTTTATCTAATTTAATTATAGGTGTCAATCCTAGTCAATACAGGGTTGGGAATAAAAAGGAATAAAATAGAAATTATAGACGAAGTAACGAAGTAGACCTCCTGTAAAAATATTAAGAATCTGCCTACAACATAGATTAATAAAGATACTTCGCCGCCTTGAAATTGAATGAAGCCGCAAATGGCTTATTATAGTAAGTTCTTTTTTTTGAATTCTTGACAAATAAAAACATTTTTAGAGAAAATTTACGAACATATAATTAATACTGCGTAATTTTCATGATAATTAAATAATTTATAATAATAATTTCAAATATTTTAGGGACATTTTAGCACGGAGACGTGGCAAATTTTTTTTACGCGACTGTTTCAATTCTCAAAACTGGGTACATATTCTTGTTAGGAATGAGTAATCTTTACTAATCTATGGCCTACAAGTAATTCTTTAATTTTGCTCGATCACCTGTTAAAAGTTTATTTTTAATTAAAGGCAAAGCAGGCTCTTATAGTGTTGTTCTATTAATACCGTCATCGCTTCCTACAATATACACTACGACATGCTACGACAAATTATATAATGATCATCGATAAGTTTAGCTATTTAAAATATTATTTATTTTAATTATAAATACAGTAACGGCTATTTTTGTTATTTAAACGCGCGCTTTTATTTGATCAATGTGTAGTGTTTCCATAGAAAGATAATATTAAAGTTACAAGTTTATTTCGCTACTTCGTATATGAATGCATATAATATGAAAATAATCATCCTGTGAAATATTTATATATGTATATATCAAATTAAAAATATTAGAAAAAATGTGACGAAAGTAATTCGAAAAATTATCTTAAATTATGTAATACCGTGTATTTTCACTGCAAAGCAATCTCTTTCTGGTTAAATATTATTTTTAACTTTTGTAAATATTTTTCTTGTTTAAATTTTTTAAGAGTAGATTAATATTTAATATAAAAATTATATTGTATTCCTGATTATTTCGTATACTTTATCAATACTCAATTATCATTATTATATCAACTTAGTTAGGTTTTGTACAATTTATTCTGTTTTTAATGAGTTATTAAACTTAAATTTGTGTATATTTTAATTAGGATAGGTATTTTATACGATAATTAATATAGCGAATACGAAACTCAAGTAATATTTTAGGAGAATATGTACTATTGAAGATATGTACTATTCTAGAATAGGCCATCACGGCGACAAGTAAATTGTTAGTCGCAATGTTATCGAAATGAAATATTAATGTATAATTAAAATACGTAGCTTAAATTCTTAAAAGAACTACACTACTGTATGCTAATTCTTTTAAGAATTGACAACTTATTATTATGCTTTATAATATAAAAAATCTAATTGGACATCAAGTTTGGAGGTGCTATGCAGGTTACCATTTGTATCACACGTATTATTATAAATAATTTTGTAGATACGTATTCAGATATACCAATAGATTAAAAATACACTTAACAGAAACGAATTACATTAAATTATCATAATGAAATAAAGCAATAAATAAATTATGAAATATTAAAATGAATACAGAAAAGGCGAAAAGTTATTGAAAAATAACAGACGAAAGAAATACACAGAGTCACATCATATTCGAATTTTGTCACAAAAATAAATATTAGAAACGAATTTTATACTTCCATTTTAATCATGGATTTTTTATATAAATAGATTTATGGTATGATTGAGTAGAGTCGGCAAAACAATTATTTAATATTTTTTTATTAGATATACAATATCTATTTTTAATGTTCGTGTAAAATTTGTATATTGTTTTGCCAACTTTCCTTTTAATTTAATATAATAATACATCAACATCCCTATTGTATAACTTTGGGTGTTGGTTATCGAGTAACCTATTTTAAGGAAATGTGTATGAATAAAATATGGAATTATTTTTAATAATGCGTGTTTTATTTGTCAAATCCAAAGCTTGTTAGAATTTTCATAACAATCGAGTTAACTCAAAAGTACAAACATCTACACAATGTGACAATCGAGTGTTTTTTAAAGATGTGAGTTTGTATCTATATGTGTGATACAAAATCTCCTGCTCCTATCCAATTTTTGGTCAAGTATTTAATATGGGCTCTAGCTTCTTTCAGCTCATCTGGATCACCATCTTTGTTGGAAAACAAATCTCTACAATGCGACGATCTGGGAATATAAACAGCCGGAGCGTCGTATGAGATGTCTTCCAAAACGCTCAATGCGCTCCACGGGTCCAACTCTCCATTTACGAAGACTACTTGTGTAACGTTAGGTGACTTTCCTCCATACATACTATTGATTTTATCTATACCGCTATTCACTCTGTCTTTATCAAATTCTACACCGAACAGAGACATGCACAATTTGTCATAAAATTCTATTGGAACATTATTTGTGAAAGGCTGATTATCTGAAGTCATTGTCTGGAAATAGCCGTATTCAGTACAAGTCTGATAGGTCCAACAGTATATCCAATCGTTTTCTTCTTTGTGATATTCCTGTATCATATTGTTGAAATCATATTCATAGCAATTCTGTTTTTGGCTCCAATAATAAGGTTCATCATCCACCATGACAAGAGTATCTTTTGTTTCGTTTATACTAGAACAGTGTTTCTGAATACTCTCAGTTGTGCCGTATTGAGCTGTGCCCATAAAATTAGACGCTTTCATTAAGAAGAAAAGTTGTTTATTCTCCGGCTTCGTTATATCCCACCCTTCGCAAATGTACTCTTCTTCTATAAGTTGCTTAACTCCTTCCTCAGTTTGAAATAATGAATCGTATCTTTGGAATATGTTACGTATATTTTCTAAGCAACCTGGCGTTCCATACTGTTCATAATCACTACTAACAACTTCGAGATATTCATAAAAGTCTCTTTTAGCTAAAACAGGTCCACTACTGGCGATAGCTGCGTTAACTAAATCAGGATACACTAACTTCATCCAGGCTGCTAAATTACCTGCATACGATCCACCTACAACCACTATCTTTGAGTTTCTAAACATTGGCTTTTTTACGATTGTTTTCAATAAAGTTGCAATATCAGCGAGAGCTTGTGGTGTAGTTAGAAACTTCATATCTTCAATGCTATTCCTTTTTACAGGCTGACTTTTTCCATAGTACCTGTGCTCGCACATAAACATGGCTCCTTTTGTTTCTCTCGCCAATTCATACACAACTCCCGTTGCAAGAAATCCTGGTTCTGCCGGAGCTTCGCCACCAATAAAAAGATAAATAGGTCCATTTGGCCTCCAATAGTCTAATCTTTCATAATATCTCATATACCATGTTCGAGTTTCGTTTGAATCAAAATGGTCCACTTTTTGTTCTATCCACCTGCTAAATATCGGAGCACCAGCTAGTACAGCAATAGATTTTATTTCTTTTGTCAAACGTCGGTAGCCATCATTGATACCAAAGAATTCGAATCCATTAACCGCAAACAAGTTAAATAAACACAAAATTCCCAACTTGAAATACATTACTATAGTTGAAAAGAACACGTTTGTACGCAGCGTACTCAGTACTCGTATTTATCATGTCATTTTATCATGATTTATTCAAGGAATTTTGTCATTTCATTAAAAAGCATGCAGGCGAATTGTTCTCATTGTTATCTAAATATTTACATATTGTAAGTAGGATATTGAAATGAAAAGGTATATTGTTATTGCAAATAGAAAATTAATTAAAATTACAATAATCATCGTTACATTAGTTATAAAATTGCTATTGATTTATTTTTTATCGATAATCTTAAATTGTGTAAAATTTCACAGTAAACTATTTGTATTTGTACCCTTAAATATTCTTTATTGTGAATATTTTATTTCGTACACTACTAATCATTGTTGGTGATCCATAAAAAATAGACATTTATATGCCTACGAAGGCACTTACAAATTGACAGTTACAATATTTTTTTAAACTACTACCGGATACTATACAATACCTACATTAGGATGTCCCTTACATTTTTTTAACGAATTCTAAATGCATATCCACTATTTTTTTTTATATATGCTAAAACGTACTCAAATATAAAATTTCATCTTTCTAGCAAGATCGCAACCCGTGCCGACCGAGCTTCAAAATTGGTTATAAATAGTGTTTTGTCCAAATATTTAGGTCATGCTGTAAATTGATACAAATTGAACGAATTGAATGAATAAGCTACCTATTATAATAACCAATGTTTTGTTAGGATTTACCATACGGCCACGTTACAACGAGAACTACATCAATCTAAAATACGAGTAAGATATTCTTTTATTTAAGTAGATGTCACCTTATTTATTATATGTGATATAACATCTGCCCTTATCCATTTTTTGATTAGGTTTTTAATACGGGCCCTAGCTTGTTTTAACTCATCTGGATCACCATCTTTATTGGAAAACAAGTCTCTACAATGCGACGATCTGGGAATATAAACTGCAGGAGCGTCGTTTGAGATGTCTTCTAAAACACCCAATGCGCTCCACGGGTCCAGCTCACCATTCACGAAAACCACTTGTGTGACATTAGGAGACTTCCCTCCATACATACTATTGATTGTATTTACCCCGTTATTGACTTTATCTTTATTAAATCCTTCACCAAACAGAGACATGCACAATTTGTCATAAAATTCTGCTGGTATATTATTCGTGAAAAGCTGATTATCGGAAGTAGCCGTCTGGTAATAACCGAATTCAGTACAACTCTGATACGTCCAACAGTAAGCCTGATCATTCTCTTCTTTGTGATACGCCTGTACCGTATTATTAAAATTATAATATTCACAATTCTGCTTTTTGCTCTGATAATTTTGGTCATCATTTGGCAAACCAAGCGTATCTTTTGTACCATTTATACTAGAACAGTGGTTCTGAATTTTTGCAGGTGTAGCATATTGAACCGTATATGAAAAATTGGATGCTTTCGTTAAGAAAAAAAGTTGCTTATTCTCCGGCTTCGTTATATCTGACCATTCGCAAATATTATTTTCTTGTTTCAGTTGCTTAACTCCTTCCTCCGTTTGAAATAATAACTCATATCTTTGGAATTGGTTACGTATATTTTCTAAGCAAACTGATGTTCCATACTGTTCATAATCTTTACTAACTACTTCGAGATATTCATAAAAGTCTCTTTTAGCTAAAACAGGTGCACTACTTGCAATAGCTGCGTTAACTAAATCAGGATATACTAACCTCATCCAGGCAGCTAAATTACCTGCATACGATCCACCTACAACCACTATCTTTGAGTGTCTGAATATTGCCTTTTTTACGATTGTTCTCAATAAATTTGCAATATCTGCGAGAGCTTGAGGAGTGGTTAGAAATTTCATATCTTCAATATTATTCCTTTTTACAGGCTGGCTTTTTCCATAGTACCTGTGCTCAGACATAAACATGGCTCCTCTTGTTTCTTGGGCTAGTTCGTACATTACTCCCGTTGTAAGAAATCCTGGTGTTGCCGGGCCTTCACCACCGATATAAAGATAAACCGGTCCATGTGACCTCCAATAGTCTAGTCTTTCATAATATCTCATTCTCCATGTTCTAGTTTCGTTTGAATCAAAATGATCCAACTTCTGTTCTATCCACCTAGTAACGATAGGGCTATCAGGGCGCACCGCAATAGATTTTATTTCTTCAATCAAACGTCTATAGCCATCATTGAAACAAAAAAATTCAAACCCATACACAGAAAACAAGTTCAATAAAGACAAAATAGCCAACTTGAAATACATCCCCAATGTTCAAAAGAGCACGTTAATATGAAGCTAACTTAGTTAACATTTTGGAGCTCAGTATTTATCATGTACCTAATTTTATCATGATTTATGCAAAGAATTATTATCGTTCCATTAAAAACTTGTTAAAAAGTTGTTTTCTTTGTCGCCTTGTTAATATTACCATACTTTTATGAAGAATAATTAAGAAATAATAATAGTAATATATAAATAAAAATGATGTAATATTCCTAAAAGAAAATTAATTTGTAAAATTAATTAGTAAATGTTTTTTGTCTTTCCATTTATAAAGAATTAATGATTTTACAAAAAAAAAAATAAACCGACTTTGTAGTGACATAGAAGTCGGTTTAATTTTTTTGTTAATTTTTTTTCACCCTTTTTAGTGATGATATGCTAACGTTTGTATTAATATTATGTAAAATTGCATAAAGGTGATCATGAATAAAGGTAAGGTCTGAATTCATACGGATTGGACCCACCCGCTCGCAGGGCGCTACCGCGTCCTTCTCGCTTAGTTTTATATTGTCTTATATGTTCCAACCTAACCTAACCAATTCAATAATAAATAAAAGTAAGTATAGTAAGTAATTAAATTAAACTAGGTGGTAAAACTCTGCGAGTGAGTCGGTCCAATTTACTTTAATTCAATAGTTAAGAAAAACTACAACGTATTCATTAATCATATTTTATATTTGTAAGAAGTGATTATCAAGATACAGTGGTTTAGGCCAGCAGTGTCCCTGCGTCACTAGAATTGAAGACTGGAAGGTCACAGTTATCAGGGTTAAGACCTTGACCTTCAAAATTTTCTTTCTATGTGTCTGCTTAGTGACGTTAATACATATAAGAAAGCACAAAATGGCTAACTCCTATGGTTTAGTTTGGAAGCACACCAGCATTGTCAGAGTGAAAGAGTTGAAGGTCATTTTTTTCATTACATGTACCTGCTTTGGACCTGTAAAATATGTGTGAAAGCACTAAATGGCTTATTCATGTGGTTTAGGCTGGAGGTACCTCTGCATCATCAGATCTAAGGAGTTGAAGGTCAAATTTTTCATCATATGTCTCTGGCTAGCAACTTCATTACAACAAATATCTTATATATACTTCACATGGGAGACACCTCTGCATCATCAGGATTGAAGAGTTGAAGGTAATATCTTCCATCATATGTATCTACTCAAAGACCTTATCACATATTCGTAAGCTCCAAATGCCTAACTTGTATGGTTGAGGCAGGAGGCACCTCTGCATTATCAGAGTTGAAGAGTTGAAGGTCGAATTTTCCATCATATATCTCAGCTTATCGACCTTATTAAATATACATAAGTTCCAAATGCCTAACTTGTATAGTTGAGGCAGGAGGAACTTCTGCATTACCAGGGTTGAAGAGTTGAAGGTCGAATTTTCCGTCATATCATATTAATCTATATACTCAATGTTAATTTTATGTTTTATGAGAATTGAGTGGGCAGAAGGTAAGTTGTCATAAAATATGTAAAAAGCAGGGGTAGCGATGATGAGTTCCACCCCATAACTTAAGTTCTAATCATCAGAGCATTCTAATGTTATGGTAGGAGAGTACGGCAACGAAACACCCTTTCATATAAAAAAAGAAAATTGAAATTGGTTAAGAAATACTCGAGTTGTTGAAGTTTATATGAAATCGGGTTTTTCCAATTTTCGGGGAAACCTGGCGAAAATTTTCAAATTTCTTCGAAATGGGACCCCCTGTGAAACTAGCCGCATACAATGGTGTATGAATCATGTCGATCGGTCGCGGCATCTTGAAAAAATCGCCGAACAAGCTACGGTCGAATTGAGAAACATCCTCCTTTTTTGAAGTCGGTTAAAAAGACAATTTTAATAAATACAATTTACTTAACAACAATACCTTTACATATGTAATTACTTCATTATAAATAAAAAACAGAATAATATACATATAATATAATGTATACACGATTGTGTATCAACATTAAACATGGTTGAGTAGATATTTCCAACGAATTTTAGTTTGAATTAGTTCGTCGGCGTTCACATGTTAAATCATGTTGTAAAATTTAAGCATGTAATGCACTAATGCAGCATTACATGAAATATGTTATAAAATATCGAATGTACCTACTTATTCCGTTTGACAGGGCATTATTCAAGTCATTAAAAAATACCTACCTACATAAATTTTATATAAGGTTTCATCATTTTGAAATCAGAAAGACGTTAAATAATCAATAGAATAGAAGAATATTTGCGATTAATCAGATATACCAAAATCATTCCGAAAATAAAGTAAAATAGATTCTTTCTATAATAAATAAAAAACGGTACTCCTTAATATTTTAACAAGATTTTTTTTATATCTCATTTATTTCGAAGTTTTTATACAATTGTACATGACAACTTCATTATAACTAACACTAGTGACATACAAATATATAACAATAATACTAAAATATTCAAACAGTTTCTCAAAACATTAGATTTTTCTATTTTGAAGAGACAACAAACAATTTTAACAAGATGAGGTAGCAAATGAGTTTGCACCATGAGTTTTTACGTATTTGACCATACAATTTCCAATCAGCGCCCCTAGCGGATTTTATCAGAACTATAGTGTCAGTAACGTAACATTAAACTAACTTGACCGTTCTTCCAAACCTAATAAAACATGAGAGTAGCGTACTTGACTTTCCGAACGTTTCCTATTCGTGGTCTCTGTCTTACCTATCTATCCGTCCCTTTCTAACGGTCCGGCGACCCTCTCTCACCGTGGCAGAGGTTTGCAGGTAGCTGCAATGCCTCTTGCGATCATTGGCGTCTTGACTTTCGATCTAAAACGGACGTAGCCCCAAGATATAAGAGATTATAGTGTTCAGTTACTTAATATTAAAATACAGTGATTATTACGGAATATATCTTGTGGTGAGTTTTTTGAATATTTTTTAAACTCTAAGTTTGTGGTATGCCTTATTACCACAATACTTTACAGTGGTCTTTGCATTAATATCAGTTAAAGGATTATTAATGTGTTGTTATAATCTACCCTCCAATAATTAATATTATTATAGCAATTTTAACAAAGTGTATTTCAATAAAATGGTGTTACCATTCGATTCTAAATGCTTATTTTCAGTTTTCTTGTAGTTTTGGAATAACTATGGAGGGATCTAACTGCACAAGTACTGCACAGGGTGCGCAGAAATCTCCTAGAAAACGGAAGGAACAGGAAACTAGTACCTCTGATTCCGACACAACAAGTTCGGAATCTAGTTCAAGAGGTAAGTCAAAAGCTAAACGACGCCGCGATCGTAAATATGACAAATTATTCAGGGAAATCAATATGCTTAAAAATCAAATTAATAGTTCTAACTCCAATAACTACCCACAACAATGTTGTAGTTATAATGATCAATGCGACTACGTTGATCTTAATTGTAGCGACAATTTAATTGATGAGGCGGGTCCTTCTCCTACGGGGAAACCTGTTGAACTCACCTGGACTTTGGGCACCAAAACACAGGAGCCTTCGATTCCAGCCGCAGACCCGGTGTATGTGCAACAACTAAGTGACATACAACGGTTCAACCAAGAAGAGTGGAACAATGTCAGATACGCCGATGTACAGAAGCTGTACGTCCGCTCGCCCGGCTTTACTGCTTTACAAGCTAATGACGAGATTAGGCGTTACGACGTATCACGTTCTGACGCTACCTTAGAGAAAGCATTTGCAGGAACTACTTACGCTCTTCTGAAGCAACGTGAGGCTTTACAAGCCGAATTCATGACGTTTTTGACTTGGGTGAATGAACAAGGAGCATCATTATCATACAACACGATTTATGATAAAATAAATGAAATATTCACCAACGGTGAATACGTTAAGGCGTATAACGATACCCTTCAAATAGTGTGTGGCCATAGGGCCGAAATTATACAGCGCAGGCGAGAGGCTACCCTGGCGTCTGTGAAGGATATTTACCATAAAGTGCTTTTCGTAAAATACCCCCAACTATAAACAATTTGTTTGATGTGGACAAATTCAGCGCTTTGATAGAAAAGTTCGGTGGAATGAAAAATGTTTTCTGGCCTAATTATAAGGATCGCAAAACCCCTGCACCGCAGAACGATCCGAGCCCGTCTACCTCAGCCTTGCATCAACACGGCAATGCGACTAGTCGGCCCCAGAGCAATAGAGGTAACGCCTCAAGGGGTTCGTCCAAACGAAATTCGTTTCATAGCGGAAAGAGCTCTAGAGGCCATCATAACTACAAGTCCTCAAAAGGAACACAGTCCCGCTCCTCCTTATCCCACCGGGATCGGGGAAGTCGGCAACGGTCACAATTTTGACAATCAAAGCACATTTGTTGCCGGTCAGCTCACGTTTCACTACAAGCAATGGCAACGCCTGGGAGCACCGGTGCACATCTTAAAGATGATAAAAGGGTATCATATACCGTTCGAGGCCAAACCCCCGCTATATATACCCAACTCTCGCAGCAGAATAACACAATCATCCCCAGAGATGGATATCATCATAACAAAAATGCTCAGACAAGGGGTACTCGAACCTGCGGACCTCTCTCCGAGCTTCATATCACCCATATTTTTGAGGCCAAAAAGCGACGGCACGTCGCGACCCATTTTCAACCTGAAGCGGTTAAACAAATATGTACAACCAGAAAGGTTCAGACTAATAAATGTACAGCGAGTCCCCGACTTCTTACAACCTTACGACTGGATGGCAAAATTGGACATTCACCAGGCCTACTTTCATCTCCCGGTTGCCGCAGCTCACAGGAGATTCCTTCGGTTGTTGTACAAAGGAAAATTAATGCAAATGACTTGTCTGCCCTTCGGGCTAAGCACAGCACCAAAGTCTTTCGCGGCGATGACGAACTGGATCGGCGAACGGCTTCGCAATCAGGGGATTCGTGTCCTCATTTACTTAGACGACTTCTTCTTGGTTCACCAAGACTACCATCACTTGAAGGAGCATGTCAACTTGGCAATCCACACCCTAACAAACCTGGGATGGACACTAAATTTAGAAAAATCTATAACCTCCCCGAGAAGGTCTGTAGAATTCCTAGGCGTAATGTGGGACCCCTGGAAAAACGAAAAATATCTCCCACAGAGATCAACATGCAAATTGGAAAAGCAAGTCTCAAAACTCCTACACATAAGGAAGGCAAATCTGATCGAATTACAAAAATAGTTGGAACTCTGAACTTCGCCAGTTTTGTAGTCCCCAGAGGGCGTCTGCACTATCGCTACCTTCAAGAGCAACTAAACCTTACGTTGAAAAAGTCTTCAAGGTATTTACCCCTTTCGAAAGAAACGATGACAGAACTTCGCTGGTGGCTTCAGCACTACAAGGTCCGGTCCAAAATACACGTACATGCCCCAGTGCATCATCTAGTGACCGACGCGAGCGACGTAGGTTGGGGAGCAATGCTGGACAACCAACCTCTCTCGGGCCAATGGACCTCGGAGGAAAAGTCCTTACATTCCAACCTGAAGGAGATGATTGCAATAGTCAATGTACTTCGCGATCATTGTCAACTCCTGAAATCCACAGCACTTCACATACAAAGCGACAACATGACAGTGGTCTCGTATATTCGGAACGAAGGAGGCACCAAGTCCAAAGCATTAATGGATTTAACACGCAAGGCGTTTGCGATCTTAGACGATTTCCAGATTCATGTCTCGATTTACCACATTCCTGGCCAATACAATGGTCATGCGGACAGGTTGTCACGACAAAAAATGACACCAGAGTGGCACCTCCTACCGGAGATCACACACAGAATATTTGCAAAATGGGGGACACCTGTGGTAGATCTATTTGCCTCGGAACAAGCTCATGTGGTGGATACGTACGGCACTCTAGACAGACGAGACAACAAGGCGAGTATCTACGATGCTCTGAGCATCGATTGGAGTTTCAGTCTGGCTTGGATATTTCCTCCACCTTATCTAATACCCAAAATATTGGCTCACCTCAATCGCGCTCGAGGAATTTATCTTATAGTAGCCCCACGCTGGGAGAAGGTATACTGGAGGCCCGATCTGAAACACCGGGCTCTATCAGCCCCGTTCACCCTGAAGAATCTCGACCGAGTTCTGATAGACGTGTCCACAGGTCTTCCTCCTCCAAATGTGAAAGAGATGACCCTCGAAATATGGCGATGTGGGGGTGGGATGAGCACCTGAAAAATTGGACTGAAGAGCAAAGAATATTACTTACATCTAGTTGGCGGCAATCAACCTTGAACACATATCGCCCTGCATGGAATCGATGGCTTAGTTGGACCCAACAGAACAAAGTTAATAAATGCAAGCCCTCTGGATCTGACCTGGCTCGATTTTTAGCTGACCTACATCAGAAAGACAAGCTCGCCCTAAACACCATACTAGTCCACAAATCTGTGGTTTCCACATTCTGTGATCCAAACAACCGGTATAAATTAAGCTCCCACATCCTTGTTAAACAAGTAGTAAAAGCTATAAGCTTAGCTAAACCTAAACTCTTAAAACCACCCATTTGGGATATAGATACCTTCGCGAATTACTTGGCAACGAAAAACCCAGACACTAAAAGTTTATATGAAGCATCATGTCACACCGCATCTATTTTACTTTTATGCTCGGGAAGACGTATTCATGATTTAACTTTATTAAAAATTTCCCCCGAACATTGTATTATATCTGAAGAATACATAATCTTGAAACCAACCTTTGGGTCAAAAACAGATTCGATCACCCATCGGCAGTCTTACTGGAAGCTCATAAAAAATACAACTAATAAGGCTCTGGACCCCGTTCATTGGATTCGTCTCTTGATACAACTATCGCAACATAGAAGACTTTCATCCGCAATGAGTGAATGTCTATTTCTGACAACTGCAGGTCAAGCAAAGCCCGCATCCAATACGGTGATATCAGGCTGGGTGAAGCGTTATTTAAAAGAGGCCAAAATTGACGCGAGCCCTGGAAGTTGTAGATCAGCAGTGGCGTCGAAGAATTGGCTTGAAAACTTTTCTCTTAATGATATATTGGCTAGGGGAAATTGGAGGTCTGCTAATACTTTCATAAAATTCTATCAACGGGAAGTTGAACCTTCATTAGATAACCGTAATGAAACGTTGATTACAAATTTATTTTCTCCTAATGATTGAAATTAATATGTGTGATTACTCATTATTGGAAAAATTATACTTATGTTGTAATATAATTTAATTACAGAAATATATTATTTTTGGTACAAATCTAAAAATAGTTTCATTATGACATCACCTTGGCGTCCTCTCTCACCAGGCGAAAACAAACAAATCTCTCATGTTTTATTAGGTTTGGAAGAACGGTCAAGTTAGTTTAATAGCGACGTTTTACCTTACAATAAAACGTTTATTAAACATACTTACCTTCTTCCAAACCTAATACTCCAACTCTGCCTGGTGAAAACATGCGAGCCAATGATCGCAAGAGGCATTGCAGCTACCTGCAAACCTCTGCCACGGTGAGAGAGGGTCGCCGGACCGTTAGAAAGGGACGGATAGATAGGTAAGACAGAGACCACGAATAGGAAACGTTCGGAAAGTCAAGTACGCTACTCTCATGTTTTATTAGGTTTGGAAGAAGGTAAGTATGTTTAATAAACGTTTTATTGTAAGGTAAAACGTCGCTATTAAATGTCTAAATTGACAAAATGGCGCTTTATGTTTTCTCTCTTTTTTTGCGAACATGTGAGGCGGATAAAAAGATTTACTTAGCACTGAGCACTTACTTATTGTTACGTTTACTCAGTCTACTAAGGAAACGGAACAGAATAATGGATTGAGTAAACGTAACGTAAATTGGTGGAGGTTTTGAAAACTCATGGTAAGGGTACTGATGGTAAGTCGCAACTAACTCCATATTTGTAAAACAGTAGTTCTACATGAAGCCTTCAGATTCTCAGCCGAAGCTAGACTCGGCTAGTGATGTTTTACCAATCTTTAGGCTAAGATAAATACGAGTAAATTCGTAATTCATATTGATCATAAGGAATAATATGATAGGTAGATAGTTATGATATTTTGGAGTGAGTGAGTTTAAAAGAGTAGCAAAAAATAACACATTTTTTTGTTGGATATATCAACTTTCTCGTACTTAAGTAAATATAGTTATTTTTATCTGTACAATATTATGGCGTTCTTGAAATATATGTCAATATGATAAGCACTAATTAGTGGTTCACTGCCGGTTTCGGTTTTCACAAAGATAAACTCAATCAACAATGTAATGACAATGTAATGCAAATCGACAAGTCGACCTTTTTTAAGATTCTTTCAAAAGGAAACTCCGCGGCGTTCTTCTGGACGGTAACGCATTACTATAATAGAGTATTTGAAATACCTGAAAGTAATTGAAATAATACCTGTTGTATAATGACCTGTAGCACTACCATGAGTTGGCATAGAAACGCCACTATAGAAATTGTAAATAGAAAACTATTGTCATTTTGCTAGTGAATAACATAACTACTATCGTTACGGTATTTCTTGACAACGTCTGTCAAATTAATGACTCATGGGACCGAATTTGTATGGCAATAGATCATAATGACATTCGCTAGCGATTTGATTTCGATAGGTTTTTTACGTATCGAGTTACGCCACTACGGATTTTAGTTCTACGAGTAACCACCAGAGGCGCTGTACAATTTTTCATATATTTATTTTACGCAGTCGCTAGCGAGTAATACTTTTGTAAACTCATGGTAGTGCTACTGTACCTACTTCAAATAGTTTATATCTCATAATCTATACGCTTATAATAATAGTATAGTATTCTTTATTTCATTTACCAAAACGACTCACTTCTCTTTAGTAATATCCGTGAGAAAAAGGTATATTAATCTCTTGTCAGGTTTAAAATTAAAAACATTTCTAAGCAGGTACCTAATTGATGGTGGTATGGTAGAATAAAGTTCACGGCACGCATCTCGGAACAATTGTTCCGAGGCACGCATTCATTTCGCTGTTTGACAGACCCTTAAGTTTTCGTCCATTACGTCGCTATAGCAACGGATAAACAACAAAGTTACTGCGCGTGAACGATAGCCACCATAAAATTCTTTAATCCTTTTAATTAAAGGTGAAAAAGTTATTGAGGTCAGTATGGATTATTCCGAAGGCAGTGCGGTAGAGAGGTCGTGTGCAAGCCGACGCTCGGATGCCCCTAGACCCGTATCGAGACGAGGTTACCGCGAGTATACTAATAGTGGATCAGCTCTTTCAAGGTACTTACTATCCTTCCTGGATAGATAATTTAGATTTTATTAATAGTAATTATTATCGTCTGAAAAATGTGTAGGTATAGGTAGCTATGTGTAAAGTGGCTACTAAGTTATTCTTTAAAATACATAATGAGGTAAATTCGAATATACAGTTTTGTGTCGTGATTGTGGTTTTATAGTTTCTTTAATCAAAATTAGTACAAAATTATAAATAAGAGTTGTTTTTTACTAACTTGAAAGAACTCTTTATAGTTGAGCTCCTACTACGACACCACCGCCTCTTTTTGCCTGCCTTAGTGTAGCGCTGCAGTCTTCTAGTTTAAATTGTATGGTTAGAAAGAAACTTGCTACTTCATTTTGCTGAAACAAGAAAAACTTACTGAAACTAGAAAAAACCTACTAATTAAAGTTATACGAGTTAGTGGAGGTATGAATTGTAGTATATAATTTATTTTGCATGCACACGTATCTTATGTCGGAGTGAGGGTAGTTTAAAATATTTTAAACCATGGCTCATATAGTAGTCGTAGTTTTTTTATTCATGATGTAACGCCTAATTATTAGGCCTAAAAGTGTTATTTAGTAAATCATGAAACGGTCTGTATACAATACACAACATATAATATTGACAGAAGCGGCACGATGAGGCCCACGTCTGCCTACAGAGGTAGCACGGCATCACGGCTATCCACAGCCGGGTTTGGTCCAGCACCACCCACCGCAGGGAGACAATCCACCGCTATGACTGGCTTTTCTATGGTAAGTAAATATATGTTTAAAGTACCAAGTTATTAATGCAAATGGTGACGTTCCTACTTTGTTAAGAAATTGTTTGTCCAGAAATAATCGTCATTACCATTATTGACACTGATGGTCCGATACTAAATTATTTTTACTAAGTACCAACTTATGTATAGATACATAGAGGTAAATATTATGCGTTTTAATTTTTTTTGTCGTAATAGGTATGTAGGTTAAATGACAATTGCACTAATCACACATTCAAGGAAAAATCCTTGAACTTTAATTGATTTCAATAACTTAGTCACATAGTGATGTAAGATAAATTAAATGTAGATACACAAATAATATATGCACCCTGCATTAGACGTATTATACCGAAATGTACCTAAGTAGGTACAACTGTCTTGGATAGACTTGGATAGACTGAACCATCCGTTCAGTCGGAGTTCAATAAAGTTATTCTATTCTAACGTAGGGTATCATGAAGTAGAAATATGGAATAAAGTACTCTTACAGATTGATCGTCCAATAACCCAGCAAGGCATATCCGGCCTACGTACTGGCACTGCCCGCGGGTTCCGCACACGCCAGCTCCAAGACAAAAGGTACTGGGAGGAGCTGATGCAAGTGAAAGTAAGAGAGATGAAGGCAGAGATTGCCAGATTAAGCGAACAAGCTGAAGCGGGCGAACGGGAGAAGTCAGCGAAGAAACATTACGAAAAGAGAGTGAGGGAGCTCGCTCAGGAGTTGACAGGTATTCCTATTTTAGTATATTATGAAATGATCTTATGGCCAATGATGTTATTTACCTATTACTGAATCTTCGTCAGACGATCTGATGTATTCATTATTCTAGAAGCATGAACCGAGAATGAACCTCACTTAATGATACTGTCACCTGTCAGTGAGCGAGTTGGTCAGTCTAACGCGAAATTTTATGCCCTAAGAAACAATTTCTATTTATTATTATTTATTTAGATTTACAAGGTAGACTAGCAGACTACAATACAGCGATACGAATCGTTAACGGCGAGGCGACAAAGAAGTCGGTGGAGGAACAAACTAGGGAACTGGAAGCCAGCAATAAGAAATTGCAAGAGGAGGTAGAACTGGTGTTCTTAGAGAAACAGAGAAAGGAGAATCAGTTGAAACAGCTAAGGGAGCAAATGGATAAGGTAATGACATAATATAAATAATGTGTCATTTGATTAATTTTATTGTTTCGTACCTAATATTAAAGTGCATAATGATACATGGTAAGTCTGAACATTTTACTTTAAAATAAGGATGTATGTGTTCATTTGTCAAAGTAGGTATGTATTAAACATATAATAAAAAATACACGTGCAATACGTACTAAAGAAAATTATAATGATTGATATGAAATATTTTTGTTTTATGCATTATACATAGAAAAATTACGAAACCACCTAATCACTGTATAGGAGCAGTCCACAATTTCCAAGTTGCTAGCAGAAATGACATCCGAAGAAAAAGAAAAATACAGTGAACTAGAGGGGACTGCGGCGGCTCTGAGGGAAGAAGTGGAACAAGCTAGGACTCAGATTGATCTTCTTAATAGAGAGAAGGAAGAGTTCAGTAAAGAAATCTCTGGTTCACAGGTAACATTATCTACAATTAAGATTTACAAATTGAATAGTAAGTATTATTTTAGTATTTAACAAAAGTATAATGATTACGAAATTTTCTATCCCCGTGATTCAATAACCGAAAAAATGTAAAATGACGAACCGTAAAAACAAATCGAAATACGTTAGATATAGGTACTTTAAATGTTGCAGTATTATCACTTTTATTATTAGTAGTAATGTGAATAACTTTATAGGTAAAGATGCACCTGCTAGAGTTACATCGGAGACTGGCGGAGGTTGAGGAGAAACGCGATAACTTGAAAAATGAAATCAGCAATCGCTTGGATCCTCAAGAGGAAAGAGAAAAATTGTTGCTTCAGGTAATTAAAAAAAAATATATTTTTATTATTCAAGTTGGTTAAAACAAGAAACATTTTTGTATCGTTATCAAATTTCAGGTTCGTGAAGATAATGCTGCTATTGCATCTCTGGATAGCAATGCAGCAAATTTGAAGGAACAGATACAAAAAGTACAAGGGTTGATTGAACAGGCTGAACAAGTAAGTATAGATTTGATGTATTTTTCAGATGAGTCATATTATTATGAATTTCTAATATTTCCTTAATTTTTTTTACAACAGGATCTCGAAGAAGGTAATTCTGAGCGTCACCAGAAATATAGGGAATTGAAGAAAAGAGAAGAAACTATGGATTCATTCATGGTCACCTATGAAGAAAACCTCAAAAAGGAACAAGAGAAAATAGATCAACTAGAGAAAGATATAGTATTCGCCTTAGAACACAGCAGTTCTAATATTGATTTAGATTTAAGCGAAATAGATTCTCTGAAGCAAAGAGATGGGTATACATCCTCGTATGATGACAGCAAGAAATCTGTTGAAACATTAACGAAAGATTATGAAAGATTTCAAGCAAATTTGAAAAAGGTATGGTGTCTTTCTATTAATAAATAAACATTTACAATCATTTGATCAATCATTTACCAGTTCTCCATCGGTTCATATTTCATACTTAGCTTTAAAATAAATGTTGATTTTGATTTTTATTGACTTACCCAGGCTGAAGCCACGCGAGAGAGGCTTGCAACAGAACTACAAACCTTGCCTGAGAAAACACAAGCGATGAAAGAAGAGTTGATAATTCTGTCAGATCTAGAACGATTGCGAGTTGAAGGTAGATCAATTTACTTTGAAGCTACTATAAGATGTTTATAAAAATTTATAGTAATTTCTCGTGTCAATTTCAGGAGAAGAACAGAAAAAAGCACTAGAGGTCGAATTACGTGTACTCCAAGAGAAGTTATCGCCAACTGAGAGCGCTGTAGTCGAAGCTGCGAATAAACTGAAAACCTTGCAGGTAAAACACTGACTATCTAAAGTGATTAAGATAAAATCAGATCTTTATACAAAAAATGCGTCTACTTGACTCTACATAATATTGCATTTCTATTAATAAGATTTTGTGAAGATGTACTTTTTATCGCTTTTATCGGTAAGGTAAGGATTTTATCGGTTAAAATATAACACGTATAAGGTTTTTATCACTTATAAATAAGACGTCACAGAACTAAAAAAAATCAATTTTAAGTAACTGTTCAGTATATTTTAATGTACTATTAATTTTAAGAACAGGATGTTCACAGAATTTTAACATATTCTTATATCACTAACATTATACATTTTCAGGCTAGTTTAGACGGCAACGAAATGTACGCGAAACTGAACAGTTTAGAAGAGGAGCTCGCTCAGTTGGAAAATAGAAAAACTGTTCTGGAAGAAGACATAGCTTCCATAACCCTGAAGGCGGACTATGAACCGCTCAAGAAACAAGCCATGGAGGAATTAGCCGCTTTGAATAAGAAAATCATTGAGGACTTAAACAGTACTAAAGCATATTAGGAGAGTATTTCGAATATATTGTGGTAATTGTGAATTTTATTTTTGTTACATTGATTATTTTGATGATAAGTAAATGTTTAAGTTGATTATTGTTGAATGAAGACATGTTGGATGATTACATGAAGTTATTGGATGATGATGATGTTAATGCAGATAGTCTGTTATTTCTCATTAGGATATAATAAAATAAAACAAATTTCTGTGAATTACTCATAATTTTAATATCACAGATTCTAATAATTTACAACCATTCATAAAACACATTTCACTTTTAATTTACACATTAAAACTTACTTCATTTATATAGGTAGTTCATACTGTAGTACAAGAGTAAAAATATTCTCCAAGGTTCAACCTGATTTGTGCAAACAAAATTACACTCTTATTATATATACATGTTTAATTCGCACAATTGCAATTAAATCCGTTAATTGCAATAAAATTGCAATTAACGGATTTACATTTACTTTGATTTGATTGTTACTAACTACCAACTACCTTGCTCATTTTGATTATTTACTAACTAGATAACTTCTGTTTCGATTGCTTATCTAATAAGACTGATAATTCTGAGGGTATTTCCTTATTGTTCGCTTTGCACAGTGAGCAGATATTGAGCACAAACTTCTGTGAGGGAGTGATGTCTGCTTCTTGCATTTTGGTCCATAAGGATAGCGCGCCTTGGCAGTCATCGTCACGTTCTGAAATAAGAAGTATATGTTACTGGTTCGTTACGTAAAGTACACGTACAGCACATCGGTTTATGAGGTTTATGGAGGGTCTCAATAAGTGCGCAGTGTGACGTCAGTCACACACGACACTTTACAAAAAGACTGTCTTTTACACAAGCATACGTTATGACCGTGACAGAGATAACTATAGTATTTTCGTGTGCTTTCATTATTGTATTATTTATTTATTCATTTCATATTATGCAGGGATATTCAGACGACTCTGCGCAAATGAAATATAGCTATCTAGACTCATAGAACCTCACACATTTCATGAGTCGTGGATGCCATAGACGCACATAAAGACAAATACACAAACGCCCACACCCCAACAATAATCTTATTTGATCATTTAGCCACTGCATGTCAGATTGCTATGCTAACAATTTATATATAGCGACTTGTATTATATATGGTATTTTTTTATTTATTTACTCTTTATTGACCATGTTAAAAACAGTGTGGTACAAAAGGCGGACTTAATTCTAAATAGCAATTCGTCTATTACTATACCTTCCATAACACAGAAGCACTATTTTGGCATTGAAACTTAGTTCTTTTCAAATAATACATATATGAGGAAAAGTTTTTAGACTCATAGAACCTCAAACATTTCATGAGTCGTGGATGCCATGGACACACATAAAGACAAATACATAAACGTCAACACTAATCTAATTTGATCATTTAGCCACTGTATGTCAGATTGCTGTGCTAACGATTTATTTTCAACGACTTGTTTTATTTATAGTAAATTAGTCTATTACTATACCTTCCATAACACAGAAGCGCTATTCTGACATTGAAACATAGTTCTTTTCAAATAATAAATATATTAGTAAAAGTAACGTAAAAACGTTGTGATAGTTCCCTGTACAATAAGCAAAAACATTACGTTTATCTATTTTCTTTCTGGAGGTAAAGGTCTTAAGCAAAGCAAATCAGTGTATTCTTAACTTAATAGCATATAAAGACACAATACTCACGATACACATCCAATATCATATTATAAACCTCATCCACGTCGAAATGCCTCAAATCCTTCGCGCACTCAGCGATATTCTCTAACGCAGCGAGGCGCTTGTCGTCCGCGAACCGCTCGCAGTAGCGCAGCAGCGCGTCGGAGTGGAAGCGCACGGCGGGGTCCAGCAGCGTCTTGCGGAGCGTCCGCTTGTAGCCCACGTCCGCGAGCGACGCTATTAGTGTTAGCTGAAACATCATGCATAAACTCTTATTTTAAGATTAATACTCTAATTTTAAAAGATTCTTCGAATAAGACGTTAATTAGTTTTTATAAGGTAAAAGTTTTTTATGACGTTTTTAGTCGACGTTAAATAGGAGAGTTGACAAAAACTGTAACTTTAACCGATCGAAATCTAACGGTTAATTTTAAGTGTTAGTTATGACGTTTAACCTTAATTAAAATGGTGTAACTAATAATTTTTTAACCATGGATTTGACGGTTGATTAGGGTTTTGAAGACGATAAAGTAAGTAAGTAAGACATGATGCAACCCACCCTAAGTAGTAAATGAGCATGTCTTTAACTAACGCGCTACTACCCCTGAGGACTAAATTAACTCAGAAATTAATTCTGTTTATCCCTGACCAATTAAAAAAATGCACACGATGTTACCATTAAATGATTATAGGATTTTATTCTTAAAGTGAAGTTCGCAACCTATCATGCTCTCATTTGATTTGATGAAATCTCACCTGTACATCACCAGCGCCATGAACCTTTTTCGTCATGTTAAGTATAGTCTGTGCCATCTTATTCAGTTTCCCATTCGCCTTTTCGCTGACTAAGAAGTTTTCTTCCGATCCCTCCCCCATAGCCTGCAGGATCTTACAAAGCAACTCGTGTTTGAGGGGCGTCTTGTTGTACTTAAGGGCTAGGCGGCTGAATTCTTGTACCGCTTCTTGAAGGTTATCACTGTAACACATGTTTTTCGAATTTAACCGAAAGTATTTATACTTTAAAAACATAATAAAACGGTAGCAAAATAAATGAATATCTAAGAGCAACTGCACAAAACAGCTACAAAATGAAAATGTTTCGTTCGGTTAACCAACAGACCAGATATTTGTTGGGACCGGATATTAATTAACAATCTTATATTGTTTGAATTTAAGTCTTTTGGAATGAGATTATACTTTATATCCAATACCATATCATAAGGTTGGTTAGAAACTGTTTTGCTATATAAGCAAACTGACTTACTGGTTTATACAAAATTGGCACCTTCAATAATATTATTGTAGATTTTTAACACATTTTCGAAATAACCTAAACTAACATTTAGACACAGAAAAATAATAACATAGCTTACTTTTTCAAATGAGCCCGCACCAGAGGTCCCAGTATCGAGTTAGCGGGCTTGCAGTACCTATAATTGTGGAGTAGCTCGAACATTTGTAATGTATCTTTGTATGTTCCTTGCGCCGCCGTCGCGTCCAACAACCGCCAGCAGTTCAACGCTATGTTGCGGCCGCCGATGACCCGTCTGATGATCGGAAATACATAATTTCAGTGATCAAAATAATATCTGATTACGAAATTGGACACAAAAAGTATAATTAAGTAATTAAATTTCAATATTATCTAGGGGTGTGCGAATAATTCGAACTTACGAATTATTCGTTCCGAATCGAATATTAATATTCGATTCGAAACTCGAATCGAATAATTCGAAAATTCGAATTATTCGAAAGTTCCCGAATAATTCGAAAAATTTCGAATAATTCGAAAATTTTCGAATAATTCGAAAATTTTCGAATAATCCGAAAATTTTTGAATAATTCGAATTTTTTCAGGGTTTCTTATTTTCAATTTTCGAATAAAAATTTAACAGTCAATAATCAATATACATTTTATTTAAACCATATAGTTACACAAATAGAACAATTAATATAGTTTTTTTTTTTTTAATAATGAAATAATAAAAATTATATTATAGCAAATAAAGTATTATGAAAAATCAAAATATTAATAAATGAATAATAATAATGATGGTAAAAATATTGATTGCCTTTTTTTACGGCACTTCAAAAAATTACCTGAAATTCATGCTTCTAGACTAGAATACCCTCTTAATTCGCGAATTATTCGAAAACTTTCGAATTATTCGAAATTTTTACGAATTATTCGAAATTTTTCGAATTATTCGAAATTTTTCGAATTATTCGAAGAATTTCGAATAATTCGAAAATTCGAATTATTCGATTCGAATTTCGAATCGAATATTGATATTCGATTCGATTCGATTCGAACGATATTCGCACACCCCTAATATTATCATCATCATATCATCAGTAGATAATACTCATTGCTCATTCTAACCAGTGAATACATAAGCAGAAATTTTCAAAGTGCCTTAAATTATCGCTATTTACCTTATTAGCACTAAGAAAATTCTTATGAAAAGTCGTGAATATACAATTCTTAATAAAGGCCATGTCTTATAGCTGCTCAAAAAATAACTTCAGACCTTCACTAGACTATATTTCAATATATTTTTTTAGCGTGCTCTTTATTCATAACTTATGCATAAACTTAAAACATTTTATAAAAATCTGTTTGTGATTTAAAACTATACATTGCCCATGAAACTAACAAACATGAAATGTAACAACCGGAAAACCGAATAATACAAGATAAATAAAGAAGAATTATACAAGAAATAATATTTCTCATCTCACCTTCTCTTACTCTGTTCATTGATCAGATCGAATGCGTGTTTGATCTTCTTCCTGTACACCATGAGCGTCGCGAAGTCGATCACCTTGAACTCGTCGAGCGTGAAGTTCGGCGAGGACTTGTTTAGGTCCGCGAGGGCTACCTCGGCCAGGTCCAACTCTCCTAACTTGACGTGTAAGTCGAATATCGCTGCTTTCATGCCCGCTGAGAGGAATACCTGTAAAAGATTACAATATTTTGTTTAAATATTGTTTATTTGGTAGCGAGAAACACAAGTAATAATTTTCTTCCATTGCTTTTCTGATGAAACAAACCCAGTCAAATAATAACCTGTACATTACTCCACCTCTCTATCTTTTGTCTCTATAAATTTTCTTATTTGCCTCTATGTCTTTCAGCATTTCATTCTATTTATTCTTCTCCATCATAGCTATCTCATTTATATTATCTAGCCCATTTCACTTACTTCCATTTTCTTACTATGTCCTCCCGCCATTTTCCTATTTTCCTTCGTTCCTGTCTCCTTGACTCCCTGCACACTACTCCTTTTAAATACCCCAAAAAATATCTATTCCTCCGTCTCCAGCCCTCTTAACTAACATTCCTCATATTTATTTATTTCTGTCAAAAGTACTTCTTCAAAGCATACTCATCCACAAAAAATACGTGCTTGTTCAACAAAATACATCCACTAATCAATTTTAATCAACTATTACCTTTCAAAGTTCGAAGTTTGACAGTTATTGGAATTTTAGTAGCCAAAAATACATAGATAGAGCTAATAAACAAAATCCACTCACCCCCTCCTTCTGACATTTGTCAGCTATCTCCCTGGCCGCCTGCAAGTTCCCCTCCCGGCAGTATCTCTGCAAAAGCTTTCGTAATACACCGCGAGTGTTCATGTTCTTCGCTTCTAATTCATTCAGATGCGCTCTAAGGGACTGCTCGTTCATTTCTTTCTGGAAACCAGTTAACACAAAAAAATATTGAAGGTGGTGGCAGAACCCTAAGTGGTTAGACTGTTAAGGAGCCACAGTCACATTTCTGTTTAATGATAGCTGTGTTAAATGCTTGTTTGAAGAGTAAGGATAAGGAAGACATTCTTATCCAAGGCGTTCCAACCTGGTTCTCAACGGTACCAACGCATCAGTGACTCATCTCAAGTAGGTTTTTCAGCTGTGTTTAGCAGTGTTTTATTCCGCTTTGAGGGGTGCGAAGAGGAAGACATGTTTATCCGAGGTGTTCCGAGGTGTTTCAAGTTGGTCTTCAAGAGTAGCACACATGGCTTATCTCAGGCAGGACTTCCAATCTAATGTAGAGATGAATTCAGATGTCAATGAGGGGCGGCAGTAGACGCTTCCCACGAGATAAACTGCATTTCTTTTTGCTGTTTCTATATTACCATTTCATAGTCAATATATTAAACTCACCGGGTGCGGTAAATGTTGTGCAAACACGTCTCCTTCGTCAACCAGCCGCTCATCAGTGATCGCCACGAGGTAGTCTCTGAACATGTCCACTGTTTGCTGGGGATGGCTGTCACCTAACATCGTCATACAATAGTCCGTCGCCGCTGTTGATATTTTAATGTTTTTAGACGATAAAGCCTGTAAAATTGTTGTGGAATTAGTTTAGTTTGTGTATGAGCAGTCACCCATGTAAACCTATAACTAATTTTTAATGGAATTATCTCGCTTTTGTTGGCCAACTATTAAGGAACAACGCAAAACATGTTATAAGTCTCCATATGACTGCACTCATCAAATCAAAACAATTAATTACATAAATTTTCATGTTTAATTCATAAAAAATAGTAAGCACAACAGATAACAGGTAACAATTGTTGTAATAAAAAGTTTTCAGAGCGGAGAGAACAGACATTTTAATTTGTATGAGGACTTATAAGAAGATAGTACTTTCCGCCAGCAGTGGTACAGAAGTACAGAAGAAGTTTATAATGACGATAGAAAAGTACTACCCACCTTGACTAAATTCAGAAAGTCCGATAGATCCACCTTGACCTTGCTATGTCGCATAAATGTGCACAAGAAGCGCCCCACCCAGTCCTTCTGCTCTGACGCTTTGCTTGTCATATCCTCCAATATGTGTACTGTTGATTTCACGTCCGAATTCGTCAAGTAACCCCTCAGTAGGGGGTTAAGCAGCTTTTCTGCGTCAACTTTGCCGGGGAATAATTCACCTGGAAAATACTTTTGGGTAAAGAACTTATTGTGGAGTGAAACTTGTTATAGAAAATTCCCACATATGTTTTTTAAATTTCTTTGCTGCGCTGGAAGGTTACGATTCCGTTATCATCTAATTATCTTTTTAAAGGAGGCTTAGGTTCAGAAATTGATCTCTAAAAAGTATATTCTCTATATAGTGTCAGACATTTCTACCGGTCGTTTGATACGAATCAGAAACTTCGTTGAAGACCCTGAATAATCCTCTGATTTTTTTAATAGTATTTCGACTTTATATCAAGTCGACAGCATGCCTACTATCTACATACTTAATTAAAATAAAAATATTATAATTTTCACTCACAAATCTCACTGGCAGCCCTAACTTGCCCGGTGTTCAGCAACATCTCCATCATGGGCGTCAACACGGCGGTAGCAGTGAGGCCGGTCTCCAGGAACTTCTTCATCAGATTCTGCGGCGACGTGAAGCTCACGTACGGCAGCGTGTAGTTCAGTATTGTCTCGTAGTCGGGCTTCACGTCCATCGTTACCATTGTTGTAAGGGTGTTCATTATGCCTGTGATTTAATCATTAATTTATGTATGGATTGATTGATTGATTGGCAGATTGGTTGATTGATTGGTCAATCAAATGACTAACGAGTAGATTGGTTAATTTATTTATTAAAAATAGGACTGGTTGATTGATTGGTTGATCAAACAAATTGATTGGTTGATTTATTGGTGAAAATATTGTGAAATTATTGATTGACCGGTTAATTAAGCCATTGTTTGCTTTATTGAAAACTCTTCGATGCTCTATTTTAATGAAATTTTGCATTTTTTTTTATGAAACGAGATTTTATTGATATCATCTCAATAGCATACAATTATTTAGGATTATGGACATGAAGGACATTTCAGTATGGAACTATGTTGAGTTCCATTTTCTCCCAAAGATTTTGATGATTGAAATGTGTCCGAAGCAGAGAAATAAACCAAATTTAATAAAAAAATAATTCTTTAAAATTTAAGTTTGTCAGAATATATAAGAACTTAAGTGACATACCTTTTTCCCCATAAGTCCTGGAAGTGTGCAACAGTATAGGCCAGAAGTAGTGAGGCCTCAACGGGAGCCCTATTTGCTTCATGCGCGTGAACAGGTCCAGTGCTAAGGGGACTTTGCCCTGTTGCAGCGCGGCTTCGGAGGCGTTCTGCAGCGCTATCGGGTTACGGCCTGACGACATCATGTCTTGCGCTATGAGGGCTATCACGCTAGACGGCTTGAATAAGGGAAAGTTATAATTATTTAATTATAAATTAAATAGAAAAGATAGACTCAGGAGAGTACAATTCCAGGCCTGTTTTTAACGTGATTCAAGTTCTTGCATTTGGATGCCTGCTATCCTACGTATTATGACGCCATCATAGTAGTCTTTGGGAGTATCAACAGAATTAAGACGGGTTTTAGGTAGAACAAACCCATGTTTTTATGTAATTAGTTACAGATATCCATGGACTGACCATGACTACTTGCCATTACGGGAACTGCATCCTCGCTAGCCACCTTCAATTTCAAACTTCAATCATATAAACAAGTACTTAATACATGACAGATAGATTATAGAGATAATACATGAAGTGAGTAGATTATAATGGTAAAAAAACTAAAATTTTTACCATAGAGGCTTTAACACAATCCCGGATCAGACTCCGCCCATGTAATCCTTGATCATCTTTTGGCCCAAAGGAAGGTAATGGTAAACATTTGTAGATCTCCAAAGCAACCATCGGATGGTTTTGAAAGACTAGCAACGTTGCCACACTTTGCATGTATGGTGATATTGATGGAGTTGTCAAAATTTCTTCAGGGAGATATTTTAATATCTAGAATATAAAAAAAGTATTATATATTTTTGTCAAAATGGTCAAAATCTTCAAAGCATGAATCTGTCATTTTTAGGTTTTAAGTGATAAGTTCACATTTAAAATACTCTTGACAAATTTTAATTAAATCGTAAGATATGCATTTGTCTACGCTAATCTACACTAATATTATAAAGAGGAAAAATTTGGTTTTGTTTGGTTGTAATGAATAGGCTCTAAAACTACTGGACCAATTTTAAAAATTCTTTCACCATTCGAAAGCTACATTATCCACCAGTAACATAGGCTATATTTTATATGAAATCTATTTGATAAATAGATTTTGAGGTGGTACAAAGTTTGTTGGGTCAGCTAGTGTTAAAATTAAATTATACATTGATTTAAAGTTCAGTACCTTTCACTACTGCACTAGTAATTTCTAGAGCATTACATTACTATTTTAACTAGTTCGTAACAAAATCTTTTACCTTAGATATAGGCTTATATTCTCCTATCATGGCTAACGTCTTTACAATCTCCATAACATTCCTTTCTTCAAATTGCAGCCCATTTCTCACAGCCTTCTTCATTTCTTCTAGAAGTTGATCATTCTTTTTATGCCATGCATATGCTCTGGCTGAAGCTGTATATGTATCAATAGAATAAGGTACTTTTAGAGTTTTCATCATCGCAAGAACCTCTTGAACATTGTTTAAATTTCTGCAAAAAGATTTAATTAATATTATATGATAATAGATTGACAATTTTTATATCTTTGTCTATAAATTAATTATTAAAAATTATTTTTTATGAATAATAAAGCCATCTTACCCTGATTTTGCTTGGCAGATGATAAGAGAATTAAATACACTCTCCGTCGCAGGGAATCCTAAAGCTTTCATATTAGATAATGCTTCTGTGGCCTGGTTTATGTCTCCCACCTTTAAAAAAAAATATATTCTATTCAATCAAATTCCATTATACAAATATTATTACAATTGTACACCACTCATATTTATATGTACAGAGAAATAGTCACAAGTAATTTGCTGCCCTAATTATGCATTCAAGGTTACTAGGATTAATACTTCTATTTCAGTCACTAGGATAATAAAAGATTACATGAAAAATTTTGCGCTAGTTTTTACGCTTCAGTAACTCAAAAACTCTGAGATCTATATGCCATTCTGCATATATTTTTCATCTAACATCTCTTCACAAATGTGTCTCACAAATTTTATAAATAAAAGTCATATTTTTTGACACACAAAAAGGAACCGAACCAGAGTTGTGTTACCACAAATCTATTGGTTTAAAAAATATTTTATTAACCATTATATAACCTGTTAATGCAATATTTTTATAACCTGTGGAAAATATAAAACATCACTATTAAAGTCACTTACCTCTCCAAGGGCTCTCAATATCAGTTCGAAAGTGGTAGCATTTGGTTTCACTGCACCCATTTGTTGAATGAATGTGCTTACTGTGAGGCTTCTGTTGTTGGCTATGTACACTTTGAGCAACTCATTGTAATGATCCAATTCAAACTCTGTATGTGGCCTATAAAAATATTATAGAGTACAATTCCAGAAGTCATGGCAAATAACTTGATGAACTGGCAATTGTTAAAAATAATTAACTGTAATGAGGCTAATGTATCCTAGATCGCTCCCACAATTTAGATTTATTCAATGTCACCTAATGTGTTAAAAACTGTCAAGCTGTTTAGGCTGTAGGTTCTAAAGAATGAGAAAACATGAACACCTAAAACATATCTTCACAGTTGAGTGAGAAGAAACATGTAAAATTATTGTGGTCTTTATATACATAACTAGCTGACCCGACAAACGTTGTGTTGCCATATAAATTAAAAAATGTTAAGGGTGAACAACCTTTATAATTTAGGGGTATGAAAAATGCTGATTCTCAGACCACAGAATGTGCATATAAAATTTAGCAAAAATGGGTAAAGCCATTTCGGAGGAGTACGGTAACTAACATTGTGTCATGAGAATTTTATATTTACATAATAAATAGAAAAGGTATCCATAGAAATAGACAACATACCTTCCTACCATAAAAAGATCTACAAATCAAGACAACATAAAGAATGATGTATTAACTCACTTAATTGTATTCCACACCTGTTCAACAAGCGCCATTCTGGATGCCGGTGCCTCATCTACCAGCAATTCGGTACAGCATGAAATGAGGAGCAGCCCTTGCTTCTTGGTGGAATAGTTTAATTCCTTCACTTTAGCCAAAACTCTAGTAAAATCATTCTTATACACCCTATTCTTCTGGTAAATGTCTGTTAATATGCCAGTTGCCATTTTCTCAAGTAACTCCTCAGGGCTCAAGTTGGTAGGCTTGGGTTGTAGGGTTTTAGAAGGCCCCGATGATACATGGATTTCACCACTTGCAGACTTGGTTGCATTTTGGGCACTACGTGTTCTTATTGATCTGTAAGTATTATTCAGTTTTTTAATCACAGCAGCTCTTAGAACTATAACAAATGTTAGTATTAGGTCTAGTTCGCGCTAATCTCCTACCCCTGGAACAAAAGGGAATGGCGCTACTCCAGGTGAGAGATACAATAACGTATTATAAGTCATATTCATATAGATAAAACTTCATTTAATTAAGATAAACGAATCGACAAAAAATTTTCAACCACTTTATCTTGTTATTATGGCTAAACTTAAGGTCTATCATATTTTACACGTATCTTATGATGACTAATTTATTGACATTATCAGTAAAAGCATCCACATTAACTGTAGAAGCCTTTACTGATTTTATATAAAATATTATTAATGATTATAGGATCACAACATAACCTTATTTGAACATTGCACTGGCATAATGCTGGTATAGCAGATACGCGCTGTTTTATCAAAAACTTTTTAAATAATAATGCTCTCGTGGAACTTGTAATATTTAAACATTGTCGAGCTAACATTTTAATAAAATATTTGGAATTTTTTTAAATCAATTTATAACCAAAATTTTGACATTGACACCTTGATTGACGGCGTCAAACACAATTATATTCAAATTATGTTTATAATCTATGGAACTTGACGGACCATGGTCCATAGAAAAATATTAAGGCGGAAAAATACATTGAAACTTAGCATTGAAATGATAATTTAAATTAAATAATTCTTTAAATTAAATATAGAAAATATAAATGGTTTTTGTTTTATAAAATAGGAGTAGCAAACAAGAATGCAGTAGCCTGATGGTAAGTGGCTAATGACGCCCATGTTCATTCGTAATCAAACCCAGATTTTGTACCTGAGGTCGGCCATAGATGCGCCACTCCACTACTTCTGAGGACTAAGCTGGAACGCTTAAGAAAAATATGTCTTCCTTCAAACCAGACACGACAGCGCTTAACGCTGTTGTTATTAAGTAGAAATAGGCGTGGCAGTGGTGCCACCGGAGTCGAACCACAGAAAGTTCTACCATAAATATAGATAAACTGGTTCGTATTTTTATCATTTAATGGTCATTCGCAATCAAACCCAGATAAGTTTGTACCTGAGGTCAGCCATAAATGCGCCACTACTCCTGAAGACTAAGCTGTAACGCTTAAGAAAACTATGTCTCCCTTCAAACCAGACACGACACCGCTTAACGCTGCTGTAATTAGGTAGAAATAGGCGTGGCAGTGGTGCAACCGGAGTCGAACCACAGAGAGTTCTACCATTTTCAACGTACCAATAGAAAGATAAATATAGATAAATTGGTTCGTGTTTTTAATTTTCTTATTTATTATATTTATTTTTGTTCTCTTGTGTATTGTGTGCTCGCCTCAGAGTAATCTTTGGCCGTATACTTACTGAAAAGAATATTGTAACCTGATTTACTGCCTCTCCCTTCATACTCTTTAAGGAAATAGAATAATTTTCGCGGTAAAAAGGATAACGATAAAAATATACCTAGAGGTTTTGGAGTGTATTTAAGTCTTTGATCTGGTCTCGTTGTCTAGTATTGGCTGTTTTGATACATGGAACAGAAAAAACTTGCTTTTCTTTTCTATGGTTTTGATACCTTTGAATTTTATTTAACTCCTTGTAATGAAATAAAGCTTTTAGGATTTATTATTTCGAAGTTGGTAAATAGTGTTAGCCATAAATTATTGTGTTGAACTCTGGCATTTTTGTTTTCTTGACAAAGTATCCGTTTTTTTCTTTCGTATGTTGGTGTCACTTGCAAAAGCTGCAACTTCAGGTTGTAGATTGTTCAATTCTTTCAAACACGTGGCGCTAGTGTGTCCGTCCTTGTGTGACTGTGATCACCGTGATTTGTGACTTTGTGTCAATCGTGGATGTGGAATGTTTTGTGATGTGAGTGAATGGTGGTTGTAGAAATTGTAGCAATCGTTGTCATGTGGTAAGTTTTTCATGATTTTAAGTTAAATATACCATTAGCGGCGTGATGATGTAAAATGGTTGTGGGTGGTAAGACATGATCCGATATTTTGAATGGCTGCCGTCACCTCGGCCGTTATTTGACCGCCATCGCCCAAGCCCGCTGCTGACGATTTGAGCGGCTCCGCCTTTCAGCTGAATGTCATTACGACGTAATGTTTATCGTAAAAAGAAAGGTTTATTAAAAAAAATATTTATTAAATTTTTAAAGGAGTGCTATAACCTTGTTGGAATCTTGTACTTAGTTGCTAATTATTTACAAGTTGTTTGTGGTTTCTTAGTAACGCAAGTAGCTACCTCGCCTTCAGCCGGATGATTCATGATTTTACCTTCTTCCTACTTAAACATGTATTATCATAAGAAACTGCCTTATGTTAATTATCCAAGTATTTGATTGTATTAAACACAACCGAAAAAGCAACCGCCAAAACTTAAAAACATGAATGTAAGTTATGCAAATACTTGCACAAACTTATAAGTATGTATTATTGTTAATAATTTAAATATTGTTAATAATAAGTATTACTAAGAACTTAAACTTACACTAGGATTCAAATATATAAAAAGTCTCTTTTAAAAATAACTAAGCATTTGAACTGTGTAGTAGTTTATTACCGCAGAAAAAAATCTCAGTATAACAACAATTTTACACCCGAGAGTCTATTGGTATATAATAGAGTATAAAAGGCAATTTAGTTATTGAACTACCTAACTATCCAAATTGTAGCAAATCCCTGATTAAAAAAAGTAGGAATGTCTGCTATATATGTGAGTCTATATTTGACTTATAGGCAAGCCTGCCTATGAAAATATAGCTTGTATATTGTGTTCTTATTGCACCTTAATAATGCCTTTTTAGGTATTGTTTTTGCTATTTGTTCGTGTACAATTTGGTCTGACAGGAGGAAAATACAGTAGTAAAATAATTTAATGTGTACAAATCGAACATCCTACTATACATAATCATTATGTAAATAATAATTATACACCAAACAACCCCAAGTGATTAAAAATATAGAGTATATCATTCCCACAATTTAGATAAAAGCCATTGAAACGTTTGACTGCTGGGCTTTTCAAAAATGTGACAAATATACATATGCTCGAAAAACATGACCGTCTGTCATTTACTCTCTGTCATTTGGCACAAAAATAAAATTTACAAAAATGGAAAAGCAGTGGTCCCTTCTGATATTCCAAGAACCTTCCATTGAGTGACACCCTTTGAATGACCCATTTACATATAAAATATTATATAAAAATAGCATATTTATCATCATTTATGTACCACAGATTTAAAATACTGTTGTGTGAATCATTATGGTAAATACTTTAATGATTATACTCTTTTATGTCTTCATTCATCAACTTGTTTTTGTATTGTAGAATAATTATGCACACGAAAAGTAGGTTGTACTGTACTAAGAACAATTATGCACACATAAAAATGTATTTTTGTTCTATTATGTTCTATATGCTTCATTGGCAACATGAAAGGAAATTTCAATGTAGATCAATTATGAAGTTATCTTACCAATTATCAATCAATGCTGAGGTCAGTGATGCGAGAATTGATGTCAATTAAACTTATTGTGAACTTCAATTGATGAGTGTTTTCTTCTCACATTTTGACTCATGTTATACGAATGAATGTTCATCTCTAGTATTCTCCCATCTTCCTGTTAAAATATGGGTTTTTATGTGGGCTAGTTGTGTAGATCTATGAAATGTTTGAGTCAATTAATTGCTGAAAGTACTAGCAATATGTTCAAATATTAATTTAGTAACATTTTGAACATATATTAAAAATAACTACTTTTATATATCCCTATAAAATGTGATTTCTACTCATTTGACATTGATAGCAAAAAATTAATAAATAGTAAGTGATAAAATTTGGTGAAAATCGGTAAAGCCGTTTCGGAGGAGTATGGTAACTAATATTGTGACATGAGAATTTTATATATAAGATAATTTGAGATGTGGACTATGACTTGACCAAGCCTTTTTCGTTCTGAGAGGTCACCCATGCTCAGCACTAGGACTATAATTAATTGATGATCTTGCTATAATTATGATGACAGAGTAGACTCTTTAAACCTCCAAGCTTCAAACAAGGTGTTGCCTGTTTAGCGACGTTATGTAAACTCCCTAATTGTTGAGAATGTGATTAGTCAAACACCATTAGTGATAAAGAAAGATAACTAAGCAGGAGTATAGCTCATACACAAAATATTTACTTTGCCAACCTTAAAACAATATTGTTACTACGTTGCTTATCAGTATATTGTAATATCTGATTGATTTTAATCTTATTGTTAATGGCTTGGGTCCATGATTTCATTTATCAAGTATTCGTTTTATATCCCTGTTACACTATCGTAATTATTGTAATTTTCATTCATTATTTATAAATTAATATATTAAAAAATCTTGGTTATATTAAGTACTTCATTAAGTAAGTATACCTAAAACCATGAAACTTTTTACACAAAAATTCTATTAAGTATGTGAGTACTATAGATGTTAAAAAATATACCTTCTTAAGGCATTAAATATATAATTAAAAGTTGTGGAGTTAAGCATTACAAGTAATTTATTAAAGGATGGTTTGTTTGAGAATTACCCAAGAGTTGTTATTTGTTAAGCATTTGTTAAGTAACACTTAATTTTGTAATAAAATCTTCTGTAAACTCTCACTTTTTACAGTGTTACATAAATGAAAGTCATTCCTGTTTACTTTCTCCGGTGTTCATTAAAACGTGGGAATATTTATTGTTGAGATTACTTAATTATGTGGTATTAATTTTGTTGTGCCATAGTAAATTATAATTACATTTCCTTGATAAAACCAACCAACCATACAACAGGTACATATGTTGTTAATAAATCTTTTTGTTGTTTGATGGTGTACCAGTACTGTTTAACAGTACTTTTCGTGCTGCTCTTTTCTCCTGTGAAAAATTTCAACATTAACATTACAGGATCAACATCAAATCACATATTTGTCAGTACAATACTTTTAAATATATTTTATATGGAAATGCCACCAAGCAAATGGCTTACAAATCCGAAAAAATAACATTATGACATAACTGACTTAAAAATAAGTAATTACTTAATGACTTTATCACTGCTGATATCGGAATTCCAAATCCGATTATAAATATCATTAAGGTCCATGACCCCTTAACATTAGGTGAATGGTGTGTTACTTTGGTGCTTTCAGAGCATAATCTGCCGGAACTCTGGAATAAAAACGTGAACTGTGAACTGAAAAATTCGTAATTATTTTTTAAACAAGATTCAAATTACTGACCAATTCATCAATGTCGCGTCAGTACGTTGAACCTGCTTAAGTAAATTCTGATAATATTCCCTTCAGTGAACTTCAACGTGAAGTAAGGACTTCATATCGACCGCCGATACCCACGTGACGCGTCACGATTTCAATCTCACATAGGGTCCTGTGTTCGATACTCTGTTATGTGGACATTTAAGTTTGGGTTGATTTTTTTTCTGCGTATGGGAGTTTGTGTATTCGTCTTTGCGTACCCATACCACCCACGAAAGAAGGAATTCCAGTGTACGGCTATAAGTGTAGAAAGTTATTATTTACGTAAGTTAGTAGTCATAAAGATTATGGGAACATAAATCGTAGCATCAAGAGTGTAATGTTAGTTTCGGTATGCGCGTGCGCTGTTTGTCATGCACGACGTGAAGTCATCAGCGGATGGCAACCGATTCCACGGAATGTGCGCAAGTTATAAACGTGTCGCAATTATATTAGTAATAGCAACTCCGCATTTGTTATTTAATATAGTGCTTGGTTTTTTAAATAAAAATATAATTAGAATTAAAAGGAAGGCACGTTTAATTATCCAAAACTGATAATTAATAATTAAAATTAAATAGGTATAATAAGTTTTTTGTTTCTCATGTAATAGAAGTACCAAATGAGTATAGAGTCCATCCAATGTTAACTTGTCGTTGTCCTTAATTTGCGTTTGTTATTCATTACGACGGCCTTTTAAAAGTAAAAAAATATAATAATTACCAATTATATATTAAAACTATAGATACGTTACATGCCCACTAAATAACACAAAATAGTGAGCAAAACGCGAGCGAATAGAAGCACGCATGCACATTTTCATTTTACTTACATATTAGTACAAAGATAAATATTATATAACGGAGGGAGCTATTGGAACAATATTATAAAAAAAAGAAAACTAGCGTTTGACATTGCGTTTGAAGTTTAATTCAAATGTAAATATTGACGTAAATTTTGCGTCTCTATAAGTTTAGTTGTGGAAGGAATACGTTGTCTCTTTCTTGTCAGTTACCTAATAATGGCGGACCAAACACAAAAAATAATCGAAATATAAAAATTTCTCCTCATTTGCAAATTTTGTATATTTACTGTTGTAATTTTGTATATTTGAGGCTTAGAAGACTAAAATAATGCCGCGCGAGAGCGGCCTGAGCCGACAAACACCAATTGCCTGCTTTTGCATGTATCAAGTTTTGTCCACTAGTATCTTCATTGTTATATTAATGATAATTACTATTCTCTCGCTGTCTCTTCTACATTACACCGAAACGTTTATCGCATTGGGTGTCCGTTACGACGGAAGCGAGGCATGCTCTCACAGATTACGCGTGAACGCAAATCGTTGCCTACTGTTCAGTTTGCGTTTGCTGATGACCTGGGGACGATTGAATGTTTAAAATTACTATAAGTAGGTATCATAGATTAGTAAAGATACTTCGCTGCCTTGAAATTGAATGAAGCCACAAACGGCGTATTTTAGTAAGTTCTTTTTTTGAATTCTTGACAAATAAAAACATTTTTAGACAAAATTTACGAATAAACGTAATAAATAAATAATTATTTCAAAAATTTTAGAGACATTTTAGCACGGAGACGTGGCAAAAGTTTTTTACGCAAATATTTCAATTCTCAAAACTGGGTACATTTTCTTATTAGGAGTGAGTAATCTTTACTAATCTTTGGTAGGTATATAATGTAATTATTCAAAATGTATGTGCTAGAAGATATATCTAATTTAATAGCAGAATTATCGGTACAGGATAGTGATGGTTGAGTGGAAATATATCCTCTTAGATGTTTTCATATGCGATTATCCTGATATTATCCTTCTTGAGATGATTCTCGTCATCTCACGACCAAGCTTTATTGGCTCAAGATAAGTACCGATATTATGTACACATTATATGTATGCCCTATGGCCATACATAGATATATTTCTACTAGTAACTATGTCTTAATATTATAAGGGCTGAACATTATTTTTGTACCTAGGTATTAAAATATCAAAGGTACTCTACTTAATTGCTTATTTTGTTGTTGTTAGTAAACACGTGATGTTTTAAAATGCAAGAGTTATCTTAAAATAAGTTGCGAAAATGTCGATTAAGTCAATTCCTTTGAATTCCCAGGCTTACATTGTTCGCTAGTGACAATATTTCACCGATCAATACCAAATATTTGTTCAGTCGCATTCATTTTACGCGATGTCAATCTACCTGCTGGCCCCAATAAAAAAGTTTGGAATTTTTTTGCACATTATTTTTAAAAAGTAGGTATCTGTTACGACATTATCCTATTCTTTTGAAGGTAGGTATTTACTGGAGGCATGTTATATTTATTCATTGGGAAGAGTAAAGCTTTTTCTTATTGTTATTCAGAACGCGTAAAGCCTCCCACTCCCCACCGTGTAGCAATTGCAACGAAGCCCAAGAACTGAATGTTTAATATCGGACCCGATTGCTTTTAATCTTATGGATTCAGTCTTGGATATAAATGTATACATACGAATTCAAATAAGGTTATTAGAAATAAACTTTTGTGTTACTGTGTTTATATAACAACTTTATATGGTTTATGACTAAAACAATCAAAATAATGTAACTAACATTATTTTCGAATTCTCTTTTATCGTTAATAACCTACCACTACTTGGCAAAGTGTTTCGTTTATGGAGTAGAGTGGATGTGGCGAAAGAAAGTCCGTAACACACATGTTTTCCATAAAAATGTCGTTTACAATATTAACTTATGCTAATGGAATAAGTGGAGCTAGAGCTATTTCAGGCGACATTTTTATAGTTTAAGTAATCGCTTATTTTATAAAGCACGTTTTTACGCAACGTTCGTTTAATGATCTGATTTAACTTTCTGGGAGATTCGAGATATAACCAAGTACCTACTGGTTCGAATTGTTTAAATAAAGGCGTATTTATATTTCAATAAGAAGTTAATTTCAAAGGTTGTTACAAGAATTTGACCGGAGATTGAATAGAAATTGTATAACACATTTTAAGTTAAATAAGATCTTGTTGAAGCTCAATAATCGACTGACTGATTAGCAGTAGAAATTTAATATCTGTAATTCCTCAGCCGGTTCTGGCAAATGGTAAATACGTTCGTAATAAAGTTAGGCGAGAAAACGGAATCAATTTCACAGTCCTGTGAACTGGATAAAATTGCGACGGTTTAATACTTATTATTACACAAGATTCCAATAAAGATTTTCTTCAGTTCAGCCTTTGAAGGAACATCGTTTTAACAAGGCATCTTGTTAGAATTAAACACTCGTATGTTTCTCAAGAATTTTGTAGATAAGGAGAAACCTATTTCAGGGTACAAGAAGTTAATCGTGTTAGTACCTTATGCTTGTTATGTTTATTCGAATGGTTACCTACATGTATTTAAGTCTTTATAATATTTGCATAGGTGTGTAATAAGAGATTATGCCTCAATTACGGCACCTCCGTGAAACCTATTTCTGTTTGTCTGGGACAATTGTGATTTATGAGCTATGAGAGTGTTTTTTTACTCATAACTCATAGGTTCCATAGGATTATTTGTTATTCTCAAATCTTTTAATCTAAATTTATGCCTTGACAGACCATCGAACATCTCCCTGTCGGAAAATACTATATGTGAGGCAGTGGTATGTGACCTCTACACCCAGCTGGTCGACCAACTTCAGTGTCAACGATACATCCATATACCATTGGAACGGTTCCTTATAGTCTAAGCGGCCAATGACCACTTAAATAAATTTGTTACTAAGGTTGCATAACATTAAGCCCCAAATTCTGATCACATCAAGTAGCCCGGTAGTATCTCGCGTAGTGTAACAACAATAGGAGATGGGCGTCGAGGCGTAGCTTTGTTTCACATCCGCTGTTGCTAATATCGCTATCATTGTTCACAGTCATCGCAATACCGCTTCTACTTTCACTGCGCTTGTATGCTTGTCCACGGAACCCGTATTTGGTTTGATGAATCATTTTATTGTTACGTAATTACGAGACAGATTTGGCAGTTGATCCTATTTTAGTTTTCACGCGTAACGACGTCACATTTTTTGCTACGATTAATGTACCCACTCCGCTGTTTGCATGTTATTGGCGGCAACTAAAATAATTATATAGTAGTGAATATTCCTGTTCCTACTGAGGTTTTCAGTTATGTCCTAATACTATTAGATTATTGTGAAAAAAACAAATCATTTCATTGCCACAGTATAAAAGTTCGTGTACCATTTGATGGTGTCTTGATTGACCTTCATTATTCTCTTTCAGATTAATTTAACTCGTTTTATGTGCCCATTCTCCTAATCTCGTGAGGGATGAGGAATTCCAATTATCCTTTCAGTCCATTAATCCCAAAACCGATTAATTCCCATTAACATTCGCTTTTGTCCATTCGATACTATATTTAACCGTATCTGACACCGCTGTCATGAGGAAATGATGTTAGGTTTTTGCGTTAGTGGTATTATCTTACATCTGCTTACGTAAAGCCAAAACAAGCCTTGTTCGAAATAATTACCTAACCATGACACTCGAACACGTCTTGGCTTACAATGTCAATGTCAGAACCACGATTACGTAAAAACACACCAAGCCAGGTTGCTCTGAAGTTGATCGATATCAGCCGTCGCCTGTAGTTTTAGCATTTTTAATAAAGAAGGCAATTATGTTCCCTGTGTTTTTGGCCCTTTTTTTCTCTAAGTTTTTGAACATTACTGGGATGGGAAATATTGTTTAATTAATTTTTGTAGGTTGTTATGTATATAGCTACTAATATCCACTTTAAAGACACGGATCTACAAGATCGTAGCCATAATATAGATACGTGAATTTCGTCTATTAAAACTGATCAAATCAAAAATCCTTTTTGGATATGCCCTTAGAGGGACTCGCAAAAAAAATATTCATTTACATAATTGTTATAGGGTGCATAATACATTGTGATTATCTACGCCAGCGAATTCACGAATAATAAAAATAAGTGAACTTATGCTTTAACTAGAATCTCTTTTCATGGAACCTTTTTTGTTATTGTGTATATAATACAATTCTGTAGGTCCAAACTAATAAATTTAACTGCAGGTTTTGTTAAAATGTCTGCGCCTAAAGCGTTTTTGTTTGCGAGCTACGCTATGTTGTTGCTAACAGGAAAACTCGCGTTATCCTCGACGTTGGCGATTCGCAAAACTTTGCCTTTTGATTGGTGTTATATTGCTGTTGTTAAAGTGCAATAGATTTACAGTTATTTAGGGTCATATCATATTATAGGTGCCTATTTATCGTTGATAAGTAAATTAGCCTTACTTGTTAAAATTTTCTAAAACTCAGATTATTGCTTTGCAACATGAAATGATCTTACTTCCAACGAAATTATGATTAAGCACTTTTGTTTTATTATTTATATTCCATCTCACTTCTGCTAATAGGTAATTGCTATAGAGATTCTAGTTAGTAATGAGGTATATTAATTATAATAGATAAATAATAAGTCTTAGCATAGGTATTTTGCACTAATGTATTTATGTTTAACTTAGCGCGTCTTTAGTTTTTAGTGCTCGCCACTTTCTTGAAGCCTCCATTTTGTTCTTATTTTAAACTGGAAAAGTGAAAGCTTCGAGAACGTTCGCTATTTTCTACTTTTATTTATAATATTCCGTTTCGGATACTGCGAATTCTCAATATTTTTTCGGAATTACTTAAAATTTGAATTTTGGAAATACTTATTTGAATAAACGAAATTATCTGAATTGTAATAACCATAATGGCAATATTTTAGGTATTTATGGTATTACCTGATTCAGTTCAGCATAATCATGTAATATTTTCTTTGTTGCAGGTTGTATGTGCGAATCGTTAGATAAGAAAAGTCGGTACTGTGATAGGATTGTTGCAACAATCCAGCAGGGTGGAATGGTTCCGGTGTGTTCACGGTGTCTTGTTGATGTGAGTATTTTCCTTACGTTTCTCTGTTACGTAGTTTTAATTATTATGTTCCGACACAAGATAAAACTAAAGTTATGTGTGTGTCAGTGAATTTGTAGTGTGCAAATGTTATAACTGATGAGTTTCATTATGTTAACGCAATGCTCTTTATACGAAATCTCCATTCGGGTATAATATTACGAAGATATAAATACGTTCATACATATTGGATACAATTATATTATTTTGTCTGCCACGGCTCGTGTCTGACACGTTCTATACCTGTAGATATAAATGCACCATAACTATTTTAGTATCTACAATCGAAATAAATCGAACAGTTCAAACTAACTTTCAAATTGCGGTTACCAGGAAAGTTCTATTAGAATCACCGTGCATAATAGATTCTGTACAAACTTTGCTGGACCTTCGCGGCTAGTAATAACGTCGATCGCAATTCACTCTTTGCGTAACGTTCGCATGTCGGGCGCCCCAGTTCACTTCCGCAACGCTCCCCTATCTCCTCTAATTCTAGTGCCCCTGAGGTTAAGTTCAGCATTGGTTCACTGCTTTGATCGTTATGGGAAAGTTAATCTTATCTGATTTTGTATTTTTATAGTATCCTCACTTCAGTGTTCGTGTTTAGTGTATTTTCATAAGAAATCTTACAAGAGTTGTCATCTTTATAAGTATCCTTCTTTGCAATGTTTATATGACGAGCACTCTGATTCGCTTTCGCAACACTTCTCTATCTCTTCCAACTTCAGTGCCCCTGTGGTTGAGTTCCTCATTGCTTCGTTGTTTTGATCATTGAACTTCCCCAAGTTTACTCATCTTATCCGATGATTTGGCGTTTTTATATTATTTTCACTTCAGTGTTCATATTATATTTGATTTATTATTTTCAAAACTATCTTTATACTGAGCCTATGAATTTACGAACCTATTAGTATTATTATATTCTAAAATATTATTAAAATTTTCTTTGTATCTATCATCATCATAGCCATAGGCAGTTGCTTTCATTGGTTCCAGAAACAATGTTGATGCCGTATAAATTATTAATTTCCTTACATTGTCGTTATGAATACCTCAGTTTTGAAAAGCTTAGCTCACAGGTCTTCTACTTAAAACTAGGTTACATTTAATATTAAACTAGAATGTGTGAGATGCACTGAAAGTTCAAGGCGGTGGGAATGGCTTTACGAAATAGTGAACTTTAGAACGTATAGCACTTATACTACATTTTGTCCTAAGTATAGAGTTAATTTCTATCCACTGAGCAATGTTATTAGGTATGCAATTGTATGAATGTTTAAAAGAAGGAAATTAGTACAAATTAGTAATAAGACTTGTTAAAAGTCAATGTTCCAATATTGTGAAAGATTGGTTAGAATTTTTCCCTTTTCCATTTTATAGAAAATAGCAGATCATGCAACACAGTAAATGGTAAATAACTTCTATCGATATTTGTACCTATCAATCGAATGGAACAGGAGTCCTATCACAAATCAATTTTATAATTGTAACTACTTCTGAGAAGTGAGATAGGTCGCTCAAAAATAAAATCGGTAAATTTGCGTTATACAGCTTAATACCTAATTCTTAAAATAAAACACGGCAACGGCACCAAGGACAGTGGTGTAACCGCAGGCGAACTTTATAGAGCTCTACCACGTTTTCGTAATGTAGAAAAAAGTTAAATTCGGTATACCTGTTTTCTCATTCGAAGCGTTATCGTGAATACCTATATTATGGGTCTATAACTATCTTAGTATGTAGATAACATTGGTGTAAGTTCGTCCAAACAAGTGTGGCCCAACGCACGGATTAGTTGAATGAATCGATTCAATGTTTGTCCGTTAAACCAATTAGTATTCATCGTGGTACCGACAACAGTTGTTTAAGCTGTGTCGCGTTTGCCGTGCTAGGACCCCGCAATGGCTCGCTATTTGTATCCTACTTGATGGTTGTGTATTTGCGGTTTTCTCTTCAAGCTACATCAAAGCTTGAAAAACCTCCTTTGAGTGCCTTGTTGTCTTAGTCTCGGCTGGAAACCTATTAAAATGTTGATGTTTTTTTCTTCATAGCCTTAATGAAGTCATAGTTTATTTTTAGGTAGGTATATTATACTTTGTATAAAGAGGTATGCACAATTAATTATTCTACATCTTCAAAATAGATGTACCACCCAAAAATGCGGCGGTGGATATAATAAAGACTCATAACACAAAATATATCATAAATTGTAAAATACTAAGTATTCATCAATAATTGGAGTACCTAAGACAAAATATAGATGTAGTTAAATATGTATGTCATAATGTCAACGTCCGTGGAGATGTCATCACATCATGAGGTTATATCATTACCAGTTGATAATTTTACAGGAGAGGCCTTCGTTTTACCACACATCAAGTATTCTACTAACCTAGTCACATTCTTCTAGGCACTAAATCACAGAAGGACGCGAGCTGATTGTGTGCAAATTGCGCGCAAAGTACAATTAAAATCCATTATTTAAATGAACGTTATTACCGGCACGCCCCGAGGTTTTTTGCAATAGGTACACAATACAGCATTGCAACCAGAAAAATCATTGTCTTATCTGATGTGCCTAACAACTCAAGTATATAATTTCGTTGATGACTCTACCTTTATTTCAATAGGTTGTTTAGTTTTATTAGGATTAGGACTTAGATTCATTAATATTGACGTCATTGTAGCCTGAGTCTTAAAATCCAAGATTAAAGCACGTCGAAAAATATATTTATTGAAGTGTACCAAATTCCGCCGATTTATGTACACGAATTATGTACACACGCAAATCCAAATTATGCCGCTATTTGACCTGTAACTCAATAGGTTTATTTACTCAGCTGTGAAAACGAAACTAATAAACAAACAAACAGAATTTCGTATTCATTATATTGTAATAGTAAATACCGTTCTTTTAAGTTATTTACTTTGATGATAAACTTCGCAAACAGTAGATCGCATGAAAAGAACCCGAGAATGTAAAGAATCCTATGCAAACATCTCGAAGAACCTCGAGTGCCTGTTGGCTCTGAGATTAGGGTACGTCGTCAGTGCTTTCCCACTTCTGGGCACGGGTTTCGAAGAATGAGCGGTATTTTAAGCCAGTCTACTGCGCTGGCCAAGTGCGAATTTTACATTTAAGAACTTTTAGAATTCTCAGACGGGCAGGATTTTACCAAAAACAAAGTTTTCGTTCATCTTTTGAATACAATTAATACTAAATTTCGAATGAAAAAATCACAGTCGCACGCCTATGATACGAACCTCGGACCTGAAAATACAATTTCTAGCCACTACACGACTGCTAGTTACCCTTCCCAGTAAGCTTAGGGTACTCTCCCGGATATTAACGGTACATAATTGTACAAAGATGTCGGCTGTAATTAATATTCGCCCAGCGTCTACTTAACTGTTGTTCTGTGTTGGATTAAGCTCCATGCCTCTTTGAACATGTTTAAACGGCTACTGTAAAATTTATTACACCTCCGCCAGGTAGCGGAATGTAATTGGGTTTAATGGGCAGTAAAGTAGCGATAAGTGTGCTTTTGAAGTCGGCTGTTTACTAATAGTTGGGGAGCCCAAGAGGGGATTTTGGAAATGTCTCGAGCGCGTCAGACTAAGATATGGGAGATACCTTAGACCCTGTAGAGTATCCTAAACCATAAATTTCTATCTTTATATTTCGAGCTTTCTATGTCGGGGGGTTTGCAGAATCAAAAAAATCGATCACTGGACATGCTCGAGCGTGGTCAATTTTCTTTTTAATATAAAGGAAATAATGCTAGAAAACGGGAAACATCATTATATGCCGATTACCACACGTCGAAGTAGTGAAAAAAAGTCATTTTAAAAAAAAAAACATCCTGTATGCTATCTGATAGAGTTACTTATAAGCATGAATCCCTGGGAAGTAATGAATGATGCATCACAAACTAAAGGAAAACGCTCATTTTTAGGAAAATACATTATTCTTCATACATTCTCATATATTTTTTTTTTCAAATCGTCAGAATACGAAAACCACCCGCTGAATCGAAAAATATCATATAACCTTTTCTTAATTCTAATGTCTAATCTACACAATCGTATAGGTGCCAATGACGCTCAAGTTCCTACACATTTAGTATCGAGGGCTCCCCTACTAACTATAACCACATCAGCGAAACTTACATAAAGTGAGCTTACACGTGTAGTGGTATTGTCCTTGTCCCAAGGGATAGTGATCGTGGCGTGGTTTAGGTTACGATTCCCGGGTAGAAAGTGTTTTTGATAAACGGTTGTTTGCAGTGGTTATTATGTTATGATTTTAATCGAAAAAGGTTAGCACCCTGTGGATATGTAGGCCTCAAGCTTAGCTTAGCAGTTTGAGGTCTACACATCCTAATATACTATAGACTAGTATAGATACACAGCACATGATGTTAATGATTGTTAAACGTTAATGATTCGTGCGTCGAAGTGGTCACTGCACCGGTCTTACACAATGTGGGTTCTGGGTTCATTCTCCGGCCAGACAGATATCTAAATAGTGAATTAATATTTCTATTCTGTATCTGTAAAATGTATATGGCCGTCAGTGTAGAAAACGTTATTAAAAGTTTTTATTCCATATTATATAACAGCTAATATTAATGGTTCACGTACCTGTAGGTGCTACATATTCATGACTTTATGAGGATTCAATTAGGTTATGCCACTCAGTAATTCTATGAGAAACTTAAACAGCTCTGTTATAAAGTTATAGTTTGTAGTGCACCTTCCTGCTGTTTCTTAGTTCCAAATGGCGATTAGAATCCCATTTGGCCGACAATTGAGAACGACAGCCCGTACCTCCCGCGCGGCCATAGGTCACACGTAACGAGGTGGCTGTATCAGCGGTAAACGGACTGTGGTCCTTTGCGCCTGTCGACCGTTTGGTACCTAATGGTGATTTAATAATGACTAAAATCCGTTTTACATGTTGGTATAGTAGTTTGTTTTCCTTGACATTATAGTAATACACTTAGGTAGGTACTGTACCTACTCTGTTCTGTACTGTTCTTTCGGTCGTTTATCCCTTTTAAGGATGTAAAAAATAGGGGCAAAAATTGAAAAAAATATACAATTCCTGTCTACTCGAAATTGTCCAATTTCGGTCAGGGTAGGCATAACATTGGTAGATTAATTATTTTTATTGCTAATGGTTACTAATTTCACTAATAAAACATGGCATGTAGTTCTATGTAAATCTCACTCATAACACTATACCCAATCATAGCCATGGTTAATTATAAGTTTATTCGAAAAGTAACTGCAATAAGGCACAAACGCCAACCTACGTGTCCGCAGGTCACATGTCAAACTTAATGAAGTGGCGGTGACGTGTCACGCGTCCGGCCTGTCACTCACAGGCCTGAGCTTTGAGCTTTGTTCCATTGGAGCGGCTGTTGACATTGTCACGTTACAACGTTGAAGGCGCATAGTTAATATGTGTTGGCCGTTGCATGTTTCAATTGGCCTACGTGCTATCTAGGCGTAAAGTTGTAAAACTATGTAGATAGAGATAGAGCTATAGAGAAATAGGCCTACGATTAGTTTTTGAAAAGAGAACTTTAGATTTTGAAATGACAATTAAATATGTTTAATGAATCCAAGGAATCATTACGCAACACAAATCATAACATAGTACATATCACCATATGGCTGTATCGACAATGCAATCCACTCTTAAATAAAACATTTTTTGAATTTTAAGATTTTGAATATGGCTTCCAGAGCTTATCCAAGTTTAGTATTACAGTATATTTTAGTATCGTATCGTAACGTAACTGTGATAGTGTTTATAGTCTGTGGCATTATGCTGTTTTAGTATGATAACACTAAACCTAGTACAGAGTTGGTGTAAATGTGTTGTACGTGTAACTCCGTCGCATAACAAAAGGTATTTAATTATTTATGTAAGTACTACCGTAGCTTGCTTCTGGTATATCGTATATTATGCGCACATGTTTCGCATAAAAAGGGCGTTGCATCTTAGTGTATTCAAGTAGGTACCGACTTACCTATTTAGCTACACATATCGAAATATCCGTCGCACATTCATGTTCAAAGTCATACCTTCAGTTTAAGATTATTATTATTCAACTATAATTTTAGTTATTAAAAGATTTTATTTGATTTAAATTGTAGAAGTGGTTATATATTATCAACGTGAAAATATTTTTAATATACCTACCTATGTTTAATTTAGGATAAAAGTCCTGTAGTACTAAATTCTGTACTTATTACTAAAGTTTAAGGTTGTTGAACATCCATAAATAGCAGGATTCACGCTACTATTCTTAATGCGCTTCTAAATATAATCCTCCAGATAATAGGGTTGTGTCATCCTTTTACTTCGAGTATATATTTTGTTTTCATACGTAAAATATAATTTGAAATTTTCATAAATAAATGGTCGAATATGAGACTCTTGACTCATAATGTCATAATAGTGTTTCCTTCTTGGAATTAATTAAATTATAAAGTTTATTTGGCATTCAATAACAATCAATTACAACAATATTACAAAAACAAGTTCAGTAAAATAAAAACGCGATATTACCCTATACGTACATTTTGAAAATTACAAACAATTACAAGGCAAGAAGTTGATGATATATTTAATAACAAAAATGATCCATTATATCACCACATATTTTATATCATAAATGTTTAAGAATTGTGTAATTAGTTTAATATCTAGCTGATATTTTGTCAACCCTATGAGTTAACATTAGAAAGCGTCAACCCTGTTTATTTGGGCTCGGACAAGTGATGTAAACATCAGCTGTATGAGCTTCAAGGGACGTTTACAGTAAAGTTTATTCACCTCACACATGTGCTAAATGAAGTGTGCTACTGCTATGAAAATATTTATATAGAGGGGTGCTTGAAGTCATCTCGTGAAGCATAGTTTTGTATATTAAGGGTGTTTTAGATGATAATTTAGTGGTAACAGAGTGTGTACTTCATAAACCTGCGTACCTATATTGCTCCAGGCCTCCTTCGGTTTTGGGAAGAGATCCATGCCCACATGCTGGGTGTAAAAAGTGTTGCAGCCGAAATTTGTGATGATGTATTGCTATGTTTGACGGCGATCAGTGGCAAATGTGATGCAATGACCACTCCTGTCTGACCTGTAGAGAGTTCTGAGTTCGATCCCTAGTCAGCAATCTAAACGATGAATTTAGATTTGTGTTTTAGTTATACTTATGTACTCGTCATGACAACAACAAAGATGGATTAATAGATTAATACATAGATTTACGGCACCCGCGAACCAGGGACTACAAGTATGGAGCTATGCGTATAGGAAGTTTAAAAGAAAATATCTTTGTTAAACAATTTTCAATAGTATGTCCATTTGTAAAGTATATAAATCTATCAATGTTGGCATTTTGATTGGACTAAAACTTGAATGTCGTTTGTGAAATTTTATTAGATTTGCTAGAGACCCTGTGATTTCATGTCTGAATAAATTTTTGCGTTCCGCCGACACGTTTAGCGGTTGCGACATACATTCCTTGAGAACCTACGACTACGCGGTTCAATGAAACCAGTGTTATTAACAAATTGCGCCTAGAGACAAAATACGGTGCCAAAATAATTGGTAATATGCCAAATTTTATACCTGACTAAAATAAGAAATATGTGTATTAAAAAATCTTGAATAATTATTTCACGCTTTTTTATTTTAGGTAAATAACTTTTTTATGATATTGTCAACATATATGTATTGTCATTTTTTACGATATTTCAAGTCTCTAGTCAGTCATGAAGGTAGAAAAAACGATTACAAAATACTTTTGAACAGACAAGAGCCAAAGCGAGTTAAAAATAATAATAATAAAATAGAAAATAATACTGCACAATCAAACTTTGTTTTTAAAAATCAGTTCTTATATTTTTTTTGCACCTGTCTCCGAGGACCAAAACTCAGGCTTCCTAAAAGCGGAGCTTTCGATAAATTCATTCACTTTTGAAATATTTTAAATTTTAGCTAAAACATCAGATATAGATGTTATATATTATCACAACAAACGGACGACTAGTCGGCTAGCTTGACTCGTAAGACGTCATTATAAAACGAGGTTAAAGGCGTGTCACTACGACTACGTAAATAGTATATGACATGTCACGTTGTTTTGCTATATATGACACAATCCACGAAACGTTAAAGACATACTTTCATAATATATCCCTGATATTAAGCTCATTTGATTCTTTTCGAATACTTGGCGATAAAACGTAGAATGAAATATTGCCTTTATTATTTACTATCACAATACGCTTATCTAGTCCTATTTTACTGCTGCTGGTCATAATTTTATCTTCCTCTCTCATCACAGTCGAGCCAAAATGCCTAATTGCTCCAATAATGAACTCCTTATCAACAAATAAATTATAAACGTATGATAGCCAATTTGCCGAAGTCATTGTACGGCACGACACGACTATAATCACGCCAATTTCGTCTAGCAATTGATGTTGATAGCTGACAACTAGCCGATCGTTGACCTAGCTTTGTGAATATTTATTTATAGTTTTCTATACTATTTTGTGTGGTTCGTGTTGGCGAGTGTGACCCTGAAGTCGATGTCTCATTAAGTCAACTTTCGTCGCATCTCGTGTAGGGGTGAAATGATGAGTCTTGTCACGTTGTTTTATTTTATGTACCTTCCTTAACGTGTCTTGCCAACAATTGATTATTAAAAATCTTGTATTACATTGCTATTTAGGTACGATTAATTTCCCTAAACGTAGTGGCTGCTATGGTAAATCTTTTTCTTCCTTGAAACAGCAAGTTCAAGAATGATTCCCATTCATCTGCAGCAATCAATCACGCGAATCAACTATTCAATACCAGTAACAGTCATTCAACATAAAGCATGAAACGGAACAAACAAAGCATAAGGCTGTACATAAGGCTGTACACATGTATGCTATATTTATTCTCCCACACTGATTGCCTCATTCATATTCGTATTATTGCAATGTTAATATTTAGGTTTAAAGAGAAGTCAAAGCTTTTTATAGCGCGATCGATTATCACTTATCTCTGGGTCGTTGTTCCTCACTCATTGGCGCATGAAATAGGTCACTTTGCGTAGGCATTTACTTGATGGACAGACTTAAAAGCCTTCTGAACTCGAGTATTTTTTTTTAATAAACCAGTGTTACTAAGTAAGAAAATCAACTGAAGGTTTTATGATTTTACTTTTTCATTTCTATTTGAATGAATTCCTGAATGAATTTGTAGCGATATGCATCTGTATGGGTCGTTGTTATTTTAGGTCAATTACCTATAGTAGTCAAAAGATTTTTTGGATGGATTAAGAAGTAATATACTTATACTTAAAAGTATAGCCTATGTCACTCCTACAATATAGACGAGTCCAAGGATACCTCATATATTAAGATCCAATTTAAATTTCCCAATAATAATACATGCATAACCATACGCTCAAAAAAACTTACCCTCAGTTGGATAAAAGAGAACTAGCCGTCACCGCCTGCCACCAAATAAATAGACATCAATCATGCATGTGCTTCGAAGCATCGTTTCTAAGAAGGTTCAATTTCCTGCTTCAATTAAACGAGGTGGTTTTCGATTCCGAATGAATATAATGTTTTATTCGTTACTCCATAAAATACTCGAATGATTTATTCGTTCACGGATAACGACCTGCCCTTTCGGAAACCATTAACTTTTTAGCTCATAAAAAGGTAGAGCACGCACGGCCGGATTGATATTTTTGGCTTCGGCATACATATAACGTCTAAACTGAATATTTCTTTTATGTCACCGTGTTGTAATTCTACATTTTTGTATTGATTAGCCTTATTTTGGCTACAAGTTGCCCTGTAAATTTTTTGATACTATCAAATTGTTTTTAACTATCAGTACTGTGACCTAAAACTGCCAGTTTGCGAGAAACCCATTCCCAACGAGTTAAAAGATTATTGATTCATGGAAATCTAAATATTTTTTAACAGTAGTGGTTGATTGCGGATTGCGGATATTTATATCAATACATTGTTATCTAAGTTATGACATAATGATACTGTTGTGTTATGTTATATCTGATATCATTCTACTTGTCAACAAACGACGTCGGTTGACCACTTATCATCAGGTATCACGGTCAGTATTTATGCCTATATTGCTTCTCAGTATACAATTCATACAAAATAAATCGTAATTAGGTCTTGTTTAATTCTAACAGTATAAGCTGCTTGTGTTTGCACAACACCAAAACATAGAAACCAGTTTGTAAAATTTCTGCCTGTCCGGCTCAAGATTAGAAGCTGTCGTACTGATTGATAGGACGACTTTCGACAAGATAAGGCTGATGACATTGACACTACTATTGTATGCGGATATTTATTTATTCTCTCAAAAATTAAATATAGATTGTGGCAATTGACTTTGGAGTCTATGAATGCATAGATTGTCCCTCCCTAGAAGGAAGGTATTGTCGTAGTTATCACGCTTAGGAGGACTCCGGTTGTGTTTCGTTGGAGATCCCGGAGTTCTCCACCAAACGCTGAGGACGGCCACCGGGGGGGTTTTAGTGCGGTAAAAATCCCACATAACCCGGCGGCGTCGCTCCCATGGCGTCGGGTACCTTTTGAAGGTTTCCCCCTCGTCAACAAAAAAAAAAAAAAGTTATCACGCTTGGCTGTGCGTATTGTTGATTGAAGTAGATGAATAAGTTAGCTTATACAGGGAAACCCATTGACTGAATTTAATCACTCAACTCCACGATTCTTACCTTCCACATATTAGATAATACTACACAGTTATCAATTCTATTTTATTTTTAACGTCCTTCCTCGTTTAGATAAGAAACATTTACTACTTCTAAATAGAAATATTTTTATAAGTGTAGTTCTATAGTTAGAGTATGTGTAGGCACGATTGATGTTTAGCTGAGAAAATCGTTAAAAATAAAATCGAATTCGCACACTAAGGCAACCAAATGCGACATTTATATTTATCACGTGTCCTATCTAGAACGGATGCTGTGTGAAGCGAAAATTTGAGATAAAATAGCGAGTTGTCACTTCGTTGTAATTGGGTCAACAAGTTTCGTGCGAAGTTGGCCAAGTGGCTGTGTCTTTTCTTGGTTTTAGTACTTTAAATATATATTTGTTAAATTTATACAAATATCGGAAGCTTAGCTCAATATACTTGGCTGGCCTATCGCTATTCTCATCTCTATCATTAGTGTGGCAGCGTATATGATGAAAAGTACTGTTTTCTTTATTGTATTTATCACGATCGTGCTTTTCAATATGAAAATTATTATGAAATGTATTTGAATAACCATATTAATTAGCTTGAGTATTTTCGCTTTCATCGAAGTCAATGAACTTACCAATTACGATTACAATCTAAATCTTTGCAACCCTATGTAAATTATCTCAATATCTCGTTCTTTTACATTTTTATTTTACATTTTATTTTCTGTAAAAATGTGGAACTAGGTTTCGATAAAAGAAACTTAAGGTTGAGTTTTATGCACGATTCTGTGTAACTTATCTACTATTTCCTCTCCTACTATTTTCCTTTGAATTCTGATATTCAATAGCGTAGCTGCAATTGCGGTATTCCTCTCCAACTTGGTAAGTGTATTCAGAATAACTATCTAAAACTCTGAGAACACTTGTTTCAGACTTGACTGTATAAATTTCACCTCGTGACACAATGTTACTTGAATTTTATAAACATAATTCAAACGAAGTTGTGGTTTTATTATCTTCACGTATGTAGAATATCGTGTTGTAGTTTTGTTGTGCGAAGTTCAAACTTGCCAAGTCTTCCGTAAGAGTTACAAGAAATTTTCATTAATTATGTCAATAATTTTATTTTATCTTTCACGATTGTTGTTAAAAGTATAAAATCTTCATTTTTAGAACAGATAATCAAATTTAGTAACATGTGCGCCTATGTACCTATCTTTACAAGTACAAATCAAAGTAAGTGTACGCTTCCGAACCAATTTATTGAATTTACATGTCTGTTATAAAGAAAATTATTTTCAAGATTTATAAACGCTTCATAGAATGTCCTAACTTTAACATCCTAGCCCAGCGTGGTGGACTTAAATACGTCATAGCGTTATAAGAGAAGATCCCACAAGTCAGATATTATTGACTTCATGATAATGATGATACTCGAATTATATTAAAATACACAGCAGTCTTTAATAAATGCCCGGGGCAGTACAAAATTCAGCAAGTCATTAAAACCGTCAGTTTCATACGTCGACACCGACTCATTAGTGCAACCAACTATTTGTCGAGGAATTTAATTGGGAATGCTCTTGGTGGTTTTTGTCAGACATTCGCTTTTAGTGCTATATTGTTTTAGTTTACACGTATTACTAACTGATTCCTATGAGACATTTCAATTTAAATATTTATTAATGAAAGTGAACTAGCTAACATATTTTCAATCGATCTATTTAATGAAAAAAAAAAATAACCGACGATCTGATAGATGATCGCAAATCAATACCAAATAGGAATCGTGTTCTACAACATGTTCTTCTACAAGTTTTCGTGTCTGCTCTCTTCAAACCGACAAATAGCAGCGCTCAACATTGCTCTTATAAGGAACATTGCTCTTATAAGGCAAAATAGGAGGGGCCGTGATGTCATTGTAATTTTACCCTGAAAGGTTCTATCACTTGAATACATTTATGCGCCTTACGCTATACGTAACACGCACCCATAAATAATCTCAAAAATCTTGTCGTGAAGGTCCCTTGATATTTTTTTTTTTTTTTTATAATATAAGAGTAGCAGACGAGCATGCAGTCCACCTGATGGTAAGTGGCTACTGCCGCCCATGGACATCTTTAATCAACCCTAGATAGGATTAGGTATTCCTACCTGAGGTCGCCCACAGATGCGCTGCTACCCCTGAGGACTAAGCTGGAACGCCTCGGAAAAGTCTGTCTCCCTTACCACACCCTTCAAACCGGAACACAGCAGCGCCTAACACTGCTGTTATTAGGTAGAAATAGGTGTGGCGGTGGTGCCGCCGGAGTCGAACCACAAAGGGTTCTACCACCTTCAAAATTCCGAAACAATTGTAATTTTACCTCCCCATATTCGCATAGTATAAAAGCGGCGATCGATAACCTCTTAACGGCAGCAAAATGAACTGGGCTGAACCTAATTCGAGGGAGCAATCGCTAGGCAACACCACTGTTACACATGATCGTGAGCCGTCGACTCGTATTGAATAAAGTTTATTATGAAAACATACGTACGTACTGTGACATAAATTCTGTGTAATCTGGTTACGTAACCGGCGGAGGCGTGCGAGTTCATCTGGGATTTACATTGAACTGGAGGGTGGACCTAAAGTTCTGTATGTTGTAGGTTTCCGAATGTATTAAGATAGGAGGATTAGTGCAGGAATATATTGTGCTCATCCCGAAGTAGATAATCGAGAGTTGAGGCAAAAAACTAAGATTTTGTAAGATTGGGAAGAGGATAACAGATTATGCGGTAATCTTTTTTACGTTGTCAACAGTGAATTTATTTACCGGCGGTTAACAAAATATTTGTTTTTAATACATAATGTGCCTTTGGTTGTTATCTTTTATGCTTGCCACTTATTCGTAGGTAACAGCGAAATTGTGATCGGTATACTACCTATTCAAAGAGTCAATTACAAATATCCTTCCACTCAACATCATAATTACAAAACTGATTTGTCGTTTGTTACCTTTACCCAAAAAGCATTTTACATTATCAGAATCTAATTTAAATTGTCTATTAGCACGACATTGTTTTGAATGGTAGATGAGCATAAGTTCCTGCAGCTGAAGCCAAATCATTTGTTCAGAGATTTCAATCTGGAGTGGCATTCCCTGCCAAGAGGGCGATATTGGCGACATACCTTGAATAGTCAAGTGTGCTGTGCTGTAATTTTCTAAATATATTTCATCTTTCTCATATGCGCTGTTCGGTGCAGACAATGCTTCGCTCTTAATAAAATAGCGGTTGTATTGCAAATAGTTCTATGGACATTATTATTTTATTTTAAAATTATTGTTATACTTTTTTTCTTAAACTAGACATTATAAATAAGTTTAACTTAGCCAGAGCGGAAATATTTTACTTTTCAATATTAATTAATATTAATTCAGTCTTATCATTAACAGTAGGATAGTAACAGACGCCCACCCATATCTAAGATCTTAATTATAATGATAACATCTTATCTTACAACTTCAAACGAGCAATTCTTATACGTATCTCGGTACTAGTTATACATATATCTAAGAACACATGATTAAATAAAATAGTTTGGTTCCAGCCCAATCAACGACAACTAATGTAACATGAGTTAACAGAATGAATACACGAAAATGAAGTAGGCCCTAGGCAGTAATAGACACTGGTTTTAAAGAAAGTATTGTTTGCGAATTAGTTTGCGATTGTGAATCGATGGCGTAAGTTTGTTTTAGATAAAGCAATAGAATGTAATTGTGCCTTAAATATCATGCATAGAAAAATAGTTTTGTTTTATTACCTTGGTCCTTCTAAACTCGGGGTCATTTGTTATGAAACTACCAGTCGGCTTACAACACACTGTCTCGTTGCAATAGAAGTTACCCTTCCAAGATTTTCCCCTATCAATAAATCTTGTCCAGCATCTATTGAGATGGCGCCTTAAGGGGTGGTGAAGCCATAAAAGACATCGATAGTATTAGTGCTTATGTAGCGTAAACCATAACGTGATCGTTGGAGGGATCGAGTCCAGGAGTTGACGGCCATTTGTGGAATGTAATCTTGTTGAGTTTTGCGAATTTCTTTACTATGGTAAATCTTTTACGTAAAATTCTCGTGTCACAATGTTAGTTACCGTACTCCTCCTCCTACTGAATGTCTGAGAATCGGCTATTTTTCATACCCCTTAGTGATAAGGGTTGTTCACCCTTAACATTTTTTTATTTATATGGCAACAACGTTTGCCGGGTCAGCTGGTAGTTTTATAAATATACTTTGAAGAACTTTGATTGTTTTGTACAGCTGTTTTTTTGCTACTGAACATTTGCGCAGTTATTACACATAAAAATAGGTAAATGCTAATTTATAAAACTTTGCCTTTCCTTTTATTCCCTCTTTGTGTACTTTTGACTGATTGTTTAATTTACAGAGTTTATCTTGGCAAAAGTTACACAGATTTTGAAAATTTGTTGTATATTTTAACTTCGACAAGTAAGAAACGATTATTATTATGTTTAGGTTGAAACCCTTTTTAATTGTTAAAGTGATTCCATTAAAATAAAGTCCTACCAAAATGGATTCCACTATTACAAGGATAAGATACATAGACTATAGTTTCTGTGTGCGGATTCTATAAGGTATCGTGCAAATAAGCATAAAATATTTATAGCAAAATATAAACGACAGTTCTTTTGATATTGCAAACAGTTCAGTTTTATCTATCTCTCTAGAAACAATACGTGAAAATCAAACTATGGATATACTTTGAAAGTGTTCTACACGAAGTTATTAACGCCCGTGCTTATCGATAGCTCGATACTTTAACATTATCAAGCCCGTCAGCTCGTATCTATCGACTATAACGCCGGTTGGGAATATCGAAGTGGATCCTCGCGATATAATGATATTGAGCGATGCAGATTGGCGGATGTATAACATTGTTGTGAGACGGTACCTACGTGTTACCTAATACTTTGATATTTACGCTAAAATTTTGGTTGCCTTAGAAAGTCTGGATGTAGTGATGGTATAAAAAGGCGGACGTATTCTTCACATTTCGACTGCGGATGCAATCTACCTATAATAGCAGTGTAACTATATTCTTATTGGAAGGGTGTGGTAAACAACGCGACATAATTATTAAGCCTTGCATCTTAGTCCTTGAATAATACGTATCCTATCTGAGGTTGATAACAAATGTTCATGTGCGGCAGTGACTACCATCGAGTAAACTAAACTACAGTTTTAAATATAACTCATGCCGAAGTTACTAAAGAAGCCGAAGTGAATTATGAAAATAAATTTACCTGCATCATCTTCTTTCTGCCATCAGAATTTAAATGATATTTTCATTATTTCTAATTGTGCTAACTCTTTCTCACTTACTCTGAAATTACAATGTACTTATATATGTAGTACTTAAATAATACTTTTATTTTTAAATTAATTTTGTCGCTGACATTAAACTACGTATAAAATCGACAGTATCTATTTGATTGCCTTCAATAAAACCAATCTTGCTCGTCGTAGTTTTACTCATCCAATAAAATATTGAATTGTCGCGTCGGGCTGACGTGCTTGCGTATTAGATATAGACATTATTAATTAATACTTTCCGTTATATAACTAACTACATACATTCCAAATGATTGATACTTTCTCATTTCCTGGGGATTGGGTGTCATGGTAACACACACGATGGCCCGGACCCAAACATACATTGGTGATTGTTTATTATTTCCGCCGCAGCGGAAATCGAACCAGGAACTCTGCACGACAGATCGGTTAGTAACCGAAATTCCATTTATCTTCGTCATTAAATGACAAATTTTAGAATTCAACAAATTCCGATTGATGTAAAATGATTGTAAACATAGCATTATTGCAAAATTGCAATTTAAAATTATAATTACATTTCGTATACTACTAACATAGGTAAAATTACGTTCATATATAATAGTGGATTTCAAAAACTTTTTATTGGGAACATTGCGACGACGCATTCATTGAAACTATGCATTTGGCTGGCTAGACTACATGTCGCCATTTGTATGCTTTGAAATGTTACCGTAATAGCTGAAGTCATATTATACTTGTGCAGGTAACCAAAATTTTAGCTAAATAGAAATATACTTTAAGGTAAATAATTCATTCCTTCCTATTCTAAAAGGAAACCCGTGCCCAGTAATGGGACAATAATAGGTTTACGGTATGTAGTCACACAAGAAAGTTATTACCGATTATATCAAATTAAAATTCATTTACAATTATTGTTAAATTAATAAAACATCTTTCACGGCTTATTTAGATTTATGTACTTATGAATAATATTCAATTGAAATACAAAAAAATACGCATTTTATAGTAAATTTTCCTTGTGCTCGTTTTAGGTAGTTAAATCTATTCACATGAAGTTATTTATAGGAATCCCTAGAAATAAGTGTTAATCACACATTTAACAGTGAATAAATGCTACGCGTTATCGTTACCACATGTTCCGCTTCGATCGCATCCGTTATGTCCAACAGTTTTAGAATTATCTTTGTTAGAATTCATTTAAATAAAGTGAAACAGAGGAACAAAAGAGGGAAAGGTAGTTTTTTCAATATAGTACATGTTCATAACCGTAACAGTGCTGTATTATCGTTTCAAGAAAAATGTGATATTATTTTCTTGTATTCAGTTATTTATTTCAATATTTCAAGAAATGTTCGGTGTTTTCCTAGCGTTTTGTTAATAAATTTATCTGGTGTGGTATACGTTTATAACTTTTTATTGTCAGCAACGTTAAACATAAATCCATAAATATGAATATAATCAATAGAAAATCTATTGACAAATCAATTTCGAAAGTAGACATTTCAAATGTAAATCACCATGGAGTTGTTGTACAAATGTAACAAGTTCCTGCTAAGTTATTATCTCGATTGTACATTGAAGCGTATCATTATCTATGTCCCATTGTTTTGGACTCTCCGCACAATTCAAATATAAGTTTTGGAGGTTATGGCAGCTCTGGAATGTCTAATATTAGGACTCAGAAATATTAAAAGCCGAAGGGACATCTGGCTCGTATATAGTTTGGTTTATGTTCCACGGTTGATAGTTTGCCATGTACTTTTGGTTTGTGCGTGTAAACCGTATTTAATTATAACTATCTCAGGATTTTTACTGGGATCTTTAAAATAAAAGACGTACTGCCGATTTGGAGGCTGGTTTAATGACTAAGTTCAAAATTACATGGTGGGCTCATCCGGTGGCCCAGACCGCTGACTTTGCAACGTTACACGGTGGTCTCATGCGGTGGCCCAGACCGCTGACTTGGCTAATCTTATCTAGGCTGTCGCCATAGGCTTATACATATTTAATTATAGCTAATCTAAGGCAGAGGGTTCTGTAGTTTCCATAACTCCTCCGACCTTAAGAGGAAAATTATCGGAGGCTTCGAGTTTAGAATCATTCCGATAATTTTTCTTACATTTTAAACATTTCGGCGATTTTAGCCAAATTATATAAATCAAAGATACAAGGAAAATGCAAATAACTAAACCTAAACTTACGTATCCTAAAATGTCACTGAAGCTAATGTCCACCTTTTTATTTAAAACACTTTCTATCACTTCACTATGCTTTAATGAAAAGGCCATGTATTTCACTTCGTCTAGACTAATTCCTTTCATATTAATTACACTTCGTTCGGGTAGAGTCATATTGACGTGCAACTGAGACAACTCTACAACAGGAATCCTTTCTATAACTTGAGTTTCCACAAAAATACGATGACGAAGGTGAATTCCGTGGACTTGTAGGTCACAGGGTTCATCCAGTGTAACCAGGTAAGTACCAAATACAAGCTGTTTACTGATCTCTTCACCACATTGCTTAGTAAGGGTCGTTCTCAATCTACTATAAAGGAGCCAGCTATCTGCGTTGACTTCCTGGACTCTAACTTCCTCAATTTGTATTTCACGCTGTTCACAGGGTGTATGATCTTTGTCATATTTCATCAGCTGCTCGACGCAGGTAAGTTCGTTGTATAAGGCTTGATTGTCTGCAGTGCAGAGATAGTGATCGCCAGCAGACAATGGACGACAAGGTTTTATCAGCGGTAAGTACTTTATCCCTTTCGCCAGAAGGTAAGGAAATTTAGGAATTATAGCTAAGGTTTTGTTCTTAGATTCATGGAAAATTGGTAAGGAATATATCTTAAAATAATTATATCTTGACTTATCAGTAAGTGGGATTTCCATTATAAATGTAATCTGGTTATCTCTAATAAAGGATTTTACACAAATGGTTTCCTCGATATTTAGTAAATTTGTCTCTACTGGTGGATATACCAAACTCCCATAGTCAGAAATTAACTTTAGATGATACAATAATTCTGTGGAATTAACAATCGATTGATGTAATACTGAAATTTTACTTAATGCTAATGCTGTTTCAATTTCACTTAGCCGAGCAAAGATAGTATGAAAACTACTCGTGAACATTGAAAATAATCCTGTAAGGTAGGTTAAGAAAACCCAATCGTTTTGCTTAGTACTTAAATCTTTCAAAAGCAATTCAATCTTTGCTAGGCGATTATGAAGATTTACAGTATTCTGATTTATTGTTTCAGACACATTAATAAAGCTGTCAAACATTTTAGAGACTATTGTTAATTTTTTTTTCAGTAATGATTTGATTGTGATTTAGCTCAGAAATAAGTTTTTCATATCTTATTGCGTCATCGTGGTCTAGATTACCCGTAATTAACTTTATAACAGAACCCAATGGATTTATAAGTCCTCTTTTAGAACGTTTATTCGGAACAAGTTGTCTATATTTTTCTATAGTAATATCACGTATAAACTCTGTATGTATTTTCATATCTATTAATTCTTGAGAATAGGATGCGTTCCAATCTATAATTTTACACATTTGTTGGTAGTTAGTGGATACGTGATAAAAACTGTTGTAAATTTCTTCGAGACTTACAAGCTTTATTATAGTCCAGTGACCTGTTTGAATATATGCTTGGCCTTCTTTTACCGGAAATATTCCAGGATTTCCTTCAAGGCTTTGAAGATGAAGTGCCAGCGCAGGCATCACTGCCAGTAGGACGCCACACCACCTGCGGAGGGCGTTAAAAACGGTTGTTTTCCATTTGGATAGCGTACCGATGACCTTGAACCGGATTCCAAAATTTGGTTACTACCATGAATGCGATTACGTGTATTATATTGTTCTAAGAAATTAACTTCTTCAAGGACAATGCTTAAGGCTGCTTCTAGGGTTGTGGGCGATTTGAGCCTCACGATACGCACCATATTTTCAGGAAGGTTGTATAAAAATACATTCAAAGCCGTATTGTTGTAAATAACTAATTTAGCGCGTTTTAACTCCTGATCATTAATTGTATTCACTTTTGACATTAATAACGAACGAACACCTTGAATTCTGTTAGAAAAGTCTAAAAAACTTTCACCAGATTTAATTTTTAAAGATTCTAATTCGATATTAATACACGCTTCACTACGCGGGTCTCCAAAATGTTGAATCAGCACTTCTTTTAACGCGGACCATGTAACAATATCTTCGCGTTCTGATAAAAGCGCAGCTGCATCCTCTCTTAGTCTACTCGTTATAGCATTAAAAACATAAAGATTTTGTTCTGCATTTCCTTTAAACCGATCAATCACATATTGACACTTTCGCAAATAAAGGTTTAACTGTCTTTTATCACCATTATATAGCGGAATTAAATCTAAAATTTCTTTTGGTATTTGTTCGATAGTCGTAGTCATAATGATAGAGTAGTAAACTATTTAGAGGTAGCAACTTCACTTGAATTGAAATTGGATTAACAATTGAATTTCACACACATATATAAAACAATAAAACACACAATTGAAGCACAATTAATAAAATCTAAATTAATAAAATAAAATTTTGTAAAAGTTTTATAAAAGTAAAAAAACGAAATATTTGCAAAAAGAGTAAAGAATATTTTAAAATTAGTCTACTACAATTATCATAGAGTTTTATATGATAGTAATTTTTATTATTTATTTTAAACAATTAAAAATTGCGATAATAAATTTTAAAACGTAAACTCTCTGACATTTTCTACTCTGTGTCTTATTCTAAGAATTAAATCTCGATAATACAATATCATAATTTCATACAGACTTATTTTATTAAAACACTGTTACATGAGCAAGGTTTGATCTCAAATATAACATTTAATTTTAAATTACTGAAAAATATAGGAGGAATGTTGGAACAAAGGATTGGCGAAAAGTTGTACTCACCGACCGCTTCCGAATCCCATACTCGATGGTTTTTACACTTCACGACACAAAAGAATATTTATTTGGTTCGTCGGATTTTCTCACTATTCCTTCATTTAACGCTTACTTTTTCTTACGAATTTTGACGTCCGAAAATACGTTTATTAAGGATTTCCACGAGAAAATCTCACCGGCTGCGCCACTTTTGGTTTGTGCGTGTAAACCGTATTTAATTATAACTATCTCAGGATTTTTACTGGGATCTTTAAAATAAAAGACGTACTGCCGATTTGGAGGCTGGTTTAATGACTAAGTTCAAAATTACATGGTGGGCTCATCCGGTGGCCCAGACCGCTGACTTTGCAACGTTACACGGTGGTCTCATGCGGTGGCCCAGACCGCTGACTTGGCTAATCTTATCTAGGCTGTCGCCATAGGCTTATACATATTTAATTATAGCTAATCTAAGGTAGAGGGTTCTGTAGTTTCCATAACTATGTTGTCTATGTTTCAATCGGCCGTTCTTGTTTTATAATTTCTAACAAAAACAAGCCTTCAATTCTAAATTTTATAATGTTGGACTATGCATAATGACTGACGCTTTATTCCACTGATTGTTCCACTCTGTCTCCAGCGGATCATTCATATTTCTCTTTGCGGTAACCGGTTTGATCGTTGTACCGTGATGATCGCGGTTAAAAAGCGAATTGCATCGGTTTACCGTTAACACTGGCCCCGCCGACTTCGGTCACGGCTTGGCAACGATTTTTTTTCTCACTAACCTACTAAGACTCCGAGTTAACAGACAGGTTCTTCGAGCGTGCAAGATTGCAATTTATCTGGTTAACGTAAACTTGATAAAAGTTCTACATAAACATGATGTTCTATTTTCTCTTGTTCGTTACGATCACGGGGTTCGAATGGTTTCAGGTGTTTACAGGAAACGCTAATCTAAAATGTTTTACACGTGGCTCGCAGTTAGTTACCTGGAAGACGTGCCGATGCTTCAAATCGACATCATTGTCTAAATTGTTTTGGATTACTGAATGATTTCCGTTTAAATTTTCATCGATCGCAGCATCTATTTTATAATTCTAGGAAAAAGTAAGATATTTTTGCCAGTATTTAGAAACATTTCTTTAACCGCATCGAATTGTATGCACACCGTGTTTCCCTGTGGTTTATGATCGGAGAGAGTTATATTTCTATCTATCCTTATTTCTTTTGCGCTCAAATGTATGTATAGTTTTGGCAATCGCAAGATTGTTATCGTTACGACTGGCCACAGATTGTTTTTGCAGTATAAATGGTGCACCCGCAAACGATGCTACAAAATTTGCATTCCCGATAGCAGAGGGATTAAAAAAACTTCAATAATAGTATTGATTGCTTGGCGCCATGTTCGATAGAGACTCTTTTTCAAAGATTCAGTCATTTTAAAATATCGCTATTTTTCCGGAAATTACTTCATTATTATCTTTAAGTCGCTTACGTAACTAATTATTGTTATTATCGGTAGTGAACTAGTGACATCTTCATTTAATATGATTCTGTAACTCTTATACTTTATCGAAGTAATTATGCGTCAAGTTGCCGCTCTTGCATTTATCAACAGAACTATAACTTTGTTTTAATACTCTGTACTGTATACCCAACCGGCTATTTAGCTTTGCAAAATATATTTTCCCAATTCTGAAAGGCTGTCCTGCGGTCGCGTCGTGTTCTGTTCAGAAAGATGAATGAGTGGGTACCATCAGTCGTAATTGGCGTCGATCCAACATGGTCGGAACTGCGAGGGTTCGATCTGCACGCGATGGGGGAAGGGTTCGAGTGATTTTACAATTCAGTGATGTAATAGTTGTTATCAAACTCATAACGAGATGGAATCGAAAAGAGATGTAATGCTTTGGTATTGGTCTTAAATGTACGCTGCAATTTGATATGCTCAACAAAATTATTTTAGCATTGAATTCCTTTTTGTTTCTGTTCTTAATCGGACTCCTTGAATGTAGCCTTGTACTGATTGAATTTTAAAAATTGAAACTTACTTAAAAACCTCCTTAAAAATCAGAGTTACCTTACATAAATGCGTTAACAATGTTGATATTTTATACGTACCTAATATATTACTAGCTCGTTTACCATAATTAAAACGTCCTCATTAATGAGTGTTTAAAGTTATAGTTTTTCCAAGAACATGAGTCATTTCAGTAATGTTATGGCTTACACGCATTAAGTAGAGTGTTTGTGGTGTTTCGTTACAAAGTATTTTTATAATGATACATGGTAGGAACAATATGCGATATGCATATTGAATACTAAAGTATACCTAATAAAAAATATATCCACAAATAGCTATCTCGTATATCTGCAATCAGAAAGGAAATGGCGTGGAAACGGTTAACGCCCTCAGGTTTGACCTGCGGAAATGGAACTTTGACGACGAATGCGGTGACGGGTTGAAAGGAATAGTGCCTTTATATTACCCGTTTCTTGTATAAAATCGATGAATCGTCAAAATATTCCGTTTAGGATTGATTGTTTCCGTTTGTTGAACAGATTTAAGCTAGTATTCGTTTCGATTATCGTATTTTAATTTATATACGTGATTTATTGCACGACTCATGATGCGAAGCATCAGAGAGTGCTTTACGATCGAAAAAATTTTTTCGCTTCATTTTGGCGGCTATTTTTATTATTATAGCCTTGATAGTTCACGGATATTTTGCATTTGGATATTTTGCATACTATTGTCGAGATAATTTAATGGAGATTAATTCCATACTTTTTAAAAATTGATTTACTGCAATAGAATTGGAAAGAAACACCAAAATAGGTCAAAAAATTTTCCTGTCCGTCATGTGTGAAACCTGAAAACACTGTAACTTGTGAAAAAATCCATCATTTGAGTTAAATTTTTTTTAAAAAATTCTAATCGACGATTGTAGGTCACTGAATGCGAATGATTAATTAATTCAGTGTCGTTTAATTGCAATTAATAAAAAACGAAAACTATCATTTTATAAATTCTAATCTACAATTGTAGGTCACTGAATGCAAATGGCTAATTATTTCAGTGTCGTTTAATTACCATTAATAAAAAACGAAAACTACAAGACTGTACATCTATTTATATTCATAGAAAATTAACATATGGATGGTGATATATCTATAGATATTATGTAAATTTATTCCACCAGGGGCGCTTGTGCAGTACCTTCTTCCTACTACAGCTGTTTTTTCGGCAATTAATTTTGAACGACTTAAGTTTTTTGTTTTTTTTTTATATTTCATAATTAAATGAGCATTATGAGTCGTGCACTTTTGGATTTTCCAAATTTTTTTAGTTTATATAATTAACTAATATGTTTGTGTTATTTTCTCCTTATCTGGTTATCGTGGTGAACTGTTAATCACGTTCTCATTAGTTGATTCAATTTATGTATATTTATCATTAATAAAAATTAATATAACTAATTAATAACAAAGATGTAAAAATGCACTATTTATAAGTTATTTTATTACATTCGTTATAGTATCCCAACAATTGGAGGAAGCCTAGAGAATAACTGTAATTTTATTTCAATGCTGATGAAGATGGTGTTATATTCATATGCTTTCATAATTATTGACCTCCTATTAAGAAATTAGATTCAATCGGCAACGTAAAGAGGCCAGCATCAATGAGAAATTCATTAAATTCTCCGCATGACTACAGATTAACTGTTCAACAATTCACTAATTGTGCGAGGGCAGCTTCCTCGTTGCGATCTCGCGATTGCTCTCCAACGCTTACGTAACTAGCCTCTGTTGCCTTATCACCTTTGTACTGTAGACGTTATGTAACACCAGATAGTTTAAGTGCATGTGTAATGTGACAATCGTCTCAATCTTCAAACGTTCTGTCTCTGGGTCTTCGTACGATATTTGTCTTTCTATATGTTGTAGTATGGTCTGCTTGGTGTTTTATATCATTTTACTCCATTGTAGACAGAGATATAAATATCAACTTTAAATTGAATATTTCGAATTGTAATGGAAATAGAAAAAGTTAGATCATTTCTACCGCCCATGAATGTGTATAAAGCCCAAGAAACATAATTATTAATAATTTTCATTATGGACTGCAGAGCATTTCTAGCTTACTAAGTATCACCTTTGTGGCTAACTCTGTGGTCTCCAAAAACTATTTAACATTCTAAATTTAAAACGAAGTAATTTACGCAATTGTTTCTTTTTATAAACTTTTGTTCGAAGGCATCGTCCCCATTTGCAGTTCCGGGCCCAAATTGCCTAACATACCCTTATTCCGACTTTTACAGCTTTATAGCACTGTTAAGCTTGAAATGTGGATCGGTCCAATATCGTCGTATTGTGTGATGTGGTGTCATTTGAATCGAATGTTATATAGGAAGTAAAGGTGGCTTATATACAATTATACATATTTGTCCGTCTACTATTCGACTGTTTAATTTATTGTTGTACGTTTTTTTTTTTTTTATTATTACTTATAAATGATTTGATTATATAATACTAGCTGACCCGGCAAACGTTGTGTTGACATATAAGTAAAAAAATGTTAAGAGTGAACAACCCTTTATCATTTAGGGGCATGAAAACTAGATAGTTTCAGACCTACTGATGCTGGATATAAAATGTGGTGAAAGTCGTTAAAGCCGTTTCGGAGGAGCACGGTAACTAAGATTGGTCGTCGGTGACACGAGAATTTTATATATAAGATAATACTAAATGTTTTTATTTACTTTTCGTAATATCTTTTCAATCTTGCAAAATGTTTTTATCGGTGAGAATGGGTAATGTGCATTTGTTGAAAGAACATAAACTATTATAATGGCTGCGCTTACGTAGACGACACAACTTTGGAAACAAACAACCTCATAATTTATAAAGCTTGGATTCTAAAGCAAGCAATATCGTCAAGGGACGCACATTTCACTTTTATGTTTCTTTCTAAACATGTCCCTGTGATCTTTTGTTAGTCTCGCGACAACCGATTCTAAAAATAACGTTATTGTTATCGATCTTTCGTCTAACTTCAGATACGACGTGTTATACAATAGGTATCTGTATGTCGTTGTGCTGATAAGCTATTTATATACCATAAAATATTATTTTCATTTACTTTTAGATACTATTTTTAGAGGCGTAAATTCGCCCTTAATTCGTAAATATTTTTTTCTAATATTATTTTGTGATCACTCTTATTTCTTGTTTACACTCCATATCTTATTGAATGTTGAATATCATCCGCTTTAATTAAAAGCATGTACTATGTTTCGTTTCAACGGAATCCCGAAAACTAACAAGACATTTACCTTATTGGGCATTTGTTATCAAATGTACCAGGATATGGCGTTTGCTTATTATATTTTCTCCATAAAATGATAATCTGGACGAGAACTTCCATAATCATATTCGTCCGACATTTTTCTTTAAAAACATTTGAAGTAGTGTTTTATTCAAAAATGTAGTAGTAAGTAGAATCCAGTACAAAACGATTTATTTAAGAAATGTCGCCGTCGTTCTCGACTACATTACGCTCGAAAAACGGCATATACGAGCAGGTAATGAAAATTTTATTTCCCCCCGAGACGCGTTTTCATTTGAATATTCGGTATGATGTTGCTAAGTGCTAGAGTGGAGCACGTTAGGTTTAGAATTCGAAATGCTATAACTACCTGACATACATACATATATATACATAAACAACCCATTATTGTCCCACTGCTGGGCACGGGTCTCCTCTCAGAGTGTGAAGGATTAGGCCATAGTCCACCGCGCTGGCCAAGTGCGTATTGGGAGACTTCACATACCATTGGTTTTTTTTTAATAAATCTCAGGTGTGCAGATTTCCTCACAATGTTTTTCTTCGCCGTTTAAGCAAGTGAACAGCAAAGATTGCACTTTTGCAAAACAGCAGCAACTCACAGTTACGATAATTGAATCGAGTGATAAAACGAGGTTCACGCGATTAACAATTGCATGTTTTAGCTGTAAATTAGGTAATGGTAACTAGTGAATAATAAACAGAATTGGATTGGTTACTGAAAACAAATTCAATTGAATTCTTTATAAAGAGTACAAAGATTTAGATTAAATTCAGTCTCCTGTTCTTTAAATGTTTTTTTTTTTTTTTTATAATATAAGAGTAGCAGACGAGCATGCAGTCCACCTGATGGTAAGTGGCTACTACCGCCCATGGACATCTGTAATCAACCCCAGATAGGATTAAGTATTCCTACCTGAGGTCGGCCACAGATGCGCCGCTTCTCCTGAGGACTAAGCTGGAACGCCTCGGAAAAGTCTGTCTCCCTTACCACACCCTTCAAACCGGAACACAGCAGCGCCTAACACTGCTGTTATTAGGTAGAAATAGGTGTGGCGGTGGTGCCGCCGGAGTCGAACCACAAAGGGTTCTACCACCTTCACAATGCTTTATGCGATATAGACATAAATTAAAGAAAGGGACTCATGTCACCGAATGTAAATAACTACATGAAAATACTAAAACAGCTGGTCAAACCTGTAGTTAACGATTTGAAAGATAGAAGACTAAGTAAGGCAGAAGAGAAATTAGGTCAATTTAAACAGATTTTTTTAAAATCCTATTAATAAGAGATAAGAGAAAATTAAAACGACAATAAAAGTCATGTCATAACATATCTATAATTCGGTATTTTGATCTTTATAGGCCGAGATACAACCGGTATCACAGTTTCTCAGCAAAGAGCCCTTGTCTATCTATATTTAGCTGTATCGTTTCTAGGGCGTTAGACCAAAGTAGGTGTAGATAAGTCTCATGTCTAGACTAGATTTCCTTGCAGATTGTGCCTACTAGTTTGTTGTTATCAAAGTAGGCCCTCGTCAATTATTCAAGAGAGGAACAAAGCGTTTTAGGAGATTTTTTAAGAAATAAATCTAGAGAACATAAAAAGAAATGTGAAAGATTAATCGCCACGATTCACTTCTTGAAATTGCAGATGCTTTAATTATCCCAATTACATATCAGGTTATGATAAAGAAAAATATTTATCCTATTTAATAGATAAAAATGTTAAAGTTTTATATAAGACATGTCTGAGATTGAGGATAAATACGGAAACAGGATGTACTTACATTTCGAAACGCCCATAAAAATAGTGATCTACAGTTCAAAAGGGAAAAATTATAACCTAATTCTTTGCCACAAAATATTATACTCTGTTGTTAAACCTGCTTAAATATACGAGTATATGAGAATCGTAACAATTTTGTACGGCTTCAGTATCATTAGTAGCTGTTGTCAGCGACGACTCAGGTTATCTCAGTGTTTCTTCATTCTGAAATGCCCATATTCACTAGTAAGACAGGTGAATATAGCTAATATCTTCAAATAATTTTTCATATTATGGTGTTCGTAAGCTACTTATTTATATTTTTAAAGATTTTCATTAACATGTATAATGTGAGGTGAATATTTTTTTAACCATAGTTGATGTGCACATTATATTTAAATGTTCCTATTAGGTACATACTACATGTTAACATGATATTAGTTGGTAAAGCATAATTAATGATGCCATTATTAGTAGCACGCGTACCAGAAATTCTATCCACATAACACTTAATTATACGCATATTACAAATTAATATGTACAAACTGAATTCTGAGAATGTACGTATTCTACTGCTGGTTTATTAATTAAATCTATATGTAATTTTCATTTCTTGTCTATCAGTGTATTTTTCCTCAAAAGCCCTCTTTTCGGAAGATTGACGTCAATTGCCGTCAAACTAATGAGATAAGATACAAACGGCTTGCAGCGGAAACCGCCGTCAATGTGGATATATAATATAAATATGAGGATCTGCTAAATATTATCTATTAATTGGTCTAATACGTGTTTTTATCTACTGTCTATGAGTTTAATATTAGCCAAAAAGTGTTCCTCGGTAGTCGCCGCAAGAAAGATGTTATCGGACCAAAATTGGCGAATTGATGTCAAACCATTCAGACAAGTCGTAGACACAAAAGGTTTGCAGCAAGTACTACCTTCACCGGATTACCACAGATTAGAAAGTTCCGTGCGGCTAGAAAACTCGAAAGCACGTGGTTTACTAAAGAAACGGGAACGCAAGTTCAAGTTCTGTACGATCGGTCATTCTGGTTTTTCCACTTTTACTGCGTTATAAGTTCAGCATAATATCATAAAGGTAATTGAAATTTGGGACGAGTCTCTTGTGCTTTATCATAACCTGTTTTATTATAAAATTCTTTGAAGATCATCCGCCGCGGGCGTTTCGTGTCCCTACTTTTACTTATTTTATTTTCTTATTCGCCGGTGTATTTTTTGTGAGCATCGACATTTCCATACAAATATTATACATATTTATACTTTCTAGGTTCGTTTATATTGGTTGAATTACATCACACAATATTAAATATCTTTTTTATATGTTAAAAAAAAAATGGAAGTGCGAACACATCTATTGCGGTAAAACTTCCGTGTATTCTTTTTCTGAGGCACGATCGTCACCCTTATGCGGCTGCAGCATATTGTTTCTTCAACTAAACGTTATTTATTAGCCCAAAACATAAAAATACATTTATAAATAAACAAAAACTTACAACAATACCGTTTGCTCAAAATGATTACAGGAAGTGAACTGTTTACTTGTTAGAGCTCATGAGACAATTGAAAGAGCTAATAATAGTTATTTGTGATATTTCATCTTCCAAACATAGACCGACCTCGAAGCTCCACCTTAGCGTGCTAATAACTGATATTCCCTAACAAGATCGTCATCTAACCTTCGCCGTCTAATTAATCTGACACTAGATAGGGACGGGTGCCGTAAGTGCTTTTCAATAATTAGCAGTTTATACGGCTGTATATAATGTTATTGTAGAGTTTTTGATTTGTAAGAAGAGGAATATAATTCGTTACGATTGTTTAATTAATAATAATAAGGTTTATAATCTACGGAAGTGGTTTTTGTTGTTAGATTGTATTATTATGATAAATAAGCATGTATTATGAGTATACCTAATCTCTATTTGAAATACATAAGTATTTATAAAACAGGATTTATTCCAAATTAATTCATATAGAAGTTTTTTTCAATGTATTTTTTTTTTGTAACGCTACTGGAGGTGTTTCACTATGTAGATCTAGCGGCGCAAGAAACGTCATAAAAATATAAAATTCACACTAAAACACTGAGACATCTTATTTAAATTGCAGTATTTGCAAATAAAACTTTATTTTTAATATAATGTAGTAAGTTATGTAATCAGAGCTAATAATAATTGTTGGTTTTCTTCTATTTCAGTTGTGCGGTTGAGGCGAGCTCGACGCAATGGGGAAGCTGCTATCGAAGATCTTTGGCAACAAGGAGATGAGGATATTGATGCTCGGTCTCGACGCTGCCGGAAAGACTAGTATCCTTTTTGTAAATTATTACCATCTGGTATTTATCGTATTAGAGGCTGTGGAAAATAATTGTGGCAATATATGAATATGACACAGTCAGGGCGAAGATACAATGACACAAGTCAGTGATATTTAGAAATAGATATCTAATGCTGTAATATTAATTGGAATTACTTTATTTAGGTACTAGCTGACCCGGCGAACTTTGTACCGCCTCAAAATCTTTTTATTAAATATATTTCATACAAAATATAGCCTATGTTACTCGTAGATAATGTAGCTTTCGAATGGTGAAAGAATTTTTAAAATCGGTCGAGTAGTTTATGAGCCTATTCATTACAATCAAACAAACAAACTCTCACTCTTACTAATATTAGTATAGATGTCATCACATTAGGAATATATAGATCAAGGTAAAATTCTGTTACATCATGGTGGTAAATTATTCAAAGTGACCATCGATACTGCCTATTTTATGATTGTCAATGATCGTTTATTCAGTAACTGTAGTAATTAATACGAAAACGCCAGAAATTCCACGTCCATCAGCACGTCCTCATAGTTCTCATTAATATTTCACCTAATTACAATTACAATGCCGAACAAAGCTAGCAAGTTAATAACAATACACGTTGTATTGTTAAATTGGATTATGAGGTTGTAGCTCGCGAAGTCTCAATTAGCGGGACAAACAATGTGGACGGGATTGGTTGTATACAGGACAACGTCAATACATAACAGGGTACCGAGCGTACCAGCTGATTGTCATTCATCACGGAAGTCGATTTGTACGTCGGTTGTCTCGTCGTTTCATGGCTTTGAATTGGATCATATATCTTCAGATTTATTTGAAAACGGTTACGTGACCTATATTTGGTTTTCATATCGATATGGAGTTTTGCATCGATATCAGAGATGGTAGTTTCAGTTGCAATCTCTCGCAGTGTCTCTTGAATCTTATTCGTTTCGTTTCTTTCTCACTTCAAGAATTCTTCATAGACGAACTAAAGACGTTGAAAATATAAGATTGATAACGTTTTTGGTTTTTCCTTTTACTGTGTTGTGCTACAGTTGCATTATCTTGTCCATAGGATTTGATTTTGTTACCACGGTTGACTATGTCAATTAAATCCATATGGTGTGATATATGAATGAAAACGGTTTTTAGTGTTACAGTATAATGCATCGGAACATTGCTTACTGTGAACTATTTGTATTCATTATGTTCAATGGAACGGTCGCTTGTTTCATTGCTGCGCTCGTCAACATCAATATTGTTTTTGCACGCTTTATATTCACTATTAGTTCTTGTCAAATATTCCACATTGCTGCGTCGTGCGACCTATTTTGGATTTTAGTACTTTAATGTAATGATAATTCAGTAAGTCTATGTATTTAGTTACTAAAGAATATTCTTAGGTTATCTCGTTCTGATATTGTTAATTGTCCGTGGTTCAAATAGAATTAGAAATTGATTTATTTAACACAAAAATATCGTTGGGAACTCTATACTTACGAGTGGTGTATAAAAAATGTTCTCAAAGGTGTGTGAAGTCTTCCAATACACACTTGTCTACAGAGGTGGACAGTGGTCGCTATTATATAACAGAGTTTTATCAGCGTTTTAACCTATTTTTAGTTTTCTGGCACTAAAAACACGGATTGAGCCGAATCCATTAATCACAGAAACAGTTTAACACATCGGTTATCTGGGTATCTCTACGTTCAATGGATTTTAACGATTTATTTTAATTTCTTCGTTGAAATTGTTAGTTAACACTGTTCACGCTAGTGCAAATACAGCATTTTAATGCAACAGTATAAAGTTTATCTTTTTCTTCACTTCGTATGACCTATTTTAGTTTTTCCCACTTTATAGCATTAATCGGATTAGGACTAAGTGCACTTAGTTGCAAGCAGATATACTTGAATTATTAAGGAAAGTAAGTCTTAACCTACATGTTTGACACTAACTTTGAACTAATTAATATAATTATGAGAGAGTTAAATATTTATTGTACTTGTTTAGAAATATCTGATTTATATCTGGTGTCAGAAAACTTAAAATTATACTTATTGTTAATTCTTATTTCTATCTTCTATGGATTCCTATCGTGAATGATTAACTCATTAGTGCTGAATTAGTATCCCATCCTATTCATTTATTTTCCAACATAATTTGTCATCTGAATAATCTCTTCGTGTTCTTGTATTATTAAGGGAATGCTATACAGTTTTTAAGTCCACTAAGTTTTCCTACTTGTTATGGAAATGTGTAGTGCAACTTTTCCACTAGATAGAGCAGTTACTCATACACTTCGCCCACGTTTAGGTACTTAGCGCGATGCTTATTTAATATTATCGCTACAATGTTCATAACACATGTATACAAGTGGCTATGTTTACTGTGATTACGTAATTCTTCTAAAATATTAAATATTCCATTCGAGTAGTATATATCTTTACAGAATTTATGTTGGAAATGATCGTGCAGTCCAGCAGGTCTGGTGGGATGGTAATTGGTAACTGCCGTCCATAGAAAATTGTTGTAAATCCCAATTATTGATTGGAGTCCTACTTGTGGTCAACGTGGGCTACGTGCTTCGCTAGCGCTGTGGACCTAAGAAGGAATGCCTTATACATATTCTTGCGTTGCCACATCCTTTAAACCTTAAACTTTTAAGCAGATTTAAAATGAAAACTTTTCGACATCACGATAAAATACGTTTTAGGTAACATTTATAGACCTAAGAAAGTAGTATAAAGAAACTAGTATGGCCCAGATAAAAAATAGGGCACTTGTAACACAACCCGCAGTGAAGCGTGGCCCGGATTATGTTTCGAGCTGTCTAGTATTTAGAAAATTTGTTATTGTCGCCGATAGTTAATTTGTTGATGCTTGAGCTAAATGGTCGGTGACCATGAATGTCTGCAACTGACTAATACCTCATTGCAGATGCCACTTGTCCATAAGACACATTTATTTAGGCCTGTTTGTAGGGCGCTGCCGCATACTGTGTTCTGATTTGAATGTCTTTTGCGTATTGCGATAAGGATGGATGCCAGCTCTGGAAGGAAACTAACGAATTTGTGATAGATTTCACGCAGGACTCTTCATTTTTCAAATTAAATATTTCTTTATGGCTATAAAATGAACAGTACGTGATATCTGTTTGGTAAAGTTTGGATTTGGCAAAATGTTAACAGTAGATGACACAAAATTATCTATAGACTTAAACCGACACTGGATCATTAGGTTAATATGGAGGGGTCAGGTCTGTTACCAAATTTTTTTAATGAGTCAGTTGTGCCATTATCAAATGTATACAAAAATACTACTAACCAATTATGTCTGTGTATTATAATAGACTGATGTGAATAAACTGTCGTTAAGCACTTAAATATCGGTGTCACTGTGTTAGTGATGTAGATAAAGTCCTTCTTAGATTTTATCGCACGAAGGCTAGATCATTTAAACTTGTTTTGCATTAAATTTATTTTATTCTTATTGTTTATATTTATGTTTCTACTTATATATCATTTTTTATACATACTGCAACATTTCCTTAACAACAAACCAACAGCTATTTTATATAAATTAAAATTAGGCCAGTCAGTCACAACGATACCCACGGTCGGTTTCAACGTGGAAACTGTTACGTATAAGAACGTCAAATTCAACGTGTGGGACGTCGGGGGGCAGGACAAGATACGACCGCTCTGGAGGCATTATTACACAGGTGAATTATTATTTCATGTCATACGTAGGAATTCGGCTTACGCGGCTGGTCCAGGGTTCCCAGGCAGCCTATCCGCACTTGGGCAACATGCTTAAATTCTTGTCTATATTATGAGGCTTGTGAGGCAGTGGCAATATAGGGAAATGATTGATGTTGATAATTTCATGTGTGTACCAGCTAATTAAATCCTCAAAGACAGCAACGCTGTGGTCATATTTAACATGGATTGCAGTCGTAGCAGAAGTTGTTTACAGGTGACCATGGGTGACGTTGTCCACTTACTTAAAAGATAACCTGAAGATACCCATTCGAATAAGGCAACAGTGACCATTTCACCATAAAGCAATCATGCTTATGTGCCAGTTATGATTATATAGTATTATGGTTATTAACATGACTATTTGAATTACTTTTATCTGCGATAATAAACAAACATTGCTTACACGCAATGGTCTTGTAACCATTAGTTTTTATACAGTATTCTCTATATGGATTTCTATCAGTCTAGTTGAGTGAAGCTGAACAAAAGTGAAATGATCTAGATGTGAATTCGCGATGTTTTCTCTCCAAAGAATACGAGCTGCCCGTCACGCGACTTGACGTGACACAATGTAACTTTTATGGCTTCACGTTAGGAGTTATTAAAAAGGAATAGGGTTGCCGTCTATTGGTATGTTTTTATAGGGAAGATATTGGCAGCGGTAACAACAACAATTTCTTATATTTATAGCTTTTACAGTGTATTTTTCTTAAATTACTAGTGCGCTAATTAATTTCGATCCGCTTGGCGGAGCGGTCACCATACCAGTCTCCATACGTGTAGTGTAGTGGGATACACATATCTAAATAATGAAACACCTGTATGCAAAATGCAATTTTGTAATTAACTTACACCCCCTTTTATATCTACAGGAATTGAAAGTGTCAAACAAGTATCGTATCCGAAAAATATCGTTTTTTCTCTGTGTGCGTGACTGTATTACGTTAGAAATAAATAAGTAGCTATATACACATATGAATATGAAATAACACACATATGAAATAAACAAGTAGATATACACATTATATTGTAGAATATTTCTTAGCCTGTCACGTATGCATCTGATAAGTTTGACAACTTCTATCTTATAATATGTCAGGATTCATCCCTTATGCAAATAGATAATTTGATTATAGACACTAAAGTGGTAATTATTTAAAAATCTAAAAAGCATACATAATGTTCCAGGTACCCAAGGTCTAATATTCGTGGTGGACTGCGCGGATCGCGACCGGATCGACGAGGCGCGGCAGGAGCTCCACAGGATCATTAACGACCGCGAGATGCGCGACGCCATCATACTCATCTTCGCCAACAAGCAGGACTTGCCTGACGGTAATATAGTTTAACATACAGAAGACAATGAAGAAGATTCAGAAAACAAATACTATTAATGTTGTGGGGTTTTTTCATTGCTTCTTCTCCATAAATGATACACCTTTACACTTGATTTGAACGTATTTATTTTATAATTTTTTTTTGTAATTCGAATGCGACGCGTCAATTGTAACGTAAGTATTAGTTAACGTGTTAGTCTGATAAGTGGTTTATATATTTTTAAGAGGCTTTTCTACCTTAGACCTTGGGGGAAATAAAGTCTTGGATAAATATAAAAAAGAAGTTTGGATAAATATAGTACATGGGTGACAGAACACTTAGTATTTAACTGCAGTGACACCACTACCACACTATACTATACAGTGTAAGACAAAAATACATTTTTAGTTTATACACTGTATACAGTGTATTACTGTGGAATTTGCTGCCGCACACAGGTTTGAAGAGGTATACTCCGCGTAAAACTGCTAGTCCGCTCTGAACATAGAAATAAATCGCGTCGCCATAGCAAATTGTATGATTTCACCTGCTCGCAACAACTTCAGAGCGGACTAGCAGTTTGGCGATAACTATATATATAATAGGTACATTTACAAGATGTAATATAAGTAGGACCTCCTAAGTATTACATATTTACGATCAGATACGCTGCATACTCATTTGTTATATCAATTTAGTAAAACTATTTTCATTTTTACTGTTGCAATGTTTACTTATATTTATTCCTACATACTAACATATCAAACACTAAAACACATTCCAGCAATGAAACCGCACGAGATCCAGGAGAAGCTCGGGCTGACGCGCATCCGCGACCGCAACTGGTACGTGCAGCCGTCGTGCGCGACCTCCGGCGACGGGCTGTACGAGGGGCTCACGTGGCTCACCAGCAACCACAAGTTATGAGCTGCGGAGTAGGCGGCGACGCTGCGACGCCGCCTCCGCGCGCCACGGTACGTCTTGTGTACACTGTAACATACGCAATGCCACTTGCGTTCAGCGATGATGCCGCACTAGATCCGAGAGAAGCTCGGGCTGACGCGCATCCGCGACCGCAACTGGTGGTTGTATGTTTAAAACTTAAAAACCAATGCGTTCTTTTTGTTCTTCGATTTGGCCAACGTATTGTCGTTATAAAGGTATTTGTAGTGTCCGACCGATGGTGGTTTTTCAGCCGAAACTCAGCCAATTTTTTCGGACTTATTTGACCAGTCATTAGTTATTTTTATGACGTACCTCACATTCATAAGGACCGTGGACAGCTTCCTTAAGGCTATTCTATTTCTCCCTTAAAGGCAGTTGTATTTTTTTGCCGTGTTTGCGACATGCTCACTGATGTGAATGTGTGGTTACCAAATCGAATGATTTAAGACTGTCTGTAATCAAGACATTGATGAAACATATAATTGATATACATATTTTATTTTTATTTCCGTATAAACGATTTTATGAAACTCTAAACTTTGTTGTACCAATGACTATATTTTTAGCCGAAGTTGGCAGCGAAATGCCAGAAGTTTCGTAATGTATCTAACGCTTAAAGGTCAGGACCATTAACAAAGTTTCTCCTAACTTCCAATAGCAATTAAACTTACGTCTGCCTGGAACGATACTAATGTGCAATTTTCTTCCAAGTTTGTGTTTAAAACTTTTTAAATTGATTTTATACTTCTAATTGGACTGATCATTACTAGATCTATGTTCTCATTATATTACATTACAATTTCAAAAGTGAAACAAAACTTATAGATTATATCATTGCATTTACTCAATATATGGTTCAAATTTAGTAAGTGTTCAAAATTCCATCCTAACGAAGACTCCTATACGTAGAAATATGTTCTGTAAAGTGACTCAAAGCATAAATTATAGCAGCATTATTTATGTATGTTTAGTCGGATGAGGCTAGGCTGGGATCGCTTTAAGACTTTGGTTTTCTTTTCTTAATACTTTAATTTATAGACATCCTCCTCTCCTCTTTCTATATAACCGCTTAATACGAAATGGATAAATTCTATGTTAACCGAACTAATAAAAAATTAAATAAAATACATTAATTAATATCAGTGTTTCTTTAATTTCAGGTGTGGGAAATCGATGCCATTTAATTGTAAGTAAGTAGCGCTCGTGCCGTCAGATCTAGCGATCTTGCGAGCCAGTGTCTAACTGACCCGATGTGTTACAATAGTGAGGTGCGATGTGCGTACACGGACCGCAGTGTTACAAGCGAAAGACTACAATGTTAGTTAGTCAAGTGAATCAATTGTCACACAAACGAGAAATCAATTATTCCATTATTTAATTAATAAAACAAATTAATAGTATTGTTGTAACGAAATGTATTTGATTATTTTTTTATGTTATTTAAAAATGAAAATGATTACATAGAGTAAATGATTTTTATTATTATTACTTTTTTTTTTCGTATTATTAAATTAATGTGTACCTCCAACTTTTGTATAGTAGTAGAGGTTTCGGAGTTAATGCATTATAGTAATCAAATGAGTTAATTAAGACTTGAGATTGTGTGGGAGATGGTTGTACGTGTTTCAAATTCGTTTAAAAGATAATAAATGTATTATTTCAGTAAATCAGTTTTTATAAAATTAAAAATTGACATACTTGTAATAAATTTTGTGAAGTTGAAACTAATACAACGGGTAACGCGAATATTTATATGCAATAACCATGATGCACGCCTGAATAACTGTAAAAGTATGTACAGTAGCTTGACTATGGATATGCCGTGGGTATACAGTAGATAATAACTCTGAATAGTAAGTAGGTTCAGCTTGGTAATGTGAAAAGACATTCTATTTAGTCTACTAATAGTTCAATCCAATGTTTAATTGCACGTTAACGGAGTCCTCTGACGATTATATAATAACCCATACTATTGTACAAAACGCTTCATTACTTCGTTAGAACATGATTTTTTGTGTAATATAATAGGAGCTATAAAGTAATATAGTATGTACAAAACCTATTTCGTTGAGGATAAGATGTAAAGCCCAAATTAGATCAACTTCTGTCATAGTTTATACATTATTTACGGTTTATCAACCATTAAAAATTATATAAAATAGATGTAAAATGGTGCGTAATAGGCATTTGTAATGTCTTTTTATATTACCAAGCTAGTTGCCTAATTTAGACTAAAGGCACTTTGGAATTGTCATTTATTATAGTTATTTAGTCTATTTTATCCAAAAATCGTGTTTAAGAACATTTTTTAGAAATACACAAGCTCGATCATGACTGCTACAATTAAATTTGAAAATAGGATTTTAAAAAAAAGATAATGTTCTTTTCGACCAAATTAAATCCATTATAAAATTCATAACACAACACATCATATGCAATATTTGTAAAGAATAACTTAAAAATAATGTTAATTGTGGAAAGATTTTAAAAATTCGCATTGTGCCTTTAGTCTCAATACTTAGTTAGGTACCATTTCTAGAATGTTTAACAGCCAAGGGATATACATTTGTAATAGTAATCGATACCATGTATATAGAAAACTGACTAGCGAATAGAGTCGGCACACACAGTGAAAATACTATAATATATTATTTTATCTTTAAATATATTTTATATTTAATAAATCGCAAATAATCGTAATGGATAATGTCAAGCCATTCTTCCGAATACAATCACAAATACTTTCAATTTAGCATTTATTTTGATATCTCAATATAGAAATCTAATATTGCTATAATTATAAATATGTATAACCGATATGTACGCGGTATTGGGAATGAACTTAAAGATAAATGGTATATTACGGTATATTCACTGTTTGTGACAACTCTTACAAAAGAACTTGGAACATCGGTGTTGTGCTGTGACACAACGAAGCTTCATAGCATTATGTTAGTAAAAATATTTTAAACGGTAAAAGTATATGTTATAAAAGCATTGTAAATATTGTATGGCTATTGTATACAGACTGAATGAGTTGATATGAGTGAAGGAGTGGGGAGTGTTGAACGATTAAGTTTAGTAGAGTCGATCGTAAATAATTTTATGTGAATGTCTTGGCAATAAAACTAGGATGTTGCTACACCTAAAGATATGTTTGGTTCGATTGGTGGGATCCAGGAATTAATCGAATTTTTCCCGATAATGTATTAAATCTTTATCAAAGGATGACATCGACCAACCTATACATATTGGTGTGGTAGCACGTAGTCTTCAGACTCATACCGTAGCTTGATCACATATATTTTTTTTTGTTAGGGTTATTTCAAGATTTCTATTTAATGACTTAACATTATATCTAATTAAGATTAAAGGCGTTTATGCCTGATATTTTTTACCAAATTGTGCTACAACGATTTCGTAAATTGTCAAGTTTTCCAAAATTTTTTTAAAGAAGTTGCCTATACCTTTTTTGAATTTTGTATTTTTGTTACCATGTGCGTTGGGACTTTCCATTCTGTCTGCATGTCACATATGACCTGGCATCCGACATGATAATGTAAGAGTTGGTTTTTCATTGTCATTTTTGCAAATAGAGCTCTTAATATGAACCTACGTCGCAATAAAAGTTTCTTTCTAGTGATATATCATAATATTTAAAGCTTTGCTTTCAAGCTTTCGGTGTGATTTGAAGTAGCATAGCGTTGCAATGGGACCATCTGGTTTTAATGTTTCTACATGGACTTTAAAATGAGAGATAAGTTGAAAGTAATTTTATGTTGTCACGTGTGCTTACAAGACGTTTACAAAGATTGCTTCCGCATAGTAAATAAGGTGTGAAAATAATTTAAACGGCCGTGTCGCTTTTTTTGGCTCGACTTGGCGGAGGCACTGCCGTGCCTCCAGATTTGTACCAACACTTCGAATTGTTCATGTAATGTATTGCAAATATTACTACAGTTTTTTTTTTCAATATTTCCAATATTCTGGAATACGACGTTATTAAAATCATTACAGAATTTGTACCCAAAAATCTGTCTATTAATAGTACTGAGTGATTTAATGTAATTGATCTTTGATCGTTTCTCAAAAATATTTTTTTTATAAAATGGCTAGGCGGATGATTACTTTTTTTAATTAAGCAGGATACACTGAATTTTTCATGTAAATACCTATGCTGCGGGCGACGTCACCCCAACTTGGAACACTTTTACAATGAACTTCTTTGTTTTCTGCAAATAATGAATGGATTCTGTCTTGATTCTTTTACACATGAATCTGTACTACGATCGTTCATAATTATCTCATTCTCAAGTCCATCAGAAATGTATTTAATATATTACTTGCTTCAACTTATTCAATACTTTGTTTCTTTAGTTCTGTTTAGTTTTATTTTTTATTTTTCAAAAATGTATAGTTTTGTTTCACACAATTATAAATGTAAAATTATATTCCCTGTTAAAGATGAACAGTTTGTGATACAAATATTATTTCTATATTAACTATTTTGTTTTACTGTAACATCTGTAATCATTTAATTAATATTTTTGATATATTTTTTTATTGTATTCTAAAGATCAGCACACATGTAGCTAAAGTATAAATATAAATTTGAATTGACATATTTTCATAGTAAGATGTTATGTTGACATACTGTTGCAATAATTACTATGAAAAATAGGTGTAATAAGTATTGATATAAATTATAGCTACGTGTGATCCGATCCTTATGTATGTTATGCATGATGATTATGTTTGCGACAACGTTCAGTGACAAAATGATTATTGTTAGCGTTGATTATGTAAAGGTACTGACCAGGATGTCTGAAGATAATAACATAACATAACAATAATGTAACATTTTCTGATGTAATTCTTGCTGTCCTGTTACATGTGATTCTTGGTCAGTACTCATTTGTGATTGTGCTATAGATATTACCAATAATTGTGTACATTGACTCGGTTGCCCTATTTTGTAGTTAGATATAAATAAATTCACTATGACAGTGCCTCATTTCTTTAGGTAGATTTTTTCTAAATGTACAAAGGGAATTTAATTAAAATATTTGTTCTATGCAAGCCGAATTCAGGATACAAGTTCATTAAATATGCATTTCGATTATTTTCAACTTGTATATGCCTGCTGTCAAAATAATTTTTGCTCATATTGCGTATTGTGTTTAAGAATTATTGTAACCTTAAATGACACTACTTGTCCCTATCACTTTTTTATTTTGATGTGTTAGATAGTAACATAAAGCCGCCATTTTGTATTATATTCTGTATTGAACACTTTACGGGCGTGCGGTTAAATTAAACAATCAATATTGTAATCTATGGAAATGCGTCAATATTACGGTCAAAATTAGTGAGTGGGCATTCATATAAACCTTAAATTATCTTTGATAGTAACAATTGTTTACATCGAATGAATCATAAGTAAATTAAATTAGAAAATTTTTAAAACTTAAAATACAATACCATCAGCAAAATAATGTCATAATTTTCAACAGTTATAATAAGTCGTATGTATAAAATTGTATAATTAGGGTAGCCGTTGTACGAGTATATCATTTTCTACGCAATGGTTCTAATTTGAGTGGAAGTGCAATTAACTTCATTGCCAGTCGAGATGTAAATGTGTTTCGTATTTATATTTTCCAAATTAGTTGTAACTATCGTGGTATCGTTGGTTGTAAATTATTTCAAGGGATGTGTGGATGAGTTACAGTCTGCTGTATAATATTGTAGAAAAGTTACTCAATATACATTCACACTCATTACGTTTGTTTTCTTGCTTTTGGCCCTATATTTATGAATAAGTTATTAAATAAAGAATAAAAGAAATAGTACTAGTAGTAACTATTTATTAATCTGTGGTACTAGTACCAATAAAGAATGGTGTATGGAATCTGAATTGTAGCAGCGTATTCGGGGCTTTAGGTTCGGCTTCCGTTATTGTATTGTATTGTAAGTATCCTGTACCCGAAAATTGGAAATGAAAATTATCTAAACCCTATAAAATAAAAAAGATGGGGCAGTCTGAAGATTAGAATTACTCGTTGCCACCATGAAATTATTCATTGGGAATAAAAAGTAATCTGGCTTATCTGGAAAACTCTCTTCAAGTATTAGCGTTCATTATGGTGGCCTTATGGTGAGTAGTTTTTAAATCTACATGTTTGAATATCATTGTCATTCTATAGTCTAGAGTCTAGACAATGAATAAGTTTCTTCCTATTTCTGTATTGCTTATCTACAAGACCGGGAATGATAATAAGAATACAAAAATACCTGAAGAAATCATTTATTATCCAATTCATATACATGAATAATTTACCGATTTTCCGAATAGCATTTCGTTTGAACGTTTGTAATCTCTTACGTGACTTTATTTTGGTGAATGGCTTAAATTTCATTTGCTACATTATTTCGTGGAGCCATGTCGCTAGCTAACTAGCGACTATGTCTGTCGTGTTGGGAGATTCGATGTCTTCGCAACGTGGCGGTAGGATGATCTGCAACTCCTCGTTCAACTGCACTTCGTCTTCCGGGAGAACTTCGTCTGGAATTATAACGTCGTACTCTTCGTTTGTGGGTGCGCTGCGGGGAAAATACTGTATGATATAACGCTCATAATATTATAGTTCACGCATTATTCTATGATAAACTTTATATTTAATTTCAATCCAAATATAACTGTTTTGGTACAAAATCGTTTGTCTTGGTTCATGGACAGTACTGACTATTTTTGACATAGGTATATGTACATACAGATGAGCAACTGAATTCTGGATTTCAAAGTTATGTGTATATTAGAAATGAATTAACACTTTCTATTAAGGTGAAGCAAAATTTCATGGGGATCTACACATCTGACTCCTTAAAAAATATCTCAAAAGTGTGGTCAAACAATTCGCTTTTGGCCCTAAACAACCCTTCTCACTTTAACGAGACCCGTGCTTAGCAGGGTGTCGATGGCGTAACTCACTCTTTCTGGTCGCCGGCCTTCGCCCCCGCCAGCACGGAGGTGTAGAGCCTGGCGCGCGCGCCGTGCAGCCGCATGCCCGCCGGCACGTCCTCCGCGCCAGACCGCGTCTCCGGGATGGGCTTCAGCACGCTGTTCACTGCTAAGGAAACGTTTATAAAACTGAAGTTATTATTATTATTATAATTATTTATTTAATTATTTAGAACGGTAGTATACCTACCATTTATATTAATTAATACACATAATTAAAGTACTTAATTATAAAAACACTTAAAATTACAAAATAAACATAAAAGTAAAAATAAAATACCTATACGCTAACCTTCAATTTTAAAATAAATCACTAAGGGCCCGAACACAAAACTGCGATGCGACGCGATGCGAATTCGCAACGCAGAAAATTGCGATGCGAATTGCTGCGATGCGATATCGTGCGGCGTAGCGTCTTTCAGGGTGACCAACAACAACAACCACTGTGCGATGCGAATCAATTCGCAAGTTCTTGCGATGCGTCGAGGCAGCTCGCAGATTTTTGCGATGCGACGTCGCATCGCAGTTTTGTGTACGAACCCTAAATAATTAAGTTGGAAGGAAGAGTTTAGTAGGTAGAGAAATCGGTCAAGTCGGATGAGCATGATGTCCTTTGGATAGTAAGCGAGCTCTACCATAGACATTTAACATAAAATCAGCCCCAAATAGGATCGAATTGGTGATGTTACCCTTAAGTAGGCATTAAGGTGGTATGCCTTGCGCGAGACTTTGGTCTTATTTTCACTCTTCAATTCAAGAGCTTAACACTAAAGTAGAAATAGGGTGAATATTCCTTCATATGACCTACATATTATACCTATTTAATAACAAAGTTTACCGTCATCTCGATTAGGCATCATTTTGTTATCGCTTGTATCTCTTGTCCCTGTATTTTCTTTCGAAGTTATGATCACTTTATTGACTGTGTCTCGGTTATCTGGAAAAATAATATAAGAAGTGCAATGTTAAAAGTAAATAGAATACTCGATGATACAAATACAATTTTTACTTTATGATTGTATATAATATTTCTTTGTTTCATCGTTGCCTATTGAATTATGCACTGTATAAGAATCTTGATGAACTAACCGAAAGTTTCAAGGACTTAAAGTATGCATTATTTAATTTATAAGGATAACCTTTAGTCGCATTAAGAGTCGGTATGTCAGCGTAGCCGCGGAATAGTGATTCCAATTCATCAGGACTCATGCGTCTGAGGTAGGGCACGCGCTTCAGGTCGGGGCGATGGAGGCAACGGAAGGAGTTGCGATGCTGAAAGTAAACGAATTTAGCAATGGTAAATTTTTAACTGAAATGGTCGCAGACGAAAGCATCCTCCTGAGTTCCTCATGTGTGTGACAATAAGTGGAGGAATATAGAAGAGGTGGAATAGAGAGGAACTAAACTAAATTGTAAATAAAAATATTTGATTTCATAATATGACATACTATAGTACTGATGAGTACTTACATACGCATAACCATTGCGGTCACCTATCTATTCTATATAGTACCCATAGATTAGTAATCTATGATAGTACCTTTAACTAACGAGGAACTCTGTTTCGTAGTAAATAATAAGTGTTATGAACTTACTATAAGTGGTATCTTGAATAGGTTCAAAAGTTAATACAAGTTGTGGTGAGGTTTAAATTTTAATCATTAAAAAAGGACGACGTAAAGTGGCCGAACCTTTGTATTGTTTATTGACTTTGATCATTTACGATGAACCAACTTGTTATAAACAAAATACCTTAACAAGTCCTGGCGGCATTTGCATCTTCTCGCAGGCGCAGGACATGCTCAAGCACTGCACTACACCGTCGTGTTTGACGGAAATGGCGGACAGCCCGCTGCGGACCAGGTCTTCACTTATCTATGCAAATAAAGTGTCGTTTTACAAATTATTTGTTTATGTTCATAAGTATAAAAGGTGGAGTCAGTATTGAAGTGTTAGTTAATTAAGAACAGAATTGGTAGGTACTGGTTGGAATTGGTATTACAAACCTAGAGCGAAAAAAACTACAAGGAAAACTTACAACTACTGGTAAGGTACCTATCTAAACATCTACTTTTTTAATTCTTTCAAAATTAAGAATCAAAAAGTGGGAGCAAGTAATTCATGAATGGCTTTCAAGAAATCTATCAATATTTGATTTTCTAAACGTTTGCGAATGTTTTCATTGAATCTGTTCATTATTTTTCAACAAAGTCCATTCAATAGCAAAAGAAGCGTTCCACTACACGTAATTGATTGCCACGTCGCTCCATCATTCTTTTCACTGCGGGCAGTTGAAATAAATCGTTTTTCGTCCAACAAGCAGTAGGCACGCATACCTACAATCTGTCACTCGGGTGAAGAAAGAAAAGATTTTCAGGACCGTTTGTGGCTAAACTCTTTTCACTTTTGTATTTTTCGTGTACCTAACTTGATGCTATTATAAAAATATTTACAGCTATTTGGCTAATTTAGATATGCCTGTGGGTTCATGCATCGCATTGGATAGAGCCCTCAAGGGCCCACGAATATGTTCTAGACTGTGTTCTAGATCGAGTACGGTATAGCACGTGCCGTTCCACTTAGTTCCCAGATGTAATAACGCACTTACGATCAATCAGTCATGGCAGCACTCTAATACTGATCAGAGTTGCCTACCAATATCTGTGGACGATAGTAACTACGTACCTACTATCAGATAGATAGCATGTTTGTTCGTTATTTAAATTTCATAAAAACAGTTTCGGTTATGTTACTTTTCACTTTGAAAAGTCAGAACTACCAAATTTCTCGATACTTTAAAGATATCAACCCATATCGGCAAAGACGAAATCTTCCAAGAAACAACGTAGAACTTCATCGAAAACCAGCCAAATCATCTCCAGAACGAAGTTAAACCAACTCAAGGCGGCAATCTCGTTCCTATTAACCGTAATGTATGCGTGACTTGGAGCACAAAATTCTATTTCGTTCGGCCAGTCCCTCCTCATCCAATTCTGATTGATGCGGGTCAGTTTTTGTTCGGCCGCCAAAACTGTATAAAGAGACCGGAAGAGATTAAATTCCAGACCCTTTAGTTTCCCCTACGTGTATTTGACAGCGTGAACAACATTAACTTTCTCACAGACCCGTCATGTGCCTATATTATAGTTATTATCAATACGTAGTATGTGAACCCCTCTGTTACTTAGAATGTTTGATCCCTACATGCCAAAGCCCTTTGTGGGTAATTTGATGTAGGATATAAATTTTCTTAGAATAGACTTTGATTTTTGAGATAAAATTTAGGTATTTTTTTAAAATGTTGTTGTATGGGCATATTAATAGGAATACTTATTTACCCTTAGTATTTGTTCCCTTAGTGTTTGTAGTATTAGTATGTGTATTAGTATTTGACCATTGTATTTGTAAAAAATCTAAAAAAAACTTAAATGCACTAAATCTGTTTTAATATAGGTAGGTACGCCACTAAGATTTAATGAACAGGGGAAATATTGAGAGTATACATACCTGTAACTCGCGTCCTTCGCAGCAGGGCACCAGAGGAGGCAGTTCTTCCTTTATCTTGTGCGCGGAGTTTAAGGCTGTGGCCACGTTGTCCCCGCTGGCCACCGGGTTCATCATCAGCAACGAGGCGTTGGAGGATTTCTTCGCGACCAGGTTATGGGATGAAACGTCTCTTATCAATATGCTGTTCATCTTCAGATCTTTTACTGTTCCTAATGTCTTGTGTTCGGCTAGCAACTGCATTTTGATGTTCGGTTTTTGGAAGTTTGGTGTTTTTGAGTGTTTCTGGTTTCAGTGTTCACATTTTCACGAAAATTTCAACACTGCTGACGTTTCCGTTTTTGAATCGATTGTCTTTTTTTGTTAGTGGCCAGCTGTTGGTTGATATGTTTTTAAATTTTCTGCGAGGTTTTATATTTTGTGACCAAAATGAATTCGTTGCATGCAAGTTACATAGCATTGGTATTCTTTTTAAATAAATAAATGTTGATGCCTGAGAGTTATTTATAATTTTCGTAGATGTGTGAAGGCAACTAATCCACTTGACCAGCGCCTTAGTGACCTTTGACCCTTCTTATTCTTAAAAGACGACGATCCTATTTATTTGGGGGCTCTCCAAGTTGCTTACATTATCCCTTTATATCGTATTTTTGGATATATTATTTATATTAGTTTAGCGTAGCGAAAAAAATCTAAGTCTATGGTTATATACATACTATACTAACCCAAGTAGATATGTAAAAGGAGCATCACTGCTTAACCCAAAAATTGCGTCGTAATCAAAACTTTGGTAACATCAAAACGTATACCAACATATCTACGATAACACCACACTTTATAAGGACGTATCTACTCCGAATGCTGGTCACGTAGCAACACTTCAGCCAAAATTTCCATTCATAAAGATCGAGAGCGGCCGAGTACCACGTACATAAAAGGTACTCAGCGTTACCCGTGTCGATAATCAAGTAAAAGGCGCATCTTTTCGTAACGAAAACTCGTCCTCTTTTTCCCTTAATTTGTGACTTGTTCTAGTTACTTTGATCATAATGTTATAATTAGGGTCAGGAGAGACCCAATTTAGGTAGTACATTTTATTTGACGTTGGTATACTCGTTTACCTTTTCACTGTAAATGTACGTAATGTAGATAATTGATGGGAGTGTATAAATATTATATTTTCTGAACGAGTAGGCATATACGATAAGGAATCATCAGCCTGATGGGACAATTGTGATGACGAGGCCAGCACTAAATGAACTTTAAGAACGTTTGTGATTCAGGAAGGAACATATTTGATTTTAAAAGAAGTATATTTGCTAGATAATAAAGATTCTTCTTTTCTTAAAGAGGTTATCGAGTTAGCAATATAAATAGATCTCGTTTCGATAGACATAATCATAATAAAATTACATGAGCATCCATCATTCGGGACAAGAATATAAATTCATCATTCAAATGTTTTCCTGGCTGAAGATTGAATCTAGAATTCTCTAGATCAGACTGATAGGGTAATATAATATAGGTAAGGTTCTATGCTAAGTAAAGAAATCGAAACAATATTTCTGTTCAACAAAGTATATTAACATTACAAAATAAATGATAGCAACAATACAGCAATTTATACAAATAAAGAAATAAAAAATAATGTTGAGATTTAATACTAGTGATGTGCGGATTACTACAATGCTTCGATATCATATTTAAAGTTTAAACACTAAATGCTTTAGCATGATTATTTATCGTATCACTAAATATTTCTTGATTATTTTATAGTTGTGTAATTCCAATGACCGTATAAAGTTATACACCGCATAAGGATATGCACATGCAATCTTCTGTTGGTAGGCTGTGCGTGATTTACCTATAGATCTAAACCGAATTGAGAAATCTGAAAAACTACACTTTATTTTATAATTTCCTGTTTTTTTTGTTCTTTTAAATTAAATTAAATAAATCCTAAAAGTGAAGTTAAAAATATTTCACAGAATTGTTAACTACAATTGGCAATTTTCAATTCATTGTAAGAGTAAGCACATCAATTATAAAAATAAAACCGTGTTAGGTTTTCTATCTTAAAAAAAAAGATATATTTATCTAAAATTCTTCCTCCTGTCGCGAGTTCAGTTCTTAGTTCACTTTATCCGGATCGTAGAAATCCTTCAGCTCTCCTTCAGAAGACGTACCAGATTTCTGTATTAAATTAATAAATATTATTTAAATTGAATAGTTGAGTGAAAAGTCGACTTATTCCTAAGTGGACCAGAAGACCAAAACTTGTTTTTATCCGAAGTAAAATGAGATACAATTAAACTTTGTTTATGGAAAACGTATTTTGTAAATTGCTTGGAAAAACCTCTATTTTTTCTTTGTATTTTCCTAACCTTTCTTCTTCACTACCATTTTCACTTTGTAATAAAAAAACGAAAGAACCTTTTTACAAGAACCAATTTGCATTTAGCCCGGTGGATTTGAAAGAAGTAAACAATAATTGGTTGAAACGACTTGATGCATAGATAATCTTCTATTTGTTTCTCTCTATTTTCCTCTTTCTGTATCTCTAGCTTAAGGTCATTATGATCTCTATCTCTCTATCTCTTTCGGGCATTCACATATGTCTACTAAGTTTATTTAAAAGCAAACATCCTCAAACACCTATCACCATCACACCAACAGCGTCACTAACCAAGCGCTGCTTTTCAGAAAACATCCTTAAACGCCCATTACCATAACATCCACAGCGTCACTCACCAGCCGCTGCTTTTCAGAAAACATCCCCAAACATCTATCACCATAACACCAACAGCACACTACTAACCACCCGCTGCTATTCAGTAAACGTCTTCAAACGCTTATCACCATAACACCTTTTTTTTTTGTTTACGAGGGGAAACATTCAAAAGGTACCCGGTACCGTGGAGTCGACGCAGGGTTATGTGGGATTTTTACCGCACTAAAACCCCCTGGTGGTCGTCCTCGGCGTTACGTAGAGGGCTCCGGGATCTCCAAAGGAATTTAACCAGAGTCCTCTTAACGCATTGCCCCGTCGGGCTTCGCCGAGGTTAGCATGACAGGTGATCTCGCCACACCGTCTGGTGCGTACGACGGTATGCAACCACACATACCGCCGTCCTCCCGGGGCCGCTGGCTGGGTGATTCGTGCTCCCACTCTTGCCTCCCTCAACCCTGGAAGCCCCCTTTTATTCGCCTCTTACAACAGGCAGGGGATACCGTAGCCCTATTCTGGTCCCGAAACTACAGGACAGTCATCATAACACCACCACCACTCACCAAGCGCCGCTTCTCCAGCTTCATGTCGTGCTGCAGCTGGCGCAGCACGCGGTGCGCGAGGTACAGCGCGGCGCGGCGCACGTCGCCGCACTGCAAGCTGATCTGGTTGTTCACCACCGCCAGCGCCAGGCTCTCCACCGCCTCGCCCCACTCCACTGGTTGTTATTACCGTCGGGTTAGCTTAGTTTGTTTTTTTTATAATATAGGAGTAGCAGATGAGCATGCAGTCCACCTGATGGTAAGTGGCTACTGCCGCCCATGGACATCTGTAATCAGCCCTAGATGGGATTAGATAACCCTACCTGAGGTCGGCCACAGTTGCGCCACTACCCCTGAGGACTAAGCTGGAACGCCTCGGAAAAGTCTGTCTCCCTTACCACACCCTTCAAACCGGAACACAGCAGCGCCTAACACTGCTGTTATTAGGCACAAAGGGTTCTACCACCTTCAATAGTTGTTTGGACATTGGTAATTACGTTAACCTTAAACATAGTTAAGTTATGCTCTTCATCAGGTTGTTACATAATACTTTGTTTCAATTCAAAGGACGTATAGTCCGCGCCAAACTTCTGGTCCGCTCTAAAGTTGTTGCGCGCAAGTTTAGCTAGCATATACTCCGTAACGTAGAGGCATGCTGACGCAGCTATATACCCGTGGGCGAGAGCGGGCAGCGGAGTGTGCAAAGGGGGACCCGCGCTATCTTCGTCTCGCTAATATGTACAATTTGCTGTTGCAAAGCCACTCGTTTCTCTATTCAGAGCGGACTAGCAGTTTGACGCGGACTATCATTATAGTAACGTTGAACATAGCTAGAATTTGAAGGTGGTAGAACTGCCACACCTATTTCTATCTCATAACAGCAGTGTTAAGCGCTGATGTGTTCTGGTTTGAAAAATGTGGTAAGGGTGACATACTTATCCGAGGGGTTCCAGCTTAGTCCTCTGGAGTAGCGGCGCATCTGTGGTCGCCGTCGGTCAGATGGGAATCTGGTATTGTCTGGGGATTATTATTCAATCTATCCAATGTTTTGCCTACCAAAGATACACATTTGACATTGTCTCCCTACTTGATATTGTAAAATTTCAGCAGCAAAAATGGACAGATTATTAATTATGGGCGATAGTTGGAACGTCTCAGATAAGGTAAAGTCACCTATTTCCGCGGTATTTTCACCAAAACTAGAAAGAGCGTCAGATATTAAGCATTTGCTACGGCTTAATAAGGAATTAGATAATTTTATCAGAAGCTTTATTATCTGTACTCTTAAAATAGACCCAACATTTTACGATGAAATATTGATTTAAATGTGTATTTTAAATAAATATGAACCAAGTCAGAAAACCCTAATTCCGATGTAAAAATCCTTATTCCGATGTATTTGGTTCCTAATTCCGAGTATACAAAAGAAGGGAGTGAAAGAGATAGAACGACTGCTACATGGTGTATAAAAATAAATGTTATTTATCCAATTTAGTTTCAATTTCGATTTAATTTTTTTTATTAGTTAAATAGTAGCTTTATTAAAAGTGTTATTAACTATGATTAAAGGGAAGCTGCCGAAATAAAACTTTTTTACAGTATAGTTCTTGACTGGTTAATTTTACTAATGTATATCATGTATTTTTTTAAACAGCAGTCAATTCGTGCATCTGCAATACAATTTTGGACATTCTTTTTCATGTACATAATACTAGGGTTTATTATCGTACACCAGAAATAATAATAATAATAATATGGAATATCGTCATGAGGTTTGTAGAATTATTTCGTTTTAAGTAATTTAATCAAATGAAAACGTCATTAAATGTTCTAAAACTTATTTAAATATATATTAAAATCGTATTACAATATTAATTCTTCATTAATTAGGATTAAGCTAATTACTAATACAAACAATAGAAATATTCTTAAAAACCGATAAAACTTTAAACACCTTGTATAGTATTTTGCGGTTATGCCGCGGATTAATGTGCCCGTATAACCTAATTCCGACTTATATACATCGGAATAGCGTTTCATAACTAAAAATCACGTTTCCAAATTCCGATTATTAAATAATAAAATACTTTTACACAATTTAGAGGCAGAAAGATGCTTTATTAAAATATGTACATAATAATATACAATACTTGTTCAATATTACATCCATATCCGAATGAACTTCATTTTCTCTCCTTAGTTGTCCCATAGAAGAAATTAGGAAAGTACATAGATAGGTCATCTTTGATACTATATAATTAGGAAATGCAGTACCACGGAAAATGATTTCGATATTAATTGAGTATTAAACTTGTCAAAATCGAAGCAAGACGTGCTTATTAATAAAAACAACTACAAAAATTGAAATTAAAAACAACTCTATGAAATTGCTGTTCCGTGGTATACCTCGGTTTAAGGGACGGCCCAAAATATTTGGCACCTAATGTCGCTGTATTTTTAAACTTATTTTTACTCTTATCTGTTAAGAAATAAGCACAATATTTAATTGTTATCGATTCCATATATAATCAATATAATGTTTTCATCGAAACACTATCACACACATGCAAATTTATTGAAAAAAAACACTCTTTGATAAATCGTGACATTCACGTGCAAAAGGCCCAAAATGTATGAAGCAAACGTTTGATGGAGATGCTAATGCAAAACTATGCGATTATTTAAAAAACCAAACACATAATACTATTACGATAGCCATATGACAATAGAGTGATAAATTCTCTATTAAATAACATACCTTTTATTAAAAATGAGTTGGTAAATAGTTTATAAAAGCCGTTTTTGTAAATACCACGGAATATGGTGCCAATTTCAGAACCCCTCGGCATTAGGTGACTTTACCTTAAATATGTCTTACTTACTCACTTATATCGTTAAAATCGGAACACGGTATGCGTAACATTGTTGTTATGCATGCAGACATCTAAAGCTTTAAATAGTAAATATATATCCAATGATGAAGAATAATGTCCCATCGTTATAAGCCAAGACTTGTATCCTCTGAAGTTGTCAATACTTTGGAAAACTAACGTAGTGCCAAATGTCATACATGGCGCGAAGATTAGCATTAACTTACTTAACTACGACAACTAGTTTAACATTGACTTAAACAATACACATTGTACAGTGTGACTTACTGCGATGTCTCAAGTGCGGTAACGTGACCTTGCCCAGAGTGATGTCCATTCTCTGCTGGACGGTTTCACTCACGGAGCGGGACAATAGTTTAG